>OY754474.1:11468816-12718816 GCA_963575645.1 Xanthostigma xanthostigma
AAAACAGTCACCAGTATATACACCTCGAACAAAAGCATAATATATAAAGACTAAACCCCGTGTAAAATCACGACCACGTACACGACAAACATTAGTACAAGAAAATACAGGTGAAAAAGTTAAAACAACTAAAACCACATTCCATAATCAACAATTAAGACGACCTCTTAAATTGCAGGTTACTGTCAACACTAACAACACTGACGAAGACAATACTTAGTCAGGAAGTCAATTTAACTGATATTTCCGAAAATCCCGGTATACTTCCATTTTTTCATACTGAAACCAAAATTCAAAAATCTTTCCACACTTCCATCCACTATTACGATTTACACGAACTAGAACAAAAACTTTACACAAGAATATATTCAGAAAAATCTTAATTTTTCAAATCCCACTAACACTTTAGAAGTAGACTTATGTCATTGTGTAAAATCAATTAATATTAATCTAAATAATAATTTTCAAAAATTGAACACAATTTTACTCAGAAATGATCACATTAGAAGAAAAAGAGGCTTAATTGATGGGCTCGGAACAGTAATAAAAATCATCTCTGGCAATTTAGACCAAAAAGATGCCGAAAAATTTAATCACGAAATAGAAATACCTATTGAAAAACACACAAATAAATGTTAATAAAAATAATCAGCAAATTACTAAATAGTTACAATGACACAATAACTAAGTTAACCAACAATCAAAAACAGTTGTTTTTATTTACGAAAAGAACTGATTTTGAACTTGACTTTCTCAAAAAACATATGATTTTAAGTGACATGCTTTCCAATCTTAACGAAATTCATAATTTCCTAACAGACTTGCAAATAGCAATTACTTTTACTAGAGAAAATAAATTGCATACTTTAGCTGTAAAACCTAAAGAACTCGTTTCTTTAATGTCAAGGTTAATAAAACAATATGGTACTGATTCTTTACCATTTGATATAAATAACTTGAATGCATACTACTCAGTTATCGAAGCGAGTTCGTTTACAACTAGAAAACACATTGTTAAGTTTGTAACGAAAATACCTATTACCTATGTCAACACATTTCAACAATATTAAATAATTCCGATACCTAATCAAAACAATCACATTCTCATACCCTACAAACCTTTTATTACCCTGACTAAGGAAACTTATTGGTACTCGGAAGAATCATGCAGATCATACGGAACAACAGCTTTATGCAAGTTCGAAGACAAGAAAACCAATAGTTTAAAAACTGATTGTGTTCACCAGCTGATAGTAAACAAAGATAGAACCTTACGTGAATTAACATCATTATGTAAAATAAAAAATTTGTTCGTGGAACAAATAGACTTGAGACATTATATAAAGTGGGTAAGCCTGTCTCCGTCAGGCGCAATATCGTAATCCGACAATTCAAAATAGCATCTTTCTTTATACATTATAACAAATAATAATCTATCATCAAAATATGGGACCATCTTCGTTTTCGCTACTGGAACTGGTGTCCTCCGAACTGTACGGTACCAGTCGTCTGTCTTTATTCGAGCCGTTCGCTAGCGTGCCAGTTCCGTTACTGACACCGTTGGTCTTAGCGTTCGGCGAAGATTTCGAAAGCTGAAACGCAGGTCTTGCGGAACCGTTGTTCTTTTGATATTTAATAATGTCCTTGCAATTATCCTTAGAATCTAAATTAGCTAACTCGTAAAACATAATGTAAGCATTTGCACTGAACGCGTATTGATGCGTTACACTCCGAACTATACTGTCATCGAACAGATAGAAGTTGCCGTTCGCCGCGACGCCGATGGCCGTATAATGCCCACAGTTCGCCGACGGACCCATGTGTAGCACCATCGCGACTAAACGGTACATCAACGGAGATCCGGGTCTCGTTTTAAGGAACGGTGTTAAATTTAAACGCTGCTCGAACGCAACGTGTTTAGTAATGTTTGGCTCGTAGGACCAGTCCACTAGGACGTTAAGGAAATCTTTTTAGGAAAATAAGAGAAACAATTTGATTGCAACAAAGTTAGAAGTAGAATAATTTATTAAATGATAAAAATAAAATGAAAATATAAAGAAATTACATAATGGTAACATAAAAATTATATAAAAGTAACAAAACAAAATTTAACAAAAAGATTGATTCAAATAAACTTATTTATAAATCAAAAATTAACTTAAACACCGTACATACACCCCACCTTGAAGTTTTTAAATTTCAACAAACAAAAAAGAATACTAAAAAAAAAACAAAACTAAAATGATCAATTAGTGGGCAAAATACAAATTTTTGTTATGGGGCGAGTAAATATTCCAGTTTTGGTTTTTAAAGAGACAGCCCGAACATGACCGTCCTTTCCGGGAATAGGATTGATGACTTATGCCAAACACCATTGCATAGGTGGAGCATTATCCTCCTTAACGAGAACAATAGTGCCAGGCAAAATGTCTGCTTTTACATAAAACCATTTAGTTCTTTGCTGTAAAGAATTTAAATAGTCCAAACTCCACCGTTTCCAAAATAATTGGCGAAGTTTTTGTATTTGCTCCCACAATGACAAACGGTTTGTGGGTACGTCAACAAAATCTTGCTCCGGTAGAGCTGTTAAACTGTCGTTTATTAAAAAGTGCGCCGGAGTCAAATATACAATTTGTTCCGGTTTACATGATAGCGGGTGGAGAGGCCTGGAGTTTACGTTGGCTTCAACTTGAGTAAGAAAGGTATTGAATTCTTCATAAGTATAAACAGAATTTCCTATTACTCTTTTCAAATGATATTTAATTTGTTTGACTCCACTTTCCCAAATGCCTCCCCAATGAGCAGAGAATGGGGGAATGAAACTCCAGTCCACTCCGTCATTTGACATTAAATTATAAATATCTTCAACGTTTGTTTTATTGTTGAACAATCTATACAATTCTTGTAAATCATTATGAGCACCACGAAAATTAGTACCGTTATCGCTAAAAATTTTAATAGGTTTACCACGTCGAGATATAAATCGGCGTAAAGCTGAAATATAAGCTTCTTTAGTCATATTAGAAACTAACTCAAGATGAATGCACTTGGTAGACATACAAATGAAGAGGCAAATATAACCTTTGGTAATTAAGGATTTACGTACGCGAGACTGTTTAATACTAACGGCGCCTGTGTAATCAACACCGGTGTTCAAAAATGGTCGATGAGGAGTCACTCGCTCGGCAGGTAATGCAGACATGATTTGTTCTGCAGGGGTGGCTGCAAAACGGAAGCATTTAACACATTTACGAAGAATAATTCTCACCACAATTCTTCCATTGATAATCCAAAATCGGAGACGCAAACTTGCTAGCGTTGACTGGGCACCAGCGTGCATTAAACGTTCGTGTTCATGTAAGATTATGAGTGTGGTCACATGGTCATGAGATGGTAAAATCATGGGAAATCGCTGAAGTTCAGTAATATTCGGCGCATATTTTAACCGACCAGCAACACGTAAGATACCGTCTTTATCTAGAAAAGGATGTAAATATTTTAATTTACTAAAATTCATATAGTTTGGTCAATGAGTGCTCATAAGGGGAATGTAGATGGAAAAGTCGAAAGCAGAACGTTTGACTTAGGAACTTTGTTTGGACTAGTTAGGAGATAAACATACTAAAAGTCCTTACCCCTCCGAGGTACGCCTGAAGGGGATTTTTGTTTTAAACAGTTTAGGTACTTAGTATACCATTAAATTGCAGTTTTATATAATATTTAAATTTACCTAAACATGCTGAAATCAAAAAGCCTGATTTTCGGGCGAGAATAGAGTAGCGTCGCGCATACAAAAGCTAATAAGCAAATAGGTGTTCTAGTCAGTCATTCGAAATAAATATGTTTTCGGTAACGAATATCGATTATCGTTTGGTGATCTGGCAGCAACTAGGGGGTGGCTATCGATCGCGGGGCCTGGGCACGTGCCCAGAGTGCCCAGTGGGAAAGAGGGCCCTGCGTGGAGGTACTCCCAGCTTATGTTATTTTTTAAGTGTGTGGGTGTTTTTAATAGTGTGGATGAGCAATACGAAATGATTTTGACAAATTCGTATTGTTACAATGTGCTAAAGAGAATTTAACACATTTTTGAAAATCGACCATAGCTAGGCAAAGACTGAAGATAGATAAAAAGTGTGAAAGTCAAAGTTGTAGAGAATTTTATCAGCTTTCATTATGTATTCAAACAAAATTTCGTACGACGTACCGTTTTTGAGATGAAAGCAAAAAACCAAAAAACGGGACCTTCTTTGTACTCCCCCCCCCCCCCTTCGGGCGTACCTCAGAGGGGTAAGGACTTTTAGTATGTTTATCTCCTAACTAGTACAAACAAAGTTCCTAAGTCAAATGTTCTGCTTTCAACTTTTCCATCTAGAAATTATTCGTTGCTTAAGCTAATATTAACAGTAGTAGCATTATTACTATTTTGTAGACAAGAAATTTCGCGACAAAAATATTGCTGCTGTAGAATCTTAACAATAGTCCTCATGGAACTATTAAATTCGAGAACTGACAATAAACCAGTTAATTTGTTTTCATTTTGCTTCTTCAAATTAGAACAAAATCTTAAAACATACGCAATAGATCTTCTTAGACGACTGAAGGAAGAAAATTTGTTAAAAATGTCAATAAAATAAAGACCTACAGTTCTTGCAGAGCATGAAACATGTGAGAAAATCTTCATTTCAGGCAAATCATCATGTTGATAGACATTTGAGCCATTTTTCCAAAACTGGTCACTAGAGGATAAAAACGTTGGTCCATGCCACCAAATTGTACATTCATTTAAGGATGTGTATAAGGTCAAATTGTGTAGTACATCTAATTAAATTTTTAAAATCATAAATATATAAAAATTTTCATTTGCGAAGACTTTGTGTTAATTTTAATCATTTTTTATGGTAGATTTTCTAAAATTTTCCTATAATTAAATATTATGAACAAATATTTAACATTTAATTTGACTACAACTGTGACTTTAGTCAAAAACAATCAGGCAACATGGCTGTCCACGTGGTCTTCTGACACTCGGAAACATAACGTGGAGATAGAATTTCTGACCTCAAAAATTTGAAGCTATGGATACTATAAAAATAATAATAAATAAAAATGTCAAATCAAAATTCAAAGAAAGTTTTTTATTATGAATTATTATCAAGCAATCAAAGTGGTGATTAAGAAATCAATTATCATTACGCAAAGTAATAAACTGATACATAAAGTCAGTAATTAAAGTTTACTTTTGGCAGATTTTTGTTAAAGCAAAGTTTTTTCAAATTAATTGCAGATAATCTGTACGAACATTTTAGTTTTCCAAACAAAAATAAATATCTCAAATCTTTTACATACTTTTGTTACATTACAGCGTTTATCCGACATATAAATGCATTTTGTGTTCTAAATGCACATAAATCTCAAAAATGACAGGTCCAGAATAATTGACAGTTGGTTCACGTGATATGACATTTCATAAATGCGATTTTTATTATCGACATGCAGGAACGCGACGTTGCCTCATTGTCTCATTACATCCGCCATTAATTAAGATTAAGTTTCGGAGAATTGATTTCATCACTTTCAAAATAAAATATTTCCGGGAAATTGCCGGTAACTCCACGTTTTTTTGGGCTTGAAAAATCGCAAATTGTACAAAGAAACTGATAATAAGTTTTTGAATCATAAATCTTTGAAATAAAATGATAAATGTTTTAATCTTCTCAAAATTTTTAACACTTCCGGTAGAAATAACATTGAGTGAATGGTGATTTTAAAATGAATTTTTTCATAAAAAAGGTCGGTAAGGTATCTATTTTTTGGTTTTAATCGATGCAGGAGGTCTAATTCTATAACATATTTTAAATTTAGGCAAAAATCTTTGAATTCAAAAATGTTATATACATCCTTAAATATTTAATAAAAAAATAGAAATCACGGTATTTTTTTTCAGGTGTACTATTTAATTCAAGAAAATCACGATTTACAACTATTTTTAATTTTTAAAAATTCATAAAAAGTCACCGGTTGAAGATACGATAATGAGTGTAAGGACTTTTTCGATTCAAAATAGTCTGAAAAATATATATAAAAAAATTATTTATTGCAAAAAAACTTATTTTGCAATATTTTCAATTTTTCGTTGTTTAAACAATAACGGCAACAGATATTGAGTGTCATGTTACACTGTTATAATCAGGAGAGCCTCCTGGACATTAAAAAAAAATTTACGAACCAAACGAATTTTGCAAACGAATGCGCCACTATGCCCTGCACTATAAATTTATGCGAAATTAATGCATTAGATCGTGCACTTCTGCAAATTTTTTTTCGCATAAATTTAAACATTTTTACCAATAAAAATGCATAAAAAAACTGAAAAAAACATTTTTTTTGCATTTTGTTAAAGATCGTTTGAAGTCAAAATCGTGATCCTTTAATTTTTTTTCAAAAACTCGATCGAATAAAACTAAAAAACGGCTCGATGGATTGAATCGAAACTTTGTGAGGTTTTTGTGGGCATATTGAACTGTAAAAGGCACACTTAACATTACTGGTTTTCTCGATATTTCCAACTTAGCGCCTGATTATCCCAAAAGCCACCAAAAGCCCTTTTTTTCATGATTTTTCAAATTAATGTAAAGAATGAACAAAAATTTTTTTTCAAAAAACCGTAGCTGATTTTTGTGGGAAATTTATTCAAGATTTCAAAACCCTCTTTAATTTTCTTGTTTCGATCAGCAGTTGCTGAGATCTTGAAGGTTAAAGACAAAAAGATCCTTTTCCATTCAAAGTTCGATATCTCAGCGAGAAGGAGTCGTATCAAACTTTACAAAAAAGCAAATTAAAGCTGAATGAACAAGTTATCCGATCCATATAGTGGTTAAGTTGGAAAAAATTTTTCCAAGTTCGTAGACCAAAAAAAAGAACAGAAAAAATTTCGAAAACATTTTTTCTTCGGTATTGATTAGGATTGAGGGGAACACGTTGCTTGAAAAAATTTTTCATCATAAGATCTCAAAACTAGAAGCTGCGAACTTTAAAATCCTTTTTTTAAAATTCCAGTATGACAATATTTAAGGGAATTACAGCCACTTGAATAACCTCAAAAAATTTGGAAATTTTTTTTGATCCTTTAATTGTTTCCGCTAATTTATTTAAGCTGGAATTGGTATGAACTAGCGACACCGTTTATTTTAATAACGTTTAAACTGATAGATAGATACATATAAAAATGTAAGGAACGGTTGGTTTCATTTGCATTAATAAATATGGAAAATTATATAGATATACAAATTAATTTATCTTGTAAGTTTCAAATATAAAGTGAGAATATAAATTTTATAATAAAATAATTTGACATTATGACCATTCTTTGATTTTTTAAATCATTATTATTTTAACCACGGTCTTGTTTATTTTGCATACAGATATAGGTACTTTTTTCCGATTAGATAATAGAATAAGGGCAGGGGCTAGCAACATTGCGAAGAAAACAATTTTAGGTAGGCTGGTTGGGATGCGCACAGGTAATCGCAACCTCTCCCAAAACAAGTGCGGAAAAATACTAATTTACGTATGTATGTATGTAAACCTTATATCTTTTGAACGGAGTGTCCGATTGAAACGCGGTTTGCGGCATCTGACGTGTCCTTGGTAAACTTAGATTTCTTGAAAATTTGGAGTAATTCGGTCCAATAAATTCACAAAAATACAAGATTCAAAAATTTTTTTTTGGAATATTTATTGGCAATATAATATGTCAGTATTCTTAAAGTTGAAAAGATCTTTGACGAATAATAAATGAGCCTTTTTCCTGAAGTACGAAAAATCACTCACTAGTAGCGCTAGTAGTTCGGTAGGGACAAACACTGTCAAATCCCCATATAAACACACATTAAAGTGTAATTGAAAAAAAATGTTTTTAACAGAAGATGATGTTCCTGGAGCAAAACTAAAATTTGCAACTGTAAAAGATAACAATGTAGTAACATTAAAACGTTGGCTTTAAAAGTATCTGAAAAAAAATGAATTAATAGACAGGTTAGTATGCAGACTCTAGTAAAATATTAGCGGTAAATTCAAACTGTAATAAGAGAAATTGAAAATAAATATGAATTTCAGATTTATTTCCAAATGAAATATGAATCAAAAATATATGGTAATAAAATAAATTTAATTAAATATAATATAATTTAATAAAAGATTGAGGTTATATCTCATTCTAATCAATGGTAATAAACTGTCAAAAATTTACTCTTCATTTTTTATTCATTTAATTTTAAAAATAATTTCGATAACATATGTAAATGATGACTCTCAGTGATAAGTTTATCAGTTAGTGTAGTATTAAATATTTTGGAAATCTTTTATTGGTATGCATTAGGGTCAATGATTGTATAAATAACGGAAGAGAAGGAGTTATTTTTGAAGGTGTCGATAAAGGAATATGGTTAGTCATGAAAAAACAACGCTTGCAAGCATCTTTAATAGTCACATCAGCATCTACATCTGGATCAACAGTGACATTAGATCCTTCTATAACATTACCCATCCATACTAATTTCTATCCTAATGATAATTGGCAAATCTTTCCATCGAAACAGATCCCCGTTCATTTTGTTACGGTATTATCCATGAGTATATAACTCAAGGCAAAAATTTACAGGAGAGCGATGACGATGATCAAGAAACGGATGATGATTTAATGCCTGTCTGTGGTAATTCTAAAGCCATTCAACGTGGTAGATTGTATTGTATCAGTGATCGTATAAAAGATTTACAAGATAATTGTTGTAAGAATATGTATTATCTGAGGGCAAAAATCCAATCATCTTTTAAAGCTACGATTTACGACGTGGTAATAGGTCTTGATGAAGATGGAGATGTAATAAATGCTGCATGTCAATGTCCAGCATCAGAATCTTTAAATTGCTCTCACATTGTCGCATTACTTTTTAAACTAGAAGAATATACGCTTCAACGCGGTTTTGAACCGCTAACTTGTACGTCTAAAATTAAAGAATGGAACCAAGGTCGCAAAACTGGAAATAATCCATCGAGTATCATTACTGCTGAATATAAAAAAGCTAAATCAACGAAAAATCCAAGTGAAAAGAGTAAAAAAAAAAATTGTGATGAAGCTGACAGAAAAAAAGTAATTAGTTTTAGCGCGCAGTCGGACCTAAGCTGTTCTGTGAGTGCTGAAATAATGACAGCAGACTTTGTCCAACGCTTACAACACAAAGATAAAAAATCCATGTGGATTGACTTATTGCAAATTCACTATGATGATTATGATTTAGACTGTGAACAAAAATTAAATTTAAAATTAAAAATTGCAGAGTTTCAAACGAATTTAAGCTCATCAACGCTTGGTCCGTTTGAAATAGAGGTTGAACAAAATAGTCCGGCGTGGCTCAGTGCACGAAGATACCGAATCACTGCATCAGATTGTAAATCATTTTATACTAGCAAAGATTTAACTAATTTAATTAACACAAAGTTATGGCAAGAAACAAAAGATATAAGTCACTTGCCTGCTATTGCTTACGGTTGGGAAATTGAATCAACAGCTATTCAAGAGTACCTTACGTCTATTATTAGGACTCAGATTAAAAAGCCTGGATTGATTGTTAATGATCGGTTCCCAGGGCTTGGTTGTAGCCCAGATGGCTTAGTTTTCGAAAATAATGAGCTTCTCTACTGTATTGAAATAAAGTGTCCTTACAAATTGAAAAATTGCTGAAGTCAAAGATCAAAGTAATCTGTGCTATACTGTTAAAGATAACCAAATCACTTTAAAAAGGAACCATGCTTATTACTACCAAATTCAGCTAACGTTAGCTATTTTGGAATCAAAATTTTGTGACTTTATTATCTGGACGCCAAAGAATGGTTTTGCAGTCGAGAGGATTTCTCGAGATGAAACTTTTATAAATGCTCTGACAACTAAATTATGTAAAGTCCATAATGTCTTAGCTATGGAATTTTTTGAGATGAGGCTACCACGAAAGTTACCACTATTTATGATGGACATATAAGTGCAGTAAAAACTACAGTTAATGTTTTTAAAATTTTTAATAATGGGATGATATATGTGTATGTTGTTACTATAAATGTTTTATGATTGTTTTTTGTTAAAAAATATTTTAAAACTTATGACTAATTATGCTGTACTTACTAAACTATCCAGACAACACAAAATAATTATAGTGTTATAGTTATTTTAAAAAATTTTATTACAATATTTATGTAACAAGTGGTTCCTGAAAATCTACTAACATTGCAATTACAAAAACAATTTGTGATACAATAAGCAATAAAGTTTTGGGTATAATTCTTTGCATTATTCTAAACTGTTTCATTCGTCCAATGAATCGTTTCACGTGTATTCGAGCCGAAGCAATCTCTCTTGCCCCCTTAACTTCATTTCTTGTAAACTTTCTTCTCGATTTCAAAAACGGAGGCATTAATACAGTGCATTTATATTTATTACATAAATCTTCTATGTTGAAACCACGATCTGCTAATATTAAGTCACCTTTCTCGAGATGTTCAAAAAATCCACTATTCTCAGTGATACTTCTATCAGTTATGCGTCCTTCAAAACCATCTGAAAGAAAGCAACACCCTCCAGTAGGTATAATTCCAATCAAAAACTTTACTGTGTTATGAGAATTGTAACTCGAATATGTATTTCCTTGTTGACTAAAATTTTTCGGTTTTTCCATGTTCCATTCAAAACAATCAATGATTACTCGTATATTTTTAAATTTCTTAAAAGCTTGAGGTAAGTTCTTACTGATATCTTTAGCTAATACTGACACCAAACCTTTAACTCAAATCATACAATAAAAAGCCACATCTTAATCTCACAAGAGTTAAAAAAAGTTGATTCTTCAAAGATAATGCTTTAAATTGTTTTATCGTTACGCGTTTATTAGTATCAGATCTCGAATGCCAGAATATCAGTGATGATTCCGTTGGCGGACCTAAGAAATTCCACACAATATCAAAATCTTCTGGCATTAAGCCTGTATAAAATTTAAACTTTTTAGCATCATTCATACACGATTCATAATTAAGAGTAGATGCATTTAGTTTTTTTGTTAGTTTTTCAATCTCTTTCTGTAATTTAATTACAAAAATACTTTCAACTTCCATACAAGTTTGACTTTCTGCATGAGCTACAGATTTATTGGTGTATTCTCCGTTACTTGGCGATGATTTAGTGGATTCAGGAGTTTAACAGTTATCTAATGGAACATCTAGAGTATCATTTTGCTGGATTGTATTTGAAGACTCTGCGTTAACATCTGTCCCTTTTTTTAATTTTTGGAGCGGACTGCCCAGAAAATCTATTGTTGATGTTGAAGGACGTTTGTTTCGTGCTTTTGGTATCTATAAAAATTATAAGTTTGTTACTTGGAAAAATGTTTCTAAGTTTTTAAAATTATTTATTTTATCATAATTTCAGGAATAAAATTGTCAATCATTTATGACTTTGACTCTAGCAGACTTTAATTTATTTTCTCAAGTAATCGATCAGTCCAGAAAATAGCAAAAACTACAAAATAAAAAAGTACAACGTGTAAGAAATTACTAAATTAGTATATATATTGTTTATAAATAGTATTTTTTACTGTATTTTTACTTATTTAAAATTTTTCATGTCTATATTACGTCTTAAATCATTAATATTTCATTAGCAATTTTTTTTACTCCAATCGCAAACATTAATTAAAAAAAAAAAATTATTGTTACTTACTTTACTAATTGTTGCAGAAACAGGATCTGGATTTTCTTCAGTAGGGCCTTTTCCACCAATAAAATGTTTAGAGCACACATATGAATATTTATTAATTTTTTGCACTGTTAAATCCACTCTCCTCGAAGCATGTATCCACTTATTACATCTAACCTCATCAATATGAGGTTTTATAAATGGTATAAAAAACACGTTCTCTTCTGGATATCGATTATCCGACGTACAATTAGCAAAACTGCAATGCTTCGTTGGCATTGTACAAGTTCAAAAAATTTTTTTTATTTCAGATTTATATTTTTAAATAATAAAATAATATCACGTAAATAACATTGGTTTGCATGTAAATATTTTATGTTTGTCCCTACTACTAGTGCTGCCTCTCGTGACACTTTCGCTGCACTATTCTCAGGAAAAAGTCTCATTGTCTTAAATTATTAAAATGAATTCGTATCCATGATTTTGATTAACCTGTGAAACAGACTAAAAAAAACGTTACCACGACTATTCAAAATCAAATTTTAAAATTCAAAAATTTTGAATTATATTTGGTTTTTTACATTAATTTAGAAATTTAAGTGCCGTTGTTTACGTGGCGTTTCTATGGTTTGAAACAAACTGAGAACTGTCGTCACGGAAAACCTCAACATCGATCCGGAGAACAATCAGAAGCTTTAAAAATAATAGTTTAGAGACACCACACTACAACGCTGAACCCAAATATATGGCAAGGTCATTTCATAAATCATTTAACACCCGACTATGTACCGGAACAAAACGAAATTCAACTGACCGTACAGACACAGAATAAAAAACACCTTTAATAACACCATTGATATTGAGTGAATTCATTCTGGCGTTAAACAACAAAAAAGAAAATACACCAGGTAAAGACGGTAGGTATAATATGATAAGATTTCTCCCAATACAGTTGCACAAAAAAAATGGTAAATCCCTTTAATTATATCTTCTCCACATCACAGGTACCAAACTCATCGAAAGAATATACATTGTGATGTTTACCCTTAATGGGGGGCAAAACATTTTGATTCGGGCTACAACAAACTGTATGAAAAAAATATTCAATTTAGGAGTTAGCGGTAAAATAACTAGGATAATAAGAAATCTTTACTCAAAAGCGGAGATGAGAATTAAATTAAATAGTGAATACTGACAATAATTCTAGCATTTATTTTTTATATTGTCAAATATTTTAAATCTAATAAAAGTTTGATTTTCCAAAGCGTCTACAAATTACATCAGTGCCAGCAATGTCTTTAACGCAGGGCGAGTCCACGGGGTAGGGCGGGCGAACAGGTCAGTAAATTGCTCTAAATTCTCAGTCAAACGAAATCATAAGAGTAAGTAGATACCGAGAACCGCAATTCAGAGACGATGCCTTTTTTGCGGCTATCGACTGATTCGTGACCTCTACAACTTTAATACTAGATATATATGTTACGGGCTAAAGCCGAATTAGGGACATATCTAGATGTGCCCGAGCATAGCACGATATGCTTGTTGTTGATTTTGGTCAAAACCGTATGAAATGCATAATTTCGACTTTTGCTCGGGTACATCTAGATATGCTAAGCGTAGTGGGCAAACGTTGATAAAATATTTTGGGTGACATTATAAAGATCACTGAAGAAGGAATTTATGAAATAGGGACAAAACGTGGAATAATCAACATTTTATTTACGTGTAATGAAATAAGCGACTGAAACGAAACTTTTATAAAATCGGATGAGGTGCCACTGCAAAAGCTAACTTTACGACAAATTAGTATTAAATAGTCAAAACTCGGTGGACACGGCTACGTATAAAATATTCTTGCAAAACAAACTCCAATACAAAAAAATGCAAATGCAAGGCCAATAATTAATTTGAAATGCAACTCAAAGCGCCATTCGTCATTGTCGTGTGCAAATAAATTCGATTGAAGTGATATAATTTTGTTTATTTTTTTGTAAATCTTTTATTGTCAAAGAAAGTGTATGTTTCTCTTTTAATTTATTAAGTATAGGTTCTAACAATGTAAACTTTTTTTTTAAATAACCCAGATTCGTAAGTTAGGTGGGTCAGCATAATTATTTAAGTTGAGATACTGTATTATATTAAACAATAATCAATAAACATTTTAAACAACGAGCGTTTAATTTAATAATATTTCCTATGATTCCTGTGTAATTGTAAAAAAATATATATTATCATACCAAAACCTGTCATATTGTTTTTCGGGATGTGCCCGTTATGACCAAGGCAAGTCGAGATCTGCTCGGGCATACCGCGATTGGCGTGCATTCAAGCATATCTCGATTTGCCCGAACAAATCGCGATAAGATCGATATCCACTTTAGCCCGTAACATCTATATATATAAAATTCTCGTGTCACAGTTTTCGTTGCCATACTCCTCCGAAACGGCTTGACCGATTTTGATGAAATTTTTTGTGCTTATCCGGTATCTATGAGAATCGGCCAACATCTATTTTTCATCCCCCTAAATGTTAGGGGTAGTCCACCCCTAAATTTTTTTTTTATTTTTTAGACAAAATTTTTAATTTCTATTTTTTTATGATACAACATACAAAAATACATACAATTCTCAATTTTCACCCTTCTACGATCAACCCTTATTTTTTAATAGCCATTTTAGTAATTTAATCATTTTTCCTCTCCGGTCGAAAACTGATCAATCGTCACTTAATTAGTTATCCCCGCCAGATGTCTACAGGTGTCACTTCGCCAACATCTATTTTTCATCCCCCTAAATGTTAGGGGTAGTCCACCCCTAAATTTTTTTTCTTCCTTCCCCATTCGTTCTTTTGCACCGGGCACGACGGCGCAGCCGGAGTGCTCGACATACACACATATACGTCCATGTATATTTTAAAATAAATAAAATAGATAGATAGATGTTCCAATTAAATTGTTTTATTATTTCACTTTATACGTAGCGAAGCACGTACAGGGCCGCTAGTATACATATAATATACAGGATATATACAGAAAAGTATTCCTAAAAAAAATATAAAAACACAAATGAAAAACATATTAGGTATACTTTTTTTGTGCTGTTAATGCTCCCCTGTCAGGAAATGTATTTTCAAATACAGAATTATTATTATTATTTTAAATCTAATAAAAGCTTGATTTTCCACAGAATTTTCATATCAGAATGGCGGAAGCTCGCGAAGAAGAAGAAACAGGTCAGTAAATTGGTCTAAATTCCCAAATTGTCAAACGAATTCACAAGAATACCACAGAATTTTCATATCAGAATGGCGGAAGCTTGCGAAGAAGAAGAAAGAGGTCAGTAAATTGGTCTAAATTCTCAAACAGTCAACCGAAATCACAAGAATTTAAGTATATAATGAGAACCGCGATTCAGAGATGGTGCCTTAAAATGCGGCTACCGACAGATTCATGACCTTGATTTCGAATCATATTTGTTGCTATTCCGTACCTAATTAATTTAAACAGTAGAACCTCCGTAAGACGAACTTCAAGGGTGACACCAAAAAATTCGAGTTATAGAGTTTTCGACTTATGAAGGATTCTGACTTGGCGGATTTTGTAAGGATATATTCGACTTGTAGAGGTTAAGATTTATTCTCACTAACGTTGCGTAAAGGTTGTAAAATCAAACATTGCTATGTTAGAGATACAAAGGTCCAATTTATTTTTCGAGTTATAAAAAGAAAATGTACACACTGAGAATTTCAGGTGGACCACCATCTTACACAGATACTCTCTGGACACGGTGGGTTAAGAGAATATCCTAAGAAAATTGGCGCAGAGGAATGCGCTGACTGCCCGAACAATAGGAGAATGGTAGACATTCGTTTCGACAAAGAGAGAGAGGAACTGCAGCAGTTCATGAATGTTGCCCTAACAGCGGAAACATTCGTCAGCAGCATGTTGTACTCGAAAGAGAAGTGGGATGCTGGCTATCAATTTGCGGCCACAGTCATGCAGACTTTGCGGAAAGATGAACTAGGGAGACCCGACGGAACACATGATACGTGCAGGCACATGCAGTAGTTAGAAGAGCAGTTGGCTAGTTGCAATCCCCTCCTTGCGAAGGAATGACAATACGTCGTTACCGCAGGGAGGATATATGGAGTAGGACGGATGAGGTTTTAGTAAGTATGGGGCCATGCCCGAACCCCACATTACCCAGGATTTTCTTCCCTGGGTGTGCATAAATACATTTTCCTCAATAAATATATAATATTTTATAGAAACAACAAAATTGGTTTGCGAATTAGAGGTTTATTTGTTCGAACAGCCCGAGGCAGCTGTTTCAGGTTAGTCGCAATGTTTTTTACTGGATCTAAATTAGTCCCTACTGTTTATAATATCAAATACTGTAGAATTCTGAATACATGTCCCTCTGGAACTGTCAGGAGTACGCGTGTTTACGTTAGGGGAACGATAGACATTTGCTATTGCACAACCGTGTTTGTATAAATAAATAACCTACTTCGTCATGTAGTTCCACCGAAAAATGATTTACTATTGTTAATGGCTTATGGAGCAGCTCCTTTTTAACAAATATAGGTACCTACATGAACCACCATGATTGTGCATTATACGGCAGAAATTATCAGCTAAAATAAAATTAAGGAATTTTAAAGTTTTCTTCTCTTTCTTTGTGCAACCGTTACAAAAGCTTCATCATCACTGCCTTGACTAGTATCTCATCATTTTCATTGTTGTTTAAGTTTTTCCAATTTTTTGAAATATTCTTAGAGGTATAAAGAATAAAAACCGGTAACAAAACAATTTTTTTTAAATGCCAGAGGTCTGTGAGCCCTTAATTGAAAACAAATAGGACACAGAACAGGGATTTTTAATGAAGCCGGATTTTCGATTTTATCTCCGAGAACGTATTTTTTTGAGAGAACCGTTCTCTGTAAGAATATATTTAGAAATAACAATTGATTTGTTTGTTATAGTTGTTTCAGAACAATAATCAATAAAAAAAAAATTGTGATTGGAATACTGAAATTATTAATTATCAATGGGGAAACTTGCGCTTTTAAAATGGATACGAAAGCACAAATAAATGTTATTCCTTAGAAATTATTTTTAAATTGTTGAAAATAAATGATGCAAAAATCTATCCAAGTTCTGAAAGAATAATTACTTACACGGGTGATGTAATACCGGTTAATGAAGAAATTTTACATAATGTGTACTATTAATGGAGACAAATACAATTTATAATTTCGTGTTGTAAATTTGAATACTGCTCCTGATAATTGGGTTAAAAAATAGTGAGAAAGTAGCTTTATTTATTAAAAGGCTAAATAGCGTATCAACAAAAGATATTGCCACACGGCACTGCTTTCTGTCGAATGCTCTAGAAGACAACGACAATGAACGCAGGTATAAGGGTTTTGTGGCGGCAGGTAGCCAAATCCCGACCGATATGCAATAATGAATGCAATAAGAGGGGACATTTCCAAAAATGTTGTATGACAAAGGAAATTAATTCAGTTGATACTGTTCATGGTAATGACTTAATGTTAGGAATAATTAATATAACAAAAAAATGTGAATGAAATGCTGTAATTATTATCTTGCTCTTTTAAAATAGATACGGAAACACAAGCAAATATTCCAATAAATAAAATTATCGATCAATTTTTCAGACCATATATTGACAAAAATAATAAAATTATAAATCAATATTGATTTTTATTTATTTGAAGAGTTCTATTCAGACGTTAATCAAAGATTCAAACAAATATTATTCCTTATAAATAATTTAAATTGTTGAAAATAAATGATGCAACACAGTTCTGCAAAAAGAATAATTGCTTACACGGATGATATTGTAATACCAGATAAAGGGAAATCCCTATATTATTAAACGAGCTAATCTTGTATCTACCTACGTACGTATGTACCTACCTATGTCCCTAAATATTTTCTCGAAAACGGCCCTAACGATTTGGATGAAATTTACTGAAAAGGGATTTTGGGGGGTAAAAAATCGTTTTAGGTAGGTCTCATCTCTCGAAAAAATCGTTTTCTTACAAATTTTATCATTATAAAAATCATTTTTTTGACGTATGAAAATACTTAAATATTGTAAGTAGGTTTTGAAATTTTATACAAACAATGAAACAATTGTTTTCAAAATATTATGACAGTTAATCTTTAATTACTATCCAAGTGAGACTTAAAATATATACGTATTTGAAAGAAAGTTAAAAACAATTATTACTATAAGTGAGTAATTTTAATAAATAAATATTTAACTTTCCGAGAAAAGCTCACCCAGGTACTGTTACATAATGTGGACTATCAATGGAGAGAAATACAATTTATATTTCATGTTGTAAATTTGAATACTTATCCGATAGTTGGGTTGAAAAGTAGTGAGAAAGTAGGTTTAATTAAAAGGCTCATTTAATAACGTATCAACAAATGATATAGTAACTGAATTTAAAGGATGTTTTTGAGGGCATTGGTTGTTTAGAAAATATATACAGTGCAACCTCTTTAGAACGAATCTCAAGGGGCCGAGCAGTTTTTTTCGTTATAAAGAATTTTCGTTATATGGAGGGAAAAAAGAAAAATAACCAAAGTTCACCTAATTAATTTATTCCAAACACATAATATAGTCTGTTAACTTTGCCTGACGTTTTTTGCTATAACAATATTTGTTTTGTATTTTAATAAGTATTTTATGCATTTCTTGGGATGTGGTGAAATCATCTTCAATAGGAATTTGGCGGCATCAAGTGTTTTGTGAATAGTTGGTGATGGTTCGAAATCGCTCTCTTTACGTCTCTAAATACTTGTTGACGCCTAAATATGAACATATTTCTTCGTAATAGAGAATGGTTGTTGCGCTATAAAGAGGGTATTACTGTATGGGTTTTAAGGTAAACCAATGAAATTGTAAAAATGTCTACGTTATAGGGAGTTTTTCGTTATAACGAAAGACGTTATAAAGAGGTCACACTGTACCATATAAATCTTTCACAGAATGCAATCCCAATAATTAACCCCCCTAGAAAAGTAGGTACCGTTAGCAATTGAGGATAAATTGATTAGAAGATATTACCAGTAAATAAAAAATGCTCAGTATTTTAGTACCCTAGACGCCACTAACAAGGGATCTTGGCAAATAAAAATTGATGAATATAGTTCCAAATTATTCAGGTTCAAATATGCGACAGTCGGGAAGACAAACTGCCGGCAGACCGCCGGATCAATAAAGACTAGTAGAACAGGTTAGCGACCCTGTTGTATATAGTACGATACCTCTCGACACACTTTTTAAACGAAATTTGGTCTACATAACCCATCACTGCACGGAACTTATTTAAAATGGACCTAATCGGGCAATTTTCAGGTTCATATTTAAGGGACTGAAAAAAATTTTGGACCCAAAAATACCGAATAAATTCTCAGAATCATTTCAAATTTGAAATTTAACCCTTTAGTAAAAATAAAAATGTGCTACAAAAATTTACATGAAATCGGTCTGACAGGAAGAACCGAATTTATAAATTTTATGAAAACGGTAGTTCACAGATACAGATTTATTCAATTAAGAGTGTATTAAATATGGAGCAGATATTGGATTAGGAATAATATTACGTACAATTACGAAAAAAAAATCAGATATTAAGGGGTTGATTTTTTATTTTGTCTAAAACAATCTTAGGTAAAGCGACACTGCAAAAATACATTATATTGTCGTCAGGGTTTGGCAGTGCGACCTTAGTTTTTTTTTTACAGTAGCCATATTTAACAATTTTGTTGTTTTGTTGGAAAAATAAATACAGTCTTTTTTATGGTAACGCGTATAATAGGTCTCCTTACAATACAAAACTCAGATTTGTGCACATAGCGAATACTATGCCAACAACCGCTTCAGAACCGTCAGAACCCTGGGTAGACATATTTTATGGCCTAGAAAAAACTTTAATTTTTATGCCATTTTTCGTTCTTAAAAGCATGTCTACCATAAGCGTTATTGTTTCTGGAGTATCCACAGGCTCCAAAATAAAATGTCTCAAGAGTGTCGACACTAAAGCTTTTTCTTGAAGAAGGGCATACTTTTGACCTAAAATAAAAATGCGTTATATTATTACTAATTCTTCTCTCATTAATTCATCTTTGAAAGAACGTATACCATCTAGAAAAAAACCTAAACAGAATAATTTCTGGTACGACTCAATGCTAATGCAAGGTTTCAAAGCAAATTTAACCCTTAACTGTAGTCGTGGGTCCAATGGACCCATATTCAATCTTTGAACGCTTATAAAAAACACGGCGTGTGCCCCAACGCCTCCCGCTCCTAGGTGCCTTCCTCCAGTAAACCGCAGCGCGCAAAGGGGAACGGACGCCTTTCGCTCGCTACTAGTATTGCAGTGCGTGCGGGTCCGTGGGACCCACGACTATAGTTACGTAACTTTTTTAGTTTTATTAGTTGTACTGTTTTTTTTCAGTTATTTGTGATGGCAAACCAAAGAAATATTCCTGCAAATTGAGATGATATTATATTAGAGCAGTGAATGAACACAAAATTAGGTAGTGTTGAAGATGAAATCGGTAGAAATTCACCCACATCTCGAAAATATAATGCTGCGACCACCCACTCAGAAAATGATTTTTCTGACTTATGGCCATATTCAAAACACTATTAAAAATAGAAGTTACTAATCTTGTAACAAAATTCGTTATATTAAAATTTACTTCCATTTCACCAAGCATTTTATCAGGCAAAATAGTTATTTGAAGGATAAATACACACTGCACTTAGGGTCCTTCAAATGGGTGGAGCTTTAAAAACATGGTGACGATGGGGTATCATTGTCCATAGTTACTATGGTTACTATATCGTGCAATTGTGAATTTTTTAAGTGCAATAAAATTATAAGTATTAGCATAATATGTAATTGGGCTGATACAAATCACTGAAAAAAAAAATTTCCTTGAAGGGGAACGTATATTTAATGCCGGCCATATCATAAAATTAGGCAAAAATTCAATTGAAACAGAACCTTCAAATAAAGTAAATTTTAATGCTTTCTGTTTACAAACTTCCGATTTAAAGAGTAATCCACAAGAAATAAAAGTGGTAAATAGAGATATTATATCAGTGTTGATGAACGTTGCAAACATATTATTGCAACATTACTTTATTGCAACAGGTAAGTTCCCAACCTAACAATAGTCATTTGTCAAAATGTATATTCAACTTTATTTTTTTTCTATCAAAATTGTTAATATTATTTAATAATAATAACTATTCAATTAACTAATAAATTAAGTTTTCAATACTAAGACTAAGTATTATACCTACTTACTTGGTAAATTAACTAACCATCTGCATTGAAATGACGTGGTACTATTACAACCTTTTACTAACATTTTATTTGTGTTTGCACGAGGTGAAAACTTCACAGGTTCCATAATAAGTCATTTATTAATTTATCAACCTTTTTTTTATTATTATAAAAAAATCACGATTAACAGTATTCATTGACAGTACGATTCATATACTTGTTTCTCACATGTTAGTTAGTAAGTTTCGCCCTCAGATAGAGTAGTCCATATCGCGGATCCCTATAATAATGATAATAATAATAAATTCCTTTAACTCCTAAGTGGAGCATAGGGCCTCTACGAAAACTTGGAATCTAGTCCTATCTTGCGATATTTTTGACTTGAAGCCAGGTAGTTCTTTGTTCCATAACACGGAAAATCTGGAAAACTGGCGTAATACCTAATGAATCGAGAGAGGGTACAATAGTTAAGACTCCAAAGAAAGGTGATAGATCAGACTGTAATAATTGGAGAGGAATTACGTTACAATCAATTCCTAGCAAAATATCAATGTCTATAATTTACAATCACCTAAAAAATAATATGACGCTTCTGGGAAGGAATGAACAGGCAGGCTTCCAAAGAGGTAGATTTTGCGTAAACCATATCAACACACTTAGGATTATTGTGGAGCAAACCGTGGAGTATGGATCCTCACTTGTGTCAGTATTTATAGATTTTGAAAAAGAGTTCGACAGTTTAAAACG
The DNA here is from genome assembly GCA_963575645.1 of Xanthostigma xanthostigma. Classification (NCBI taxonomy): domain Eukaryota; kingdom Metazoa; phylum Arthropoda; class Insecta; order Raphidioptera; family Raphidiidae; genus Xanthostigma; species Xanthostigma xanthostigma. The sequence continues at coordinate 11,490,641 of OY754474.1, forward strand.
GGAGTTCGTGTGGAAGGTGCTGAAAGAGTTAAATATACCAGTCAAACTTCGAAACCTTATTATGGAATTGTATAGAGATGTACGATGAAGAGTAGCCCATAAAAGGAAATTATCAGAACATTTTGGCATCAATTCTGGAGTAAAACAGGGCTGAATACTTTCGCCAATGCTATTTACGTTGGTAATTAATTATATAATGGAAAAGGTTATTAGTACACCAAGAGGAATTATGTGGACATTAACTAGACGGCTGGAAGACCTAGACTATGCAGATGATGTCTGCCTTTTGGCAAATAATAGCGCGGATATGCAATAAAAAACCGATCTCCTCGTGGAACTGGCAGAAGTCGCAGGTCTTCATATCAATATAGATAAGACAGTCGCTATGAAAGTCGGTAAGGTGAGTCGACAACAGCTGGTAAAAAAAGATATACCTGTTAAAAAAGTGGAAGAATTTTGTTATCTGGGCAGTATAATCAGCAATGATGGAGGGGCAGAAATGGATATAGACAGCAGAATCAAAAAAGCATCCCAAGCGTTCGGAAGTTTAAATCGTATTTGGCATTCAAGCATGGTTTTTGAAAAAACGAAGTAGGTATTTTTAACTCGAATGTAAAATCGGTCCTTCTATATGGATCTGAAACCTGGAATGTGACGAAAGCCATAACAACTAAACTGCAAATCTTCATAAACAAATGTCTCAGACCAATCATCAAGCTGAAATGGTACGAACACGTCTCGAACAACGAACTTTGGAAACGTGCATGTCTTGAACAAATCTGTATAACTATAAAACGTAGGAAATGGAATTGGATAGGACACATGCTACGAAAGACAGATGACGACATAGCGAAGAGAGCCTTGGATTGGACCCCACGGGGATACCTAAGAAAAGAAAGACCAAAAATATCCTGGAGAAGAACTGTTCCCGAAGAAGTTATGGAACAAGGAACTACCTGACTTCAAGTCAAAAGTATGGCAAAAGATAGGACTAGATTTAAAAAAAAATTTAGTAGCCCTATGTTTCACTTAGGAGTTAAAGGAACTTATTATTATTATTATAAATTGTACTACGTATCTCGAACGTAATAATATTATAATTTGAGTGACTTAAAACTCGTTGATTGTCACTTTCGCGTATTATACCTTCATTATTTAAGAACTAGATACATAAGCTACTATTAAACTAAATTTTTCGACGATATAAAATAGCCACTATTCATGCATGTATAGCCGTAATAAAATAACCAATTTCGCACTAGTGCGTAAAGTAACACAAGAAACACAAAAAGTATTTGTACTACCATTTCCATAGTCTAAATATATAAAAGGAACCCGTGACTGACTGACTGATGTATCAACGCACAGCTCAAACCGCTGAACGGATTGGGCTGAATAATAAATAGTTATTATGGCGTAGGTATCCGCTAAAAACAGATTTTTGAAAATCCAACCCCTAAAACGGTGTAACGGGGGTTCAAATTTTGCATGGAGAATCAACGCACAGCTCAAACCACTGGACGGATAGGGCGGAAATTTGGCACATAGTTTTTTGACGTAGGTTATCCGCTAAGAACAGATTTTCGACAATTCAACAAGAGTGTAACGGGGGTTCCAAATTTGCATGGAGAAATCATATAATACAGATATATATCAATTCGAAAATGCGCAGGGTTACTCCTGCCAACAAATAAATAAACGTGTTTCGTGTTCTTTCAAAAACAACCGCTTCAAAGGATGAAAAGAGGTAAATAGTCTAAAAATCAACATGAATGTCGTTTTCAAGGTTTGTCGGGACGTCGTCAATTTTGTAATTTATTGGACATCATCAAAAAAATTCAAAAAGGTCATAATTTATCATTGTTGATCACGCGTAAGCTCGCACAGTCATTTGATGATTTTGGCACCAACAATAATAGATTACTGAAGAATAATATTGTCTTTAAAGAAACATGTAGATAATATTTTTTCTATTAGTACGACTATATAACGGGTGTTTTTTTTAGAGTGATAGAAATTTCGATCGGGATAACTGTGGTTTGACAAAAGATAGAAGCCATGTTGTTTAGACATTTCTGTTCAGTAAGTTTTGACAAATTATCATGGAAAGACTCACGCTGCAACAACGTTTAGAAATTGTTGATTTTCAAAATCAGGAGTCTATTCGCTAAGTCGACGTTCACAACAAGTTGGACTCTGTGCATCCACCACACGGAAAATTTTGCGTAAAGATCCTTGGACTCTACCCATACAAGATCGTCGTTAGTTTACTGAACAGCTTAAAGTTTTTCCCAAAAAATTGTGTTTAGTGATGAAGCTCATTTCTGGTTGAATGGCTACGTACACAAGCAAAATTTGCCGTATAGGGAACAAAAACAATCTTCAAGAAATTCCATTGCATTCTGAAAAATGAACCGTATGATGTGGTTTACATGCTGGAGGCATCATCGGTCCATATTTTTTTAAAAACAATGTTACAGTGAATGGTACTCGTTACAGGCCGATGATCAATGATTTTTTTTTTTCATTTGAATGGTATCGACCCGGAAGTGTTTTGGTCCCAACAAGATGGTGCTACACCTCCTACTGCTAGCATAACATTTGAATTATTGAAAGAAAGATATGGTGATAACATTATTTCGAGAAATGGTCCAATTAATTGGCCTCCAAGATCATGCGACATAACGCCACTGAATTATTTTCTTTGGGGTTATGTGAAGTCATTAGTTTATGCTGATAAACCAAAAACAATAGACGCTTTGGAAGCCAACATAACTCGTTTTATTGCTGAAATAAGACCTGAATTACTCGAAAAAGTGGTCTAAAATTGGTCTGATCGAATGCAGTTCCTCAGAGCTAGTCGTGGTGGACATATTCCGGAAATTATTTTGAAAACTTAAATTTCATAAAATTATTTTTGAAATAAAAAAAAAATTGGCTTCAATCTTAGTTTAATTAAATGTTTATTTTAATTTAAAGTTCTATCACTCTAAATACGCGGTTGTCTCAACACGTCACCCTTGAATTGCACCAACATGTTTAGCTAATTCCTTCAAAATGTACAACAAATAAAATTAAGATCACAAAATAAAAAATATCCCAAATACCAAGAATATTCAACACCCACAACCCGTAGAGAAAACTACACTACAATTGAAATCCAATCCAAACCACGTCAACCAAATAACTAAAAACTCAACCAGACACGTGGAACAGAACCACGTCGACAACAGTAATCTAAAAACAATCACAACAAATAAAACACACCAAAATCATTCGAATAGCGAATCCACAAAATGGTTAAGCAAGGGTAAATTCATTTGACACGTAAAATAATTTCATTCAAAACCAGCACGCTACTGGTTCTGAAATTGTTACACCGCCGAAACATGATGTGTGATTATTTTCATATTTGGTTTAAATTATTTTTCTTCTTAACTTTTTCCAATTATTAATTCAGTTCAATTAAAACTAACTAAATTCAGGGTTCGCATGAGAGACGGAAATTCATCACTATTGGCCAGGATCGGGGAACAAACAAAATCCAATAAATTGTCACGGATGATGAAAAACAACGAAGGTTCTTGATGAAAATCACGGAACTAGAAAACAAAGGTTCATGATGTATGTCACAGAGGGTATAAAAAACCAAAGATCATTAAAATAATTGCGCGTTTGGAATCTCAAAGTCTAAATAAAACCGCAACACACTAAATGTCAACACGAGCTCAGAACGCAAATCTATCAATTCTTTCTCACAACAAAATTGTCTCCAAAACTATAAACTCAATCCAGCGCAATCTCTAGTCTATCAAGTTGCTCATGCGCTGACTAAAACGTTTCTTTTCGTGCGCGCGTTTTAGTTTTTCTGCCTCACTGATAACCAAAAGTGCAAGTCTAAAAACGACGTGACATCACATGCTGGTCAGCTTCTATTAACTAGACACGATGTCGTCCTGTCTTTCTCTTACTCATACATCGCCTTTCAATCTTGTTACCCAAATCATCCCTAGCAATTCCGTGTTGAACCACGTTTAAAATGTATACAATGGAATTGTACACATTTTGATTATTTTAGACATGGGCTCGAAAATTTCTTTTATTTTAGGGGTCAGAATTCTGAATCGATACAATGTATATATTTATTTGGTCGACATGTTGAAATTCATTACATTGAAAATACAGAAAAAATTCTCAGAACCGTTTTAAATTAGGAATTTAACTCTCTAGTATTAAGATTACAATGCACTGTCATTTAAATAAAATCGCCACTATAGGACCGGACTTACAAATTTTATGAAAACGTTAGTTTGCTGATATGAATTTACTTACTGGAGGGTGCAAATGTTTAATTAATAATAATATCGAAGAAAAACGTATTTTTAGGGGTGTAATAAAGGGTTAAAGTTTCTATTTTGACCAGAAACAAAGCTAAATTCACATAGTAAAACCACACTGCCTGTAATAGCAGTGTTTGGCACTGCAAGACGAGTTTTTATTTTACATTGGCTCCATTTTATTATTTTATTTTTTTGTCAAGCGGGGTGTGAAGTTTTGGCTTTGTCAACTATTTTATCTTTTCATATTAAATGTGTTAGGTATTTTTTTTTCTTTTAATGACTTTTTTGTGTTTTATCCTATAACCTTTCCACAAAAATTCTTTGTCGCATATAAAGAACACCGCATCAAAATAAGCTCACCCATTGAAAAGCTAGGATCTCAGAGATACAACAAAAATTATACTTACACACTTTTTTCAAAATGTTAGTCAAATATGGGCCCTTCCTTTCCTAAAACTAAGCTTTAATCTCATCATCTAGCTCTCTACGAATCCCAAAAAAACGCTGCTCACCCAAAATACCCGGTTGGTCATTTCTTCCCCCCTTATTTGACTACTAATTTAGCTGATTTAGTATACCAAATTAAGTCAAGCGTAAATCATCAAAATCTCCTATGATTTCATATAAATTTTAAATTACCAATGCAGTTTCTTGCTCCAGCGCTAAATGGTATGTATGAATAAGGATGTCTTTTTTGTGAATTTTCTGGTAAAAATCTGTCTGGATCAAAAACGTTTGGATTCGGCCAGAACTCAGGATTTCGATGTATGTAAAAAATATGTACAAATACGTCACATTTCGCTGGAAGCAAGTAATCATCTGGAACAATAAAGGTCTTGTTAATTATCAATGGAGATAAAAAATTAAAAACATGCAGATATTTTACTCAAGTCCCATAATATTTGAAACGAATATTTAGAAATTAATTGTTAGATTTTTTCATTATTAGGTAGAGATTATTTTTAAATGAATAAAACCAACTCACCAAGTTTTACATCCTCATCTAATTTGCGTGCTACAAACCAAACAGGTGGATAAAGTCTGAGCCCTTCTTTGATACACCGTTCTAAGTACACCATATTCTGCAAATCATTGTAACTTGGTAGTTTACTTCTATCATCACCCATTATGCTAATCACTTCATCATGAATGCGATCCTGAAAACAAGAATTAGATATGGACAACTAATCGCAATCTAGTTCCTATTTTTAGCCAACATAAAGGAACGGAGGTTATGACTTCAACATGTAGATTTACATGTTTGAATTTTTTTAACTTAAATTTTGACGCTGGTCTGTTCAGGAAGATGACGCAATAGTCCCATATAATTTTTAGTTAAATCGGCACAGTAGTATTTTTTCTACTAATCAAATATATTTTTTATGTACTACGTCCAGCATTAACGTCTCATGAGGTCACCCGAAATAAATGATTTCGACTCCGTTGTGTTCAGGAAGGTGTCGAGGTGGCTTAAAACTTTATCTAAATCGGTTCAATAGCTGTTTTTATGACGTGAAAACACCAATTCGTTCGTTACGTACAATGAGAGCCGGTCGAACTTTCTTGTGTTACAAAATATCGTCAAATTTAATTCGCTAATAACTACGAGACTAAAAATGCGTTAACAACAGTTGAACCCATAATGGATGGACCATGTTTGTACGAGTTCGTCGCGCAGGATCTCGATTGTAAGGCTTATGTGACTCTTATGACTGTTTAAACTCGCTAATCGCTCGTTATTAACATAATGTCACAACACGTCATATTAAATTATACATTACAAACTTGATACACAAATTAAATTTTCCAATTGTATAAGTAATAATATTGCGCGTTAAAATATTTAATTATTTTATATGTCTGGTCAACTTCTCCGGCGAAACATTGGAAAATTAATTAGCATTCCACTTTCTCATGGGAATTCGCAGTCCCAGGAACCTGAGCTTTTGTACCAATCAGTTGATATTGACTGGCAGATTCTCTAACACACACATAGGTGCTGATGACCTCTTTTTTTGCTCTATAAATTCATATAAAGTTTTCATAAGATTACATAAGAAAACACTCGAGAAAAACTTTATCAATTTATTAATTAAACATAGTAATAATTATTATTTTTAGAAAAGGTCATAACAAAGGCAGAGATTGGCATGGCTTCGGTATATAAATGACTCAACAATACCTTACTGACGCTTAACGTGACGAAAACTAAATACATGACTTTTAGTGCCTGTATAGTTCTAAAACCTGACATGACAATGTTTATGTACGGCAATAGACAGGGTGCAAAAAATAAAATATGTAGGCATAACTACTGACAGTAAGCTGAAATGGAAGAGCCACATACAAGACTTAAATAAAAAAACTGAGGAAACTAATATACGTTTTCATATCCATAAGAAAAATATTGACAGACGAAACAACTATTAAAACAGTGTATTACGCCATCTGCCAGTCACTTCTTAGCTATGGACTTGTTGCGTGGGGAAGTGCTTACAAGTCATCTTTGATTCACTCATCAATACTCAAAAAATACTTTTATGGATTATTCTTCGTAAACCCTTTCTTTATCCTTCCGTTGACTTCTTTAAAAATTTTAGGGTTCTGAATATCCACCAATTGTATGTCAAAAACATTCTTATATATATGCATTGACGTCCAGAATTTCTAAATCCAGTCAGCTATTCCCATCAAACCCGAGTCCAATCCCTAAATCTTCTCCAAGTTCCAAAAATGTAGACTTTTGGCCAGAAATACATTACATTCCTTGCTCCTAAGCTATTTAATCTTTTATCCATGGAATATAATAAGATCTAAAATACAAAAATATTTACCACAGGCCTGGGCAAATAGCGACCCGCGGGCCAGATCCGACCCGCGAAGCATTTTATAAATGATTATTAAAAGCAAAAATATTACTGTTTGCTAATATAAATTGGCACATAAAAAGAATTTTAGAAAAATAGTAAATAGTGTTTAAAAACTTGAAATTGTTGTTTCAAAAAACCTATACTTAAAATTAGAAAAAGAAATTGTTTGCTCCACGGTCAAATTTTCATCCGCAATGTGGCCCGACGATCAAAATATTTGCCCACCTCCGATTTAGCAGATTGATCACACGGTGGCTACTACAGGATGATAGCGCACAGATCGCTATATACGTCATAATTGGTTAAACCCAAAAATAAATAATTTAAAGAATTTTTTTTCTAACATTACAATACCCAGATTTTTTATATTTTTTTTATTCTCTGTATCTTGTTTTATACCCGATCATAAAATGTTTGAGCTCCCATCTAGCACCGGCTTGCCAAGTTGGGTGGGAAGATTCTTAACTTTTATTTTGTAATTGCCATTATATAATTTATATAAGCTGTTAAAAAAGAATAAACAAATAAATAAATTTACACATGTGTGGAGTGCTATGGAAAATAATTATAACTGTGTATTTAATTAATAAATTGATAACGTTTTTCTCGAATATTTTCTTATGTAACCTTATGAAAATGAATTTACAGAGCAAAAAATGTAAAAAAAAAATATGTGATGCAATTTAAAAAAAATGCATGTATACCTCCGGTTGAGTTAGAAGTACAAAAAAATAAACCTCCGCACTTTCTGATAATAATTGTACTTATGTATGTACTGACGAATTTATACCTTTGTATAGGTCGTTAAGGATAATAAACTATTTATCTATCTATGAACAAAAAACTATTTAAACTTTTTTTTTTGTATTTAGTACGATACACAAATTATTCACTGTTACCACTTTCGGTGAAGGCACTATCTAGCTGGCTGCTCAGTCGGATTTTTAAAAATATATTTCAGCAACAGAAAAGTACCTGAATGTCTCTGTGATTTGCCAAAAGCATTAATAAAAACGTTAATGCAATAGAAGTCGTTTCATGGCCCTAAAAACAAAAGACGAAACATATAAAATAAACACATAATTTATATTTTATTCAAGAAGACTATACTATAGATAAGAAGAACGAACTTGAGTGCTTGGAATCGGACAAAATACATTGCACAGCTCCGAACGTGTTTATTCTTCTTGTTGCTAACAATTAATGAAGACTCGAATAGAAGAAGGTTTTCTAACTACACCGATTTTCAAACTTTAATGCCTGTGGCATGACGTAGTAGTAGTTTTTGCAACTGAAAATAATTTTTTAAAGATTTTTTTAAAATTGTGATTTTGTGCCATTAGTACAGTCATTTGGTAGTTTTACCTGGAAAGTTTTCCGGGAGTTTTGAAAATTGGTAATATTGTAGATAATGCGGTGCTCTTTCCGAATTTCTACTTTGCCACCTCGTATTTTTGCCGCTCGCGTCGCCATATTGGAAAAATGGCGCCTAAAAGCAGTTTTTTGACAATATCTCCTTTCCGACTCATTTTACGATAAAAACAGATATTTACAAAATGAAACTAGAGACAATTGTCTACAGTTCATGTATCTACCTTTTTTTCATAAAGTCAATAGTTTTGGCGTATGAGCGCCGCAAAGTGTACTCCAACGTGCGCTTTATTATTCATGCAACCTGTGGCGTTTAATTTCAACTCATTATATTTGCGAGTTATAAAATTAATGTAAATCTAAACTATACTGCTTCTGTAGACATACTTTTTGGTCAAACAAGCCACGGAAGATGCAGATGCGCTAATAATCAATACTGCAATAAGCGTTTCATCAGCATTTGAATTCGTAATAGTTGTCGGCGAAGATGTAGATCTTCTTATTCTTTTGGTGGCTCTTTCTAGGCGCTCAAACATATATTTTCTTAAACCAGGGAAAGAAAAAATTTCTCAACAAATACATTCTACTGAAAGTATTATAGATAAAGCAGCCGCAGATCATATTTTATGCCTTCAGTGGCTACGATACAACATCAGCATTATTTCATAAAGGAAAAATGAAATTTATTAATATGCTCCGAAAAAATCCAGATTTAAACAAGATTATTCAGGTATTTAAAAATCCAAAAGCGGGTCCAGAGATCATTGCTAAAGCTGGAGAACGCTTTCTTCTTGAATTATACAGCTACAGTAATTCGAAAAGTAAAAAAAATATATCTTTAAACAACTATAACATCAGCATATAAAAGCAAATTTAATATTGCGTTGCTACCACCAACAGAAGCAGCAGCACGACAACATTCGTTCCGAACTTACCACCAGGTTCAGCAGTGGTATTCATGTATCTACCTTTTTTTCATAAAGTCAATAGTTTTGGCGTACGAGCGCCGCAAAGTGTACTCCAACGCGCATTTTGGCCAAAAAAACTAATTTTCACACCACCTTGAGGTAGAGTAAGTGGCGCGTTTTTTTAAATGTGGTATCCCCAATAGGCCTAATCCACATGCAATTTAATGTACTAAAATTTAGCGTATTATCTTTCGCTTTATTGTTCTCGATGGACCAGGTGTTGCAAATTCATCGTGTGTAGTACCAATCGAAACGTCACAGACCGGTATTTCATCTACATCATCCGCGATAGGAGTATCAATTTCATCGCAATCCTCTTCGTTCTCGATTTGATCATGTGTTTGCTCAATTATAGTCTCCGTTTCTTCTTCATCATCGCTATCTGGTGATGGAACTTGCGAGTAACCACAGGTACCGCTACAATTCGTGCATATAACAGAGCAGCCTTTCTGCACCCACAAGCTTTCTGACATCCTTTTTTGCATTTGCAAGAAATGAGTTTTAACAAGCTTTCTGGAGCTGGGGGCTCGAGTGTGGTGACAGGAATTAGCCCATTCTTGTTTTTTTTCACCCCCATTGCTCTGCATTTTGTTCATTCCCATACCACTGCTGAACCTGGTGGTAAGTTCGGAACGAATGTTGTCGTGCTGTTGCTTCTGTTGGTGGTAGCGACGCAATATTAAATTTGCTTTTATATGCTGATGTTATAGTTGTTTAAAGATATATTTTTTTTACTTTTCGAATTACTGTAGCTGTATAATTCAAGAAGAAAGCGTTCTCCAGCTTTAGCAATGATCTCTGGACCCGCTTTTGGATTTTTAAATACCTGAATAATCTTGTTTAAATCTGGATTTTTTCGGAGCATATTAATAAATTTCATTTTTCCTTTATGAAATAATGCTGATGTTGTATCGTAGCCACTGAAGGCATAAAATATGATCTGCGGCTGCTTTATCTATAATACTTTTAGTAGAATGTATTTGTTGAGAAATTTTTTCTTTCCCTGGTTTAAGAAAATATATGTTTGAGCGCCTAGAAAGAGCCACCAAAAGAATAAGAAGATCTACATCTTCGCCGACAACTATTACGAATTCAAATGCTGATGAAACGCTCATTGCGGTATTGATTATTAGCGCATCTGCATCTTCCGTGGCTTGTTTGACCAAAAAGTATGTCTACAGAAGCAGTATAGTTTAGATTTACATTAATTTTATAACTCACAAATATAATGAGTTGAAATTAAATGCCACAGGTTGCATGAATAATGAGTAATGACCAAAGCGCACGTTGGAGTACACTTTGCGGCGCTCATACGCCAAAACTATTGACTTTATAAAAAAAAGGTAGATACATGAATTGTAGACAATTGTCTCTAGTTTCATTTTGTAAATATCTGTTTTTATCGTAAAATAAGTCGGAAAGGAGATATTGTCAAAAAACTGCTTTTAGGCGCCATTTCTTCAATATGGCGGCGCGAGCGGCAAAAATACGAGGTGGCAAAGTAGAAATTCGAAAAGAGCAGCTCAAAATCTATAACATTACCAATTTTCAAAACTCCCGGAAAACTTTCCAGGTAACCACTATATTTCTCACCAAATGACTGTACTACATATCATCTTCATCCACTCGTGTCTTCAAAAGTGAGCGAGCAAGAGAAATAAAACCAAAGCATGCGCAGTATCACATAATAATGTTGCGTGCTCCACGTTGGGACGACTATGGATTCTGTAGAATCTTCTAGCAACAACAACAATGGACAACAGGTAGCCAAGAAAACCCGACCTTCATAGAATTTCCTGGAGAAGCCAATGCAGGTAAAGAGAGGTTCTCGGCGCTTCTAGAACATTCGACAGTCGGGGGACGAAGCTATAAAATGCGACCGGAGTAGTCAGTCAGTCAGTCAGTTGGTTAGTTGCAGCGCGTACGTACAGTGGATTACAGACAACTGTGAAATAAATTGTTCAGTCGGTACAGCAAGCCCGAAGTAACTGCTAAGATAGAAGATAAATGAGCTGTGTAAACCATTGAGTGCAATTATATAAATCTGGTTTTACATAAATAACTTCTGTGTTGTAAATAATCGTGTGTATATAGTTAATAGACAAGTTTGCTAATAAACTTTGGTGTGTTCCTGTATTGTAAATATTTTGTGTACCTACATAATTAGTGACTCTATACTCTTCTGTTACTTAGTTTCTATTATATTATTTGGAACTGTCGTTGTACTTTTTCATTTGTGTGTTTAACTGTTTTGTTAAAAGTTTACTATTGTAAATAAATAATTTCCACTAGGGACTAGAACAGTTTTGTTACAATATATAGCACATCCAAGATTGACGGCACAACGTGCAACGTATTTGGTCTCAATTTCGGTCAAGTTCGTTCTTCTTGGCTTTATTTATGAACAAGGAATGTGCAGACCGCAAATATGAAAGTATCAACTTCTTCAGCTATGCCTGCATCGTCAATAGAGCCGTTAAATTTCTGAGAAATCAATAAATCCAACATCGCAAGTCTTTTCTTTTTCATCACAACAGTATCGTTATCATCAATATTTTCTGTACTCTTTACTGAATTGTTAAATTCGTCCACACGTTTTTTAATGACGTTCCTCGAGAAATCTTTTAGGCTTTTAATGTTTTTTTTAAACTTCCTTCCTATTGCCAGTAACGGTGATAGATTCACTATATTAGGGTAAAGCCATGGCCGTAAAGTAATATGAAAAATGTTTTCACTATAACTGAAACGAAAATATAGGTCAGTAGAAATAGCATAATGTAGGGTGTTTAAGGTAGTACGAGCACCAAGAAAACTTTAAACAAAAGGCTTGATTTTTTTTTATATTTCGGTAGATGGATGATATGTTTTCATTGATTTCTCCAAAACTAGCTGGTGGAAATTAAAAAAAAACTATTTAAATTAAAGTTAAAACCTTAATAAATTATTGAATTGAAAACAAAAAAAAAACAAAAAAAACCCGTTGTGCCCGACTAATTAAAAAGATATTTAATCTTTTTAATTAAATATCTTTTTAATTAGTCGGGCACAACGGTTTTTTTTTTGTTTTCAATAATTTATTAGGGTTTTAACTTTAATTTAAATAGTTTTTTTTAATTTCCACCGACTAGTTTTGGAGGAATCAATGAAAACATATCATCCATCTACCGTTTTACCGTAAAGCCAATGTTAAATATGCCTACTTTTGAAGTCATTTATTTATTTAAATAATCGGGCAACCCCCCCCCTAAAATTTTCAGAATTGGAGACATCCTTAGAAAAACTTTCAGCTTTTATAAAAAGACGAAGGTCTGGCTGCCGCGGGCTCTTGGGCTATAATGAAACTTTAGCAGTAAGTAGGGGATAGCTCAAGGAACAAAAGTTATATAGTGCCAATGCGTGCTTTCACCCTGGGGGTGAATGCCACCCCTTCTCGAGGGTGGACATTTTTTTGGCAAAAATAACCCCAGGAGTCGATACATTATTGAATTTTAAGCAAAAAATTTCCCATGAAGTTATTTATTTGGATCGATATTTATCGAGTTATTTGCGATTGAAAATCTCGATTTTTCATTGAAATATAGACATTTTCGAGCGCTATTTCACGAATAACTCAAAAACTATGCGCTTTATCAAAATACTGAAAATAGCAAAAATGAAGTTTATTAAATAACGAATCGATTCCATTTTTTTTTATTTTTGCACGTACAATAGAAACATTGTTCTGACCGCTTAAACATGAAAGTTTGTTCGCTAACAAAAATATTCATTCCTTTCAACGTCATTTACAAGGAGACAACAGCGTTTTGGTAAAAAAATGTTAAATGACTTTCTTATACAGCTTGAAAAGCCCTTGAAAATGAGCTTTGCTAAATGTTATTATCATTTAAATTGACCGAGTTACGGTGAAAATGAGATGGTTATACAGGTTTTTTGAAGCAAAGATTGATAATAAAACCGATGGCTTAATTGCAAAAATCTAATTTAAACGCAATCCACTTACGATCTACTTCATTTGGGTACTAACAACATGTATCGGGAGTTCGCACCAATTTGGATGCTTAGTTTCGGAAAAAAATCGATTTAACATCAAACTTTTTTTTCCGAATACTGAAAAAAATATCTTTCTGTTGGTGATTACACTTAAACAAAGGGACACACGCGAAATAGGCAAGATACAAAAAATGTAGCCCTTTGTCTCTAACAAATTTTTGTATTTTTTTTTTTTTAGGACTTAAGTTTGTTGAGATATATTCGTAACAACTTCGCCTTACAGCGCAAGAGGCACCTTTTCGGAGTCTTTTAAGCACAGACATCTTAAAAACGAAAGCCTTAAAAAAGTTCATCTCTACAGGTTATGTAGCCCCGGAACGTACCTATAAAATGCTTTTTGAAAAATTAAGATATATCAAAAATTGACAAAGTTATCGTCAAAATATTACTTGTCGTTCTTACGAACATTTTCGGAGCACGCACATAGCATTACTCTACATTTACATACTCTACTCTACATACGCTACATTTACTTTTAGCATGTGTTTTGAGATTACCTCATTTTCCAGTTCCATAACATACAAAAATTTTGAAGTAAACGCAAATGATAAAAAGAAAATAGTAGTAATGGCTGCTTCATTTTACCATTCCAACCAAGTGGGGAATGGTACTAGTTTAGGTAAAAAATCACATTTCAAAATTTTACATCTTTTCGTTTTGACATCCCCCGAATCCAAAAAACATACATATTTTTGGAAAAACTCTTGTGTGTCTGTTAGTCTATTTGTCTGTTTGTCTGTGAGCCCGATGCAGGTCAAACGGATGAGCGGATTGAAACCAAATTTTGAGAGGATGTTTGGTATGCAAATATTGAGAGCCCTATTATTTTCGGGGAAAATCGGCGCATGCGCAAAAGAGATATATGCTATAACGATGTTTTTTTATAGAATAATGGTAAAATTTTCATAACGACTTTTTTTTCTATTTATTTTTTCAAGAAAGTTTCATTAAACATTTTTTTTCTAAACTTTCGGAAATATTTTGAAAATAAAAAAATTGCTGTTTTTTGTTTCGTAGAACTGTCAGAAATAAACTAGTTCAGCATGCTTTGATTAATTTTTATATGACATGGAACAACATATTGTGTAGGTAACCATGGCAACGAATAGCTAATGTCATATAATAGCCATTTCTGCGATGAACAAACCAGGTACAAGCAGCACTGCCCCTGAGGGCGTTGAGAATATTTGTAAAAAGGACCCCGCACGGAACATATGGGAATCGGCCCTCGGTTAAAATCTTCCATAGTCGGGGATATTATCCAAAAATCGACGCTGATCAAAAGTCTCCATGGGCACGAAGTCCGGAAATGCGATCCCGGGGAGTTACTTTTATTGCAATCAAAATAGGGAAACATACTTACCTGTATATCTTACCTGTTATAATGTCATAATATGTATCTTTGTGCTAATGACTTCGAATCGAAACACCTTTTTTTTCTCTTTGTTTATAATAAAAAAAAAAAAATAGGGAAAATGAGTAAATGCACCCGTTTCCTTGTGATATTCTATTATAGACATATCTACATCACATAGATATATCATATACAGTATATAATATGTAATATACATATGTAATATACATATATAAAAGTAACTCCCCGGGATCGCATTTCCGGACTTCGTGCCTATGGAGACTTTTGATCAGCGTCGATTTTTGGATAATATCCCCGAGTATTGAAGATTTTAACCGAGGGCCGATTCCCATATGTTCCGTGCGGGGTCCTTTGCACTTTGCGTACAACCAAAAAAGTTATTCATGTCGGCTCGAACGGTAAAGCAACTCTGAAAAAAATATCTGCTGAGAGACGCGATAATTTGTTCGCGACAATAAGCAACTCCGATATAGTGTTCGTCCATGCTTCTTGTCGAAGTAACTACATCAATAAAATTGCTGTTGAAGTCGCTAAAAGAAGGATTGAGACCCGAAAGAAGCATAGTGTTAGTCCTGTAAAGAGGAAATTGAGAAGATCTGATTCTACTTCCAGCAATGATTCTATCTTTGATTGGGAAAGACAGTGTGTCATATGCGGAGAGGAAGCGAATTCAAAAAAACAAAAAAAACTTCCCTCTCATCGTAGACAGAAGATAAGTCGCATTGAATCTGCTGACTTCGTATTAAATATGTTACGTATGCTTACCCCGTTACACGACAATTACCATCGAGAAATTTATAAACGTATCAGTGGTTTGTTTGACATTACAACTGTAAATGCAGTATATCATCGAAATTGCTACAGTACGTTAAATAAGTCTCATATGGAGACAATGAAAGGAAGCAGCATGAAATACATTGACAAAATTGATCAAGCAATGGAAGAGATCTACAACTTCATGCTTAGCAGCGACGAATGTCAATTCACTATGATGCAGCTCAGAGAGGCTGTTAAAACAGTGATATTGTTCCACACTATGACACTATTAAGAACCGCCTTCAAAGTAGATTTACCAACCAAATCATTTTCTCAAGTAAACTCGATGGTACGACTTACGTTTGTTTCTCAAGACATTTACATGAAATACTCACTGATGCGTGGTACAGCCGTAGATCGAAGGCTGTTGAAGATGAAGAACTTCGTCTCTTAGATGCTGCATCAGAATTAATTCGCAGAAAAATAAGAAGCACCATTTGTCGCGTTGACGAGTATCCAGCTAGTGATAAGCTGCGTGAAGTTAACGAAAGTATACCACCGTATTTACTCAGATTTTTAAATAATATTATTTACAAAGACAAGGAACAAACTGCTAGTAGCGAGAAGTCTTATTCCACAAAAATTTCAAGCATAACTCATTCAATTATGTCAGCTGCTCGGCCGAAAAGTTTTATATCTCCGCTTCAACTAGCAACAGGTGCTACATTTTATAGGAAATTTGGATCGAGGAAACTTATCGAATTATCCTTTCGACTGGGATTTTCTTGCAGTTATCATGAAGTCAAGTTGTATGAAATATCTGCTGCTTGTCAAGCAGAGAGAATTTTAAGAAATCCATTCGTACAAATTGTGTCCGATAACAGTGATTTCAACATTTGCACTATCGACGGGCGAGGAACTTTTCATAACCTCGGTTCGATTGAGATTATCACTCCAGCTAACAGTTTACAGGCCCGTGCGCCGTTGAAGCGTTTAAAACGCGCCTCTATACCCACCGAGTCGGAGTTGGTTGCAGACAAAAGAATTGATGTTATGTTATATACCAAAGTAGCAGGAAGTGGCTTAAAAACCATTCTTGTAAAAAGTATCGATACTGATCTGTCTTTCAAAACAACATTGATAGATAAACTCAATGCTTTGTGGATGTTCTTAAAATACGTAAGACAAAATTCCTTTTCGGGGTGGAGCGGTTTCATGTCAATGCTAACAGCGCATAAATGTGACTATGAAGTCTCAGCAATAAATTTTTTGCCCTTCATAAATGCATCTCCAAGTGATTACAGCACGTTGTACACAGCTTTACACCATGCGTCTGAAATAGTTCTGAAGGAAGGCATGAAAACGTGCATAATAACATTTGACCAACCTCTATACATCAAGGCACGCGATATTGTTGAAGCAACAGTTTTCGACGAAGTTCACATGATTGTGCGTCTTGGAGGGTTTCACTTATTAATGTCTTACATGGGGTGCATTGGTCGGATCATGGGAGGAAGTGGTATTAAGGAGATTTTGTCTGTTACATACGCAGAAGGATCGGTTGACAAGATTTTTAATGGACACTCGTACGCCCGAGGAGTACGAGATCACATAATATTGCAACAAACACTGTCGCAATTAATATTTTCTGAATTACGAAATACAAACTTTGAATTTCAAAAATTACTGGAGACTGAAAATACTATATCTTACTTGACGAACATTGAGGAAATTTCTTTAAATGCTGAATTTCAAAAAATCAGCGAGATATTTGAATGTAAGCTATGTGAAATTGAAGAAAGAAGCAAGACATCTAAATTGTGGGTTTTATATTTTAAAATGGTGTCTTTGATGAAAAAATTTTTGGCTGCCGAACGAATGGGGGACTGGGAATCACACTTACAGTGTGTCGAGCTAATGATACCGTTCTTCCATGCTGCGGGTCACTTCAATTATGCAAAGAGCACCCGGTTGTATATCCAGGATATGAAAAGTTTAAAGGACACAATGAATCCTGCTGAGTACGAAAAGTTCACTGAAAAAGGTTTTTTCACTTCTAGAAGAAGCAACTGTTATTATTCCGGAATATTCTCTGATCAAACCATCGAACAAACATTGATGAGATCAATGAGTGTTGAAGGTGGTCCATTCAAACGAGGTGCAACTGAGAGCGTTGTATTTAAGTGGATAAAAGGTTTCATATACACGAAAGACATTATAGAAAACTTGGAGCAGTTTTTTTTTGCGAAGGATAAAGAAGACGTATCAGCCTTGCTGCAATTTTTAGTCGACTACAACCCGTTTGACGATGTTGATAATTTGCGAAATCGCTGCCTGAATATTGGACTGTCCTATGCGCCTAAAACTCGAAACGGAGAAAAACGATATCAAAGAGAAAAAAATTAAATTTTACGTTTCCGTTAGCATTTTTTTAACTCTGAAAATATTATTAGTTGTAGTTTTATTTATACATAATATGTGTAAAAAATCAAATTATTTGTTTGAATAGATAATGTCCCTAGTTATTTTTTTATTTTCTGAATCATGCTAATTAGTGACGTTTGGAAAAAAATGTTTAGTATTGATTTGTACTATAATAAATTCCATATTGTTTTGTTCTATCTCCATATAATATTGGATTTAGTACAAAACAATATTATAAAAGTACTTAAATAAAATATCGAAAAACAGTGCTGACTAATGAAAATTATTTAATTAGGCATTAATGAATGGTAAAAAATAAGACATTAATTTGATATAAACCTTTATTGAAAAATAATTTGATTTTGTCACATAAAAAATTAAACTTTGTTGAAAACTGTTGAAATATTTAACATGAATATTATTGTTAAGAAGTACAAATAATTGTTATTCCAAGAAAAATTATTAAGATGATCATAAAAAACAAGACATAAATGACTTCTAAAACATTTTCAAATAGCTACTTTGGAAAATCCAGTCAATATCATTAAATTATAATATTTATAACATTAACCGACCTTTCCCTACAAAAACAAAAAAATATTTAAAGCAAAAAATAAAAAAAATATAGTTCAGTTGACAACAGCCGCTATAAAGCTTTTTAAAATTAATTATTTAAAAAACGCTTGATAAAAATCACAGTCTACGGCAGGCATATATTTGTACATAGATTTAATGTCATTTAATTTTTCAGGAGACACTTTGGGCTTTGTTTTGATTTTTGGAATATTTTCTGGAAACTCTGTTTGCATCTTACTATTCCCTTTAACAGTAGTACGTCGCTTCTGTGAAATAATGGAAACCGTTTTAAATAGTTTATCGTTATTATCTGGAAATTCTAGTCCATAGTCAACGTTTAATGGCTCGTCCTTCATTAAACGTAAAAATTTGATTTTTGAAAATGGTACATTTTTGTAGTTATACAATGTAGAAATTTTCTGAAAATCATAAAAATCACTAGCTATCAGCTGTATATTCTGCAACGGTTGCTTTTTAGATTTAATTTTTAATTTATTTAATAATCGAAACAATCCAACGGGACTGTAAATTTCATGAGGTTTCAAGAATCTTTCTATTTTGCTATGAGCAGCATCCACTTCTTGAACATTGCCGTGACCAGGCTCTGAAAATTTTTGCCAAATTGTTTTGACGTGTGGATGTTTCTGTAAAAAAAACTTTAATGCTGTTGTCATTATTTGATTTCGATTCTGCGGTACACAAGAATCAGACCACAAAATGATTTCTTCAATATTTGGAAAATCTACAATTACATGTTCAAGCACTTTGTACAGAGCGGAAGCTATATTATTTCCGCTTCGACCAGCAATCATTTCATGCCAAAGTGAGCAATATATTTTATTATTTAAAGAACAGTGAGCAGTCAAATTATAGGCCGAAAACTTTCTTTTATAAAAAAAGTTTGACACATCAGCTTTCGGTAAGGCAAAGACATTTTGTAAATCAAAACAAATTGTCACTAAATTACTTTTCCGGTCATTATCCCGTTCAGATTTAGCGTTAATCTTTCGTTCAATGTGTTTTTTGTATTCGTCTGCTTGTTGTTCTGTTTTATTAATATTCATTTTATATGACTCGCAAAAATCGCACCTGTCTTTCTTAGGTACATAAAAACCTAGATTAAATTCTTGATTGAAAATTTTTCGATATAAATGTTCCTTAACTGGAACTTCGGCAGCTTCTTGATAAAGATTATACATTATTTTTAAATTCAAATTGCTATCTAAATATTTGCGTTTAGTGTCCGCTCGACAATAATGGCTATCGACACAAGGAAACGACCTAATATGATTTCGAACTTCATTCACAGCTTTCTCTGGAGTAACTTTCTTTTTATTTTTACCTTTTATGATCTGTCGAGGAAGTCCAGTATTTTTATCCAAAATTTTAGCATAAAAGTAATTTATTCGTCTTTGGCTTATGTCTAACGTCTTTAAGAAGAATGTTTTGCATACTTTTTGTTTTTCGCCATTGCATGTAAAAAAATATTCATATGAGTACTCTTTTTTTTTGGTATCATTTCCAGTTCGAATTCTTTTTTTCTTAGCTTTAGTTACATTATTTAAATAGAAGTGATGTTTTTCAGCATCATTTAATTTCCAATAATGTGCATGCACTTCTTCTCTTTGATCAATATTTAGTTTTGTGTAACATTTCGAACGGCATTTACAAGGTGATCTAACTCTCCTTTTTACATGCAGATTACCTTTGATATCAACGTACCTTTGTCCATGTTCACGGCTTTTTTTCCGAATATTTTGTTTCCATTCCGAAGGATTTCTTGTACGTTTTCTGCTACCAATTTTCACAAAAGAACTTGTCGCTTCATCCTCAGAACTAGTTTCGTTAATAACAATATTAGACTTAGATGCTTTTACCACGCCATTATTTTCATTGTCACTAATAATTTCATTGTCGGACAAAACATAATCGGGATCTTTGTCGCTATCATCGAAGATGCTGTCATTTAGCATATTTTCTAGTTCTTCTGGTAATGATGGTGGAGGACTAGTAATAATTGCTGAAAGAAATAAATAAATAGACATAATGTTACTTAGGTGTAAATGATAATATTGACAATAATAATGTATTCGTAAGATAGATAGGTAGATACATATTTTTTTGATTTTTTGAATTTTATTAATTCAGAGATTACAATAATTATATTATGTATTATAGGATTCGTTAGTAATTTTTAATTACTGTACTACACTACTACTCTATTTATTTCATAGGACAACATAATATTTACCAGTATCGGTTGTATCTAATTTAAAATCAATATTCTGCTCAGAAACTGCGGTCCTTAATACAAAAACGTCTTCTGAAATAAAGAAGATTTAACAATAAAAAGTTAACTTATAAAAATATTCAAAAGTCGTTTTCAAACACAATGTACAATTAATAATACCTGTATTTTTATTTTCGTGAAGATCCATTGTATTGTCACTAACTGAAACTAACTTTAGAATTCTTTCAATTCTTGAACTCATTTTAAAAAATTTCGTTACTTTGAACTATATCCACTTTTAAAAGACGAAAGTTTTCAAAAATAATTATTGTTTTGTCCTAAATCCTATTCACTTCTAACAAAGACGTTGTGATTGTCTTACAATGTTCTGTAACAGACTGTTACTGCCAACAGAGTATAATATTAAGGCAATATTATTATTTCGAAAAGATTTCATACCACATGACCAAAATATCATAGTTTTATTGGCTAGCTGGATATGGTACAAGAAAATTAACAATAAAAAAAATGTTGCAACAATAATTGTACTATCTCCTGATCTAGTTGGTCACGTGATCACTTTCGATTTGGCTGATTGGTTAATAGAATATATGACAAACCAATACTAAAAATCTGACAAATAAGCGTACATAGTACAACAGCATAGTGAATAAAACCTATTTAAACATGTTATTCAAACTATCTGAGAAATGGATATAGTACAGAAAAATACGGAGAATTTGATAGTACCAATAACTAAAAAAAAAACAAAATGTGACATAGTACATACCAATACTCAGGCAGCGAAATGTTGTTACAGGTATGCTTGGAACGGATGAAATTAATTGTTACAATGCACTTAATATTGGCCTTGAAGCAATGAAGTCCATTGACGGCGTAAATTTCCGTGACATTAAACAAACCAAGAAAAATACAGTTGTTTCTTTGCATGGAGTCAATAGTAAAATAAAAGTTGGTGATTCAACTATCCCAGTAGACCCGTTACTGTTATTCCAAAGAATTTGTGTTATGAAGAAAAGCGACAAAGAATTGGAATTGTATTTAAAATATGAATTGGCACCCTACCCTCTACCTCTATTCGATGACGTGGGGATGAGAAAATCGACCAAATCCGTACTGTTCTCGCTGTTCCAGAAGCTTGACGTTGATTTCCACAAAGACACTTCGCGATTAATCGTAGATGGTGGCATGTTGTTATATCGTGTTAAGTGGTCGACCGATTGCAACTATAGCAAAATATTTCAAGATTACGTTTCATACTTGAGAAGGAATTTCGGCAGTAATGTAACTGTTGTATTTGATGGCTACGATGATGATATCAACACTAAGGCAGCGGAAAGGAATCGCCGATCCCAAAAAGTGTATTCTAAGGAATATACATTTACTAAAAAAATGCCAGTAACAGTAGCCCAGGACAAATTTCTATCGAACTACAAGAATAAAAGCCGTTTTATAATGTACCTAATGGAGGAATTGGCAAAAAGCAGCATCAAATGCTACCAAAGCAAAGGGGAGGCAGACGAATTAATAGTGGAAATAGCAGTTGGGGATGACTCGAGCTCACAAAAAATTATAGTAGCCGAAGATGTCGATATATTGGTTATTTTGACTGCAAGAGCGAAATCTGAAAGTGAAATTTATTTCCTAAAATTAGGCAAAAAAAATGTTCCTTCAGCAATGTATTCGTCAACAAGTTTTTTCACAGACCACCCGAACAGTACGAAACTCATTCTCTTTTCGCACTGTTTCACGGGAAGTGACACAACGTCTGCGTTTTACAATAAAGGGAAGAAAAATTTTTTTGATCTTATGGAAAAACACGCTTCTTTGAGAGAACGGGTCGAAGTATTTTATGATAGCAACTCCGGAGTACAAGACATACTCAAAGCTGGCTGGTACAGCACGATCCTACTATACGGTGGGGTGCCACAATCACTAAACAAATTGAGCAGCGTCAGTGATTTCCGAGCTTTTCTAGAACATATGCGTTACCAGTCATTTATAAAAGCAACCACTAGGAACAGTGCTGTTAACTTGTCATCACTTATTCCAACAATGGATGCTCTCAATGAGCACATAAAACGTGTGTATTTACAAACTCAAGTATGGCTTGGAAACAGTAATGTTTGCCCATCTGATTTGGGGTGGTGTCTAGAAAAAGGTTCCTTACGACCAATAAAAACGATACTTCCACCAGCGCCTGAGGAGCTATTAAAAATGATTTTTTGTAGTTGCAAAAACGGGTGTGGTATTACATGCGGTTGTCGGAAAGTTGGTCTATTCTGTAATATGGCATGTGGAGTGTGCTGCGGCTCGAATTGTGACAATTATCCACCGATTATTGACCACGAGGGGGAGGAAGAGCTTGGCAGTGACAATGAATTTTGTACTAACCTGTAAATTTTTAATACATATAAGTAAAATATTGTGTGAAACTATATAATGCCGTTCGATTATTTCAACCCTCTACTCTTTTTTTCGTGCAGGGTTGTGGCTGTAGGGGGCGGTTTTAAGGGATGTACTTGACAGTAATAGTAACATTTGCTGAATGTTGCTTAAATATAAATGGGCAATTGGAAATTTCAAAACAATAATTTTTTATGCTGAATTACAGAGTTTTACCTGCTAGGGGTTGCTTTTAGAAATTGCAATTTGCAACATTGTTAAAATTTTTAAGTAGTGTTTTAAAGAATAGGTAAATGTGTATCGAACTTAAATATGTATGTGTAACGTTGCAATCAATGGATTCCCAAAGTTTTCGCATAAGGGTAGTTTTCACCCCTAAAAACAAAAAGCACACATTGGGATTATATAACTTTTAAAGAGTAGGGCGTGATGAGCTTATCTGCCCAGTTTCATCAAAATTGGTGCTGTTTCTCAGAATTCGTGGGTTGATACTGATTTTTTCGGATAAGGGTAGTTTTTGTTAAAATATATTAAAATAAGCACACTAGTGACATCTAGTAACACGATTGTAAAGCACTCATGTTTAGTGACATTATGGTTTATAATAAAAAATTACTAGTCTGTGTGAACTCGACAACGCGTTTTATTAGGTTATGGGCCCAGTCACATTTTTTTTTACTTAAAATAAAAGTTTAAATAAGATTTCTTTCGTTAATTTCTCAAAAATGTCGTCGGGAGGATATATCGTCAATGTGCCAAAATTAAAAGGACGAGAAAACTACGATGATTGGGTGTTCGCGGCGAAAAATTTCCTGATCTTAGAAGGTATAGATATTGAACAAATACCGGATACGTTAAGTTCAGAAGAAAAAAAAAAGGCGATGGCAAAGCTCATCATGACCATTGATCCCACGTTATATGTGCATATTAAGGATCAGACAACAGTTGGTGATTTGTGGAAGAAGTTAAAAAAGTTGTTCGATGATTCCGGATTTACAAGAAAAATCAGTCTATTACGAACTCTGATATCAATCCGACTCGAAAATTGTGAATCCATGACCAGTTATGTGAATCAAATGGTGGAAACTGCACAAAGATTACGTGGAACGGGTTTTGAAATCGATGATGAGTGGGTTGGATCATTGCTATTAGCGGGGCTACCCGAAAAGTTTTCTCCGATGATAATGGCGATAGAGCATTCTGGTATAGTGATCAGCGCAGACGTCATCAAAACGAAGTTGCTTGATATGAGTTCTGAGGTTGGTAGCACTGAAACAGACTCCGCCTTTTGGACAAAACAACGAAATAGAAATAGCAACACTGCGCAGTCGCATCAAACGTCAAATGTCAATGCTAGCTCGAACGAAAAGTTATCAACAAAAGAAAAACGAATCAAATGCTACAAATGCAAGAAATTTGGTCATTACAAAAACCAGTGTACAGAAATGAAAGAAAAGCAAGTTAATGCATTTAGTGCTGCATTCTTCAACGGCAAATTTAGTACAGAAGATTGGTATGTAGATTCGGGGGCCAGTGCTCACATGACCGCCAATAAAGAATGTTTATCGCGAGTTCGAGAAGTTAAAGAAATGAAAGAAATTATTGTTGCGAATCAAACGTCAGTGCCAGTTTTATGCGCCGGTGAAACACAGATCACTACAACAGTGAATAATTCTCAGTTTGACATAGTGGTGAAAAATATTTTGTGCATTCCTAACCTCACTACAAATCTCTTATCAGTGAGTCAGTTGATAGCCAATGGAAACAAAGTTACGTTCAAGAAGAATGTTTGTCATATCCATAATCAACAGAATGAGCTCATAGGAATAGCAGTTTTAGAGAATGGTGTGTACAAATTATCCACAGTAAAGTCAGAGAAAGTGTTGGCTGCGGCAGTTCAGACTACAGACGCTAGGCTATGGCATAGAAGGCTTGGACACATTAACAGTAATGATCTTCAAGAAATGAATAATGGTGCTGTAAAGGGAGTATCAATTAACAAACGGGCAGACATAACAAAATCAAATTGCATTGTTTGCTGTGAAGGGAAACAGTCCCGGTTACCTTTCCAACACAAGGGTAACAGAAGTGAGAAGCTGCTAGAAGTAATACATTCCGATGTGTGTGGACCAATGGAGACTCGCTCCGTAGGTCAGTCTTCGTACTTCCTACTCTTCGTGGACGATGCCAGCCGAATGAGTTTTGTATATTTCCTGAAAGAGAAAAATCAAGTGTACAAATATTTCAAAGAATTTCAAGTTATGGTCGAGAAACAAACGGGAGCGAAAATAAAAATACTGAGAACCGACAACGGAGGCGAATATTGCTCTAATGAAATGGAAACATATTTAAAAAGGGCTGGAATAATTCACCAGAAATCAAATCCATACACTCCGGAGCAGAATGGTCTCAGTGAAAGGCTCAATAGAACCATTGTTGAACGTGCAAGGTGTCTCCTGTTTGACGCAAAGCTGGACAAATCGCTATGGGCTGAGGCAGTTAATATGGCAGTATACCTTAGAAACAGGTCGCCGGCCTCGGGGTTAAATCAAATGACACCGTACGAGAGATGGACAGGACAGAAACCTGATCTTAATCATGTCAGATTATTTGGCAGCCCGGCAATGGTGCATGTCCCAAAAATAAAAAGAAAAAAATGGGACAAGAAAGCTACCAAGTACATTTTAGTTGGCTATCCAGAAAATGTCAAAGGATACCGGTTGTATAATCCAGCAACAAAAGAAGTTATTACGAGCAGAGATGTGATCATCATGGAGGAAAATGAGTCTCAGGAAGCTCAGATAGTAATATCAGAGGAAGATATACAACAAGTGGAGGAAGAGCCGTCTGAAGAAGAAGATGAAAGCACACTCAGTGATCCAAACGATCATACATTTGTCTGTGAAGATTCAAGCATCCATTCAACGGAAGATGATTCTTACCAGTCACTGTCCGAAGAAGACAAGGAAGTCATGACACCGCAAGATGCAGAAACAATAGAAAAGCGTGAAAGAAGACCACCGAAAAGATATGGTTATACGAATTTGTGTGCGTTAAATGAAGAGAATCCTTATGGTGAAGAAATCACTTATGAAGAAGCTATGAATGGACCAGAGAATGAAAAATGGAAACAGGCAATGAGGGATGAGATTAAGGCTTTTGAAGACAACCAGGCATGGGAATTTGTGGACAAAGTGGAAGCAGATAGAGTGGTGCAGTGCAAATGGGTTTTCAAAAAAAAGTTTGAGAGTGATAACAAAGTGCGGTTTAGGGCCAGATTAGTTGCAAAGGGTTTTTCGCAAAAAGAAGGAGTGGACTATAAAGAAACTTATTCACCTGTTCTTCGATATTCGACCCTTAGACTTCTATTTGCAATTAGTGTGAAGTTAAATTTTGAGATTACTCATCTCGATGTAATCACAGCTTTCTTAAACGGTTTTTAGATGAGAATGTTTATATGCAAGTCCCTTCTAATTTAGAATGTAAAGAAAATTCTGTACTTAAGTTAAAACGTGCAATTTACGGTCTGAAGCAATCAGCCAGGGCATAGAACAAAAGAATAGATGATTGTTTGTTAAATTTAGGTTTTATAAAATCAAAATTAGAACCATGTCTGTATAGTAAAAAATGTAAAAAAGGGCAGATAATAGTTGCAGTATTTGTAGATGATTTTTTCATTTTTTCCAATTGTAAAAGTATGACAGAAGAATTAAAAAGGAATTTAGTATCAAAATTTAAAATCAAAGATTTAGGAAGACTGAAGCAATGTTTAGGCATGCGTGTAAAATACTATGATAACAATTGTATTTCTATAGACCAGAAAACATTTGTAGAAAAGATTCTAGATAAGTTTAATATGTCTAACTGCAAAACCATTGATACTCCAATGGAAAGTAATTTAAAATTAGATAAAGCTAAAAATGTTTGTAAGCAATATCCTTATCAACAACTAATAGGAAGTCTTATGTATCTGTCAGTTTTAACAAGACCAGATATTTCTTACGCCATTAGTTATTTGAGCCAATTTAATAATTGTTATGATTCAACTCATTGGCATCATGCAAAAAGGATTCTTAAATATTTACAAAAAACTAAATCCTACGGTTTAATGTTTACAAAGAGTGAATGTAACTTGGAAGGTTATGTAGATGCTGATTGGGCTTCAAATACTTTAGATAGAAAATCCTACACTGGATTTTGTTTCATCCTTTCAGGTAGCGTTGTATCTTATGAATGCAAAAAACAGCAAACAATAGCCTTATCAAGCACTGAAGTCGAGTACATGGCAATAAGTGAAGCATGTAAAGAGGCAATATATTTAAGGAATTTGTTATCCGAGATTATAGACTGTAACTATACCATTGTCTTGTATAATGATAATCAGTGCGCCGAGGTTGACAGAAAACCCCTTGTTCCATAAAAGGACTAAGCATATTGATGTGCGACACCATTTTGTTAGGGAAACTGTCGCTAACAAACAAGTCAAAATTATGTATCTGTCAACATCTGATATGCCTGCGGATGTTTTGACTAAAAGTTTAAGTTCTTTGAAGCATGATCAATTTATTCAGAAACTAGGTATTAAGAGTATTCTTTAAAAAAATTATATCATTTGTTTGTTTGTCTGTAAAAGCTACATTATTTTAATAAGTGGAGGTGTTAAAATATATTAAAATAAGCACACTAGTGACATCTAGTAACACGAATGTAAAGCACTCATGTTTAGTGACATTATGGTTTATAATAAAAAATTACTAGTCTGTGTGAACTCGACAACGCGTTTTATTAGTTTTCACCCTCTAAAAACAAAAAGCACACATTGGGATTATATAACTTTTGAAGAGTAGGGCGTGATGAGCTTATCTGTCAAGTTTCATCAAAATTGGTGCTGTTTCTCAGAATTCGTGGGTTGACACTGATTTTTACCGCTGGAGACTGGACTATATGTCAAAAGGCACAAAAAAGAAGAAATCGAAGAAACAAGAAAAAATATTTCTGAAACATTTTGGAGCGAGCTTGATTAGGACCAGCGGTTTCACGAGAAGGTACCAGTCGGCAAACAACAAACGGAGAATTTTCAAGAAGAGAATCAACACTACGCTATAATACTAATAATAAATTGCTTTATTTATTTATACGAATTATAAACACTAAACAGCGTCATAACAATCGATAAAAAACACGTTAAAAACCATTAAAAACAAAGACACGTTGAAATCATCAATACATATTACGCATATTACATCGGAACCGCATAGAAGCATGCCGAAGCTTGTAGAACGTCGTGGAATGTTCCAGAATGCAACTGGAGAGGTACATAAAAAATGCGTAACGAGTCAACCAGCAGTCAGTTACGAGTCAGTGTAAGTAACAGTGAACAGTGCGTAATATAAATGTAAAGACATTACAAGATAAATAGACATCTGTGTGATATAATTATTCTGTGCACTTTAGCTTAAGCAACGAATAATTCTAGATGGAAAAGTCGAAAGCAGAACATTTGACTTAGGAACTTTGTTTGGACTAGTTAGGAGATAAACATACTAAAAGTCCTTACCCCTCCGAGGTACGCCCGAAGGGGGGGAGCACAAAGAAGGTCCCGTTTTTTGGTATTTTGCTTTCATCTCGAAAACGGTACGTCGTACGAAATTTTGTTGGAATACATAATGAAAGCTGATAAAATTCTCTACAACTTTAGTTTTCACACTTTTTATCTATCTCCAATCTTTGCCTAGCTATGAGCTCCGAAAAATGGTCGATTTTCAAAAATGTGTTAAATTCTCTGTAGCACATTGTAACAATACGAATTTGTCAAAATCATTTCGTATCGCTCATCCACACTATTAAAAACACCCACACACTATTAAAAAATAACATAAGCTGGGAGTACCTCCACACAGGGCCCTCTTTCCCACTGGGCACTCTGGCACGTGCCCAGGGCCCCGCGATCGATAGGGACCCCCTAGTTTAATGGTATACTAAGTACCTAAACTGTTTTAAACAAAAATCATCAGTGAACTATTTTTCATATACTTATTTTTTTTGTGTCCTTCATGTTAAAATTGGGAACGTGATCCTTTTAAATATATGCATTTTATATTACATTCCTCGACTTAGAATCTAGAACCTTGTTTATCTATTTTCTTTGTCTATTCTAACAAAATAGTGCTCTGTTAAGGTCATAGGGGCCCCATAATCCTAATGTGCCCAGGGCCTTCAATAGGTTAAAGCTTATGTTATTTTTTAATAGTGTGTGGGTGTTTTTAATAGTGTGGCTGAGCGATACGAAATGATTTTGACAAATTCGTATTGTTACAATGTGCTACAGAGAATTTAACACATTTTTGAAAATCGACCATTTTTCGGAGCTCATAGCTAGGCAAATATTGGAGATAGATAAAAAGTGTGAAAGCTAAAGTTGTAGAGAATTTTATCAGCTTTCATTATGTATTACAACAAAATTTCGTACGACGTACCGTTTTCGAGATGAAAGCAAAAAACCAAAAAACGGGACCTTCTTTGTGCTCCCCCCCTTCGGGCGTACCTCAGAGGGGCAAGGACTTTTAGTATGTTTATCTCCTAACTAGTCCAAACAAAGTTCCTAAGTCAAATGTTCTGCTTTCGACTTTTCCATCTAGATGCCCCTTATGAGCACTCATTGACTAAACTACTTATGTAGTAGTGTTATTATAGTTGTTTTAGAATTCGTTTCTTTTCTTTTACCATTCCAACCCACAAGTGGGGAATGGTACTAGTTTAAAAAATCACTTTTCAAAAATTTTATAATATCTTTCCGTTTTGAGGTCCCCTGAATCCAAAAAACATATTTTTGAAAAAACTCTGTGCGTCTGTTTGTCTGTTAGTCCGTTAGTCTGTTAGTCTGTTTGTCTGTGAACACGATACAGGCCAAACGGATGAGCGGATTGAAACCAAATTTTGGGAAGATGTTTGGTATGAAATATGAAGAGCCCTATTGTTTTTGGGGAAAATCGGCGCATGCGCAAAAGAGATATATGCTATAACGGTGTTTTTTATATAATAATGGTATGCTTTCCATAACGGATTATTATTATATTTATTTTTTCAAGAAAGTTTTGTAAAAAAAATGTTTTCTAAACTTTATAATTTCTGAAATATTTTGAAAATAAAAAAAAGTAAGCCGCTCGTTTGTTTTTAGGGATCTGTCGGAAATAAACTAGTTCAGCATGCTTTGATTTATTTTTACATGTCGTGGAACATATGTAGGTAACCATGGCAACGAATAGCAAATATCATATTGAATACTAGCCATTACCCGCGTCACCTCACACGATATCAGAAATTTTATTTTCTTTATAATAATCAAATGTCAACATTTTTGAAGTTGGAATTGTCCCGTCGCCCAATTGGCTGGAATTTTTTCATTATTGTAGAAAAATACTTTTTTGTTTGTTTTTGTTAACGTTTCTTTTTGTAAATAAATATTTTAACCACCGACAAAGAACAGTTGTGTCAGTTTTATTACACAATAGGTCATATGCATGAATTTTTTTAATAGATTATTTAGTCGGAAAAAAATTGATAATCATTTCAAAATGTAATATTATCATAAGAAAATAAATATTAAATTTCACATTCAAAAATAGGCAGTTTAAACAATCGGCCATGTTCGCGGGCTTATGTGACGTCATGATATACGATGCATGTCAACCTTGATGTCAAATTGTCAATGTTCTAAATAAAGTTTATTTGTTGTTTTCTCTAAATACTGACATAATCTAACTGTGAGACGACATCGTTGTCATGGAAACTGTTGTTGATATATACTCTGACGTCACGATACGTTTTGAAAATTCGAAAATAGCTCTTATTTTCTACATTTCTTTTTTTATTGTTTGTATTTTTTTCAGTGATTAGATTAGTAAAATAACCATTACGATATGATCAAGAACTAAAATATATTTCGAAATAAAAATTTAAACTAATTTGGAGTCTCATGCATATGACCTATTATAAAAGAATAAATAAATAAATAAAAAGGCGTAATTCCATGGCAAACACCGCGATAGCCACAGAGCTGTACCAACCCAATTTTGTTATGTTTACCTGTGAAGGGCACTTCTATATTTTTTCAGTTCTGTATTTTCACTCGCATCGTGCCGATAGCCCATTGCAGTCTCTAAAATGTTGAGGAAAAAAATTATAAGTTTACTGTTAGCGATATTTGAATTTAGTGCTAGTCAAGGCGCACGATGTTAATAGGCTATAGAGTACAAATAATATGCTTTGATATAAAATACAAATACCTAGTTGTTGAAAAAATCTAAAAACTGTTATTTTATCATCAAAAGTTGTTGAATGTTTTTTTTCCTTAAGTTTTTAAGTTGGAATTACCTACCGAGTAGTAATAACTATGTTAACATGTATGACATAAAATATGTGCAACAAACAATGTTTTAAGTGTTCAACAAAAAGTCGAGATAGAACAATCAGTTTAAAATATCTGACCACTGATCAACAAAAATGACAGAGTGACTTTTTTTGAAAATTTTGAGATCATATTATTCTTGTTTTATGTATATTTGTTCATACTATCTGATATAAATTAAATAAATCAAGTGTTACTAAACACTGTCTTTCATTGTAAAAATAACAATTACAACATTTACTTTATCTATGCCCATATTCACCGAACACTATTAAAGATAGAAGTTACTAATCTTGGAACAAATTTATTCGTTAGAAAAAAAATTACTTTAAATTCACCTAGCAAAATATCAGGTAGAAAAGTTAGTTAAAGAATAAATAAATAAATAAATATACGCCTTGCTATTTTTGTTGAATATTTTGACGTTCACCCAAAAATCCAACCGAATGCCAAAAAAAAAAAAAAAAATAAACACTCACAATATAATAATGTTTTATCTTAACCCAATTGTTCACAAAACTTTCACTAACTAACTATACACTTCACAAAAGGTTAATAAACAACACAAATAAATTCACAAGAGCAACTGCTGCAACTCCACGTTTTTAGGTTACGTATTATGATCTATGTGGCGGCCATTATAGCCCAAGAGCTGATGACACGATTTTGGGTACGTGTTTTAGGCAGGTTGAAATAATGAAAACAGTAATTTATCAATGGGGGAATCTGGATTGGCGAGTCTGCCTGAGCGTTTGCGGTTATTTCGCGCCTGCGCAGCATATGACAACTACAAAAAAATATCCCCAAAAAACATGTTTTAGGCAACTTGAAATTTTTATAATCTTTGAGTTCAGCATTTATATAATCCAGAAATGAAAATGCCAGAACATTTTGTCGGTTATAAAGTAGGGGCAGAACCCTCCGAAGAAGATATTTTATTAATATACGCAATGAGCACGATACAGGTCAAACGGATGAACGGATTAAAACCAAATTTTGGGAGGATGTTTGGTATGCAGATATGAAAAGCTCTATTGTTTTTGGGGAAAATCGGCGCATGCGCAAAAGAGATATATACTATAACGTTGTTTTTTATATAATAATGATATACTTTTCATAACAGTTTATTATTCTATTTATTTTTTCAAGAAAGTTTTGTGAACTATTTTTTTTCTGGCAGATTTTCAAAACAAAACAGCAGTTGGTTATTGTCTTATTTTCAAAATATTTCCGAAATTATTAAGTTTAGATTTTTTTTTCACAAAACTTTCTTGAAAAAATAAATAGAATAATAAACTGTTATGAAAAGTTTATCATTATTATATAAAAAACAACGTTATAGCATATATGTCTTTTACGCATGCGCCGATTTTCCCCAAAAACAATAGAGCTTTTCATATCTGCATACCAAACATCCTCCCAAAATTTGGTTTCAATCCGTTCATCCGTTTGACCTGTATCGTGCTCATTGCGTATATTAATAAAATATCTTCGGGGGGTTCTGCCCCTACTTTATAACCGACAAAATGTTCTGGCATTTTCATTTCTGGGTTATATAAATGCTGAACTCAAAGATTATAAAAGTTTCAAGTTGCCTAAAACATGTTTTTTGGGGATATTTTTTTGCAGATGTCATATGCTGCGCAGGCGCGAAATAACCGCAAACGCTCAGGCAGACTCACCATTCCAGATTCAGCCATTGATAAATTACTGTTTTTTCATTATTTCAACCTGCCTAAAATACGTACCCAAAATTGTGTCATCAGCTCTCCGGCTATTATTATTTTATCAGGCGAATAAATATTTATACCCTCGAAGCAAGACAGAAAAGATTTATATCTGCAGTAAACATAATTATGTTTGGTAAATTATCGCTATTTATTCGGAGGAATAGCTACCTAATGAACAAATGAACCGAATATATAACTACTTACGTTCGGCGAATATGGCCACTAGTCCAGGGAACCGACGAAATTGTAGTTTTTGCACATCCCCCTACAGAATTGATACTGTATACTTTTTATGGTACGTTTAGGTGGTTTATGAAAATTATTATTGAATTGGTAAGACCGGGTACGTTCGTTTTATTTCACACGCGAATTTTAAATTGATAATTTTACGAGCACATTACATGCACGAAAAGCAGCTAGTTTATTTATAGGGAATGTGCAAAAAATAATTTCATCCGACTACAGAACAGCGTTTCCTAAATTTTTTCGCCTACGACCCTCTTAGAGATTAGAAACATTGTTTTATTATTATGATAGCTGACGATCAGATCTATTACGAACGGTTCCATGAACGTATTGAAAGTCAATCCGAAGCATTTAATCCAGTCAATGAAGGAAAAATAAAAACAATAAATTGTGTAGTCTGGGTTATTATTTCAAATGATAGGGGTGATACCCAGGTATAACATATTAAAAGTCCCCAGCGGGGGGCACTTGCTTTGGGCGGGAGGGGAGCAAATAGGTCCCATTTTTGGGTTCTTCGTGATTCTCTAAAAAACCATGCGTTTTAGAAAAGAGAACCTTTTATAAAAAATAAAGCTGATTACATTTTCTACAAAATGCCGTATAATTTTTTCTTTGGATTTATTTATAAGGGAGATACGGGAGGTGAAAATGTCAAAAAATAATTCAGTTTTTATGCGTAACTAAGGAAAATTAATTTTAAAAATATTACAACAGCGATCGGCTAGAAAGAGACAGAAAGGACACTCGTCAACCATCTCTCTCTTTGCCTCTATCGTAGCATTCAGCCACTCGCGCACTCTATTCTTATATCTCTATGGGTGCTGGCCTAATCTATGACCCGTTAAGAAATAAATTGGACGGAGACAAAGTTGCAAAGCTATTGTTTATTAAATATAATTTGCTACTTCTGGAGGCAATTAATTTGATTTAATTTACTAATTGTTATAAAAATGTGATTATTTTTATTTGTGGCACCTATATTTATTATTTTTTAATTGAAATTAAAGAGGCTGACTGCTTAATGTTTGTAGTGTTTGTACTATATTATTTTATTGCCTGCCCTTAACACATCTTTCTTCTGCCACCATCTCCGATTCCGGTTCCGACTCCGAAAAACCAAATTTAAAAACTCCGACTTCGGTTCCGATAAAACCACCTCCGTAACATCCCTAATTTCAACATGAACCAAAAGATAACTAATGGTATATTGGATTGAATGTAAGGAAGAATCTTCATCTATAATTATTATAGCTCAACGGAATAATAAACATTAATTTTCTAAGGCAATAATACTTTGTTTTCAGTTTGTATCACATTTATATCCCTTGCATTTCCTTTTGTATTTGTCATAAATATACAATTAATATATC
Source organism: Xanthostigma xanthostigma (assembly GCA_963575645.1). Classification (NCBI taxonomy): domain Eukaryota; kingdom Metazoa; phylum Arthropoda; class Insecta; order Raphidioptera; family Raphidiidae; genus Xanthostigma; species Xanthostigma xanthostigma. Next base: position 11,525,781 of record OY754474.1, read on the forward strand.
ATTTTGTAAGAAATTTAATAAGCTTCATTACGTTTTAAGGTTTTTTTTTCCTACGACGCTTAGTTTTTGAAATATTTAGGAAAAACTAAAATATGGGACATATCCCCCCCCACCCCGCCTAAAGCAAGCGGTCCCTGGCTGGGGACTTTTGGTATGTTATACCTGGGGGTCAACCCTATTATAAAAAATATTAATCCAGACTACACAATTTTTTGCATTTATTTGCCAGTTTCGGGTCTTCGTTAACTGAACTAATTGACCGCCTGATGATTTCGACTAGAGAAAGTCGTAACATATAGCCCAGTCAATGTACAGTTTCCCTAGAAACTCTACCAAACAGCACCGATTAGCATCAAAATTTGGCTGTAGGTTCTACTTACCCTCTACTTCAAAGTTGTTGATGTGCCAAGGGTTGCTTTTACCCTGGCGGTGAATGACGCCACCCCTTCTCGAGGATGAAATTTTTTTTATTAAAAGTACGTATGGGAATGGATAAATTCAGCTTTTGTTCTATAAAGTTTTTACTTAAAGTCAATACTTTTCGACTTATTTCTAGAGTGGAAACACGTATATTACAACAGGAATCTTCTTCATCAGTGTTAATTATACGTGTTTTTATAACTGTAAAAATTTGTGTATTTTTTTACCACAACTCGCTTAGTTTTTGAGCTATCAAGTTCAACAAAAAAACATTTTGTAACTTTTTTCAAGAGCTATAAGCTGATGTAAACTAATTTTTTAAGCTCTTATTTATAAAAAGGTTTGAGTTGAAAGAGCTTGAAAACGTTACTATTTGCGAACATATGCAAACTTGAAACGGCCATATCTTACTCAATTTTTATCGTACAGAAAAACACAATTGCAACGCCAATAATTGGGACGAAATAAAAACTGTTTTAACAATATTCAATAAATGACTGGGTTGTTTTTTGTTTTAAATTTACTAAGTCGTACAATAATTTTAGTTGTTCTAGGGTCACCGAAATAATTTGTTAAAACAGTTTTTATTTCGTCCCAATTATTGGCGTTGAAATTGTCTACACACTGTAATGCCTTTCCCGTTATTTTAGATCTAATGGCAAAAGTTAACATTTGATTTTTGAAACATCCTTCGTCATTTTGATTATAAAATTTTTGTAGAATCGCGGTGTTGTTTTCTAAGAATCTATTGAGATTTTCTGCATTTTCCCCGTCAAAGTTTGGAATGAAATTTAAATAATCTTTAAAGCCTATATTCATGTTTTGAGCCATGGTGTACTCAGTATTTGCACTATTTAAATTTATTTCTTCTAAAATCAATGCTAATTCATTAATTTCACACGTTGTCATATAAGTATTGTTTTACGATTAACTTCTTACAATAGTTAATGAAAATATGAAGTATACAGTTGAAACTTAAAATTAGGAATTAGGTTAATGGATGTGACTACTCACAATATAAAAATTCTTCTCATTTCATAATTTAATATCACATAGCGAAAACTGCATTAACGATCAAACTAAAAAAGAAATCACCTGTAAAATATATAAAAATATTGCATTAACTACCCTGATAGATAACATACACGAACCGATGGCTACTTTCCTAAGATCTCAAAATCCTAAGACACTAAATGATGTCAAACATATAATAACTGAGGAAAGCAGAGCTATAAATAAACATCAGATAAAATATAAAACACAACACACAATACAGCCAAAACAATTTAACCAGTCCAGATTACAACCGCAACCAACACATAAAGTGCAAAATTACCAATCATTCTACCAACAACCATTCTTTACGTCAAGACAACAATTCAATTCAACTACTCCAGTACGCAACCCTTACCAACAATCAAACTATACAAATAGGTCATTCCAGCCCCAGGCATTCCCATCTAGACCAATTTCAAACATTCACCCACAACCGATGACATATCGATTCCCAACAAATAAACAAGTTTTCGGACAACCGAAACAAAATATTAATGTGTTTAAACCAAATTCTAACACTCCAACACATAAAGCAACCCCTATGAGTGTAAATACTCGAAATAATAATCTACCGAGTAGATATCATACACCATCATCAGCGTACCCACAACAACAATTCAGTTTTGGACCAACCGGACTACCGAATTTTGTTTCGGAAGAATTATTCAACACTGAATCTTATGAACTTACAACACAATCACCTGAAACACAATTAGACTACGAAACTGACGAAATTAATCATATTTCAGATCTCCCAGAATATCGACGGTTAAGAAACAATACCTCGTATCTCCATTTTTAACGGTTTTCAGATTCTTATGTCATCTTATCATAGAGATCATTTTCTATCGTTTAGAAATACCTCGTAACCGCTACTAAAATATTAAACAGAGATATTATCTTTATTCCAACACCTCGTAAGTCCAATTCGTTTATAATACCACGTATCTCCATTTAAATGGACATACGAGGTTTTGTGTTAAGTTGGTACATTTGACAGGTACTGAACTTACGTGTTGTTGTGTGATGGTGAACAGCGTAAAATATTTTTGTAAAATAATTTTTATCGTTTGAAACAATATAAAAATTACAGAAGTGCAATGGAAAATGAAGATAGTGATATGTTTGACGATGATTACATTTTTAATGCTCTTAGAAATAATGATCTAGGAATAAAATTCATAGGTATGTACACTATAACCTCACTTATTAGATTTACATTTTAAATCATTATTATAATTTATAATAATATTATTTTTTTAGAACCCGTGAATAACCGTCGTGTATTGCTGGATAAAAAAGAAAATAATACTGCATTAAATAACAATGACGCTAATACCAGTCACATTTCTAATAATAACGAAACAGAATCTGTATTAATTATAAACAATAGCTGTGAAAATGTTGACATTGAAAGTGCTGAATTTGTATTTCTTGATGAAATTCCGTCATCAGAAAGGCAAGGATTAGACAGCAATGATGCAGTTCTTGAAGAGCAATTAGTGAGTGCTGTAACTTCTCAATCTAATGACACTAATTCACAAATTCCGTTATCAGAAAGGCAAAGATTAGACAACAATGATGCAGTTCTTGAAGAGCAAATGAGTGCTGTAACTTCTGAATCTAATGACACTAATTCACAAGTGGAAGAAATTAATATTAATCCAGAAAATGAAGTGTCCAGCGATAATACATTACCTGCAATAGATATATCAGATTCCGAAGATAAAGATAATAGAAAACGTAAAAGAAATATTATTCCCATTAGTAACTCATGGAAAAAAAATAAAAATAAAGTTTTGAGAATGAATGGAAAGCAATACATAGGTTATCGCAGGCCTAAAGATACTAAAAAAGTATTTCACGATACTGTGCGTCCAGAAAGGAAATTATTGTCTCCTTGTAAAAGTAAACTATGCCTGAAAGCAAAAAATCGATTCTGTTCTAAAATTAGTGAAGATCAACGCATAAAACTCCACAGTGACTTCTGGAATGATTTTAATTGGGATCAACGAAAAACCTACATTGGTGCACTCGTTGATATTTTATCCATATCAAGAAAACGAACTGAAAGTGATGAATCTAGACGATGCAAATCCTTCGCATATTTTTTAAAAATTGGCGAGACTAGAAAACAAGTCTGTAAGAAAATGTTTCTCAATACGTTTAATCTTGGAGAATGGACTGTGAAGAATTGGGTTGAACAAGGTGCAAATACAAGTGGAATCCATTTAAGCAGCGAGAATAGACGGGAAATGCAAAAAAAAACATTTAGAAAACCGAAGAAGAGTATTCAGAAAAGTCATTTAGACGAATTTCTAACAAAAATTCCTAAACTTCCGTCCCACTACTGTAGGAAAGAAACAAGTAAACAGTATTTAGAGCCATTATTTTCTTCAATGACAGAATTTTATAATGCTTACATCAATATTTGCAAGGAAGAAACTGTAATGTATTTAAGTCGTCAGGTTTTTGATGATAGAGTGAAATCATTGAATATTTCTTTATATAAACCTAAAAAAGACGAATGCGACACTTGCGTTAAATACAAAGTAGGAAATTTAGAAGAAGATCAGTATAAAATTCACTGCGAAAATAAGATGAAAGCTAGAGAAGAAAAACAAGAAGATAAAGATAAAGGGATAGATGGAAAATGTATTGTCCTTACAGTAGATTTACAGGCGGTTAAAATTGCACCTAGCCTAAATGCTAGTGCCTTATATTACAAAACGAAACTTTGCGTACATAATTATACTGTGTATGATTTGGTTTCTCATAATGCTAAATGTTATTGGTGGAATGAAGCTGAGGGTGAGTTAGTTGCATCAGTTTTTGCCACTTGTTTAATCGATTATATTTCTCAATTCAAAGACTCTGGAAAACCTATAATTATTTGGAGCGACGGCTGTACATACCAAAATAGAAATAACATTATGGCATGTGCACTCTTAAACTTCGCTATGCAAAATGGTTTAACAATCGAACAAAAATATTTAGAGCGCGGCCACACGCAGATGGAATGCGACTCGGTACACGCAACTATAGAAAATAAATTAAAAAACCGAGTGATTAATCTACCCTCGGACTATGTTTCAGCTACTCTTGAGGCACGAAAAAAACCTAGCCAATATGAAGTTGAATACTTGAAATATAGTTTTTTTAAAGATTATACTCAACAAAATTTGCCAAGATACAATTCAATAAGACCCGGTTCAAAGCGTCATGATCCTACAGTGACTGATTTGAGAGCTATTAAATATAATCCCTCTGGTGTCATCGAATATAAATGCAAATTTGACGAACCTTATCAAGTTCTACCCCAAAGACTGAGAAATGAAAAAAATAAAAATGTTAAAGTTGAAAATCTGTATAAAGAAAGACTGAAAATAAAACGAACAAAGTGGCAACACTTACAAGAATTGAAGTCTGTATTGCCTCACGAATGCCATGATTTTTATGATAACCTGCCTCATGATTAACCTTATAATTAAATCAAAGCATATATTTACTGTGATTTTCATTGTGAAATAAAAATAAGTTATTTTTTTTATACTTTGTGATAAAATTTTGTATTGTAATTTTCTTGTGCAATACCTCGAATGTGCTCAATAAATAATCTTTAAGAATGCATAACCACGTATGTCCATTTTTAATACCCAAATATACAAAAAACAATAATAATTATATAAATAATAGCGTATTTGCATTAAAATTACTTAAATCTATCAAAAGATGTAATTAAAAGTACAGCAGGAAAACATAATTCACTTTTTTTCGTTTTTCTCAAAATGACTGTTTGTGACATATGAGGTATTGTTTCTTAACCGTCGATATGATCCTTTAATCGAACACACTCCTGGAACATTTGAAACTTCAAAATATGAAGACGAACACTTGTTAAACTTACAAAAGGTATTTCAACGTTTAAATGAAGCAAACCTAAAAGTCCAAGTAGATAAATCCGAATTCAATATATTACTAGTGTAGTAAACAAACAAACAAATAAAATAATTTTTTTTTATATAAAATGTTTTAACAAAAACATAACTTGCAGTTTTGTATACTTATTATATTTGTATACAGTCAAAGGTAGGTATACGAAGTTATGTTTTAACGCGTTTATGGTTAGGTAACAACCGGTATTAAGTAGGCATTAGCGCCATGTCTTATTGAACTTTATTATTGTTAAATTAAAGGTGACCGTACAAATAATATCGTTATTTGCACTAATGAGGGTATTTAATTAAAAGTACTCTGTTTGATTGTTGACCGATTGTTAACACAAACTTTCGTTTGTGTTCAACAATAAAAGATATTGAAAGACCGGTGAACGTCGGACCTAGGTAATATTAATTACTGTAGGCGTTCATCTTATTGACCGATGAAATTGGCCTTTTGAAACATATTATTTATTTCATTGTTAATTTTGTATATTGTCAAATTATGTCATTTTATTTTTATATTAAATTATACGTGTTAAAACTTTAACGCTCGAACCTGTTTATTTAAAACTAGCTGACCCGGCGTACTTCGTACCGCCTAACAGTCAAAGAATGTCGTGTTAACTTTTAGCTAAACTTACTTTAGGATTTTATTAAGGTAATTTGTTTTTTTTTCTCATATCGACATAACAATTGAAAAAATTTTTAACAATGTGCTAACAAATAGAAAAATTCCAAACAATGAAAAAAATAATGTTAATGTATTTCAGTTACAGTTTGATCATTTGATGATACCCGAATTTTTTGAGCGATGACTCGCATACATGTGACAAAAATGGTGTGGGATTTAACTGTGCGTGATTATATACGATTGTAAATTATTTGACGGATAGTAAAGAGTTTAATTTAAGTTCAAAGCGTCATTAAAAATATAAACTGATTTTCCACGCTATGTATTTATAAGAATGTTGGGCAAACAAGCAGTTTAGTGGTCCTTACTTCAGATTTGACCGTATGAATGACGACGGCGCTCCTGAAGTTTTTACAAACTATTCTTAGCCCAATGTACGGAAAATTTTGTTCAGGTGTATATCACTATCAGGTGGTTTAACAATTACACTATCTCCGTTATAACTTATATTTCCGGCGGGTCATTAATGATTCATGTGAAATTATACTCTAAAAAGGAAATTGATTTAAAAATGATTAATATATATAAACTACTTACTGCGATATTAAAATTTTCAATACTGATTTCTACTATACTAAGTCCCAGTTCCCCATGTTTTATAGGATTATGGGCCACCCAGAAAAAACGTCTCTCTCGCAAATATTGAAAGCTGTTCGACTGTTAATATTATTCTTTGTTATAAATATTATCGTTATTGTTAGAAACGTCCAAGAAAATTAGTTGGAAGTAATTAAAACTGTATTGTAACTCTATCTACAACAATTAAACATTCGTTCTAAATATTATAAACTAAGTAAATTTTAATTGTTGTAAATAGAGTTGGTAACAAAATTTTAATCCTCGTCAGTATACTGAAGTATAGGTATATTTTGTTACTAACGGACTTAAGTGTACCTAGGTGTTTTTTTAATATTGTAAGTACGTACTTATCTGTGTTTTTATTACACGTATCTAGCAATCTATTATACGTTTCTAGCAACGGATATAAACATAAGTAGGTATTAGATTTTTGCCAGCAATTTGCAACCGTTGAACAGGCTTTGGACATATTTACGGGAACGACGCATATTAAGGCGAAATTCTCTTCGATGTTCCCGGCATGATTGTGGGCGTCTTATGACCGAAATTAAACCATCAGTTAGATAAAATTGAATTTATACAGCTATTTTTCTATATAAATGAGTATAAAAAAAACTGTTTCGGCAGATTCTGTTGTACGAAATCTATGTAAAATTTTCTCCTCTTTCGTTTAAGACAGGTTTCGAACAGATCTGATTTGAAATGAGCGAGTAATAAGCGTTTTTTTTGTATTGCACCCCTCTGGGACCAAAATTCAAAAATCGAACGACCGTAGGTGTTATTCTGTCTGGAGACGAATCGAACAAAAAAAAATGGTTGTCTGTAAAGTCGGTTTACGGACGATAGTTTTACGTGATAACGTATTCCGTAATACATAACCTAAACCTCCCAAAATTTGGTTTCAATCCGCTTATCCTTGGTGTCGGAATGATAAGAAATATCAAAAGTGACGTTTGCAACTTACAAAGTATTATGTTCTAATAATAATTAGTTATTCCAATACTTAACTTAGCAGGCTTTGCATTTCACAATATACTAATGTCAAAAAATTGAATTAAACATTAGAAATGCAGCTGTTTTCATGTTAAGACAAGACATACGTTTGCTTCTAATTTCCATGTACGGCAAACAAAGACAACCGACCGCGTCGCGTCATGCATTACACAACATTGCATTTATACAGCTATTTTTCTATATAAATTTGTATAAAATATTTTTCTATATAAATTTGTATAAAAAAACTGTTTAGGCAAATTCTGTTATACGAAATCTATGTAAAATGTTCTCCTCTTTCGTTTAAGACTGGTTTCAAACCGATCTGATTTAAATTGAGCGAGAAATTAGCAAAAAGCACGCACAGGGTCAGGCGGAACGTTACGCGTTAGGAACGTTACGTTACACTTTTTCGAACATGCAGCCGGTGTTTTATCAATTTATAATATTGGTGATTCATCAATTTATAAGACGTTATCACGTCAAAAGTTTTTTAAAATCAGTTAAGCCGTTCTTGAGTTATAAATGGTGTAACTAACACGACTTTTTTATATACGTATTGTTAAGGCAACTTCGATAAAACAAAATAATTAAAACAATATTTTCTTAAATATATTTTATTAGCAATACGTTTCTGTTTTACAATCGTTTATTGACTAAATCGCTCCATAAAAAATGTAATCTTATCCCATATGTGCCTCTGTTCTCCTGACTCAGCTTTCTTGGCCCTTGTCCTTGATCTATAAGGTACTGTACCACGCACATTGTTTTATTAATCAGTGTACAGTACAGACACGTGAAGACAGCCGTTCATAAAATGTCCTAACATTCGGCCATTCTGCTTTTGATCGTCCCGATCAATTAACTGAAAAATACATAAGGCACGTAGAGGAACAAACAGCACGCACGATGCACCTCTAAAGACGCTATGATACCAGAAGTCATACGTCAGGTGGGCAAAACACAATTATAAAAATATAGGACGTATCTAAAGTGAAAACATAAAGCAAAATATGCTTCACATACAGTCCGTGAAATATAATGTACACCTCTAAAGATACTCAGATCAGGTGACATATATACTTCTAAAGATACTCTGATCAGGTGTTATACACTTCTAAAGATACTCTGATCAAGTGTCAAAACAGATTACCAAAAGATAATAAAACGTATGTAAAGTGAAAACATAAAACAAAATATGCTTCACACACAGTTCGTAAAAATACAATGTACACCTCTAAAGATACTCAGATCAGGTGACATACTCACACTTCTAAAGATACTCCGATCAGGTGGCAAAGTAAAATAATCTTACCAAAAAAAATAGGACGTATCTAAAGTGAGAACATAAAGCAAAATATGTTTCACATACAGTCCGTAAAAATACAATGTACACCTCTAAAGATACTCAGATCAGGTGACATAGTAAAATAATCTTACCAAAAAAATAGGACGTATCTAAAGTGAAAACATAAAGCAAAATATGTTTCACACACAGTCCGTAAAAATACAATGTACACCTCTAAAGATACTCAGATCAGGTGACATACGCACACCTCTAAAGATACTCCGATCAGGTGGCAAAGTAAAATAATCTTACCAAAAAAAAAAAAAATAGGACGTATCTAAAGTGAGAACATAAAGCAAAATATGTTTCACATACTGTCCGTAAAAATACAATGTACACCTCTAAAGATACTCAGATCAGGTGACATACGCACACCTCTAAAGATACTCCGATCAGGTGGCAAAGTAAAATAAAAATAATAAAAAAAATATGTATGACATATACAAAATGAGAGCACAAAATAAAATATACTCTTTATACCATTCGTAAAATATATGTCAAAACAAAATACAGTTAATATACATGTCTTTTTTTTTACGAGTACATGTCAGAATACACGTTACATCAACTACTGGAATTTTACGGATGTCTAAATTATTCGTTTTCACCCTCAGAATGTTCAGGAATATTGTCATTAAAGTTAAAAGGTTTCATTTTACCGACCGCTACTTTATTGCGAAATTTACGTTTATCTTTTGACAATGATTCCACAGCATATCGGTCATTTCCACACACTTCGACCACTCTCATTGGTCCAATATATTTATTTACCAACTTGCCTGAGGTTAGTCCTTTTGAAAACTTCGTTCTCTCGATCATTACTAAATCTCCAACATCGTAATGTTTTCCTTCAAGCCTCTTGGAGTCATAACGTTCCTTCATTTTGTCGCTCAGTAAATCACAATTTTCTTTTGCCTTTTTACGTATTGCCGTTACATCTATAATATTTTCTCCAAGAATTATGTCAGCGCTTAGATTATTTTCTATACCAAATAACAGCTCTATTGGTGTAGATTTTGTAGTAGTGTTAATTGTACCATTAAAACCGTTTTGAATCATTGATAATTTCAAATCCCAATCATTACCGTTTTATACAGCAAAAATCCACTCATCTGTCTCGATGCTATTCGCTTCAACAGCATTTCTACTGAGTGCATTCACGTGTTTCATTGAAGTTTCGGGTCTATGTTTAATTTCAAAATCGTAATCTTGATGTGCTATCTCTTTACTGTTATTGATTACTTTCAAAATACCGATACCGCTGTCGATTTTCACGGTTTGAGTATCGATAAATAAATCGCAACCTTTCCTGAATTGCTCCGATTTATGAGTTAGTAATTGCCCTGTTATGTAGTTGGTTTCAATTACTATTTTATTGAGTCCCAGTTGTAAATCATTAGGCTAGACTGTGAAGAGTTTAAATTTCTCTGAAGTATCCGCCACATCAAATCCGTTAACTTTCTGATTGAACTCCAGTTTATCACTTGACTTAATAGTGTTTATGCGTTCCAATTCGGTAAAATTCTCAAAAATAAGCTCAAATAGTACTCAAAATTTAAAAAAAACTCAGACAAATACATTCTCCAAATAAAATGCTCAAAACAAACATAAATCAGAAAATCAAAACTCAAAATTAACAAAAAAATAAGAAATTGTCCATAAAATATACAAAAATACAATTGTAATCAACTAGATTAGCCCAGTAAACTGTGCAAGCAATTTTAAAAGTTCACAAAAAAAAATAAAAAAATTGTTCAGTCAAAATGTTCAATATAAATCCACTTGTAAACAAACGTCAATTAAATCAAAGTTCAAAATTATATCCAATAAATTGTTCAGATATGTGCAAAAATAAACTTATAATAAATTGTCCAAATATAATGTTCATGAAAATCACAATTCAAATTTATATCAAATAAATTGGTCAATAAACTGATAAACAAATAAACAAATAAAGCACCAAATATAATGTTCATGCAAAATTACAGTTCCAAATTTCCAAATTATCTCAAATCAATTGTCCGGGTAACATGTTCAAAAGTAAACTTAAGAACCAATAAATCATATCATGTTTAAAACAAATCCAAATTCAAAAGATAGATTCACAATAAATTGTGCCGATAAAAAGTCTAAAATGAACTTTTTAAACAAATAAATTGTCCACGTATCATTAAAATAAAGTTTGAAATACCAGTACAGTGTTCCTACTAGGCCAAACGCAACAGTCGTCCAACAAGCACATTGCACACACCAAAATTTAATCACGTTATTGTCCGCAGACAATAAGAAACAATCTTTAAAAAAATTTTAAATTTTAAAGAACACGTTAAGTTCAATAATCCCACTTCTGAAATGTTAAGGCAACTTCGATAAAACAAAATAATTAAAACAATATTTTCTTAAATATATTTTATTAGCAATACGTTTCTGTTTTACAATCGTTTATTGACTAAATCGCTCCATAAAAAATGTAATCTTATCCCATATGTGCCTCTGTTCTCCTGACTCAGCTTTCTTGGCCCTTGTCCTTGATCTATAAGGTACTGTACCACGCACATTGTTTTATTAATCAGTGTACAGTACAGACACGTGAAGACAGCCGTTCATAAAATGTCCTAACAGTATATAGATAGTATAGGTATAGTATGATAAAAATAACATGCCTTATAGATATATTGTTATTATTATTTAGATATTCCTTAAAGTTATAATTAACTCAATTATTTGTTGTTTTTATTTTATTTATATAATTTACGTTTCATATTTAGAACCTATTAAAGATCTGTCAGTTACACATTTTACGTTTCCGATTTAGCTGTGTCTCTGTTTCCATGGATACAAATTCGTTTCGAAAAAAAAATTTTCAAACGAACACGCCGATTTGAATCGAAAGCATTGGCTAACGTATTATAAAGACTATTAACCAGGTAACGACAAATTTTATATAGTAAACCTCTTACGTTTCATCCCCCTGGCCCACAAACTGAATGTTGTTTTGTGCTTCCACCTACATTATGGTTAAACTAAAAGTTCAGATATTCTTAAAGCTACCTCTATACTGATCCTAATTACTCGCTCAATGGTTTATAAATTGTTAAAAGCCATCAATTTGTGTTTTTTTTTTGACGGATGTGATAATTTACAGTTTTCCGTGACGACAGTTCCCAGTTTGTTTCAAACCATAGAAACGCCACGTAAACAACGGCACTTAAATTTCTAAATAAATGTAAAAAACCAAATATAATTCAAAATTTTTGAATTTTCAAATTTGATTTTGAATAGTCGTGGTAACGTTTTTTTGGTCTGTTTCACAGTTTAATCAAAATCATGGATACGAATTCATTTTAATAATTTAAGACAATTCATTATTCGTCAAAGATCTTTTCAACTTTAAGAATACTGACATATTAAAGGTAATCTGTAAAAACTTAACCCCGTTGAATTTCGTCTACAATTTTTACAGTTAACGTAACTGCACGAATTACTAACACAAGCCATTATTGAAAAATTCTCGGGAATGAAATAAGAAATAATTTTTTGACACAATTTATAAACGTACCGACAGAATTTTTTCAAATCATACATAAGGCTGTTTATATTTTGAAACCATGAATACGAATTTAAAAAAAAATAGTCGAACATTCTCTTTATTATATTTCTTGACTGTAGATACCAAAAAAAAAATATTATCTCTGAAAAATCTTTAAAAAAAAATTCAACTGTCAGGCCGTTAAATAATTAATCATATATTTTTTCACCTACGGATTTTAACAAATTTATAACATGTAATACAGGGTGCATTTTTCGTCCACTTTGGTTATGTATTCTACTCTACAACTGTGAATGACATATTATTTTGTAGCATCGAAGATCATGTCAATTATTTTATTATGGGAGAAGTACAGTGTCGGTATAAGCATCTAATTAATTAAGATAATAAAAATAATTTAAAATGAAATACATAATCTTATTTCTTTAGTTTATATTTTTGTTCGGATTTTTTTGACTCAACATCAGAACTTTGTTTAAAAATAAAATTTTAATTAAAGTTATTCATTTACTTATATCAAAAGAAAAATATTTAAAAGCCCAATAATAATGTCACCGCGGGATATTGTACAATACAGTCGAATGACGTAAGAGGATCTTTGAAGAACAAATGTAATTATGATGCTTGTCACTAGAGGACCAAATTGCCTGCACAATTCACTACGGAAAACATATGTAGTTATGATGCTAGTCACCAGACGGCCGAACCATTATCAGCACAATTCACTATGGAAACTCTACATATTCTACACTCGCAGATTAAAAAAATTTAGCTTATGATGCTCGTCAATAGGTGGCCACCTAGCGGCGAGCATCATAAGTGGTCTTATTTTGGTTAACTAGGATATTTATCTTCCTATAATACGTTTATCTATGTCGAAAGTGCCTCTTGGCGATTTTCGCCAGAGGCCTTCGTTCGCCGTAAAAAAGAAAGAAAATGTTTCACACATAGGACGTCGTTTTTAAACGCGTACCGATGACGTCACTGCGGTAACTGATTTGCATTTTCGATTCACACGGGCGTAGATTACTTCAGAGCGCACCGAAAAAAAAAATTTCCGCGAGTAAAACTCGACTCTCGACATTTTTGCTCTCTCGAAAAATTTCGATACGACGCTCCGTTTAGAAACGACGACGCGCACCCGGCCTTCTTTGACTCGGTTTCGGTGCAAAAAAAATAGCGTCGGACGGGACTCGACGTTGCGAGTCGAAAGTGTCTCTTGACGTTTGAGCATCGAGACGTTTGTTTACGCGTAAAAAATAGAAATGTCAAATATTTGACATTTCTATTTGACGTATTTCTATTTTTAGCTATAAAAATGGCGAGCGTTCATTATGTTGACGGTGTACATTTTTAAAATAGCATTTGAAATACCGCGTGTTTTCTGATGACGTGGCGTTTGGCGCCAATTGTAAAATTGAATAGTCGCGCGACGTGGCCTCGCCAAAGCTTACTAGCGACGGCCGGCGTACTCGATGTGATTTCGGGACTGGTCTACTAGCGGGGATCGGCGTCCCCACGTGGCTTTTTTCGGTCAGTCCGAAATTTGCGCCACGTGGCTTCGGATCGCCTACTAGCGGGGACCGGCGTCCCCACGTGGCTTTTTTCGATCAGTTCGAAATTCGCGCCACGTGGCTTCGGACCGCCTACTAGCAGGGACCGGCGTCTTCACGTGACTTTTTTCGATCAGTGCAAAGTTCACGCCACGTGGCTTCGACACTGGTCTACTAGCGGGGGCCAGCGTGTACCCACGTGGCTTTTTGCATGGACATACATACAAATTGATATTTGATATTTCTATTTTTTAGGTATAAAAATGACGCGCGTCCTCTATGTTGACGGTGTACATTTTTTACATAGCATTTGAAATACCGCGTGTTTTCTGATGACGTGGCGTTTGGCGCCAATTGTAAAATTGAATGGCCGCGCCACGTGGCCTCGCCAATGCTTACTAGCGACGGCCGGCGTACCCGATGTGATTTCGGGACTGGTCTACTAGCGGGGACCGGCGTCCCCACGTGGCTTTTTTCGATCAGTACAAAATTCGCGCCACGTGTCTTCGGACCGCCTACTAGCGGGACCGGCATCCCCACGTGGCTTTTTTCGATCAGTTCGAAATTCGAGCCACGTGGCTTCGGACCGCCTGCTAGCAGGGACTGGCGTCCACACGTGTTTTTTTTCGATCAGTGCAAAGTTCACGCCACGTGGCTTCAACACTGGTCTACTAGCGGGGGCCAGCGTGTACCCACGTGGCTTTTTGTATGTACATACATACAAATTGATATTTGACATTTCTATTTTTTAGGTATAAAAATGACGCGCGTCCTCTATGTTGACGGTGTACATTTTTTACATAGCATTTGAAATACCGCGTGTTTTCTGATGACGTGGCGTTTGGCGCCAATTGTAAAATTGTATAGCCGCGCCACGTGGCCTCGCCAATGCTTACTAGCGACGGCCGGCGTACCCGATGTGATTTCGGGACTGGTCTACTAGCGGGACCGGCGTCCCCACGTGGCGTATTTTGATCAGTGCGAAATTCGCGCCACGTGTCTTCGGACCGCCTACTAGCGGGACCGGCGTCTCCACGTGGCTTTTTTCGATCAGTCCGAAATTCGCGCCACGTGGCTTCGGACCGCCTACTAGCGGGGACCGGCGTCCCTACGTGGCTTTTTTCGATCAGTGAAAAATTCGCGCCACGTGGCTTCGAACCGCCTACTAGCAGAGACCGGCGTCCCCACGTGGCTTTGAGACAAGGAGAGAATAAACAGTAGAATGAAAGAAATAAAAAAGAAACATAAAAAAATTGGTTTACAGCCGGCGAAGATATTAAAGAGAACACTAACAAATATATAAAAAACCTCGTCCATTTTTTGAAGTCGGTTAAGTAGAAAGACTGCATTGATTTCGCAGCTATTTAGTCTGCGAACGACGAAATAGGACACCCAAACAACAAGTGTAAAAAAGATTGTGCCCATTCAGCCGTGAATGCAAAAGCGTATTTCACAAAAATTTCAAAAAAGTTCAAAGCAACATTGAATTTGAAAAAATGCTATATAAAAAGTTTACGCCGCCATCAACGCGGTTACGCAATAATATTATAAGGTTTATTTATAATTATTATGAATAAATTTCATGATGTAATCACGTACTCGTGCTGTTAGCGGTGCAAACTTTTTATATGGTAAACCAATACTGTGTTTTTTTGCATTTGTAAGTCGTGCAATATTCTTAACGTTGCCCACAAAATTTTTTTTAACCAAAAGTGCTACGCACGTTAAGTCTAATTTTCACTTTACGTTCAATTGTCTGTGTTTGTGTAAAAACTTCTACTAATAGTGTGATCGCTTTTCGTCAAGCCGCTATTAGTAAAGTTTTTTGTGTTTTTTTTGTAAGTTTGGACAACAGGTATTATGGACCATTCCACATTGAAGCGCAAGTTCCAGATTGACAAGGAATTGGCTGTGCAGTTAGACAGAGCGGCTATTTGGACAAAAGTTAGGAGTGATCACGGCATATCTCAGCGTGCAGTCGTCACCATAAGTCTCGAGGAGAGGAGTAGCGCATCTCAACGTCTGCATGATTCGTACGTGAGTACAAAAACTTTTTTTAAAAAATCCCGCGTTGAGTGCATTTCGATTTCGTCCGCGTCAGACACTGACGATGAAAATATAGCCTTAAGCAAGGGTAAAAAGATTGCGCCCGTTCATCCACAAACGGTGTATGACGGGGACAGCGACGACAGTTTGTCGTCGGGATATATTCCCCCTCCTCCGACGGGACCGTTGGCTGATGAAATGTTCGTGGAGGACGAGCGCGATTTAGTGGAAGCCGGGACGTCGCGTATACGTCGCAAAAAACCAGAGGTCGTCGTCGTCGTCAAAAATGATATCGTCCAGGTGGACAATATCGACGACTTAAATTTTGACGACGATTGCTTTACGCATGCAATCGAAGACGATTTTGCGGTGACGGGGACGGACGTTTCGGACGGTCTTGCCGATATAGTACAGAGTTTAAATTATGTCGAAGACGTCGGTTTAAACGCGGTCTCTGTCGACGATCGTGTGGTCGACCCGGCGGCACGTAGACGAGTGCCGGCCAATCACCTCAGAGTACGATTGAATTACACCGCCGACTTTGAATCGTACCACACGATTGCGGTCATATGTCGTTTGTATGCCGTCACTGTCGAGCAATCCATTTCAACGGCGAGGCAGTGATCGACAGAAGAGACCGTGAGGGTCACGCCATCATGTGCTGCCTGAACGGAAAGGTGCAGTTAGAAGCCGTACGTTGGGACGTTCGTCTGTTGCGACTATACGATGGCAACGACGCGATGAGCACCCATTTCCGTGCAAATATCAGGCAGTACAATGCCGCTATGGCGATGGCGTCATTTGAGACGCGCGTGAAGAGATTTACCGGACAGGGTCCTGCGATCATGCACATCCATGGCCAGGTGTATCATCGAACCAGAGCGGCATTGCCGATGGAAGGACGTGGACGGACATTAAACCAGTACTATATATTGGACGCCGGCGAGGCCGTCGAGGAAAGATTACGGGCCGACAGACGACACGTGTTGCGTCACGACGTCGTCGAATTACTCGAAACCCTCCTTCGAGAACAGAACAGACTCGTCGTTCAGGGCTATCGTATGATGAAAGATGTCATCGACGAGCAGCAGCGTCGACGAAACGCGCCTGACGGCGACGAAGGTGGAGTTATTGATGACGTCGTATTGGTTTTTCAACGTAACATACAGGATCGTGTCCGTCGTTATGATTTGCCCGTCGAAAGTACAGAGATTGCGGCCGTTTACACAGGCGAACCACCGTTCGACGTCGCACTACGCGTGTATAAACAGAGCAGTCTTCCAGAAGAGCTGAAAAACTTAAATCCATTCACCGACCCTATGTGTTTCCCTCTGTTGTTTCCGGAGGGAAATTACGGCTTCCAACCGGGGCAACTACACGCGGCCGAACGTCGAACGGCGAGATATAATAAGACGACGACAAATCAGTTTTATAAGTACCGAATTGTCATAAGGGCCGACAATCCTCTTCACAAAGGTGGAAAACTGTTTCAGCAGTACATCATTAACAGCTGGATAAAAGTGGAGACGGATAGGCTATGGTATATTCGACGAAATCAAAGGACTCTTTTCGCCAAAGAGTATGCCGGCATGGTCGACTATCTCGAACGTTGTAGGGACGGCGTCGTCGATCGAGAGGAAGTTCGAGTAGGGACAACAATTAAATTGCCCGCGTCTTTCATAGGTGGGGCGGAACATTACCGTCAAAACTATTTGGACGCAATGGCGATGGTCGCGAGGCACGGAAGACCGGACTTCTTTATTACTATTACGTGCAACAAATCGTGGCCGGAAATTTTAGAAAATTTGCCAGCCGGACAAAAAATTGAAAATCGTCCGGATTTAGTGGCTCGTGTGTTCCGCCTCAAGTCGACGACATTGTTAACAATTCCGTACTCGGTAAGGTGAAGTCACACATATACGCGGTCGAATTTCAAAAGCGCGGACTGCCGCACATCCATCTCGTCGTCACCATGCAGGACATGGATAAATTGCGAAATGCCGAAACCGTCGACAGAGCCATATCGGCCGACATTCCGGATCGCGTAGTGGATCAGGAATTTTACGATTTGGTCGGCCGACATATGATACACTATTCCTGTCATGGCTATGACGTCGGCGACGTCGAAGGTCCCAGGCCGGTCTGCATGCGTGACGGACGGTGCGTCGAGCAGTTTCCTATGTCGCACCGCGAGACCACCTTGTACGAGGACGTGGGCAGAGGACGGCCGCAATATAAAAGACCGGACAACAAACGATACTTTGTTGATCCCCGTACCGATCGCCGTTAAGACAACTGCTGGGTGGTGCCGTACAGTCCATACCTGCTCAAAAAGTACCGGTGCCACATTAACGTGGAGGGATGTACTTCGTACTGGACCGTGAAGTACATACACAAATATATAAATAAAGGCAATGACGCGGCCATTGTACGACCGATCGCCGTCGATCCGGACGACGGTCAACGAGACTGCGTACCGATGGCGTACGATGAAGTGAGCGGGTATGCTGACTGTCGCTACGTGGGCAGTCCTGAAGCTGCGTGGCGATTGCTTAATTTCCACATGAGCGCAAGGAGCCATGTCATCAGAAGACTCGCGGTGCACCTGGAGAACAGGCAGTCGATCATTTTAGATCGAGAAAAACTTGATCACGAAGAAAGACTATTGATCGACATTGCGAATGCCAAGTGCACGACTCTAATGGCATGGTTTGAGCTTAATCGCCTGCAGAATGACATTGGGCAGGAGGCTCGCGAATTCTCGTACATAGAGTGCTACGAACAGTTTATATGTACGGGAATAGCCGTTGACGACGACGAAGTCGACGACGGCAACGGCCAAGAGAATCCACCAGAACGGGAACAACGGCGACCGGGAAACATAGTGTGGACCAGAAGACAACGACTGCGAAATAAAATTATCGCGAGAATGGTGTCTGTGCCACCGTCCATTCCCGAATTGTTTTATCTTCGCATATTGTTGCACCACGTGAGAGGCGCCACGTCGTTCGCCGATCTACGCGCGGTCGTCGAAGGTGAAACGGGGCGTCGCGTTGTGTGCGACACGTACCGCGAAGCTTGTGTCCGGAGAAATTTAGTACGAGACGACGCACAATACGACAGAGCTATGACCGAATCTGCCGTATTTCAGATGCCACGACAAGTCAGAAGTATGTTCGCGTATATACTTCTGAATTGCGAAGTCGCAGATCCTCCGGCGCTGTTCAGGACACATTTCAGACAATTGGGCGAGGACTACGTAGTCGAATCGCGTCTGTCGGCAAGGATCGCCGCGGTCCTTGTGCTCGACGACATAGAGCGGGTCCTGGCCAGAAACAATTCGTCTCTGGAAAGATTTAATCTTGAAAGAGAGAGACCGGCCAACCTAACGATGGACGAACGATTCGTAGTCGAGATGAACGCCGCCCATGTCAACTATTTACTTCGACGGTTCATTGACGATACGGGACGTAATGCCGTCGAAGACGACGCCGACTTGGATCCGGTCGAAAATATAGAGGCCGCGATAGTCGGACTGAACGTCAGACAGCGCGCGGTCTATGACGTCGTCACGGCGTCGATGGCGAGACGTCGGGCGGTGCCGAATTCTACAGACAATCGGCTGTACTTTGTCGACGGACCGGGAGGATCCGGTAAAACTCATCTGTACAATCGGCTGTTGGACACAAGTTTACGCGACGGATACCGGTACGTGGCGGTCGCTTAGACCGGAATCGCATCGCTTTTGCTCCAAGACGGGCAGACGTGCCATCGAGCATTCAAGTTACCACTGAATGTTCGCGAAGGAGCAACGTGTCGGATTGCACTCGATTCGGACGAAACCCGACGAATGAGAGACGTCGACCTTATTGTGTGGGACGAAGCTCCGATGGCGTCGAAATGGGCAATCGAGTGCGTGGATGAATTTCTACGCGAAGTCACCGGATTCGACACTCCCTTCGGTGACAAAGTGTTTGTGATGGGCGGCGACTTTCGTCAAGTGTTGCCGGTCGTGAGTAACGGCGGCAGGGGTGAGGCGATAGCGTCGAGCGTCAAGTTGTCTGCACTGTGGCCTCAGTTTCGGCGAATGTCGCTGGTCGACAATATGAGAGCGCTTGCGGATGCGCAAGATTATGTCGACTGGCTGATGCTGTTGGGTGACGGAACCCTGGAAATCGCCACGAGGATCCCCGAACCGATTTTAGAGGCCGAGGCGATAGCCTTTGGAGAATACAGCTACGTTGAAATTCCGAGCCGATGTTGCGTTGAGTCTGTTGATCTGTTGATTCGAGGCGTGTACGGGGACGGCGGTCAACATCTGGCCGATAACAGATGCGTGCTAACACCGACCAACGAGAGCACGTTCGCGATCAACAACAGGATTCTCGAGACGCAATTGTTGGACCGCGAGACCATTACTTACTTCAGTGCAGACAGACCGCTCGCCGACGACCCTGCCGACTTTCCCGTGCCTATGGACTATATAAACGCGATGACTCCGACCGGAATGCCACCGCACGAACTGAAATTGAAGATCGGAGCGACCGTCATGTTGTTGAGAAACATCGACCTCGAGATTGGCATGTGCAACGGCGCGAGATGCACAGTATTGCGAATGGCAGAGAACGTCATTTCGTTGCGCATGCTGACGGGAAAGCACGCCGGTCGCAATGTACTCCTGCCGAGAGTCAGATTGACGACGCAGGACGTTGCGCTCGGTGTTCAAATCGAACGGCTACAGTTCCCGCTCCGACTGGCTTTTTGCATGACTATCAATAAAAGCCAAGGACAGACATTTGATCGTGTTGGCATTTACTTACCGAATCCGGTATTTTCACACGGTCAATTATATGTGGCTTTTAGCAGAGCGCGCAATTTCCAGAGCGTTACGGTGTTCGTTGAGAACACAATGCAACATGGACATTTTCGATGTAACGTGCGGACATTCACGCGGAACGTTGTATGCAGACGACTGCTCGTCGATTAAAAGTTTGTCAGACTAAGGCTTAGTTTATAATATGAGAGGCGTTCAACGCGCGTTGGGCTGACGCGCGTTTACAATTTCTATACAATTGTATGGTTTTATCAAAACAGTCTAGCTTTGAATCTAAACAAGACTAAATTCATTAAATTTGGCAACTATGGAGACTTTCCCTCCAGTTTGAGCTTAACAAATGCTACATCTATTCCCGTAGAAAATTATGTTAAATTTCTAGGGGTATATATTGACAAAAATTTAAAGTGGAACACGCATGTAGAACATGTAATATCCAAAATTATTAAATATATTTACTTATTAAGGTCAATTAGCAAGTATGTTCCGATTACGATCTCTTTAAATATTTATCATGCTTTTGTTGAGTCAAACTTACGTTTTGGCATAATTTTTTGGGGTTCCTCTTCTAATATAGAGGACTTGTTTAAAATTCAAAAAAGAAGCCTTCGAGCTATTGAAAATGTTGGTCCAAGAGAGTCCTGTAAACCATTGTTTAAGAAGCATAGCCTACTGACACTATTTGACATATATATACTAGAAAGTGCTTCATTCGTTAAAAAAAATCCGCAGCTATTTACGGAAAACATTCGTAACCATGTGTACGAAACACGGACAAAAAATGATTATACCACATCTCGTGTTAAAGTAAACAAAGGGCCCTTAAACACAATATTGAAAATATACAACAAGTTGCCACTGCATATTAAGAATCTACCAATTCCTAAATTTAAAAAACGTTTAAAACTTTTTCTTTTAAAGAACAATTTTTACTGCCTCGAAGAATTTTTAAATACCCAAATTGTTTGTTTTAACTAATATTTTTCTTTTTTTAACATGTGTATGCATTTTGCATCACCTCAGAGGTATACTATGTTAAGTCACATTTTTTTTTAAACTGAGTTAATTACATTACTACATATATAAGCTACTAAATTTTAATATGGTAAACAGCTTTAAGTCCTTAGTTTCATAGTTTGCTCGATAGATGGCGGTAAACTGCGTTAAGTCCTATACGCGTTTGGAGGTATATAAAGTAATGGCACTTAACACTATTTTCGAACTAAAACATTCTAGTTTAAATAAGGTTAAGTGAGTTTTGTGTGTCCGGCTAAAGTGTTTTGGACTCTGAACATTCGCTAATTGAAAGAGAATGGAAGAGACAAACGAAATTCAAAATCATGGTGCCCTGGGATTGGCAACAATTAGTTAGAATTTGTAGCAGAGAAAATCCATTTACCGTAATTTCTATGGAAAGAAATGATTTTATAAATATGAAAAGTCTTTATGAAGGTCAAAATGCCCCATTTATAACAAGAAAAAAGACAAATACAAATGAACCATTTTTAACATCAAATGTCGTTCATCTTCAAGTTCGAGCCAAGAATAAGGGCATTTTATACTTTAAAACGGCTTTTAGTGATGACTTCAAGGAAGTAGTCCTAAACAAAAATCGACGAGCGATTGTTAGTGTTCCTCAAAATCTGCCACAAACACCATTTAAAGGAATTAGTTTACAAAAGTTTAATCATTTACAAGCTCTACTTAAGTGGGTTCCCAAAATTTTTCATCCAGTCTATCAGAATCTGGAACACTCTGACTAAATTAATTAAGATAGTAATTTAATTTCTTTTTAATTTACGAGAAAAAAAATGCGATTTGACTTCTTTGGTCAAGATAGTAATTAGTGTAATACTTGAAATGACAATTTTCTTTGTTTATACCGTTTATAAGTTATATAAGAATTAACACCATAATATTTTGTAAATCAATATTTTTTTCCAATAAACATTAAAACTAAAAGAAAAGTTAAGTAAATTTGTAATTATTTGTTTACTGAATAAAAAAAGTTAAGTCACATCAAAATCATGTTTTGCGAAATTTTTTTATTACTTTTTGGAACATTTCATCGTTTGTTAGTTACCCTTTAAGGAAAACACAAATAAAAACCGAAAAATAAGTTTCTAACATCTGTTAAAGCACAATAAACATTTAACATTTATTCAAATGCCTTTATTGTAAAATTATGTTTTAGTGACATAACACACTTTACTTCTGAGATGCTGATATAATGTATATATATAATTTTAACAATGTTTTTAGTAAATTTTATGTTTAAAATTTTAAAATTTTAACACTTATATTATGCTAAAATTTTAATGTAAATACCCTGGACTCATTCTACACTGTAACCAGTATTTAAAGAATAAAGTATGCTATTATTATTATTATTATTATATAACTGTTTACATGAAAACGCGCGTTATTATGTAAACAGTTATATAAAATTGTATAGAAATTGTAAACGCGTCAGCCCAACGCGCGTTAAACGCTCTTCATGTGTGCTAGGCCTTACAAGTATATGACATAATTAATAAACTTTGATTGCACAGTCGACGAGCGTTAGGAGTGAATTGACCTTTGAGTAAGCGTCGAACTCCTGTTGAGCGTAGCTTACTCTCCCGTATTGTTGAAGTGTCTGCCATATTATCGGGTTGCTGTCGATTTCGTTTGTGCTGTATAGACGATAATTTTTATAGCCAAATTTACTGATTCCGCGTTCCGGTGTATTTTGTTTACAGAGCGTTACAGTGATTGTTGAGAACACGTACAACATGAACACTATTGATGTAACGTGTGGACATTCACGCGGAACTTCGTATACAGAAGACGGCTGTCCGATAAAAAATTATCACACGTAAAAATATGGAACCTTAACTGCACAGCCGACGAGCGTAGGCCATGCCGCCTCTGCTTGGAGTGGAATTGACTCTTGGGACGGAGTAAGCGTCGAACTCCTGTTGAGCGTAGCTTACTCTCCCGTATTGTCGAAGTGTCTGTCGTATAGACGTAAATTTTTTAGCCAAATTTACTGTTTCCGCACTCCGGTGTATTTTGTTTTCAGAGCGTTACGGTGATTGTTGAGAACACGTACAACATGGACACTTTTAATGTAACGTGCGGACATACACGCGGACCGTCGTATGCAGAAGACTGCTGGCCGATAAAAAATTATCAGAAGCAAAATATGAAATCTTATCTGCACAGCCGACGCACAGCGACGCCATAAACTTAGACCCTTTTCAGGGTCTAAACTATGGCCCTTTTCAGGGCCTAAACCATGGCCCTTTTCAGGGTCAACACTTCGTTTTGGAAATGAGTTCGCAACGACTTTAAAAGTTTGACAATAACCGTAAGCCTATATTAAGTGTTAATATATCCGTTACAAAATGGTGTACTTATACACACATGAAATGATTAAAAAACAAACATAAAAATCCGCAAAATATCTTCGCATCCACAGATGATCTTTAAAGATACAACCGAGCGGTGCGCAGCCCCGAAAGGTAAGGTTGTAACAAAGCTGAAGACGTAAGCTCCAAAAAGAGAAGCGAAGCTTCCCCAGAAAACTCACGGTTCTTATATAGAAAGCCGAAGGCTCGACTAGTGTCGTTTACAATCGAGCAGGGCGCAACCCCGCAAGGTAAGACTGTAACAAAGGCAGAGACGTAGGCTCCACAAAGAGAAGCGAAGCTTCCCCAGGAACCTACGGTTCTTATATGGAGAGCCGAAGGCTTGACTAGTGTTGTTTACAACCGAGCGGGGCGCAGCCCCGCGAGGTAAGACTGTAACAAAGGTCTCCCCACGTGGCTTTTTTCGATCAGTCCAAAATTCGCGCCACGTGGCTTCGAATCGCCTACTATCAGAAACCGGCGTCCCCACGTACTTTTTTCGATCAGTGCGAAATGCGCTCCACGTGGCTTCGGACCGCTTACTAGCGGGGACCGGCGTCCCCACGTGGCTTTTTTCGTTCATTGCGAAATTCGCGCCACGTGGCTTCGGACCACCTACTAGCGGGGACCGGCGTCCCCATGTGGCTTTTTTCGATCAGTTCGAAATTCGCGCCACGTGGCTTCTGACCGCCTACTAGCGCGGACCGGCGTTCCCACGTGGTTTATATACGTAACCAAGGCAACTATTTATTTCATGGCCTGTTATGTTCGCAGCGCAGCGACGAAAGATGTTTTATGGCATTTTTTTACACCTTTTTTTACACGTTACTAAAGTTTTAGTAAGGATCCCTAATATTTTCTAGCAATAAATATAGCCTATGTTACTCAGCGTGAATGTAGCTTTCTAAATCGGCACAGTAGTTTTTGAGTTTATTCATTACATACAAAAATACAAATCTTTCCTCTTTATAATATTAGTATAGATAACCCAACCAACCCCCATAAGAAAAAAAGTAAAGTAACAATTGGGTCTAGTGATATTTTAAACCCAGTATATTTTTTTTTTAATTTTTATATAAGCTACATTTTTACAACGATTCAACGAATGATTTTTTTCATAAAATACTTTTTTTCACGCAAAACCGTTTAAAAACGTGTTTTTTTTTGTTGAAAAATTGACGTTTCCACTCTCCAATAAGTCGAAAAGTATTGACTTTAAGTAAAAACTTTATAGAACAATATATAGAATTAGTCAATCTATCCATTCCCATGCTTATTTTTAATGAAAAAATGTTCATCCCCGAGAAGGGGTGGCGTCCACCCCCAGGGTAAAAGCAACCCTCGGCACATTGACAACTTTGAAGTAGAGGGTAATTAGAACTTACAGCCAATTTTTGATTCTAATCGGTGCTGTTTGGTAGAATTGCCAGGTTTGGCCGTTTTTTCTGTGCATTAACTGGACTAATAGCGATGAAAAGTCGTATGTTTACAATAAATTGAAAAACCTTAAAATTAAAGCCATAATACGACTTTTGTTACAAACTGCACGCTTTTGTAATATTACGTTGTAATGCTATTCAAGAATTTCTATTGTAGTTATTCCCAGCAAATTACTGTCGGGATTCAAACTCGAAACTCCCAGGGTTATTCGTCAATTACTCTGCAGCTGGCACAATTAGTCAACTACTGGATTTCCCAAATACTGCACAGGAACAGTTACATTTAGCTACATGCGGACATTATTTTTGGATACAGTTCCGATTAAGGGCCACGTCTCATTGGAATAAAACTTCGGGCATTTGCTGACCTTGATGGGACATGAAAAACCCCCCAGGGACTTTTGGCGCAAATGCTTCTTCATAATATTTATATGAGGGTTTAAAGATTTTATCATTTTTAGCCATTTATTCGTAGTTGTATTGCTTGAAAGGTGGGGAGGCCGAGTCCAGGACACTATCGTTGATTATATATACGAGTTCAGCACCTAACCCCGCCCCCTACCTTTCAAGCAAAATCTCTACGAATAAATGGCTAAAAATTGTCGAATCTTTACCCCCCCCCCCATCAAAATGGGGACACTATCGTTGATCATAACTGTGAGTTTTTATGGCGTCGTCGATGCCAGAAACTGAACCGCGATCCGTTCAAACAATTGTTGACGATGATTGAAGTCTGCTATCCGGGATGGTCAAATTATAATCATAACGGTGACGATCTACAACAAGTTAACACGACGTGAAAACGAAAATCCCCATAATTCGCTCCAAATTCACCTTTTCGTACCAAGCCCCACTAGGGGCTCCGTCTCTGAACCCCGTTTCCCACCTTTCAAAAAAAATTCTTAGGAATAAATGAATAGAAATGGTAAAATCTTGAAACCGCCATAAAATTGTTTTAGGGCATTTGGAAAAAATCTCTTGGGAGTTTTTCATGCTCCACCAAGTTCAACAAATGCCCAAAGTTTCATTTCAATCAGACGTGTCCCTTAATAGGAATTTTATCCCTATTTTTAATACGGTAAAGTGTTCAATCCTACCACATACGAGGTAATATTTATTTTCAGTAATAAGTGAAATGTGTTTAGTAATATTTTACTACTAAAATGCAGCACAAATTTTATGTTTATAATAAACACAAGAACATCTTATTCTTATAATTTAAAAGTAGTATTTACCAGTAATTGAATTTAAGGTATATTCAATTAAATTGTCTGAAACGTTGAGAGGGGATTCCCCGGAAACCTTTTGTAATTTTCCCACAAATCTAAAACTTTGTTCTGCAAACACATTGGCAAATTGTTTCAAGATGGAAAAATGAAACGCTGGAGTAAGTAGCTTCCTTCTGTGATGCCATTTGGAACCTACAGACAAATACTTTGTATTTCTTATAGGAAATCATAATAACGCTAGTTTTTAAATCTGCGTCAGGTAACGGTTACTTAAAATATCAAAAACGAGGTTGTTACAGACAACACGATATTTTTTCAATAAAAATTGCAGCCAAAACGTCGAAAGCATTTCATCTGACATATTATCAAACTAAATAAAATTAAGAGCGATGGCGCCGTTAACGGCTAGTAATAAATATTTGTATTACACTAGCCGCTACCCGCGGCTTCGCTTGCGATTGATATGAAACACGAGCGCGAAAAGTAGTGAAACCAACGGCTTCACCGTACACAAGTCTTATCCTTTAGTTCCATCGTATTACAATCTTGCCTCGCTCGGCAGCTAAAATAATAGAGGAGCTTCGATTCATCCGTATTGATTTATTTTTGAAGTTTAAAACCTTCGCGGCCGTGCGAACTACGTGGAGGATGAGTAGTTTAATATTTTTTTTGAATGTCGAAAGTTATGAACATAGACAATAACCTTGACATCAACTCAAATGAATACAAATGGACTAAAAATCCATCAATATTTTGTTTTACATACTGGTGCTCAATAATTGGAACTGTGAGAATAATAAACTAATGCTGGGTTGCAGAAAAAATTCTCAAAAATTTTACTTGACAATGGCCTTAGATTGTGATCAATCATTAGGTACAGTTTCCATACATAAGGAGCAGTCTAATGTCGTATTCAAACTCCCTGTCATGTTGAAAATTAGATTGTACTCATACAAAAACAAATGATTGTTCTACATAGAAAAAGACCGGTTCTTAAGCAAAATTTTGATCAAAATGCGTAGAAAAACGTTGTTTCGAAATGGCAACTATGCAAAAACAATGATAAATACATGTAAACACAGTTTAAGAAAAATATCGTTTCAATCTATCGATTATTTTTCAAGCAGGGTCGATTTAATACTCTACAATGCTTTTTACATGGAGAAATACATATGTCATTGTCAAATCAGATTTTTTGACAATCCTTTCTGCAACCCAGCATAAGTCATAAATATTGATTGGCCTCAACATACATACAGGATGTCCCACGACATGACTGCCATAGCCTGGAACCGTGTTGCTGGGGTGATTTCAAGTCAAAAATGTCTAATGAACATATATACCCGGAACGCTATCCTAACTGAGCTAGAAGCATTTGAAATTTTAAATAAGTAAGCCCACTAATGCAGGTATTAGGTTCGGCTGTTGGTTTTGTTGTTATTTAAGAGACCAGGTGACTGTGAATCACTATTCGCGCTGATCCTGAGACTCTTCGCAGAGCTACCACTTCAATTCTAAGAAGAGCTAGACTATGTATACAGCAACTGGGTGGACATTTAGAGTAACTAAAATTCAAATCTTTGATTAACGTCTGAATAGAACTCTTCAAGTAAATAAAATTGTCGACAATTTTATTTACTTGAAAAATTTTGAGTGACTAATTCAATAAAGCGATTTCTTTTTAAATAGTTTTTAAATTAGTAGGGAATTCCTACTACTACTTATCTAAAATTTCAAATGCTTCTAGCTCAGTTGCGACAGCGTTCCGGGTATATGTTCATTAGACATTTTTGACTTGAAATCACCCCAGCAACACGGTTCCAGGCTATGGCAGTCATGTCGTGGGACACCTGTATGTTGACTTTTCAAAACAGAAACGAATTTATCTCTGCCAGCGCCAATGTTCGGCGAACGCAACTGCACTGTATTATTTCATTTTAATCTAGATTTCGACATAATCCCTAAAAAAACGTCGACTTCGATATCAGACATTTACATCCAGTGGCAGCGCGTGAACATTTTAAATGGGTAATAAACACTATATCTCGACAATTATTGTTAAAGGTTTCGTTTAATTTTTATTACAGTTATTTGAAAAATGCTGACTTGACACAATGTTATATGAGCATGAAAAATTGCAAACGGTAGGCGGTGCTTTCGTCATGCACCAAGCGAATACTAAAGTGTGCAAAGTTTCAGTTTTTTAGGTGAGTAGGATATAGAAAAACAACATGCGTGGATACAGAAAATTATACACTAGTATAGATTGTAAAAATTGGGTAAGATTTGCCAATAAACTGAAAGGAAAATGAACGAATAATTTGAATTACCTGCGGAAATTAAAAGCCCTTCTTGAAGCCATCCAGTTAGTAATGAATATAATATCGATTTCCGGCCTGATTTATGTGTAAGAATTTTCTGGAAAAAAAACTTGATTTCTATACAGCGCAACAGTAATTCAATAGTAATCTTCAATAAATAAATTGAAGAGTTCTAATCAGACGTTAATCAAAGATTTGAATTCAATAGTAACTTCATAATTGTGACTCAACTAGCAAATAAAAATATGTTTTTTACCATTCCAACCCACAAGTACTAGTTTAGATCAAAAATCACTTTTCAAAAACATATTTTTGGAAAAACTCTGTGCGTCTGTTTGCCTGTGAACACGAAACAGGTTAAACGGATAAACGGATTGAAACCAAATTTTGGGAGGATGTTTAATATGCTAATATGAAGATCCCTATTGTTTTTGGGGAAAATCGGTACATTCGTAGAAGAGATATATGCTATAACGATGTTTTTTATATAATAATGGTATACTTTTCATGACGGTTTATTATTCTATTTGTTTCAAGAAAGTTTCGTAAATTTTTTTCTAAACTTTATAGTTTCGGAAATATTTTGAAAATAAAAAAAATCATCTGTTATTTTGTTTTGTAGATCTGTCAGAAATAAACTAATTAAGTATGCTGTAATTAATTTTTACCTGACGTGGACCATATTATGAAGGTAACCATGGCAACGAATAGCAAATATATTGAATACTACCCATTACCCACGTCACTTCACGCGGTATTAGAAATTTTATTTTCTTTATTATACTATAGCAGATGTCAACATTTTGAAGTTGGAATGATCCCGTCGCCCAATTGGCTGGAATTTTTTTATTTCAGATTCACCGGGCCCACAGAATATGGTTCATTCGGTTCAACTCGGCATTCTTCGGTTCAACCTTCGAAACCCACGCAATATGATTTCAATCTACTATTGGAATTTTATTTTGATCAAACGCCATTTACTCAGCATTTCAGCGAACTATCCTATCCGAAACGTCTCATATAGTAAAGCATTGCCGTTACGTATTTTTGTAAATATGTACAATGTAAACTCTATATAAAAGAGTAAAGTATGAATTAGATTTTGTGATGTTATGGTCAATTAATCTTAATTAATTAAAGACCTGAGGAAGACACCAAAACAGGTGTCGAAACGTAGTCTTCCTACAATAAACAAATTTGACTCATAAATCAACCGTTTCGTTTCTTTTCTATAATATACAATTGAGTGATCATGATTATTAAACTCTATATAAGTAGCTACACTCAAGGGAGTTGTCGTTAAACGGACAGAAGAAATAATTCATTAAAATTTTTGTACTATAACATGTATTTACTCATAATATATAAAATTTATAACTGACCAACAAACATTCATACTATCCAAAGCGTTTTCCAACATCACTTATCTTTTCTACCGCCTCTATTGTAATTTTTTCGTCAATACACAAAGATTTTCTTTTACTCGTAATGTTCACAGTTTGCAAGTTTGTGGACAACTCAGAATATGATAACTTATCGATAAGCAGCTGAGCCCAACATATGAAAGATAATAATCCCAACAAACAAATGAACGAATTTCTTAGAATCTTTTGTATACGTGATGCCGACAACAAAGCAACAAACAAGTACTGTTTATTGCTTAATGATGACGTATTGTTGTCGTTATTTAGAGTAGGTGTATCGTTATTTAGACTGTAATCATTGTTTGAGCAGCAAGACAAACCAACTAGAGTTTAATTTCGACGTTTTAAGGAGTTTGTCGTTATATCGAGTGACGTTAAATGAAGTTTACACTGTATTTATTGTTTACCATTATGAAAGTTACAAACATCATTGACAAATGGAAGAAGAATCATCTACACTCTACAGTATCTAATTGTGTAAGTAGTTCAAGTATAAAATTGTTGCTACAAGCTTTTATTCCTTTCTTTGCCTAGCAAACACAAAATCAATGTAAAAAAATATTTTAGGAATGTCGAAAAATAGATACTATCATTGGAAAATGTGACAAATGTTTGGAATTCTCTTCTCAGTCATATAATTGTATTCATTTTGACGTTTGCATGCAAAAGTTAATCTTAACACTACAGCTTGCATCAAAGATACTGCCACATTTTTACTATGTGACCAATACTCGCGCTATTTCTCCTTTAATATAATTTTGTTCCGAAGGATTACTCTCTAATATTACTACTAAATATTTTGCAATGGCTTCCGAGAATAAGAACGATATACAGTATGTAAACACGTAAGGTGCACGTAGGGAAATTAGCATTGGGAAAAAATGACTGGATAAGAGTGAGCCTTGAAATCTTGTTTTTCAATTTGACAGATAATATTCTTTTGCAAAATGAATGTGTATAGGTACTATCAAAGAAAATATTCAAATGATTACAACATAATCGGACTTTTTTTATTAATGGGACATTAAATTCCCAAAAATACTTAAATATGGTGCGAGTTAAAATATCTCCGCCTATTCGTGTTGAACCTAAAGACATTGGGTCACTGATTTACCAACGCGCATACGTCAGACAATTTTTGAATGAAATGTTTCCAAACAGATGGAGTTTTTTTTTTGTTTTATTTTGTACAAAAAAATTCAAATAATGACTTATAAGAGCTTTTTATTATTAAAAAAGCCAAGTAAAATAAAAATAAATCAAAATAAAATAGAAATCCTCAAGATTACCACGATAATTCAATAGAAATAACAATTAATGCAGTCATGGCTAACTCTGATCAAAGTATTTTTTTCCCAATGCTAATTTCCCTATGTGCACCTTACGCGTTTACATACTGTATAAGGTTTGTTCGAAAAGAAAGGTGACTGTGACAATATTGAATTTGATATTTTATATTATGTAAAATTATGACATTTAAAAAGTACTTATATAATTTGTAATTTATTGTATTAGAAATTAAATGGTAATAAAATTCAATTCTGCTTTAGCTGTAATACGGTGTACATTTATTTCAAAGATTATACATCTTATTGTAACATGGCGCAGTCGGGAAATTAAACTTAAAGTTATATTTGATAATAATTTGTCTCATTCGGTCTGAAAAAAAAAATAATAAAATTACAATGGATAAAGGCGTATCTCCTATGTTGATGTCGGGAAATATTAGTGTAAATTGGGAAAGATGGAGGCGAAGATTTGAAAATTATCTAATTGCATCGGACATTATAAAAGAATCAGAACAGAAGCAATGTGCAGTTCTTATACACTACATTGGTGAAGAATGTGAAGAAATATATAACACTTTTACATTCAGCACGGGAGAAAAGGATAAAATAGCCGTACTTCTAAGCAAATTTGAAGCGTATTTTAAGCCAAAAAAGAATGTTACGTACGAACGTTATAGATTCTTTACAAGAAAGCAATTATGTAATGAGACAATTGAACAGTATGTAACTGTTTTAAAAAATTTAGCGACTAATTGTGAGTTTAGTACGCTGAAGGAAAGTCTAATAAAAGATATGTTAATTTGCGGATTAATAAATAATCAACTTCGAGAAACGTTACTGAAAGATGATAGTTTAGATTTATCAAGAGCAGTCGATATTTGTCGGTCATCAGAAATAGCAAAAGTTCAGTCGATGTCTGTGGCGGCAACTCTGGATGTTAGTCAAAGGGCAGAATCAACAGAAGAAATGCATCGTGTTGCAGCAGGATCGTCGAGGACAAATAGTCGAACACAGAGGAACGAACGGAGGACAAGTCAACAAAGCACTCCTACTAGTGGAAAAATCTGTTATCGTTGCGGAGGTAACTATAGCAATAGACACAACTGTCCGGCTATCGGTAAAATTTGTAATTTTTGCAAAGGTCAAAATCATTTTTCAAAAGTTTGTAAAATAAAGAATAAAAGTAATTTGCATTGTATTTCTGAAGGGACTAGCATTGATAATAATGAAAATGGTAGTGATGATAATGAGAGACAAGAAATATTTTTAGGAAGTATTGAGAATAGAGAAATGTACAGTATAGGAGAAGAATGGTCAATAAAAGTAAAATTTCAAGATAACGGTCTAGTTGAGAATTTTAAATTGGATACGGGTGCACAGGCTAATTGTATGTCGAAAGAAACATTTGAAAAATTAAATTTAAATAAGAAAATTTTGGAAAAATCTTCAGTTAGGTTAAGTAGCTATTCAGGGACGTATTTGAATGTTGTAGGCAAATGTAATTTAAAATGTGAAATTGAAGGGAAGTCTTGTCTGTTAGAATTTCAGATTGTAGATAATAAGGCGCCACCGGTGTTAGGTCTATCTGCATGTCAATTGCTAAATTTAGTTAAACGAGTTTCTATGATAGAGACGCAAAATATAATTGATAAATATGCTTGTTTATTTGATGGGTTAGGATGTATGAGAATTGAACCATATCATATTAATATTGATTCCCGAATAAAACCTGTAGTACACGCACCCAGAAAAGTTCCGTTTGCAATTATGCCAAAGCTTAAAGAAGAGCTAATTAAATTAGAAAAAATGAATGTTATACGTAAAGTTACAGAGCCAACACAATGGGTAAATTCAATGGTAATAGTGAGAAAACGAAATGGGGATTTAAGGCTATGTTTAGACCCAAGAGATTTAAATAAAGCTATCTACCGCGAACATTTTCAGTTACCCTCAGTGGAACAAATCTTTGGGAAATTGACGAATGCAAAATATTTTAGTACGTTAGATTGCAGCAAAGGGTTCTGGCAGATAGAGATTACCAATGAAAGTTCAAAATTATTAACATTCAATACACCTTTTGGAAGATACCAATTTTTGCGATTACCCTACGGTATTTCATGCGCTCCTGAAATTTTTCATAGAATTATTAAGCAGATGTTTGATGATATGGAAGGAGTAGATACTTATGTAGATGATATATTGGTTTGGGGTTCTACTATAGAAGAACACGATTCAAGATTATTAAAAGTATTTGAACGTATAAAAGAGTATAATTTGAGATTAAACAAAAACAAATGTAAATTTGGTGTACAGAAAATTAAATACATGGGTCATTTCATAACGAATAAAGGTATTTTTCCCGATGAAAGTAAAATTAGTGCAATAGTTAACATGAACAAACCATCAAATAAGCAAGCACTTGAACGATTTTTGGGAATGGCAACGTATTTGTCAAGATTTATTAATAATTATTCAGAAATAACGGCACCATTACGAAACTTACTCCGAAAAGATATAGTATGGCATTGGGATCATAAACAAAATGAAGCTTTTGAAAATTTGAAAAAAATTTTAGTAAATAAACCTGTTTTGCATTTTTATGATGTATTAAAGCCTGTAACAATTTCGGTTGATGCTTCAATGAATGGAGTAGGAGCAGTATTGTTACAAGAGGGTTGTCCCATAGCATACGCTTCAAAATCACTAACTGACTGTCAAAAGAACTGGGCTCAAATTGAACGTGAAATGTTTGCGATTGTGTTCGGATGTGAGCGTTTTTCACAGTATGTTTATGGTAAAAGCATAACAGTAGAAACGGATCACAAACCTCTTGTAGCAATAATGAATAAACCATTAGTTCAATGCCCAATTCGTTTACAAAGAATGAAAATAAGATTGCAATCATATGATATTAATTTGATCTATAAACCGGGAAAATATTTGTATATTGCCGATACTCTATCTAGAGATGTTACAAATTCTATAAGTAACATAGATGACTCTTTAAATGAAAAAGATATTGAGGCTCACATGTTGCTTTTAACGAGTTTCTTACCGATGTCTAATATTCAAAAAAGTAATTTTCAAAAAGAAACTGAACGGGACGAAGTTTTTAAAATTCTAAAAAAATATGTTAAGAATGGCTGGCCTAGCATAAAAAATATTGAAAATTGTGTTAAACCTTATTATTCACATCAGTCTGAAATTGTTGAAGCTGATGGGTTACTTTTTAAAAATTCATTGTTAATTGTACCAAAAACACTTCGTAAAGAAATGCTAGATAAAATTCACTACGGTCATTTAGGCATTGAGAAATGTAAAGAGCGTGCAAGAGAATGTCTGTTTTGGCCTAATATTAATAACGATATTTCAAATACAGTACAAAATTGTGAAATTTGTTGTACATATAAAAAATCTAATTCAAAATTACCGTTAATAAATCATGAAATTCCACAACGACCTTGGCAAAAGGTCGGCATGGACTTATTTGAATTAAATAATTTACATTATTTATTAATTATAGATTATTTCTCTAAATTTGTTGAAATTGCTTTACTAAAGAGTACTAAAAGTTTAAATGTAATTAACCATGTAAAATCTATATTTGCGCGACACGGCATACCGGAGGTAGTCGTCTCTGATCAAGGTCCACAATTTCACTGTAAAGACTTTAAAGATTTTGCAGAACAGTGGGGTTTCATACAAACTTTTTCATCACCCACTTATCCACAGTCCAATGGTATGGCTGAGCGCGCAATTCAATCTGTTAAAAATTTATTACGCAAAGGCTTTGAACAAAATCAAGATTTGTACTTGCTAATGTTAGAATATCGCAACACTCCTATTACTAATTTGGGTTCGCCAGCTCAATTATTGATGGGCAGACGCCTTAGAGGTATTTTACCCTTCAATAAAAAAATGTTGTTGCCAAAAATTATAAATCCGTACAATGTTAAAAATAAACTTTTTGAAAATCAGCAGAAACAAGCTTTACATTATAATAAACATGTTAAAGATTTATCTATTTTAAAGGAAGGTGATAAAGTACATGTACAAAGAGAAAAACGTTGGTATCCTGGAGTTATAAAAAATAAACTTCAAGATAAACCTAGAGCTTATCAAGTACAAATGAATGGAGGTAATATGATTGAAAGAAACAGAAAATTTATTCATTTAAATCCAGTCCAAAGTTTTCCTCTTAGTACAAATTTTAAAAGTAAAACCAAAACCATAAATGAACAAAATGTTGATGAAACCGATTTATCTAATACTGAAAATAAAATAATAAATACTAGTTTAAATAATGATCCGGACAAAAGTTTTGAATTAGTTGAAAAGCCATCATGTTCGTATACCAATACAACAACCAAGTCTGGACGTCTTATAAAACAGCCCATACAATTTCAAGATGGAAATAATTAAAAAAAAAAAAATAATAATAATATTTTGTTCAATTTGTTAACAGGAAGATGTGACAATATTGAATTTGATATTTTATATTATGTAAAATTATGACATTTAAAAAGTACTTATATAATTTGTAATTTATTGTATTAGAAATTAAATGGTAATAAAATTCAATTCTGCTTTAGCTGTAATACGGTGTACATTTATTTCAAAGATTATACATCTTATTGTAACAGTGACTTTTTATTTTTCTTGAAAAATATTCGTTCTTTCATCAATATCCATTTTTTAAAGTAATCCATCTCAGATATAATACACTTTGTGCCAGCGCTTTTTCTAATTATCGATGCGTTTTTAGGCACGAATAGCGTAAGCTAAAGCGCTTTGTCTGTGAATCTGTGAGTCACGCTTTTTGTATCCAGCGTACAGCCCAAACGCCTTAACCGATTTTAAAAAACTTTTTTTTGATCGATTCGTCTTCGGGTAACTTACATCCTAACGAATTTTTAATTTTGACCCCAGTGGGGAGCAGTAAAGAAAAAACGAAGTTTTTCGCTTATAACTCATTCAATTTAAATCAGATCGGGTCAAAACCTGTCTTAAACGAAAGAGAAGAAAATTTTACATACATTTAGTACAATAGAATTTGCCCAAGCAGTTTTTTTATACAGATTTCTATAGAAATAAATTCCATTTGATATAACCGATGGCAAACATCTTTCGGTTAGCTCTTTCTGTTGCACAGTTTAACATGGAAAAAAGATTGCGTATGTTCTGCCTTAAAATAAAAAGATTGCATTTGTTCAAAAACGGATGCCATTTCAAATATTTATGAAATGCAACGCCTTCTGACTTCACAATTTGAATAACTATTAGAACGTAATACTTTGACAGCTGATGTAAACGTCATTTTTGACATTTTTTACCATTCCGACACCATGAATGAGCGGATTGAAACTTTTATGTGGAACAGTGAACTAAAAATTACAGAAGTGAAACTTCTAGGTGGACAAGTGGCAAAAAAATAAAACGCATTACGAGACCGCATTACAGAAGTGAAACTTCTATGTGGGTAAGTGGAAAAAAATTAAAAATGTGTTACGAAAACGCATTACAGAAGTGAAACTTCTAGGTGGACAAGTGGAAGTAATTTAAAAATATTGTAGGGGCAAAATTATAAAAAAGTTGGTTTTGACTAATAAACAATTATAGAAATTCAAATCTTTGATTAACGTCTGAATAGAACTCTTCAAGTAATTATCTAAATCAAAATTCCACTTAAACAATTTTAATTTAGTACGTCAAATCCTTCTTGCTAATTCTTATCCTCTTAAATTTGTTAATAAATTTTTCAAAATTAGAATTAATAAATTAACAAAAAACCATAATCCACAAAACAATATTAATAATGTCGATTGTCCTTTTATTGTGATTCCTTTTTTCAAAAATATTTCTCAGACATTTAAATCATTTCTTAAAAATTTAAATATAAAAACAGTTTATAATGTAAATAACAAACTAGACAAAATTATTAAAAAGGGAAAGGATAAACTTGACAAATTACAAAAACATAATGTTGTTTACAAAATAAGTTGTGAAGATTGTAATATGAATTATATTGGGCAAACAAAAAGAGCGCTTAAAACACGTGTTAAAGAGCATCAAAACAATTATAAACAACTCCCTGATAAACATAATGTCGTAACTAAGCATAAAATTGATTACGACCATAAAATTAATTGGGATAGTGTTAAAATTTTAGATAATGAAAGTAATTATTTTAAAAGAAGCATTTCGGAAATGTTATATATAAAATCTAATAAAAACTCTCTTTTTTTTTTTTTTTTTTCTAATATTCGCCTAATTAGTAATCAGTCAATACAGACTATAAACTAAGATGATGATAAACTTGGCAAGAGAGAGATGTCGCCCAATGGCGGCACTCAACGTATTTCATAATTTATTATTATTCTATGTCCGGTAAGTCGAGTGCATGGTGTCTTTTTAGTCTGTATGTTGTTGTACTATTGTCTAATAAATTAATGGCAAGCTGGTTAGATACGGAAAATTTAAGTAATATTTATGATATTATTTTGAAATAATATTTTGTTTTTTCAAATAATTTTTTCTTTATGGTTACTTTGATATCCATGACTACGGTTTTTAAATTTTGTTTGTTATTAATTTTTCATTATTTTTTTAAACATTCAAAGTTCAATCTTGCGTGAAATCTATTACTTAATACTAATTAATTTTTATATTTTTTAGATATTTCTGAAGAAGATCCAAATCCGGATCGAAACGTCATCTTGTGTTATATTGATTTGTATTTTTATTATTTTTTGTCAATATATCGTATGGTCTGACAAAAATTGGTCGACAATTTATTTACTTGAAAACAATTATAGAGTTTACAACTAACGATTTTATAATAATAAACCTAAATTATTAAAATAATTTTTTCCTTTGTGTGTTTCAGTATTTTCCACTGTTATTTTTTTCTTAGATCAAGTTAATTAAACTATATTATTAAGCTCATAGTGTCGTTAAAAATATACACCGATTCACCGATTTTTTTGCACGGAGCCAAGTCCGTTGATTACGGTGGCTGGGGTCGTTACGGTGTTATTTTTGGTCAAACAATCACGAACAAGCAACGATATGTCGTCAGATGCATTATCATGATGTAAAAAATTTCGGAACAAACTTCGCTGCCACACGTTTTATGCCCAAAACATCCAAAAAAATCGCATGCCATGAGCCAACCGATATGACGACATTCTCAGCAACTTCTCTAATACTGCTTCAACATTGTCCTCGGTTGTTGACGTACTGAGATGTTCAAGGCGGGAATAGTCATTAATATCTTCTCGGTCTTCTGTGAAGAGCTTGTACCGTTTATAAGCATTTTTTTTGCTCAAAGTAGACTCGCCAAATGCCACAGTCAACATTACAAGTGCATTGGAGCACTTAATTTTATTTTTCACACAAAATTTATTACAAATTCTTTGATCCATTTTACTTCGATAACAAAAAATCGCCAAGCACACCAAAACACGTCTAGCCTTTATAGTTAGAGCCAGCAACGATAATTGTCTTATGTGTTCGCAACGTCCGATGAAGCGGCTGCAGATAGCATCAGCTCCCCTCTACAACTTTTTCCTCTGGCGTTTCTCTCCAAACCTTCGGCGGACCGCGCTAGAGCGCGTTTTAATCGATATGAGATTGATATTCATAACCAGTGTTCGCGATGTCAGAAAATTATCTTATACCATTGAGGAGGGTCCAATAATAATGAAAATCATATTTTCTGACAAATTTCCCCGATCAAAAACTTACGCGAGATCGCCGAAAATTTGCAAAAAAATGGTATTTTTTGAGCATTAGTAAAAAAAGCGAATTTTGATAGAATGTTAATATCAGCTTACAAGAGTCAGTAAGAAAAATTTTGACCCGCTAACTCTTACCATTTTTTAATAATAATTTTTTTTTGATTAAAAAAATGAAATATCGCAAACAGTTTTCGCAACGTCAAAATTGATACCGTGGCTGCTTTGACCTCCAAATATTGAGAAAAAAAGGTTTTCTGACAAATTTATCCAATTCCTGACAAGATAAAAACTGAAAAATCAGGACTTATTTTTAGGCGTGGTTTTTGGCCCATGCAAAGGGGTTTCCAAGGGAAAAAAATTGCGGGACCATTGCCGTCAAATTCAACGACCTAAAAACGGGAAGAAAGACGGTTTGGTTGCATCTTTAAACATTTTACACGTGTAAGGATTGGAGAATATGCTACTGCATGCAATCTTCAGGCGCCTAGACTTTACATGGAAAATGCCAACCGTATTGTCAGAAAATTATATTTCTGTAATTTTTATGTAAAAACAATTAATCGATTGAGCCTAATTTTGCATACAATCTCCGGGCGCCCAGACTTTACATAGAAAATGCCAAAGTTGGTGAAACCGTATTTGTCAGAAAATTATATTTCTGTGATTTTTATGTGAAAACAAATCGATTGAGCCTAATTTTGTCCGTTGCAAAAACTTTTTATGAAATTTTTGCCCTGCGAATTTTCGGCGTTCCCGCGTAAGTTTTTGATCGGAGGAATTTATCAGAAAATATGATTTTCATGATTATTAGACCCTCCTCAATGGTATAAGATCATTTTCTGACATCGCGAACACTGGTTATGAATATCAATCTCATATCGATTAACACGCGCTCTAGCGCGGTCTGCCGAATGTTTGGAGAGAAAGCCCAGAGGAAAAAGTTGTAGAGGGGAGCTGATGCTATCTACAGCCGCTTCATCGGACGTTGCGAACAAATCAACAATTATTGTCGCTGGCTTCAAACTATGATATCTCTCAAAAACAAACTAAAAATGCAAAATGGTCGATCATGTCTACATAATATGACGGACACATGACGTGTACTTACATAATAATTTTTAAAAAATCGACAATCTAATGTATGTAGTGCGCGAAATTTGAAAAGTCACCTTTTATTTCGAACAAATCTTATCTATTATAAGAACTGTCAGCAGTAGGACTTTATTTTATCATTTGCGTATTCAAAGAAATTCAATGATATAAAACGTATGTCACTGATTTTTTTTACCAAAAACTTTGGGTACGGCTCCCAATATTTGGAGATAGGGCTCATACTAAAAAAAGTCGGGGAACCCCTGTTATATACAAAGAATAATAATATGACCAAAACATTACTTTTTGATTTCCATATTTCTTGGTATCGCGTTGACTTTCTGCTGAAGCGCATTGAGCGAGGATTTTTTGTGCAGTTCCTGTCAGAACTTTTGCCAAACAAATTGACAACGTCACAAAATTTGGGAGTAGATGGAAAATAATTGGCTGTATAAACTCTTAAAGTTTGAATTAACTCGAAAACGTTATATTTATTCAGACCCCAATCAATTCTTCAAAATTTCAACCAATCCAATTATTTTCTATCAATACACTTTATACTAACCTCTACATCATCCGGATGAATCAAATGAACCGTTGCATAATTAATTACCCACAGTTTGAAAATTCTTGGACATTTCTCGACGTATTGTCGCATTTTTTCGTAAACTTCATCTAGAAATTCACATAAAAAATTGATCAAGCCGAACTATCATGATTGCAGTGTTTTCGTACTAATCAGATTTTTCAAATTTTTTATTCAAAAGATTTTATTTTAAGAAACGTTGTCCTGCCACAGACCTCGCTAAGGTCTGTGGCAGGACAACGTCTGCCTACCGGGTTCGCAAGTGTTGATATAACTTTTGTTTTGCTTTAAATGATTTACGGAATACACCCCTGAAGTTTGGCACAATCTTTATTCTTTCCGGGACAGTATGTTTAAAGAATTGTCGATACTTGCCTGGAGAACCTTGAACATCCAACGCAACTCCAAAACCAAACACATGACTGGGACATGGCATGTCCTTCAATAACTCAAAAATTCGTGGCGTCCAATTATTTACTAGAAATTCAAAAAATGTGTCCCTGTTTATTATTAAAACGTAAATCAACATCACCAATATTAAAATCACTGTTCCGACCCAAACACTATACCA
Organism: Xanthostigma xanthostigma; assembly: GCA_963575645.1. NCBI lineage: Eukaryota > Metazoa > Arthropoda > Insecta > Raphidioptera > Raphidiidae > Xanthostigma > Xanthostigma xanthostigma. The sequence continues at coordinate 11,567,874 of OY754474.1, forward strand.
ATCCATTTTTAAAACCGTCATTTTAGCAGTTTAATTATTAGTGTTATATTAACTAATGTTTTCTTCAAATTAAAAATTGTTTCAATCGAATTGATTTATCTATGTAATAAAAAGATATTTAATTTGACATAATTGAACGTTGCCAGATAAGATATACTTAATCCTCAAAAAAAAAAAAAATAATGTTGACAATATAAACATGAAGATTAGTATCTACAACAAAAATAACTGATAAAGTTGTCAACAGAAATAGAGAGTGTTATAAGAATAGCATTTATTCATATTTTTTTCGTGTAACCCACCGTTGAATAAATCTTTAAAATGAAACCAATTGTAATATGCTGAATAATTAATTAGCGGCATAATCTCGAAAGACACAAACATATCTCTTTTGCTTTCTTTGTGACTTATGCTCACCGCTCATTGACGTGATAGAGAAATGTTGCGCTATCATATTTTATGGCTAAAAGAATATATATCCTCCTTTCTCCAAATCATTCTAAAATTCCTAGACCTGGCAACAGGGTATTATTTTTAAACCGAAGATAAACTTGAAATAGTCCACGATTACAGACAAAAAACTGCAAATAAACAACAACTAAGTTTTAGTTAGCAGCATTATATGTGAAACAACAATATTGTACAGCACAAATGGTGATAAGAGTATCATTTATTTTCAAAATTTATCAGACTAGCTTTTCAAACTAACTTGGCCTGGGCAGATTTTGATTTTGCAACAAAATAATTAAGACAACATTTTCCAAATATTATTTTTACCGTATAAAGCAAAGTAATTGGGATTTCTTAATTTTGTATTGTATCTGAAATTGTCATTTTTAACCGACTTCAAAAAAATATGGTTATACAATTCAACGCATTTTTTATGTAAAACATCTATTGGGGCGTTTCGTGACGGAGACCGGATGTGTTGCCAGAGTCATCTATTTTATACGCATGCACGGAAAGAAAATTTCAGTAAAAATTAATTACCGTTAAATTCACGGTAATCGCTGGATGTCATGAAATTCCTGTTTAAATTACTTTTTTGTTACAATTATTCAAAAGCACAACATAAAAATTAAAAATGTCGATAATTTTTACCGTTTTTAACGGTAAAAAATAAGGAAAAAATAAGTAGGGGAGAGTCGGATATTACCAAGCCCCTAAAGACTTTGATCTATAATTAGGATAAGATTTTATTAATAACAACAAAAATGCAAGTAAGTAGTAGAAAATTTATTGGGCTACGCATACAATTACATCATGGGAAAACATTAAAAAAATGAAACTAAAAGTAATTATTAAAAAATCACAAAAAAATGGAAAAACGTGGTATTGTCAAACTGGTCTGAAAATATCGTTCTCAGTCTGATGAAATCGTGCCCCTATTAATTTCGTAAAATTCGGTGAGTAACCGTTGAATTAAAAAAATTATAATAAAATTTTAAGTTTGCACAAACTGGTGCGTGTAAATAAGGATCCTAGACTCTTTCCTATTTCTAGAAATATTCTAAAGCAACAAGACGCTGATGACCTCAGCTGTTGAGCGTCTATAATTCACAATCTCTGTCTCTCTACAGCAACACGATAAATCAACTATAAAAATATTCCACAAATATAGGTAAACAAAAACAATAATAAAAAAATTCGCAAAATTGTGAACAAAAATATTAGATTTATTGAATATACGACGTTTCGTCTATAGAACTTAGACTTTTTCAAGTAGGTTAGCTAAACTCAGCGGTGCTAGGTCGTAGGTAATAGGACAAAATCTTCCAGAACCACTTTAATCAAATATCAGACAACTTCTTAACCCAGTCACGGCCACAAATTATTAACAACCACGTACTAACAACACTGCAACAGACAATAGCCTGTAGTAAAAAAAACCAATCACCTACCACAAGACACAAAGGACAATACAACTACATAAAAAAATCAGTATCGGAAGTAAATTTTTGGAGATAGAAAAAAAACGTACGTGTCTTACCCACAGAATGAATAAATGAAAAAAGGGCGCCAGGACACTTTGACCGTACAAAGCGAAACCTCAATTTGTCCAAGTTGAGGACACATGCTTTTTTGGCTTCCGATTCAAAAGAGAATGATTGAATGAATAAATCAAATTATTGGACTAATATAACAAATTTGAAAAATAAAACAAATTACCTACAACTTCAAAACAACAAAATAATTTAAAATATGTGCAATACCAACGACCAATCGATCAATTTAAAAATAAAACAAAACAAAAATTTAACAACAGCAACGCGCCAGAATAGCGTCAACGCAACAGCATAACAGCGTCAACAACAATGACAAATAAAAAAAAACCCCAAAAGAAAAACGTTTTTAACAACACTTTAAAAATTCTAAAGACTAACTGACCCTTCTATCCGTTGAGAGTGATAGTAGGTTACTGATTTTGACTCAGTCCATGTGCGCCTCTGGTTATTGACAAAAATAATACACAACAATCACAAAATCTGGCCTGATTCTCAATAACAAAAAAGAATAACGCAGCTCAGTAATTATTTCATTAAATCAAAGTGCAATAAAGTTCCTGAAGAATTGTAAGAGAAGAAAAAAATACCAGGGTCCTTTATAATTTTCACGGAAGGAGCAAACAGCAAGAATCCTTGAGTATTACACAAAACAGAGAAACGACAACAATCTCCTATTCCAGAATCCAACAACCTACAACAATCCTAATTTAAAATTTTAATCCAACAAATCCTAGCCTCAGTGTCCAATGATCAATTTCAATCCTTTGCGACACGCTAATCCAGTCGCCAAAATCAAACATCCATACGTTGTCGTCTAGGCTGATGTTCGCGCTTAGACGGTCGATCAGTCTCTCCTTTTCAAATTACCCGGTCGCTATCAGCCGCCGTCGTATGCGACGTGACGTCACAAAAACACTAGCCTAGTTTTTTTTTCTCTTTCCCACTGCTTGCATTGTATATTGTTGTGTTTAATTTCAGCAATCGACCAAAAACTTGATACGTTTTTGAAAAACCTTGTCCGTCAATCATACAATGCATTTGTTCTCAGTTTAAATATTTTATGCATAGGCTCGAACTTTATTTTTAATTTAGGAGTCACTACTTCTGAACCGTTATAGTAGACGGAGAGCTAGCTACGGAAATAGGTTTGCAATTTATAGAGCAACGAAATCCCTCTAGTTAATGTGTGCCATACTATCATCATTAATTAATCCGGGCGCCTGGCAGCTGTTCAGCGGTGGGTGTGAGAGAGGATGGGCAACAAAGGGGTTGTAAAATCAATTGAAGGTGTGCAATTTATAGAGCTCTGTGTTTGGTGTTATATTATAGCTAATTATGTATTTAATTCGAATATAACATTGCCAGGCGTTTTAATTGGGGAAAAAGTAGTGCCAGGTGACATCCAAGGTGCGGGAAAAAGTGCCAGAGTCGTCTCATTTATAGATGACTGGGCCTATACTTTTTCAATAGAGTGGACTTTCAGAACCGTGTGTGCAAAAATACAGGCGCGAATATTAGTCAATCACCCCGCCAGGCGACGACAAAGAGCAACTGGCTCCAACTCGCGCCCCCGCCCACATTAATTCTCTCTCTCACTCTTATGTGATTTTTGTCAAAATTAGTTTTCCTTAGCTACGCAGGAAAAATGAATGTTGTTATTAATTCTGAAAAAATCATTATTCTCATTACATCTTGAGAAACAATTTATTACGAATTATTATTATTCAAGTTTTAGTGTTTTTATTTATTTTTTTAAGAACTTTATCAAGTGCTTACAATACGATGCCGATGCCCGTGTCCGCACGTCGCCCGGTCGCTCATCGCTTGACTAACGCTTTCGGTAACCTTAATGTGTTATTCGGAAATTGAAAATTATGGCTACCTCTTCGCCACTGTGGGTTTTTTGTAACAATGTTTATTAGGTACAGCGGAAACAAATACTTTTAAGGATACCTTGGAAGCCCAAGCGACAGCATTGAGTGATTCACAATTATTGAAAAAAATAAATGAAAACGAATATTTAAGCTATCACGATCATTGCAGAGCAGCTTACCAAATTAAATTTCGATCATTTACTGACTCGCAATGTCTACTAACTTATTGGCACATTAGAAGGAATAACTACAAAATCGCATTTGAATTGTTATCCAGTTTTATCGAAGATCATGTTTTGGAACGGTGAAAATGTATTTTCTTTAGCTCTTTTAATAGAGTATTTTAGAAATAATTTACGGGAATTAGACCAAAACTCGGACTATGACGGTAATGAATTCAAACCACAGCGGGTCAAGGACAAGATTTCTAAAACATTTAATAAACGATTAAAATTTGTTTTCATGCATAATCAGAACATTCTTTGTCCCACTAACGTCACTGTAAATGAATGGACCTAGTAATCAATAAAAATAACTGATGGCATCAATGAAATCGCTCTGAAACTAAGACAAAAAATTATGGAAATTAAGAAAATCAATTTGCCTCATAGTCCACAGACCACAGATTTGATCTCCGGTGAATGTACGATTCCAGAAGAGTTGTATAATTTTTTCACTACACTACTATGCGGTGCAGATCGTCGATCCAGACAAAGTAGCGACAAATTAAGAACAGTGAAATCTCTTTGTGAAAACACAATTTATAATGTTCGCAATGGCCAACTGAAAACTTCGAAACATATAACCCTAGGCATGGCAATGAAAAGTTTGACAAGCAGCAGGAAGGTAATCAAAATTTTAAACAGATTTGGTCATTGTTGTAGTTACAACACCGTCGAAGAGCTCGAAACTGAAGCGACTTTTGCTGCTTTTGATCGTTCAACTACTTGCCCGCAAGGTTTCACACGGTCTGCAGATTTAACCATAGGAGTTGCTTTTGACAATTTTGACCGATTTGTCGAAACTAGCAGCGGCAAAGATACTCTACATGATACCATTGGAATTATATTCCAAAATGTAAGTGATACTTCTAATGATTCTCTGGAATCCGCCATCGATAATGCTGGAGGATCTACAGACAAATCATGCAGTCAAAAGCGGAGATCATTCGAAGCTATTCTACCAGAGTTACTTCCGTATTCCAAAAGACCAAAAATGACAAATGTTCTACTTCCAATCGACAATCTGATGCGGGAATCACTTCCACCCAATTTGTTAACTATTAAAAAGATAGATCTGTTGTGGATGTTATCACATGCTTTTGAAGTTCCCAGTACACCAATGTGGGTAGGATTTAACAGTAAAATAATTCTAACACCGATAAATGTATCTCCAATTGAAAAATCGGTTGTCATTGAAACAATGATTCAGGCACAAAACGCTGCCAGTGAGTGCGATCAACGCTACATTCAAATCACTTACGATTTGGCTATCGCAAAAGTTGCTTTGCAGATACAATTTACCGAGCACTCGAAATTCGAAAATGTCTTCATTCACCTTGGCAGTTTTCATATAATGATGGCCTACTTCAAAGCTTTTGGAAAATTTATTGACGATTGTGGGTTATCCTATATGATGGTGGAAAGCGAACTACTGGCCAATGGTTCGGTGAATGGTTTCAAAAGCGGAAAACATTTTAATCGATGCAAGCGGTTGCATCCTATTGTTGCCCTTGCACTGAAAATCTTGCATTTTAAATCTTTTCTTGAGCGTGAAAAATTAGAAGCTGACGAGCATGTAGTATCAACTCTTACAAATCTTCAACAAAATAAGATTTCGATGGACACACTTGAAAACGAAGCTCTCACAGAGTTACTCAATAAATATTTGGCAGATCAGAAAGCGACACTTCAAGGCAGATACGGAAATACTGCTAAATTTTACATGATGTACATCAATCTCGTCAATTATTACCAAATCTTAACGAGGAGCATTCGTATTGGAGACTTTGAACTTTTCAAGTATATTTTGCCCAAAATAGCAAATTTATTTTTTGTTTTCAATCAACCAAATTATTCAAGGTGGTTGGTTAAGTACCACGACAATTTGATGAAGATCGATAGTACCCATCCGGGATTGAGAGCAATATTGGAGCAAGGTCACTTTGGTGTAAAACGAACTGACAAGCCTTTTTCGAGACAACCTGTAGGCTTGACTTTGGAACAAACGATAAACGTTGATGCAGCAAGACGATTGACCGGGGTTTTACATATGACCAATTCAATATCTGCTCGGCAACGTTGGCCACGCAGTCACGGCATCAGATCGACAATAATATCACACGTGTATGAAGAAACTGGGCTACAAAAGTCGTAAGACATAACCTGTGATCTGGAACACAATCAAATTAAAAAGAATAAAGCTCATCTTAACACATTTATGGACATCGTCAGCAAAAATATCAATCATTTCAATCCTGGCCTGGACAAGACAATTCTTTACAACATAGCGACAGGGGAGAGCTGCTTCAGAAGCAACTGCTCGTTTTCTTCTCAACATTGAGGAAACAGGAAGTCGTTTGCGGGAAACTTTTATTTTTGAATGTGCCGCATCAAATGATAGATTCGAAAAACCAATAAAAAGGAACCCTATATTGAATTTTCCGGATGCTTCTAAAAAAAATTGGTAACAGTTAGAAGCAAAGTGCAAGAGGTTCGAATGCAAAGAGCTTTGTTCGGGCGAATGTTAGGAGTGTCGGTGGAGCAAAATATCGATGTCGCAAAGGTGCTGTCTTATCCATTGATTCCCATTCCAATGTCCATGTCCCATTTAGATGGAACAATGTGTAAGACCGACAAAGCAGCTTTAACGAAATTATTAGAGAAGAAAATAACGAGCCAGCCACCACCATGTACTGACGTCGTAAGGACGGGTTTTTTATGCTTCACTTAATCAGAGAAGTTCAAAAAACATTTAGACACATTTCCAAAAAAATTCTCCAAATGGTGACCAGATTCAACGCGACAATGATTTATGTTGTTTTTGATCGATACTTTTCGCCGTCCATCAAAAACTAGTGATGGGGTACTCGAGTACAAGAATCGATTCAGTACTCGATTCTTCAAAGTACTCGCTGTACTCGAGTACTTGTAACTGGTATTCGAATACTGGAGACCGAGTACAGGAATCGAATTCTTCCTACAGTTGATGCGTTTTTGTACCTGCGTGAATACACACTGGTATTCGAATACACAGTACACACTGCAGTTAGCAGTGCACTGTGCAGGGATTGAATTCTTTTTACAGTCAATGCGATTCTGTACCTGTACGGCGTGTACTCGAATACCGAATACAACCTATTTACCTATTTATAGATATTAGGCGTTTTGTCAACATTAATATAAACGTTATAAGTTATAAGCGCCACGTACTTACATAATGAAAAGGGGCACCTACTTACTTATTTTGATTTTAATATTTTTATTAGGGTAACTAAAAACATTACTTACAAATTATTATTTATTAAAAAATACAAAAATCAATAAACTCTTCTTTTGGCATATAAACAAAATAACATTTAGATTAAAAAAAAAAAAAATAAAATAGATATAGTAAGTTTAACGACAATAAGTACCTATCTATTTAAAAATGTGCGAGCCGACGGTATTCGGTTAGCATGGATAGCATCGATTCTAAGCAGCTGACAGACTATATGCTATCAACTGCATGCAATAAGAAGTACTCGGTACTCGGATAAGTATTCGATTCTTAAAAGTATTCGAGTACCGAGTACTCGATTCTCAAAAAAGACGATTCTCCCCAACACTATCAAAAACAATGAACATGAAAAACGATATGCGTGTCAAAATCACGCCTACGTTATATCGGGACCAGATTAAACAAGGCCTGCTGATTTTAGTAAAGAGCTGCGAAATAGTTCTTTCAAAGGAGCGCTAGTACGCTTTTTAATCGAACACTGGGCGAACGATGAAATGGCATCTTTCATCGGAAAAAAAATCATATAAGTGAATTTTGACAATTGTTATTGCTACAAATCCGTAAACGAAACTGTTGAACGATCGATAAATGAACAATTGTCGTGTGAGAGTCACGAAGAGGCGGACACCAAAATAATTTATCACGTCTGCAACAATGATTTCGAACCTAATGTTGTTATTAGAAGCTCTGATACAGACATTCAAGTGATAATGCTAGGGAACATGCATCACGTAAATAGTTCAGTGCGAATTTGGATGCTTGCCGGTGTTGGTAATAATCAAAGGTACGTCGATATTACGTCACTGTACAACAACTTAGGGTCTTAGGCCAATCACTGACGATGGCATTGCCAGGATTTCACGTTTTAAAGGGGCTGCGATTATAATCCGGCATTCTTTGCTTTGCTCGAAAAGAGCGTGGAATTTCAAAAAGCTTTTTCAAGCCTATGTGCTCTGGATTCATCGGAAGCAAGCGATGCTGTATATCCAGTATTAGAGAAGTTTGTCTGCCCCATGTATGGTGACCAACAAGCTGATGACGTCAACGAGGCGAGATTAAACATTTTTAGAAAAAAATTCCAATTCAAAGACGTCAATGAGCCATTCAGCCTTAAATTCAAAAATATTGACGCAGCGAACTTACACCATGCAAAACAGAACTGCATCAACAATTGCGTCGAGTAAACTATATCAGCAGTGTATGGGGGAATGCTAATTTAAAAACCCCTACCCAATTGACACTACTTGATTATGGCTGGACAGAAACCGAAGGGAAATTCGAATTACTTTGGTTTGAGGGGGATCAATCACCAGCCTACGTAAATGATGTTATCATTCAACCCGAACACACAAAGGAAGAAATTAATGTGACAGGTATATACAGGGTGTCCCATTAAGAATGGGACATAGAACAACCGCAGATTCTCCAATTCAAAATAAAACGATTAAGCGAAATATGCTTAGATAAAATGTTGCTCGTTTCCGAAATACGGGGTGTTGAAGTTGAAAACTGAAAAATTATTAATGTCCATAATTTTTTTAATACACCGTATAATTTTACTCAAATCGGCACACTTGTTAAATATCATAAAATGCACCTAACAATAAAAAAATTAGTTCAGTACGCTCTACCAGTGGCGTACGGCAGGAGTAAGTAATGCTTGTACCCCTTCTAAATGTTACGCCGCTGTCTAAATTTTAATTTTGACTATAATTTTAATTTTTGTGATATTTTATAAGTCAATAATGTACACTTGTTAGTTTGTTGTAAAGTCATTGGTTTTCGAGATATTCGCAGTTAAAGATAGATAGACATGTACTTTTTATTTGTATTATTATTAATAATATTCATTTTTACAATTTTGTCTTAAAACCAAACAAAGTAGAAACTAATGTAATGAAATTCTTTTCAACAATACCACTTTCGACCTATCGTGCCATTTAACATTCCGGAGTTCTGAACATTCCGGAGCAAACTAACAGGGAAGCCGACCTTTCCGGAGGGAAAAAATATCACCATTCGATTCTTCATTAGGGCTTTTATAATACAGATTTTTGAGACAACTCTCTACGACTAACCGTTTTCGAAAAAAACGACTGATACGGGTGGTCTGACTCACCCTGTAATTTAAACTATTTGTGCTAAGTATTGAGATAATTAAATAAATAAATTTTAATAAAATTAGTAAACAATTTAAAATATTTATTTTGAATGTTTTATTATAAAATTGTTGTGAACAAGATATCTTAGAATGTACACACAGAAAATTTCTGATATCTTAATGTGATTGGAATTGACAAAGTGAAAAATAATCAATTAAACGACACATGCAAAAAGAAATTTGGATCGGTAGATCACCAAGTACTCCAGATTCTCCCTGGTGTGGTTTAAAGGAAATATTTCAGCACTTTTTCACAGCTTATTTTAATACATTCTATTTCAACCTTCTAAAACCTACTGCCTTTTTTCAGTCAAAAAACATATTTTTTTTCTTTATTTCACGGCGTTGTTCAACATGCCAAAACCAAAATTGACACGCGCCGTGACAAAACAAATAGACAAGTACAGTAAATATCCAATTCTAATTATTACCTCTAAACTACGTACAATGTAATCTAAAAGTTTTTAATCATTACAGAACCTCATTCTAGGCTAATGCGTTGGAAGATTAAATTGATGGATTACGATTTTGACATAATTTATAAAAAAGGTAAACTTAACTCGAATGCTGATGCCCTATCACGAATTGAAATAAATATACGAGAAATAGACAAAGTCCCCAATTGTTGACGCCACTAAAAGGTTTAAGTTTAAGGTTAATTTCTTATATCAATTGATAGATGGCCAAGTGGGTCTAAATGTGACAAGTATTTTTTTTGTACAGTTATGTAGTAAGTTGCAGTCGAATCGCGACTGTATGCAGTCGATTCGCGACGCAGTTAAAAAAGAGTCTTTGAAAGTGCTCGTTTGTTGTAAATTTTGGTTTTGTTAGTGAATGACTACTTATATCGGGGAGTTGGCTTTTTTCCTTTCTTTTTTCCCTTCCTAGTGATAAAGCTAAATCATCGGTGCAGTCAACCCATTTTTTGGTAAGTCACAAAATATATTATTTCAAAAAAAAATACAGTCCACTAAAAATAATTGGCTAAAACATTTTTTGGTCCTATTCGAGCCCGATTTAAAGTAATTTGAATATATTTTGTACTTTAGTATCATAATTTTGGAGAATTAAAATTAGAAAAGGTTAAAATCTACGACGTAATTTTGTGCGTTCGTGTTTGAAACTTGTTACTTGTTAGTGCGCAGAACTGTACAAAAAGACTGTTCGTTTCGTATTGATTGGAACTTTATTAAATTGTAGTAAATGTTCATTTCGGCTTACTTGGTAGTTTGTTGGCTGGTAATAAATTATAATTTGTTTGAAATTAGATAAATGATTTGCGTTGGTTGGTAAGAAATTGTAATTTGTTTGAAATTAGGTAAATGATTTGCGTTGGTTGGTGAAAAATTTGATTAAATTGGTAAATTTTGTTTGATTGGGCAATAAGCAGCCACGATTCAAATTGGTTGAATCCATTAGATTTGTGTTGGAATATTTGGTGGTATCGATAAAAATTGGTGTTTTGATTATATAATAGTATTCTTGTTGGTTTTAGTAGTTTAATATGCCGGGTCCAAGCGAAGCTCAATTGAGAAATAGATTAAAAGTTTTAATCGCAAAAAAAGAAATGTATTTTCTTAGAATACAAAAACTATATGACTATGGTCAAAGATTGGATGACCAAACTTGTTTAAAGAATTTTGTTATGAAATTGAAGACATTTGAATCCACTAAACTGGATTATTTAGAAACATTAGAAGCCATAAGTGATATTGAATTACAGTTAAATCCAGAGGCCAACATAAACTTCCAAGCCGCGGAAGCTTTTGATGATTTAGTTTGTAGCATTTTAACTATATCGGAGAACCCCCAGGTTAAAGAAGCGATGGGAATTCGGCCCGCGGAAACCGTAATTTGTAATAAAAATGTCGTTGAGCCTCGTTTGCCAAAAATTACACTCCCCACATTTTCGGGAAACATAAAGGAGTGGCCAATATTTTACGAGTGTTTCAAAAGTCTCATACATGATAACACAAAATTAAGTAACATAGATAAGGTTAGTTATTTAGTTGGACAGCTTTCGGGAAAAGCAAAGAATATATGTGGAGGTCTCGCTCCTGTAGGTTCGAATTACGCAATAATTTGGGATGCGTTGATTGACAAATATCAAAATTCGCGAACTTTAGCAAACAGCTATTTGGAACAGATATTAGAATTTAAACCGGCACAAACAGCTTCAGCTGCGAGTCTTAATATTATTTTGGAAAAATGTGATTCGGCATACAAGGCTTTGCAAAGGTTGCAAATTGATGATTTGTTAGACTTTACTTACGCCTATTTGTTGTGGAGTAAATTAGACCCTGAAACTAGAAATTTTTTTGAAAATAATCGTAGAAAAAAAACTATACATAGTTGTGAGGAAATTGTTGAGTTTATAAAAGAACAGGCGCAAATATATGCAATGTCTCCAGGTTGTAGTAAACGGGGAACTCAAACATTTTTTGCAAGGGATGGTAGAAATACTCAATGCGTTGTTTGTCAGTCGGCAGAACATGATGCATCACATTGCAGTAAATTCTTATCAAAATCACCTTTCGACAGATATAAATTAATAAAAGAAAATAACTTGTGTATTTTGTGTTTCGGAACCCACAAGGTCGCTTTGTGTGACAGCTCTCTATCATGCAAAGTTTGCAATTTTAAACATAATAGTCTCTTACATTTTGTTAAATCAAAACCGGTCACCGATAATAGGTCGTCAGGATCACCTGACAATTCAAAACACACTAGCACAGCTTCGTATTGTGCAACTGTTGATACAGTTTGGAATACAAAGTCAACAGTTTTATTGTCAACTGTAATGGTAAATATTTGCGATAAAAGGGGTACTCCACATAAAATTCGGTTTTTATTAGATTCCGGTAGTCAAGCAAATTTTTTAAGTATGCGAAGTGCAAAATTGCTTCAGTTAAAGATACGCCCGTGTGATTGGTCCGTACGAGGCATAGGCGTACGTGGTAGTTCGATTGAAGGAGAAACCACAACTATTATATCTTCTTGTTTGGATGAGAATATTAGATATTCGATAGATGTTTTGTTGGTTGAAAAAATTACAGATAAACTTCCCGATTATAGAATTCCTAGTGAATATTTGGCGCATTTGAGTCATTTGCCTTTAGCTGATGACACATTTAGCGAACCGGGCCCCGTAGACGGAATTCTTGGTGCTCAATTATTCTCGCTAGTGTTAGGTTCGCGTAAGGTGACTGGTTCAGTCCATGCACCTATTGGTATTGAAACAAAATTGGGTTACGTAATAATGGGATCGGTTCCTATTGTTGCAAACCATTCGAAACTTTCTCAATCGTTCCACACAACGGTTGAACCTTCATTGGATAAATTGTTAGTTAAATTTTGGGAATTGGAGGATGTTCCTCAACAAAAATTCAAAGACCCTGAAGATTTGGAGTGTGAAAACATTTATACATCGACGGTGAAACGCGAAGAGTCAGGTCGTTACGTGGTGTCTTTGCCATTTAAATTTAGTGCATCAAAATTGGGTGATTCGTATTTGTCGGCAAAAAAGCGATTTCATTTGTTAGAAAATAAATTTGAAAAATTTCCCCAATTTAAGGAGCAATATTGCGCGGTTATTAGAGAACATTTAAGGGAAGGGTACATATCACGTGTAGAGAGTTCTGAGTTGCATAATACTCCGAATTATTTTATTCCGCATCACGCCGTGTTAAAACAAGATAGTGTATCTACCCCTATTAGATGTGTTTTTGATGCTAGTTGCAAAACAACTGCGCAGTTGTCCCTAAACGATTTGTTATATACAGGTGAGAAATTACAGTTGGATGTATTTGATTTATTTTTGAATTTTCGATTGTTTCCTATTGCGTTTACTGCTGATATAAGTCGTATGTACTTACGTATAAGTATGCATCCTGACCATAGACGGTTTCAGCAGATTCTGTGGCGTTTTTCAAAAGAAGAAAATTTAGAAATTTACTCTTTAAACACAGTCAGTTTTGGGGTGAAAAGCTCGCCTTTCTTAGCCCTGAGAACGCTCAGACAGTTAGCTACAGATGAAGCCAAAAACTATCCACAGGCAGCGCAAGTAGTAAAACGTGATTTTTTTATGGATGATTACATTTCGAGTGTAAGTTCGTTGGATGAAGCTAAACTTTTATACAGACAATTAGTTGATTTACTTGAATCAGGAAATTTTAAACTCACAAAGTGGGCAGTCAATTCAAAAGAATTGCTTGATGAAATTCCGAATACGGAACGTTCACCTAAAATAGTCAATTTCGACAATGATGGCTTGAAGGTTTTGGGCCTTCAATGGTATCCTAATTCGGATAATTTTACTTTTAACATTCGAATCGAGCTTAGAGATTGCACAAAGCGTAATATGCTATCGACCATTGCCAGATTATTTGATCCATTAGGTTTTTTGGCGCCTATTGTGTTATTAATTAAACTTTTAATTAAAAAATTATGGATCCTAAAATTAGAATGGGACGAGGTTCCCACATGGGATATTTCGAATCAGTGGAGACAAGTGCAAGCGGAACTACCGCTATTAGATAAATTTAAAATTCCTAGACATTTGGGAGTTGTTGGAAACAGTAAAGTAGTGTTAATTGGGTTTTGTGACGCTTGTTTGGAATCGTATGGTGCACTGGTGTACTTAAAATCAACTACGCCTGATAATGAGGTGTTTGTTAATTTGGTTTGCGCAAAAACTAAAGTAGCACCCATGAAAGTGCAATCCATACCTAGATTGGAATTGTGTGCAGCGAGTTTGTTGGCTAAGCTGTTGCATTTGGTAAAAACTACACTGGGTTCTCGGGTCGCGATAGATGGAGAATACGCTCTTTCCGATTCAACTGTTGCTCTTAATTGGATAGCAGCTCCTCCGTACAAATGGCAAACATTCGTGGCGAATCGAGTATCTCAGATTCAAACATTAGTTGTGTCGCAAAATTGGTTTCATATTGAAGGGCAAAACAATATTAGTGATTCTCTTTCGCGTGGCATGAAACCTTCGCAGTTCATGGCAATGAAATATTGGGCATCTGGACCAGATTGGTTAAAACAAGACGTTTCAGAATGGCCTATAAAACCGATTTCAATGCTGAATGCATCAAATTTGCCCGAACAGAGAGTGGTTTCATTCTTGATAACAAAATATAATCACCCTTTGTATGATCTTATTAGTCGTTGTTCGTCATGGAACAAATTAGTTCGCTCAACAGTTTATGTTTTAAGATTTCTTAAAATTTTGTCGTCATCGGGAGCAATTACTGCGAGCGATTTAGAGAAAGCTGAATTAACTTTAGTAAAAATAGTTCAACAGCATCATTTTAGTTCGGAATTTTTGTTATTAGAAAAACGGAAATTAGTTTCCCCTCATCTTCGCGCTTTAAGCCCCTTTGTACAAGATGATTTAATTAGAGTGGGTGGGAGATTGGGTAATGCTAACTTAGAATTGGACAGGCAACATCCGTTACTTCTACCAAGGAACGACCATTTTGTTGACCTTTTGATAGATCAATGCCATCGTCAAAATTTACATACAGGTCCTTCGTTAGTCTTGTCAATACTACGTCAAAGGTATTGGATAATTGGTGCTCGTAATAAGGTGCGTTTTCGTTTAGGCAAATGTAATCACTGTTTTAGGCTCAATCCAAAGGAAACATTCCCTAAGATGGCTGATTTGCCTGCCGTACGAGTAACAGAAGCCAAACCATTTTTGCATGTTGGTGTTGATATGGCCGGACCATTTTTTATTACTATGACTAGAAATCGTGGTATAAGAAGCCAAAAGGCTTATTTGTGTCTTTTTGTTTGTCTAACCACAAAAGCTCTACACCTTGAGCTCGTATCGAGTTTATCTACGGATATGTTTTTGGCAGCGTTTAAAAGATTTTTATCCCGTCGAGGTGCTTGTTCAGTCATTTATTCGGACTGCGGCACAAATTTCGTTGGTGCAAAGAATGAAATTAATGAATTGTATCGTTTATTGAATTCGGATGAATATAAAAATGCTTTTGAGATAGAGTTAGCACATCGTAAGATTGTTTGGAAATTTCAGCCGCCGCTGAGCCCACATTTTTCAGGTGTTTGGGAGTCGCAAATCAAGGCAGTAAAAACTCACTTGTATAAGGTTATCGGTTCACAAATCTTGTCATACGAGGAGTTTAACACGGTTTTAGTTCAAATTGAGGCGATTTTGAATTCGAGGCCTTTGTCGTGGTTAAGTACTGATCGTTCGGATCCTTCTCCGCTGACACCGGCTCATTTCTTAACGCTTACTCCATTAACTTCACTACCTGCCCCTGAGTTGCCCGACCCTCCTAAAGATCTTTTGAATAGAAAACGTTTGTTGGATCATTTGGTGCAACAATTTTGGATTCGTTGGAAAAATGACTATCTAACGCAGTTGCAGGTACGTCAAAAATGGCATGTCTTAAGTTCGCCCATTGAGGTAGGAATGTTAGTTCTTATAAAACAGGATAATGTTCCGCCCCTTCATTGGCCGGTTGGAATTGTGGATGCTGTGTTCCCCAGTTCTAAAGATAATATTGTTAGAGTCGTAAATGTTAAAACGAAAACTGGAATTTATAAAAGACCAGTGGTGCGTTTGTGCCCACTGCCTACGCAATAATATTTCATTATTGTTATAATCACCAACCAGCAAATTATTTAGCTATATAATTTTTTATTTTAAGATGGAAATATATTATTTTGTTAGTTAATTTAAATAAGATAAATTTTGTTTGTTTGTTTATCCTGGTCTGAAAATAATCCTTCAGGCGGGGGGGTGTGTTGACGCCACTAAAAGGTTTAAGTTTAAGGTTAATTTCTTATATCAATTGATAGATGGCCAAGTGGGTCTAAATGTGACAAGTATTTTTTTTGTACAGTTATGTAGTAAGTTGCAGTCGAATCGCGACTGTATGCAGTCGATTCGCGACGCAGTTAAAAAAGAGTCTTTGAAAGTGCTCGTTTGTTGTAAATTTTGGTTTTGTTAGTGAATGACTACTTATATCGGGGAGTTGGCTTTTTTCCTTTCTTTTTTCCCTTCCTAGTGATAAAGCTAAATCATCGGTGCAGTCAACCCATTTTTTGGTAAGTCACAAAATATATTATTTCAAAAAAAAATACAGTCCACTAAAAATAATTGGCTAAAACACCAATGATAGTGACTCAATGATAATAAATATCGACGATTTACCCCAAATTACAGACGATGAACTCTTAGCACTTTTACCAGATAATCCACATGTAGAAATAGAAGAAATTATTGAAACTAATGTAAATGATAATGATATAAATCAACCTTCGACCTCTCGAGAAAATAATTTACCTCCCATAGAAAATCTATCAGAATCTCAACATTCTAATTTAGAAGATCCCATTTTAACGATCCCCTATTCTGACTTACCAATAAATAACTTCCCAACTCAAATATTCATAACAATAAAAAACGTCTTAATTAAAGATCACGACATAATCCATTTATACGACAAAAAGAAAACTAGATATAAATTTTATCTGAACAAAAAAAGTTTAGAAAACGATTTAATCTCTTTATTTTTGCAATTTGTTAAACCCAACCAAACAATAGCCATGTATATAGAAGAACCAGAATATACAGAAACAATTGTCACATTATTGCAAAACACTTTTAAAAACAACTCTTGTAACATCCGAATTTGTAGAAACAAGGTAACAGATGTTGAACAAATTACAGAACAGGAAGAAATAATTTCACAATACCACACTTGTAAAACTAATCATAGAGGTATAGATGAGACTTATAACCGTTTGATTAAACAATATTATTGGATCAATATGAAAAATCACATCACTAAATTCATAAACAATTGTGATTCCTGTCAAAAACTAAAATATGAGAGAAACCCTGCTAAGCCTTTTTTAGAAATAACACCGACTCCTAGCTATCCTTTTGATGTTATATCGATAGACATATTTTAGTACAACAAACAGAAATACCTTACAATAATCGACGATTTTTCTAAATATGGTCAAGCTTATCCGATTACATCTAATACAACCTCCATTTTAACGACGAACTTTTAAAATATTTCGCACATCACGGAACCCCAAATGTAGTTCGATTTGACAGTGCTCTAGAATTCAATAACACCTTGTTCCTAGAACTCCTATCTTTATTAAAAATAAAACCGCATAAAACCACAGCGAGACACCACGAATCAAATGGTATTATTGAAAGATTTCATAGTACACTTATAGAACACATTAGGTTATTAGAATCCAAATTCCCACAAAGACAAAACCTTATAAGGTTTACGGTAATTGCCTATAACTCTTCTATTCACTCATCAACAGGGTACGCCCCTTATGATATTATCAACCACGATAGATCGAATCTAATAAATGAATTTGAAATTAATAAACATTTCATGAACACACATATTATGTAGATGATACAAAATCCAAACTGGTAGAATTATATAAAAACATTTACGAAAAGTTAAAACGTAATAAAGAAAAATACATAAGAAAAGCGAACGAAACCAGAGAAGAACCCATAATTTACGAGACAGATACGGCTAGATTAAAACTAGACCCACGCATTAAAAGTAAACCGAGAAACTCAAATTCTCGACAAATAACAAAACAAACTAACACAAAATTAACATTATTAAACCCTAAAACTAATAAAGAGGAAACGTATCATAAAAAAGAGATAAAGAAACCTTTACGTTTTCAGGACAATGAGGATAACAACTCAGCAGAAGATAGAAATTCAAAACTTAAATGAAAACCCAGGGTTACTTCCTTTTTCTTTAGGACCAAGTAAATTATTCAAATCCTTTTTTGAATCCATTCATTATTATAATTTAACTGTAATAGAAGAACATTTAATCTCGTTGAACCAAACGCTTAAATTTGGACAATTTGATAAAAATGAAAATGTTACTTTATTACATATTATTCAACTTCAACAGTTTCTTGATATAATGAAAATGAAAATTAATGTTAATTTTGACAAACTTTATTCAATTATTTTAAGACACACTATATCTAAGGGAGGACTGGTAAACCTTTTAGGATCAGGAATTAAATTCGTCACTGGAAATCTAGATGAAAAAGATGCTGAACGCTATGATTCAGAAATAACAAAATTAAAATTAAATCAACATATTCTCATTCAAAACTCAAAAAACACAATCGAACTAAACAAAGAATTAATCCAAAAATATGATAATGCTGTTTTAACTTTAAACAGAAATCAAATCAGAATAAACAATGATTTATTAGATTTGCATGCTAAATTTGATATGTTATCGACTGAATTCAGTCAGCTGATTATATTTAATACTATGGCAGAAAGTGTTCAATTGATAAGTGATATTTTGTTAGAAATAGCAGAGTCTATAACTTTTGCTATACAACATGTACTACATAATAGTTTAATAAAACCTAATGAATTGTTTTCAATTTTGAAAAATATGTCGAAAACTTTCGGTAAAAATAATCTACCGTTACCTATTGATAATATAGACAATTACTATTCAATTGTACGAATTGTATCATACATTAAGGACTCTATACTATATTTTGTATTAAAATTCCCATTAGCTTATTCTGAAACATTTACGCAATATAGATTGCTACCAATACCAAATCAAAACGAAATGATATTGTATCCTAATAAACCTTTCATTACACTTAATAAAGAACATTTTTGGTTTCATACAGAACCAAGTGATAAATTTGGTAAACTAAATTATTGTGATACTATGTACATCTGAATCAAATTGTTGAACAATGTATACCCAACCTTATTGTGCACGAAAAATCAGAAAAATTGAAAACTTTTACCTGTAAGAATCAGTTCTAACAGAACTTTGATAGAAATTGTGGACGAAAAACATTATTTAATCTTATATATAAAAATGAATCGCAAAATGTGTTGGTAAGCGCATAACTCAACAACGCCTGGACCAATTTGGCCAAATCTTTTTTTAAAATGTTCGTTGAAGTTCAAGGATGGTTTTTACGGCGAGAAAAATTAGAATTATTGCTGGAAAAACCCTAAAAATAGCCCTTTTCTTTTTCCCATACAAATGATTTCTAACTAAAACGTAGTCAATTTGAGCTTTATTGCTATGGTATAAAGTATTATTAAAGACACGAATTTTTTTTTAAATTCGTATCCATGGTTTTAAAATATAAACAGCCTTATGTATGATTTGAAAAAATTCTGTCAAAAATTAAAAAAACATTTATATATACTTTTAACATTTTTCATCATTAAATAATTTTCAAGTGATTTTATAACCTCAAAAGTACTCAACACGTGACACGAGCTTCCAATAACAACGGATTTTGTGTTGTAAGTATACTTTTTTTTATTCATATCGAAAATGTTGTTGATCTTATAAAAATTGGTCGATAATTTATTTATTGAAGAGTACTAATCAGACGTTAATCAAAGATTCAAATATCCCCATTCGTTCTTTTGCACCGGGCACGACGGCGCAGCCGGAGTGTTCGACATACACACATATACGTCCATGTATATTTTAAAATAAATAAAATAGATAGATAGATGTTCCAATTATATAGATATATATTATAATGGCTAGCTATATTCAGCGGCGCTGGGCGTGGGTCGGAACTGACGTGGCAGGGCACTTACCTTGAGAGATGTTAGCGAAGCCAAGGCCACCCAACTACTAAGCTGTAGGGAAAGGGAAAGATGTTCAAAATGGGCGCCAGATCTATTTTGACCTTAGCTTGAGTTACTGCAGGATCGATCACTCCTGCAAATAAATCTTAAGGGTCCTGCCAGCAAAAAATAACAACTCGAACGTAATAATCAAAAATTTAATAAAATAATTAATAATGTTAACAAGGGTGATTAGCATATAAACTTTTGGCTAAATGCCCAGATCAGTACGCTACTGATTAAATTAGCGACGATATAAATGTTTAATTTAGTACCGTGAAGCGGTGATCATTAGTTTCCACGTAAAAATACAAGATGATACACAATAAACGTAATAATGGTAACAACTTATCTACTAAAAAATCTATAATTCAGATCGCCTACGGATGAGGTTCAAATTCCAATAATCAATCCGTCAAAACTACAACCAAAACGGCAACACAAACGTAACGCGACACTAACAGCAACGATAGGACAAACCTCATTCGTAAGCTAAAAACTTATCTCAACAACTCAAAATACAAATTACAACACGTTAAAATAGTTACAAAATACAATGTCGAAATATTTTAATTAAACGTTGCTAACTTTATTTAACCAAATGTTAACAAACCGACAAGCGCAGTGTGAAATGAAATTTTCTTTGGAACAGCGCTATCCGTTCACAATATCACAACAGTCAAAAATAGTTCTGCCAGAAGGGCCATCAAACACTGTAATCTAAAATTCAGTTAAGTTCAGCACGCCACTGACGAATTGACATAACACAATATTAAGCTTTATCAACAAATGCGATTTCTCTATGATGGAAACTATGATCCAACGCAGTCTAAGCACAGGTTCACGAAACAAAATAACAAAATAATTATTTCAGACCGTGAGAATTTATTAATGAAATGTTCGCATAAGGCGGCATGGCAGCATGAAGGCAACGTAGTGACGGGTGCTAGCGCGCGCAAACTTAATTCACAGTTAAGACGTACGTCAATCAAAAACGTGCATTTTATTTAAAGTTGAATCTAAGATGCGACGTACGTTTGATAAAGAATTTTAAAATTCAAACGCAAATTATGATTTGAAATTGAACAGTTACGTAATATAGCATTAAACGTTATCACACTACCTGTAGGATGCAGTGAAGGTATTCCAGGACTCGTAGCCCTTTTCCGAAACAGCTGGACTGGATTCAGCTATCTGAAGTGATCGACCCAGCAATGCTCCAAGCCTCGTTACAGTGGTTCTGGTCAATGGTAGTAGAATCACAGCGTTTTTTTATGCTGAACGAACGCCACGTGCAAATCAAGTACAACTCCAAACACAATAACAATACGCAAATCACTAACAGCTTTTCCCAACAGAAAAATAACAGGATGGCTCCAATTTTATAGCCACCGTACTCAATAATTTCGAAACCTACGCTCAGAACTCAAAAAAACACAACGGCAATACAATACGATACTCTCACAACGCTTGCCGGCAACCGAATCTCGCATCTCGCTATTCAAAAAATCCTTACTAGTCGACATTGAACCTAACCGGACACAACATGTTTTATAACTATTCGCCAAACTCAATCGGGTAAAGGGGTCCACACACACTCAAAATTTTGTTGTGAACTTTTTACCGCCATTTGATGTTGTAGGTTCACGGGAGTGGTCGCTAAGCTCAGGGGTCGTCCGGACCTCGTTCTTACGACTAAAGCTAACCCGTTACAATATATATAATACTGTTAGGCGGTACGAAGTTCGCCGGGTCCGCTATTTATTATATTAAAGGAAATTTATTACTTAAAAAAAGTATAAATACTGCTTTTGAACGACAAAAACTTTTGAACGGTAACTCCGATCATTATGAAGTTTGGACACAACATTCATCTCGGTAAACTAAGATGAATGTGCGTACTCATATCCCTTCCTTCCCCATTCGTTCTTTTGCACCCGGGTGAAACCGGGCGGGACCGCTAGTTATAAATAAAAACACGCAAAAAATTCATTCTAATTGTAAAGATAACATATTAACAAAAGGAACAAACCTTCTCATTTTACCGCAAGGTTGTAATATGAAAACTAATGAAGAAATTTATATCAACAGTCAACAAAATAAATTTGAAATTCCTATTATAATACCTAATATTCATAATTATAAATTTAATAATAGCTATAAGCCTATTATGTTAGATAAAATAAAATTAACAGAAATACATAAGTTGAATATGGATATACAGGAACATCCAACTGAGTTAATTGATTTATTGGAAAGGCTCATGAAATTTTCTCTTATACCCATTTACATTATTATAATATTATCATTAATAATTTGCATGTTATTTATAAACTTAAGTCTATTGCCTACCGTTTTATCAAAACCAAGCAAGAAGAAATTGATACACAAAGAGATCTTAATGTTGGGATGCATAGTTCTGTTTAATGAATTTAAAATTCAATTTTTATTTTAATTTCTCAGAAAACTCCTCATGTAGTTTTCTTCTTAACGGCGGAGGAGTTATATCTGTCATGATATGTAACTATATAATATGTATGTGATATGTGGTACATGACAGATCGCACTGTTAACATAATATATTGTAATCTCAGAATATCCGGTGATAAGAAAACGGATTGACTTTGATGAGTATGAATAAGACAAAAAAGAGACATTCAGGTAATAAACGACTTCGAATCAACAACTAAACTGGGGAGCACAAATCTCCGTTTTGGTTAATTAATATTAAGTTTTTGTAAGACAAAATAATGTAATAATAAATAAATGGAACAATAATAAATACCTAATAAAAATAATAAATTATATATTTTTTAAACAACGTTTTGACCACGAGCAAAACTCGCGGGAGATCCACCGTTCGACGTCACGCTTCGCGTGTACAAACGGAACACACTTCCTGAAGAGCTGAAAAATCTAAGTCCTCTCGCCGATCCTATGTATTTCCCTCTATGGTTTCCGGAGGGAAATTACGGCTTTCAGCCAGGGCTCTTGCACACGGCCGAACGTTGAACGACTAGATATAACAGGACGACGGCGAATCAGTTTTACAAGTACCGGATTGCCATAAGGGCCGACAATCCTCTCCACAAAGGAGGCAAACTGTTTCAACAATATCTTATCAACAGTTGGGTAAAAGTGGAGACGGATAGGCCATGGTATATTCGTCAAAATCAAAGGACTCTTTTCGCCAAAGAGTATGCCAGCATGGTTGATTATCTCGAGCGTCGTCGATCCCGAAGAAGTCCGCATAGGGACTACAATCAAATTGCCCGCGTCGTTCGTAGGTGGGGCGGAGCATTATCGTCAAAATTACTTGGACGCGGTGGCGATGGTCGCAAGGCACGGAAGACCGGACTACTTTATCACAATTACATACAACAAATCATGACCGGAAATTTCTGACAACTTGCCAGCCGGGCAGAAGGTTTAAAATCGCCCCGATTTGGTAGCCCGTGTCTTCCATCTCAAAGCCATGGCGATAATCGACGACGTCGTTAAAAACTCCATCTTCGGAAAAGTCAAATCCTATGTCTTCGCGGTTGAGTTTTAAAAACGTGGGCTGCCGCACGTCCATCTCGTCGTCACGATGCAGGACGTCGACAAACTCCGTAACGCCGAAACCGTCGACAGACCAATATCGGCCGACGTTCCGGATCGCGAGGTGGATCGTGGGCTTCATGATTTAGTGGGTCGTTACATGACTGGTCTACTAGCGGGGACCGGCGTCCCCACGTGGCTTATTTCGATCAGTGCGAAATTCGGGCCACGTGTCTTCGGACCGCCTACTAGCGGGGACCGGCGTTCCCACGTGGCTTTTTTCGATCAGTGCGAAATGCACTTCGCGTGGCTTTGGACCGCCTACTAGCAGGGACCGGCGTCCTCACGTGACTTTTTTCGATCAGTGCAAAATTCACGCCACGTGGTTTCGAGACTGGTCTACTAGCGGGGGCCGGCGTGTACCCACGTGGCTTTTCTCATGTACATACATACATACATACATACAAATTGATATTTGACATTTTTAGGTATAAAAATGACGCGCGTCCGCTATGTTGACGGTGTACATTTTTTTACATAGCATTTAAAATACCGCGTTTTCTGATGACGTGGCTTTTGGCGTCAATTGTAAAATTGAATAGCCGTGCCACGTAACTTCGCGACTGCCTACTAGCGACGGCCGGCGTGCTCGACGTGTCTTCGCGACTGCGCACTGGCGACGGCCAGCGTACTCGACGTGGCTTTTTGCAAACTTTGCAAAATGCGCGCCACGTGGCTTCGAATCGCCTACTAGCGGGGACCACCGTCCCCACGTGGCTTTTTTGATCAGTCCGAAATGCGCGCCACGTGGCTTCGGGACAAGGAGAGAATAAACAGTAGAATGAAAGAAATAAAAAAGAAATATCGAAAAATTGGTTTACAGTCGGCGAAGATATTGAAGAGAACACTAACAAATATATTATAAAAAACCTCGTCCGTTTACACAGCCATCAACGCGGTTACGCAATATTATTATAAGGTTTATTTAAAATTACTATGAATAAATTTCATGGTGTAATCACGTACTCGCGCCGTTAGCGGTGCAAACTTTTTATGTGGTAAATCAAATACTGTATTTTTTTGCATTTGTAAGTCGTGCAATATTCTTAGCGTTGCCCACAAAATTTTTTTGGTGCAAAAGTGCTACGCGCGTTAAGTAAATTTTCAATTTTCTGTGTTTGTGTAATAACTTCTGCTAATAGTGTGATCGCTTTTCGTCAAGCCGCTATTAGTAAAGTTTTTTTGTGTTTTTTTGTAAGTTTGGACAATATTATGGACCATTCCACATTGAAGCGTAATACCAGATTGATAAGGAATTGCCTGTGCAGTTAGACAGAGCGGCAATTTGGACAAAAGTTAGGAATGATCACGGCATATCTCAGCGTGCAGTCGTCACCATAAGTTTCGAAGAGAGGAGTAGCGCATCTCAACGTCCGCATAATTCGTACGTGAGTACAAAAACTTCTTTTAAAAAATCCCGCGTTAAGTGCATTTCAATATCGTCCGCGTCAGACACTGACGATGAAAATATAGCGTTAAGCAAGGGTAAAAAGATTGCGCCCGTTCATCCATAAACGGTGTATGACGGGGACAGCGACGACAGTTTGTCGTCGGGATATATTCCCCCTCCTCCGACGGGACCTTTGGCTGATGAAATGTTCGTGGAGGACGAGCGCGATTTAGTAGAAGCCGGGACGTCGCGTATACGTCGCAAAAAAGCAGAGGTCGTCGTCGTCGTCAAAAATGATATCGTCGAGGTGGACGATATCGACGACTTAAATTTTGACGACGATTGCTTTACGTAGGCGATCGAAGACGATTTGACGGTGACGGTGACGGACGTTTCGGACAGTCTTGCCGATATAGTACAGAGTTTAAATTATGTCGAAGACGTCGGTTTAGACGCGGTCTGTGTCGACGATCGTGTGGTCGACCCGGCGGCACGTAGACGAGTGCCGGCCAATCACCTAAGAATAGTATTGAATTACACCGCCGACTTTGATATCGTACCACACGATTGCGGTCATATGTCGTTTGTATGCCGCCACTGTCGAGCAATCCATTTCAACGGCGAAGCAGTGATCGACAGAAGAGACCGTGAGGGTCACGCCATCATGTGCTTCCTGAACGGAAAGGTGCAGTTGGAAGCCGTACGTTTGGTTGTTCGTCTGTCGCGACTATACGACGGCAACGACGCGATGAGCACCCATTTCCGTACAAATATCAGGCAGTACAATGCCGCTATGGCGATGGCGTCATTCGAGACGCGCGTGAAGAGATTTACCGGACAGGGGCCCGCGTTCATGCACATCCATGGCCAGGTATATCATCGAACCAGAGCGACATTGCCGATGGCTGGACGTGGACGGACCCTAAACCAGTACTATATATTGGACGCCGGCAAGGCCGTCGAGGAAAGATTACGGGCCGACAGATGACACGTGTTGCGTCACGACGTCGTTGAATTACTTAAAACCCTCCTTCGAGAACAGAACAGACTCGTCGTTCAGGGCTATCGTATGATGAAAGATGTCATCGACGAGCAGCAGCGTCGACGAAACGTGCCTGACGGCGACGAAGGTGGAGTTACTGACGACGTCATATTGGTTTTTCAACGTAACATACAGGATCGTGTCCGTCGCTATGATCTGCCCGTCGTAAGTACAGAGATTGCGGCCGTTTACACAGGCGAACCACCGTTCGACATCGCACTACGCGTGTATAAACAAAACAGTCGTCCTGAAGAGCTAAAAAACTTGAATTCATTCGCCGAATCCATGTGTTTCCCTCTGTTGTTTCCGGAAGGAAATTACGGCTTCCAACCGGGGCAACTACACGCGGCCGAACGTCGAACGGCGAGATACAGCAAGGCGACGGCAAATCAGTTTTATAAGTACCGAATTGCCATAAGGGCCGACAATCCTCTTCACAAAGGAGGCAAACTTTTCCAGCAGTACATCATTAACAGCTAGATAAAAGTGGAGACGGATAGGTTATGGTATATTCATCGAAATCAAAGGACTCTTTTCGCCAAAGAGTATGCCGGCATGGTCGACTATCTCGAGCGTCGTAAGGACGGCGTCGTCGATCGAGAAGAAGTTCGAGTAGGGACCACAATTAAATTGCCTGCGTCTTTCATAGGTGGGGCGGAACATTACCGTCAAAACTATTTTGACGCGATGGCGATGGTCGCGAGGCACGGAAGACCGGACTTCTTCATAACTATAACGTGCAACAAATCGTGGCCGGAAATTTCTGAAAATTTGCCAGCCGGACAAAAAGTTGAAAATCGTCCGGATTTAGTGGCTCGTGTGTTCCGCCTCAAGTCGAAGGCTATCGTCGACGACATCGTTAATAATTCCGTACTCGGTAAGGTGAAGTCACACATATACGCGGTCGAATTTCAAAAGCGCGGACTGCCGCACATCCATCTCGTCGTCACCATGCAGGACATGGATAAATTACGAAATGCCGAAACCGTCGACAGAGCCATATCGGCCGACAATCCGGTCGCGAAGTGGATCAGGAACTTTACAATTTGGTCGGCCGACATATGATACACTATTCCTGTCATGGCTATGACGTCGAAGGTCCCAGGCCGGTTTGCATGCGTGACGGACGGTGATCAAGCAGTTTCCTGTGTCGCACAGCGAGACCACCCTGTACGAGGACGTGGGCAGAGGACGGCCGCAATATAAAAGACCAGACAACAAACGATACTTTGTTTATCCCCGTACCGATGGCCGTTATGACAACTGCTGGGTGGTGCCGTACAGTCCATACCTGCTCAAAAAGTACCGGTGCCACATTAACGTGGAGGGATGTACTTCGTACCGGACCGTGAAGTACATACACAAGTATATAAATAAAGGCAATGACGCGGCCATTGTACGACCGATCGCCGTCGATCCGGACGGCAGTCAACGAGCTGCGTGGCGATTGCTTAATTTCGCCATGAGCACGAGAAGCCATGTTATCAGAAGACTCGCGGTGCATTTGGAGACCATTTTAGATCGACAACAACTTGATCGCGAAGAAAGACTACTGATCGACATTGCGAATGCCAAGTGCACGACTCTAATGGCATGGTTTGAGCTTAATCGCCTGCAGAATGACTTTGGGCAGGAAGCTCGCGAATTCTCGTACATAGAGTGCTACGAACAGTTCATATGTACGGGAATAGCTGTTGACGACGACGAAGTCGACGACGGCAACGGCCAAGAGAATCCACCAGAACGGGAACAACGGCGACCGGGCAACATAGTGTGGACCAGAAGACAACGACTGCGAAATAAAATTATCGCGAGAATGGTGTCTGTGCCGCCGTCCATTCCCGAATTGTTTTATCTTTGCATATTGTTGCACCACGTGAGAGGCGCCACGTCGTTCGCCGATCTACGCGCGGTCGTCGAAGGTGAAACGGGGCGTCGCGTTGTGTGCGACACGTATCGCGAAGCTTGTGTCCGGAGGAATTTAGTGCAAAACGACGCACAATACGACAGAGCTATGACCGAATCTGCCGTATTTCAGATGTCACGACAAGTCAAAAGTATGTTCGCGTATATACTTCTGAATTGCAAAGTCGCGGATCCTCCGACGCTGTTCAGGACACATTTTAGACAATTGGGCGAGGACTACGTAGTCAAATCGCGTCTGTCGGCAAGGATCGCCGCGGTCCTTGTGCTCGACGACATAGAGCGGGTCCTGGTCAGAAACAACGCGTCTCTGTAAAGATTTAATCTTGAAAGAGAGAAACCGGCCGACCTAACGATGGACGAACGATTCGTAGTCGAGATGAACGCCGCCCATGTCAACTATTTACTTCGACGGTTCATTGACGACACGGGACGCAATGCCGTCGAAAACGACGCCGACTTGGATCCGGTCGAAAATATAGAGGCCGCGATAGTCGGACTGAACGTCAGACAGCGTGCGGTCTATGACGTCGTCACGGCGTCGATGGCGAGACGTCAGGCGGTGCCGAATTCAAGAGACAATTGGCTATACTTTGTCGACGGACCGGGAGGATCCGGTAAAACGCATCTGTACAATCAGCTGTTGGACACAAGTTTACTCGATGGATACCGGTACGTGGCGGTCGCTTGTACCGGAATCGCATCGCTTTTGCTCCAAGACGGGCAGACGTGCCATCGAGCATTCAAGTTGCCACTGAATGTTCGCGAAGGAGCAACGTGTCGGATTGCACTCGCTTCGGACGAAGCCCGACGAATGAGAGACGTTGACCTTATTTTGTGGGACGAAGCTCCGATGGCGTCGAAATGGGCAATAGAGTGCGTGGATGACTTTTTACGCGAAGTCACCGGATTCGACACTCCCTTCGGTGCCAAAGTGATTGTGATGGGCGGCGACTTTCGCCAAGTGTTGCCGGTCGTGAGTGGCGGCGGCAGGAGTCA
Source organism: Xanthostigma xanthostigma (assembly GCA_963575645.1). Lineage (NCBI taxonomy): Eukaryota > Metazoa > Arthropoda > Insecta > Raphidioptera > Raphidiidae > Xanthostigma > Xanthostigma xanthostigma. The sequence continues at coordinate 11,597,045 of OY754474.1, forward strand.
GGCGATAGCGTCGAGCGTCAAGTTATCTGCACTGTGGCCTCAGTTTCGGCGAATGTCGCTGGTCGACAATATGAGAGTGCTTGCGGACGCGCAAGATTATGTCGACTGGCTGATGCAGTTGGGTGACGGAACCCTGGAAATCGCCGGGAGGATCCCCGAACCGATTTTAGAGGCCGAGGCGACGGCCTTTGGAGAATACAGCTACGTTGAAATTCCGAGCCGATGTTGCGTTGAGACTGTTGATCTGTTGATTCGAGGCGTGTACGGGGACGGCGGTCAACATCTGGCCGATAACAGATGCGTGCTAACGCCGACCAACGAGAGCACGTTCACGATCAACAATAGGATTCTCGAGACGCAACTGTTGGACCACGAGACTATTACTTACTTCAGTGCAGACAGACCGCTCGCCGACGACCCCGCCGACTTTCCCGTGCCTATGGACTATATAAACGCGATGACTCCGACCGGAATGCCGCCGCACGAACTGAAATTGAAGATCGGAGCGACCGTCATGTTGTTGAGAAACACCGACCTCGAGATTGGCATGTGCAACGGAGCACGATGCACCGTTCTGCGAATGCAAAAGAATGTCGTTGCTCTGCGCTTGCTGACGGGAAAGCACGCCGGACGCAACGTACTCCTGCCGAGAGTCAGAATGACGACGCAGGACGTTGCGCTCGGTGTTCAAATCGAACGGCTACAGTTGCCGCTCCGACTGGCTTTTTGCATGACCATCAACAAAAGCCAAGGACAGACATTTGATCGTGTTGGCATTTACTTACCGAATCCGGTATTTTCACACGGTTAATTATATGTGGCTTTTAGCAGAGCGCGCAATTTTTAGAGCGTTACGGTGTTCGTTGAGAACACAATGCAACATGGACACTTTCGATGTAACGTGCGGACATTCACGCGGAATGTTGTATGCAGACGACTGCTCGTCGATTAAAAGTTTATCAAACTTACACTAATATATATAATTATTAAACTTTGATTGCACAGCCGACGAGCGTTAGGAGTGAATTGACAGACGGAACCCAAACCTACATCACCACCACCACAGGAAGCCAGGAGAGCAAAAACCTCGCAAACGTATGCAGATGCCCTCGCGGCCACACCTTTATCAGCAAACAGAGTGGACAAGTCACTAACACAACGTCCACTCAAGAACACAAGGACCAACACTCCACCCCTCACCGAAACGCGGCCATCTAAACACACAAAACAGTCATCACTGCCAGTAACTTCGACAACACCACTAAAAGCAATCCAGCAGCCTACCCAACAACGCCCAGCACGAAAATCGGAAGCGTCCGCACCAACCCACGGCGAACAACAACCACACCACACCAAAACGCAAGAAGCAAACTAGGTCGACCTCAAAAAAACAGTCTCAGCACTACGATGTTGGGTAACAAACTTTCTGCAGAAGCTCGACGACACAAAAGACGAGTCTTTCAAGCGACTACTGGTCATCGCCGAAGCCATCACTTTCTGCCTAATAGAAATCAACTACGGTTTATAAACCCACAAAAATAATCTTCTGGAATGCCAACGGTGTTAAGCAACAGAAGGCAGAACTCAAATCTTCGCAGAGCAACACAAAATTGACATCATACATATAAACGAAACACACCTGAAACCTTCTGACAGGTTCACACTGCCAAACTACAGGACACACAGGAACGACCGCATCAACGGACAAGGATGGGGTGGAACGGCCATACTCGTCACCGCAAATCTTTAAAAAAAATCTAAAATACCTTTTTGCAGACTTTTAATTTAACCAAAAAAATGACAGTATCGATTTAGAAAAAAATTCTTTCGGATCATATTACACTTCGATTAGCGCTTAAGGTAGTTGTCCACTTTAGAAGGCTAAAAAAATCATATTTAAATATTTTTTTTCATATACCTTTAATAGATATAGATATAAAACTTTTCTTACAACATTATCTAATGCTTTTTAAAATTTTCATTTTTAAATAATATCCAGAGTCCTTAAAAAAATGTTGTTCCATGGCCGATAGTTAATCTTAGGATCGGCAAGTCCGAAACAAAAAAATCAAATAGTATCTTAAAAAGAAAGGTTTTTTACGTGTCAATTCACCTCATTTACTAAAAAAGAAAAAAAATGGCGGATGTTTGGAAAAAAAACGTAAAAATTGGCCTGTTATTCCACAATTTTTTTCTTGCTAAAAGTATATATTTCATTTTAGGCCAAATTGAGGCTAAAAAACATTGGTCGGCCGGATTTTTTCTGAATAAGTACGAAATTTTGCACATAATTACCTATGGGAAAGATCGAAATCCACGATGACAGGGAAACATTAAAAACATTTAACAATATATATAATTTATTTAAAACATTTTCGGCTAATAAAATCCACGCCGACCAAGCGCATCTTATTCGTCTAAGTGTAAACTTTCAATTTTCATTAAAAATTGTATTACTTATCCTTAATCACGGAACTTTCAGGATTGCTGGCCCTCGCCTAAAACATGTCCGATCATGCAACGTTCGAGAATTTCATATAATATAGGTATAGGGAGTGGGGGAATCGCAACGACCCATTATATTATGTACTTGAAAGCTACTGTAAATTGTTACTTAAAAATGTTGTCTTGTTTTTTGAAAAAAATAATGTAGGGCTTGTAATAGTACTTTGTTTATAATGTTATATAGGTACATAGATTACAACAATCAGTTATTACGAATGGAACGGAAAAATTGGCAGTATAAAAAAAATGTTATTACTTTCTTTTGAAAATTTTGAAAAGATTTGTTTATGCATTAAGACATTCAGGATAATAAATTCAAATATAGTGAATGGCAAAAATTCAACAAATATGCGAAGTTTGATAACTTTTTAATGTCACCTGCTATTAAAATATTATAGTTAAGGTATTTTACCTGAATAGAAGTATGTGACGGACAAATTTTGAGATACATTTTGCAGCATTTTTCATTGATGCTTCCCTCCTATTGGTCGTAGCGTGATATTATATAGCCTATAGCCTTCCTCGATAAATGGGCTAACCAACAAAAAAAATGTTTTTCAATTCGAACCAGTAGTTCAAACAAACTCTTCAGCTTTATATATTAGTAAGGGAGACGAACCGAATACTGGATACTTTTTCAAAACTTAAAAAAAAAAAACATATAATTGAAAGAAACATTTATTTATTTGTTGTTCAATAATTGTGTACCTACTATTACTCTTTACATTAGAAAAAGAATTAAACTTATATCTCTAATAAAAAATATAAATTTCTTTTTAAAAAATTACAAATGTCAACAGTGAGATCTTATGTACCCCAATATCGGATATTCAGTATTCTCAATAATGAATATCCAATATTGGGTATGGAATTCAATATTGGATATCCAATGATGGGTACACTAATAGGAACTTAAGGTATTTTCTTAGCCGCAGGCCGACATGAATTCAATATCTATTATTACTACATTTAAATCTTTTTATTATAAATTTTAATTTATATATAATATAAACTAATTGATTTATTGTCTTAGAACGGTTTTTCACATAAGTTTCCAAGGTTAATAATTGAGGAACGCCAAAAAATTTAGAGGCTTTTAAGTATCCCAGTTCTTGATTCAATTTATCATTATATATATATGCTTTTAAATCGACTCCGGGTCCCATTTCCTTCGTTGCTTTTTTCAGATAAACCCTCCATCTAAACAAATAATTTAACATTTGAACAAAATTGCATACTTCACTCGATGTACCCCAATATTGGATATCTAGTATTGAGAATAGCTAGGTATCCAATATTGAGGTAACTACCTACTTCTACAAAAATTAAGTTATGAACAATTTACTTAGTCCAATAATCGAGAAAATTCAATAAATATACTTTAATAACTATGTCCCAAGCTAGCATTTATCACTACTATAAAATACAACACTATTTAGGATAGTTTGACAGGGTTTTGAAGTCACATTACAAAAAATCAACCAACGAAAAATATCACTTTGAATTTTAACAGCTCACTGACGCTAAATATGGCGCTGTCGTCGGAGAAAGGACCACTAAATTCACATTAACGAAGCAGTTCAATATCTCAAAAAGAGGTAACGCTGCTAGTTTTCTATAAAGCTAAATATCCAATATTGCGCACGTATCCAGTATTCGGTACGTCTCCCCTATAGATTATTCGTAGGCATGTATGTTTTATCGGTTTTAACTTGAAAACTATTTGACGAATTTTGATGAAACTTATTTTGAAATGTTTCTTTTTATTTCAGATTGTGGTTCCGGCATCAGGTAAATTTGTTCCATCAAAGAGGGGGGCGGGTGTTCCCGATGGAGAATCCGCCTTCCAGGGAGCATCCGCCTTCCAGGGAGCATCCACCTTCCAGGGAGCATCCGCCTTCCAGGGAGCATCCGCCTTCCAGGGAGCATCCGCCTTCCAGGGAGCATCGATCAAGTATTCGGTACGTCTCCCCTATATATTATTCGTAGGCATGTATGTTTGATCGGTTTTAACTTGAAAACTATTTGACGAATTTTGATGAAACTTATTTTGAAATGTTTCTTTTTATTTCAGATTGTGGTTCCGGAATCACAATATGAATTTGTTCCATCAAAGAGGGGGGCGGGTGTTCCCGATGGAGAATTCCGGGAATGCCGTAGACGTTAGTAAATTGGTTATTTCCTATTTTATGGAGTTCTTCATAATATTTTATTACTGCAATTAAAACAACTTTTTAATTTTCAGCCATAGAACAAAGAAGAAGCGTCTGCCCGGCACAAAACTTGTCAAGAATCTTGATTAACTGATACTGTTACAATTTGTGCGACGCCATTTTTCCAGTACCCAATCCAGTATCCATCCATCATCCATCGTGACACAGCAGACATTATCAATATGCTTCCCGTATTATCCCGTAGTGCACTATATGAATTTAAAGTGCAGAAAAGTGATAGTGACAATTTTAAAGGTTATCTTATAATAGTGATAAAAATCAGTGATTTATAAACAAGTATTTCAATTACTTTTCAATAATTCTCGTAAGTAAAAATTAAATATAATCAGCTGTTGTGAACATTGATACGACATTGATAAAATATAATAAAGAAGGAGTGGGAAAATACTGTTTGTTACAAGATAGAAAGAGATAGTAATCATAATTATCGTAATAGAAAAAGCAGAGTGATAAAATATATCTAATATACCAAGTGTTTTATAAAACAATTTTCTAATATTTATCATATAATAAGAAATATAAAAGAAACAAACATAAATAAGAATAATAAGAAATAATAATATAATATCTATACTCACCGGATTACTTATAATAATATATACGTTAAATACCTTTCAAAAAAAAAAAAAAAAAAAATGGAGCAAGAAAATAAAATATTAGAAGCAATAGCGAGATTGGAAACAAAATTAGACAACATAAGTGTGCAAATGAATGAAAAAATAGATATTACACAGAAAAAAATTTCCTCAATCGAAGAAAACCAAAAGAAACAAGAAATTGTGAATGAGAACTGGGATAGAGAAAAAAGAAGGAAGAACATAGTTATTCATGGAGTGGAATGTGAAGACAGGGTAAATTACTTCCAGCTCGAAAACATTATCTTCGATATAATCAATAATGATTTGGGAGTTAAATGTAACATCGAAGAAATAGATTTTGTACGCAGAATAGGTAATAGCACTAATGCAAAAAGACCTATACTAATCGGTTTAACTACATGGCGTAAAAAATTACAAATACTACAATACAAAAGAAAACTCCAAGAGACGTCTATATACATTACAGAAGATCTGCCAAAACATGTGATAGAAGCAAGGAAAGAACTATTGCCGCTTCTGCAAGAACACAGAAGTGCTGGAGAAACTGTATTTCTTAAGTACGATAAATTATACATAAACGGGAAAGAGATGATATCAAAAAAGAAGAGTAGTTTAGAAATGGAAGCAAAAAGAAAGCGTTCAGAAGGACCGGAAGAAGAAATCAACAAATCAAAAACTACTGATAAGAACAAGCAAGAAGCAAAAAAGCAAAAACCAGCAGCGATATTTACTAATATGGAACAACGTTTCGGCAGAAATAGGGCAAATTCCTTGGGATCAATAATAATGTCAACTAAAGAACCTAATGAAATTAGCAAAAATAATAACAACTTCTGACAGAAAAATTATCCCAAATATGATAATAAGCTGACGATCAAGGCAATGTTACCGGATGATGGACTGAACTCAGTAATTAAAAAAATTGCAAAAACAGAAACAAGTAAATCCTCAAGCCGGCCGGTCACCGTGAGGATACGAGACCACCACCCCCCACTAAAATTAGGACATGACTTAAAAACTGGAAGAAACAATAAAAGAAATAATAAACTGATAATTGGAACCTTAAATACTCGAACACTATTATCTGAAACCGACTTGTAGAATTAGAAAACGCATTAGAAAAAGTTAAATATGATATAATTGGTCTTTCAGAAGTTAGGAGAAACTCTGAGAGTATTATAATAAGAAAAAATGGCGCAATATTTTATCACTACGGAGAAACGAAAGGTGCAAAAGGAGTAGGTTTTTACATTAATAAAAAATGGAGAAATAATATAAAAGAGATTAAAAGTTTAAACGACAGAATAGCAGTACTGAAATTAGCTCTTGACAAAAACAATACAATTTCTATTATACAGGTCTATGCTCCCACAATAATAGCCTCTGATACAATAATTGACAAATTTTATGAAGATCTTGAAAACATTCTAATGCAAGATAAATCAAACTTAAAATTTGTAGTGGGAGATTGGAATGCTCAAGTTGGAACAAAAGAGCAAGGTAATGAAACTTCAACAGGGAACTTCGGTTACGGTAAAAGAAACGAACGAGGGTCGAAACTTGTAAATTTTGCGGAAGCATATTCACTAAAAATTACCAACACCTATTTCAAAAAAAGATGTAACAAGAAGTGGACGTGGATCTCTCCTAACGGGCTTTACAAAAACGAAATAGACTACATATTAACTAATAGAATAGATTTGATACAAGATATTGAAGTCTTAAATAACTTTAAGTTTCACACGGATCATAAAATGGTCAGAGCTACAATAATGTACAATACCTCCGAGCTCAGATGGAAGATCTTCCAAAAAAAGAAGAAGATTACAGCAGAAATATTACCAATGGAAATAGAAAACTATAAACGTGAAATATCAAAACAAACAAAAATTATTACGGAACCATTACAATTAAACAACGACACCATTCAAAGACTATATAATGAATTGGAAGAAAGTATCCTCAAATCAGTTAATTCAACGAAAACAAAAAGAAATAAAGGATCGGTGAATAAGGAAAAATTGAAGGAATCTACTTTAGAGTTAATCAATAAAAGGTCAAACTTACAAGGTAAAACCGATAAGTCTGCTATAGAGAGGATAGAACTGACAGAAATAAATAAACTAGTAAAAAGACAAATTAGGAAGGATATTAGGGAATTTAATACACAACTAATTTATAACGAATTAAAAAATAATGGTTCATTAAAAAGGATAAAAAGAGAAATCTCCTCCGGACTAACTTGGATACCAAAAATAAAAAACAAAACAGGTGAATTAGAATCCGCCCGTCACAATATTATACAATCAGCAACAGATTATTATGCAAATTTATATAGTAAACCAGATATACCAAGCAAAAATCTCTTATTAAACAATATAATAGAAACTAATGAAGAAAATATACCACCAATAATATTAGCAGAAGTTCAGAACTCAATTAAATCTTTAAAAAATAACAAAACACCAGGTGAAGATGGAATAAAAAATGAATTCTTAAAAATTGCTTCAGATGAATTATGTATACCGCTTATGAATATATGTAAGACTTGAAATCAAAGTCAAATTGAAGCAGTAAAATATATATTTTGAATACTAATATAATATGAAAATATAACTGATTCAATACAATTGTCGAAAATTAAATTATTCTAATCTTAATTTTAAGATTCAACTGTCTTTTTTATAATTGACATTTTTCCGACCAAGCCACCACCGATCCTTACTGACTAAACAACATAGTTTGGCGGGACGTTCAAACTTACATCCCCCCTTTTCGGCAAGGGAGTCACTCACCCAGCGTATGGCACTAACTTACTTGCATGAAATAAACTATCATTTTTTCGAGATCTACTAGCAATACTATATATTACATCTGATATTTTTTTCTTAATTCTGAATGGTCCTGTTCTGATAGTATCTAGTTTATCCCTGTTCAGTTTGTTTTTGTTCTGAACATATATTAAGTCTCCTACTTTATATTCTATTTTCCTTGTATTTTCATCATAGTATTTTTTGTTTTGTGCATGTATTTTCTTTGAATTTTCATACGCTATTTTCTTATTAATTTCCCAATTCTCTTTATTATTTATTTCTAATATCTCAGGTAGAATAGAACTTTCTTTTCCAGTTATCAAGTAATTTGGGGTATAACCTGTAGAACTGTGGATTGTGTTATTATAATCTTTTACACATTCCTCTGCTATTACTGGCCAAGATTTATTTCTATTTTCAAATATCTTGCATCTCATTCTATTAATTAAAGTTTGGTTTGTTCTTTCATTTAGACCGTTAGAAAATGCACAGTCACTTGCTGTAAATATTAAATTTATTTCTTGATCATTAACATAATTCTTAAATTGTGTAGAATTTATGCCAGAGTATTGGTCTGTTAATATTGTTTTAATTTTCCCCTGTTGTTCTACTTTTTTAATTAAATTTATAAAATCCTTAGCAACTTGAGTTTTTGATGTGCTTATATAAGCGAATCTCGTGAAATGATCAACTATTAAATGTATATATCTTTTAGTACTTTTTCCTTTTAAGCCTCCTATTGTGTCCAATGAGACAATTTCAAAAGGTTCCTTTGCCGGACCTAATTGAGACAAAGGTGCTTTGAAACATCCAATTCTAGTTTTATTTTTGTTACAAACTTCACAAGAACGACATGTCAACTTGATGTGTTTATACATGTTTTTAAAATAAATTTTATGACATATCATTAGAATTAATTGTTTGGTTCCAATATGTCCTTGTTTTTCATGTACTTTTTGTACCAGAGATTTTCCAAAGTCTTCTGTTAACCATATTTTTTCTCTTCTATTCAGGGTTTTATATATGATATCATTTTTAATATTGCACTTGTCATCTAGTTGCAAACTTCTTTGGTTATTTTTTATCTCTTCTAATTGTAAAAAATTTGTTATTCTAATTATTGAATTTTCATCACATTCTTTTCTTGGTTCTAGTACCGGATTCCTAGATAAGCAGTCTGCTTCTAGATTTTCTGTTCCTGGATTATATACTATGTCAAATTCAAATTGTGATATATAATTTAATATGTGAATTAGTTCTGGATCTTTACTTTTCTTAATATTAAAATTTTCTAAAGGTTTGTGATCTGTAAATATAACAAATTTCTTTCCTATTAAATAATATTGCCAATATAAAATGGCTTCTTTGATAGCTAGACATTCAATATATATTGCTTTTTTTGTTTTTTGTGAATTATTTAATTTTCTTGAGAAGAAAAATACTGGTTTTAACATCTCATTTTCTTGAGTTTGTTTTAATATTGCTCCAACTCCTTCTATACTTGCATCGGTAAAAATATAGATTGGGGCTTCTGGATCAAATATAGCTAAAGCCGGACCCGCGCATAAATATTCTTTTACTTTTTGAAAACTATTCTGGCATTTTTCTGACCACTTGAACTCTATGTTTTTCCTTAATAAATTATATAAAGGTTCTAGCATTATAGCATGATTAGGTATATATTCTACATAAAAATTTATCTTCCCTAAAAATTGTCTGACGTGTTTTCTAGTTTGTGGTACAGGAAATTCTTTTATAGCAATGAGGTTATCATTCATTGGTTTTATATAGTTATCACTTATCTCATGACCTAGGTAAATCACTTTGTTGCTGGCAAATACACATTTTGATAAATTTAATTTAAAACCTTGGTCTTGAAGTGCCTGTAAAGTTAATTTTACATGTTTTAAATGATCCTCATAGTTCAGTGAATGAATTAAAATATCATCTATATAATTCACAGCAAATTCCGTTAGATTATTCTTTCTTAAAACACTTGATAATATTCTTTGGAAAATCGCTGGTGAGGTTTTTAAACCAAATGGTAAGCATTTCCACTGCCAATGGCCTTGATGGGTTACAAAAGCTAATTTGTACTTGTCCTTTTCACGTACTGGTATCGACCAAAACGCCGAGTTTACATCTAGTTTTGTGAAATATTTACAATTTCTAGCACATATTTTTAAATCGTCAATCCTAGGAAACGGTTGACTTTCAGGAACAAGTATTTTGTTTAAACCTGTAAAATCTATGCACAAACGAGATTTTTTTCCATCTTCTTTTTTATAAACCATTGTCACTGGAGCTGCATAAGGGCTGCATGACTCTTCAATCAAATCTGCTTTTAATAATTCTTTAATTTGCTTTTCAATTTCAATCTTATCTTGAAATGAGCATCTGTATGGTTTTCTTGAAATGTATTTAACCTCTTTTAGTTTTATATTTGCTTCATACCCCTTTATTATTCCAATATCAAATTTTGTTTTTGCAAATACTTTATCAAATTTTTGCAAAATTATTTGTATATTATTGGGTAGTTTTTTATTATTTTGTAATACATTTATATTTACTTGTTTATCTTTTTTTATTTCGTCTTTTTGAGTAATTTTTAAATTCTCATTTTGACATAACCTAAATTTCTTTATTAAATCCAGACCTAATAATAAATCATCTTTAAAAGTTTTGCTTTTTATTATGAAAAATGAAAAATTACTTTCTATATTGCAAATTTTTATTTTAAGTGTAACAGTGCCTTCTGCTTTGGCTATTCCTGCTACTCCTTTTATATTTTCATTCCCACTTATTATATTTTTTAACATTTTCATTTTGTTTAAAAATTCATAATTTATTAGTGAAATGTTAGACCCTGAGTCGTAAAGGCCCACAGCGGATTTATCATCCACCAACACGTTTATTCTAATAAGTGGGAGAACTATTCGTTTTTTGCTTCCTCTGATTTTGCTATAGCATCTTCCAAATCTACATTATTTACTACTTTAATATTATTATTTTTTTTATTACTTGATTGTTGCTCTTTTAATCTACACATATTTTCTGGGTGGAATCTATTTGGAAATCCTAATTTTTCACAACTTGAACATGGTTTATGTGAAGGTACTGTTTTATTGTTTTCTTTTTTCTTATCATTCAAGTGCCCAAATTGTTTTAATTTTGACATTAAGTCCTCTATTGTTCCTATTGTTCTTCTTTCTATCTTATTTTGTATAAAATTTGGTAAGCTGATAACAATTAAGTTTATTTGAGAATTTATAGAGATATTTTCATCTACTTCCATTAATAAATTTCTTTTCTTAAGGGCAAAATCTAATAAAGATCCATTTAAATATTTAAAATTATATGCGTATGCTATTTCAGTCCAGGACTGTACTGAGAAAGTTTCTACAAAAGAATTATTCCATAATTCCCAATTGTTTAAAGAATTTAGTTTCATACAAACATTGAACCAATTTACAGCAGAATCTGTCAAAAATAACCTCAAAGTTTCTGCATATTTATTTTGTGTGATTCCTACTCTCATACATTCCTGAACGAATAATCTAATCCAAGTACTGGCCTTGAAATTTTCTCCATTAAAATTTTCTATAATCATATCTTTTGCTAAAGATCTAGTAGATTTTTCTTGAATATCTGTGTTAGTTGGTTTTTGTAATGGTAAAGCCTCTTCTAAATATTCATTGTTGAATGCAACATTTCCCTCTTCATCCAAGTAAATATCTTGTAATTCTGCATCCAGAGTGATCATCACGTTACGAAATTTATTTCTAATTTTCAAGCTTTTTACGACATTTTTAACCACCGTAGTATCAAAAAGTTCTTTATGCTGTGTGCTGTTTTGTTTATCATTTGGAAACTGAAAAATTTCTGGTTGATTCATAAGTTGTATAGTTTTTACCTTTACTATAGTGCTCTTGGTATCTGAACCAGCCTCAGATACAAACTGGAACTTAGCTTTGTTCTCCATTGTATTGAATTGTAAGACTTGAAATCAAAGTCAAATTGAAGCAGTAAAATATATATTTTGAATACTAATATAATATGAAAATATAACTGATTCAATACAATTGTCGAAAATTAAATTATTCTAATCTTAATTTTAAGATTCAACTGTCTTTTTTATAATTGACATTTTTCCGACCAAGCCACCACCGATCCTTACTGACTAAACAACATAGTTTGGCGGGACGTTCAAACTTACATATATTTAACACAATATTGGAATCTGAATACATACCAGAACAATGGAAAAAGTCTGAAATAATACTATTGTTTAAAAAGGGAGACAAATATGATATAAACAACTACAGGCCGATCAGCTTAACATCCAATATTTATAAATTATTTATGAAAATATTATATGGGAGATTAGTTACAACACTAGATAGAAACCAACCGGAAGAACAGGCGGGTTTTAGGAAGTCTTACAGTACTATGGACCATCTCCATACAATTAACCAACTCATTGAAAAAGTTAACAAATACAACAAAAAGCTATATATTGCATTTGTTGATTTCAAAAAAGCTTTCGATTCCGTAAGTCATGAATACATATGGAATGCTTTAAATGTCATAGGAATAAACTGTAAGTACATCCGCATAATTAAAAATGTATATACAAATAACTGTGCGAATTTGAAACTGGAATCAAAAGGACCCACATTTCAAATTATGAGAGGAGTGAAACAAGGCGATCCTTTATCACCGAATCTTTTTAATTTAGTGCTAGAAAATGTATTTCGCCAACTTGATTGGGACAGCATAGGGATAAACATAAATGGACAAAAACTCTCTAATCTAAGATTTGCTGATGATATAGCTGTAATTGCTGAAAATGCGAGTGATTTAACAAAAATGCTAAATGAGTTAAATATTGAAAGTAAAAAAGCAGGATTAATTATAAACTTTTCCAAAACTAAAATAATAACAAACAGTGTATACAGTGAAATCAAAATAGAAAGAGAACCTATCGAAATAGTAGACGAATACAATTATTTAGGTCAATTAGTTTCCTTTATGGATAGGCAGGATAAAGAAATAAACAAAAGAATAAATCAGTCGTGGAAATCTTTTTGGTACTTAAAACATGTTTTTAAAAGCAATATTCCGATGTGCCTAAAATCGAAAGTGTATAATAGTTGTATATTAACATCATTAACATATGGTGCTCAAACGTGGTCGTTAACTAGTAAACAATATAAAAGTCTTCAAGTATGTCAAAGACGTATGGAAAGAAGTATATTAAATATAAAATTAAGGGATAAAATTAATTCAAAATCTATACGGGAAAAAACAAAAATTGTAGATGTTAAACATAAAATAAAAACCTTAAAATGGAAATGGGCAGGCCACGTAGTAAGAATGTCAAATAATCGTTGGACAAAAAGGATAACAGAATGGTGCCCGTTAGAAGAGAAAAGAAAAATAGGAAGACAAAAGAGAAGATGGAAGGACGAAATAGACGAATTTACCGGAAAACTTTGGCACCGATTAGCTCAAGACCGGGAAATGTGGAATGCCAAGGGGGAGGCCTTTGCCCTATAGTGGGATTTTTACGGGCTTATTATTATTATTATTATTAAGTATCCCAGTTCTTGATTCAATTTATCATTATATATATATGCTTTTAAATCGACTCCGGGTCCCATTTCCTTCGTTGCTTTTTTCAGATAAACCCTCCATCTAAACAAATAATTTAACATTTGAACAAAATTGCATACTTCACTCGATGTACCCCAATATTGGATATCTAGTATTGAGAATAGCTAGGTATCCAATATTGAGGTAACTACCTACTTCTACAAAAATTAAGTTATGAACAATTTACTTAGTCCAATAATCGAGAAAATTCAATAAATATACTTTAATAACTATGTCCCAAGCTAGCATTTATCACTACTATAAAATACAACACTATTTAGGATAGTTTGACAGGGTTTTGAAGTCACATTACAAAAAATCAACCAACGAAAAATATCACTTTGAATTTTAACAGCTCACTGACGTTAAATATGGCGCTGTCGTCGGAGAAAGGACCACTAAATTCACATTAACGAAGCAGTTCAATATCTCAAAAAGAGGTAACGCTGCTAGTTTTCTATAAAGCTAAATATCCAATATTGCGCACGTATCCAGTATTCGGTACGTCTCCCCTATAGATTATTCGTAGGCATGTATGTTTTATCGGTTTTAACTTGAAAACTATTTGACGAATTTTGATAAAACTTATTTTGAAATGTTTCTTTTTATTTCAGATTGTGGTTCCGGCATCAGGTAAATTTGTTCCATCAAAGAGGGGGGCGGGTGTTCCCGATGGAGAATCCGCCTTCCAGGGAGCATCCGCCTTCCAGGGAGCATCCACCTTCCAGGGAGCATCCGCCTTCCAGGGAGCATCCGCCTTCCAGGGAGCATCCGCCTTCCAGGGAGCATCGATCAAGTATTCGGTACGTCTCCCCTATATATTATTCGTAGGCATGTATGTTTGATCGGTTTTAACTTGAAAACTATTTGACGAATTTTGATGAAACTTATTTTGAAATGTTTCTTTTTATTTCAGATTGTGGTTCCGGAATCACAATATGAATTTGTTCCATCAAAGAGGGGGGCGGGTGTTCCCGATGGAGAATTCCGGGAATGCCGTAGACGTTAGTAAATTGGTTATTTCCTATTTTATGGAGTTCTTCATAATATTTTATTACTGCAATTAAAACAACTTTTTAATTTTCAGCCATAGAACAAAGAAGAAGCGTCTGCCCGGCACAAAACTTGTCAAGAATCTTGATTAACTGATACTGTTACAATTTGTGCGACGCCATTTTTCCAGTACCCAATCCAGTATCCATCCATCATCCATCGTGACACAGCAGACATTATCAATATGCTTCCCGTATTATCCCGTAGTGCACTAGTCCGTGTATATATTATATGATATATATGTAGGTACCTACGTATTATATTATAATAATGTATAGCTAAAAGAAAAGCACTTCACTCACTTTGCCGCAGCAATTAGCTTGCAGTTACCAAAGTGCTTGTTTATTTGAATCCCTGCTATGATGCAATATTGTCTGCACTAAATTGTATAGAAGTAAAATTGGGTATGAATTTATATTGAACATGTAATATTTCGATTTAAAACTTTTTTTTATCCAGTCGATAACCCTCAATATATTTTATATATTATGTATATATATTATATATACTGTTAGAGTAGGGTCGCAAGGTTAGTAATTAAAAATCAAATATCTGACAAAGTCAAATTTTAACTTTATTTATTGGTCCATTTGCTGTACAACAAGAGATGTTACTCAGTCCATTGTATGTTTGCGACTTCCGTGTCTCGGCCCGCGTTCCCTGTATGCGTTCCTGCTTGACCTCGCTTATGCTACTCCCGTCTACCTCGTCCCGATCCGATTGACCAATCAGACCGCCCACGTGTTGATAAGTTACAGAGAACCCGCCGACACGCTCACAACTGCTACTGGGTGTCCTATTATTCTAACAATACATACATATATTGTTAATGATTGACATCAATGAAAAAAAAATAATTAGTTTAAAAAAAGCTGCAGATATTTTTCTGTTCAAGATGAAGCGTTTTTATTCAGTTCGATTCTGATTCAGGTTACACACATTGAAACTTATAAATATATATAATGTATATGCATAGATATTTTGTTGTTTTTAATTTACGTCTTTTGTATCAAAATTGATTAGAAAAAAGTTTTGAATATAACTGATAATTTATATTAAATTTATATTTGAAAAAAAATTCAATGTAAATTTCAGAATGACAAAAGTATTAATTTTTTTGATGTAATTGCCTTTGTTTGAAATGTGTCATTATAATGTATAAGAATTTATAATTTTATTAGTAAAAATGTTAATTTTTTATATTTACACATAACAGACAACTGACAGTCTATATATTACATTTATTACTGCTATGTTTTATTAATGAATCTGATAATTGTATAAAAACAAATGAAATTAATCATTTAACATTTTTAAGAAAATGTTTTAACTAATAAGTGAACATACTTATAAGATAGGTTTTTAGCATCGTAGATGAATGGAAACATCAATACTTTTAAAAGAAAGAGTTCAAAAAATCCTTTTTTTTTACCTCCAAAACTTTTTTTGGGACTAAACAAATTATTTGATGATCGTTAAGTAATCGTTGCAGGGTTTTATTATGTTTTCTTTCGAAATATAGACGCACGAAAACTATGTATGAATATACCAGTAATGAATAAGTAATTTAGAATTGAAATAATTGCTAAATATTTAATGTATGGAAAAAATAATTTTGTATTTAAAAAAAATTAAACTAACACTTATCTGTTCGAATGATTAGCACGAAATGTTTATACTGTAGTTGTCTGATACTGTCCGTTTAATAGTTTCGTATTATATTTAGAACATCTGTCAGAGCTCTTGGGATTATTCTATTATACTTACCTTCCGATTATTAAAATATTAAGCCCCATTGCAATGATGTCACTTATGTTTGAAAATCAATAACTCGTTTGTTTTGTAATTTTTTTACTAAAAAAACTTCATAAAACATTTTCAAAATGTCAAAGTACGTTCATTGCCTACCATATATTAATTCATAGACGGCGCTCTGATGTTTGCCAGCTACAAGTTAATACGTACGTTGTGAATATTATCTTATCTAATTATAGCTATTGGGTTGTCCGATAAGTTCTTGCCGTTTTTTTAAATTAATACACACAACATTGTCTTCCGTGGATGAAGATCTTGCTTCGCTCGCGGGGTCGCTTGTTTTTCTTTCAGCTATGGCACCCTCTCCGTATACGGCACAAATCTCTCTAGCAGCTTCCGTGGCTTTGGCACCTCGGTTAAACGCAAAAAGAAGGTGGTGTCGAAAATGCTCGTTTTTGTCGACTTGACACTTCATTTAAATGCTCTAAAAATTAACAAAAATGAATCCAAACAAAAAAACTAATTAGACTTTCTTGTAGAGCGAAAAATTCTCTTTCGAATAACACAAAACATTATACCAAAAAATTTCATTTCGATCGCTAATTTTTTAATTTAAAAAAACGGCAAGAACTTATCGGACAACCCGTTATATTCAAATCTCTCTGCAAATGGTAATATTATCGCCACAGTCATGTGTAGTAGCTAAAACGTGTTCCAACCGAGATGAACGGTTCTCAAACTGTCCTTTATGCGTTCCGACCGAATTTGTGACAGTTTGGTGATGGTTTTGAAACTATCACTTCTATACATGATCTTAACATTAAACTAGCAACTGAAACTAGATAGTTTCTTGTTTATAAACAAAACACGTGCTTTCTTCGGAGTCTGTGTGAGTTGGAAACAGTTTCGTTTTAACTGTCTGTCCACGACATACAATTCTACCTGTTCTCACAGCGGGGTTTTCACTTGGTAAATCTACGGAAAAGTTCTGTGGACAGTAGTTTTTTTTTCTGTTGAAATGCATTGTAAGTAACAGAACTTTTTACGATTAATTTTGGGTAATAAATTTAACAAACAAGCTATGATTCTTTCCCTGAATTATATATTATTAAAACAACGCTCTTATAATTGTAAAATAACAAATATGTATTAAGAAATACGTTTTCAGTATAAAAAAAAAAACAGTTGTGTGGTTTTAAGAAACCACGACGCAAGTGAAACTTTTATTGGATTGTAGGCGTTGGATTGTAGACACTTATCCATCACGATTAATTATAAACAACAATATTCACATGAATACACGAATTAAAACATGTAAACACTGTACAGCACTTGCCCGCATGACAGACTGACTATTAGTCCAGTCTCCAGCGGTTTTCACCCACGAATTCTAAGAAACAGTACCGATTTTAATGAAACTTTAGCAGTAAGTAGGGGATAGCTCAAGGAACAAAAGTTATATAGTGCCAATGTGTGCTTTCACCCTGGGGGTGAATGCCACCCCTTCTCGAGGGTGGACATTTTTTTGGCAAAAATAACCCCAGGAGTCGATACATTATTGAATTTTAAGCAAAAAATTTCCCATGAAGTTATTTATTTGGATCGATATTTATCGAGTTATTCGCGATTGAAAATCTCGATTTTTCATTGATATATAGACATTTTCGAGCGCTATTTCACGAATAACTCAAAAACTATGCGCTTTATCAAAATACTGAAAATAACAAAAATGAAGCTTATTAAATAACGAATCGATTCCATTTTTTTTTTTATTTTTGCACGTACAATAGAAACAAAGTTCTGACCGCTTAAACATGAAAGTTTGTTCGCTAACAAAAATATTCATTCCTTTCAACATCATTTACAAGAAGACAACAGCGTTTTGGTAAAAAAATGTTAAATGACTTTCTTATACAGCTTGAAAAGCCCTTGAAAATGAGCTTTGCTAAATGTTATTATCATTTAAATTGACCGAGTTACGGTGAAAATGAGATGGTTATACAGGTTTTTTAAAGCAAAGATTGATAATAAAACCGATGGCTTAATTGCAAAAATCTAATTTAAACGAAATCCACTTACGATCTACTTCATTTGGGTACTAACAACATGTATCGGGAGTTCGCACCAATTTGGATGCTTAGTTTCGGAAAAAAATCGATTTAACATCGAACTTTTTTTTCCGAATACTGAAAAAAATATCTTTCTGTTGGTGATTACACTTAAACAAAGGGACACACGCGAAATAGGCAAGATACAAAAAATGTAGCCCTTTGTCTCTAACAAATTTTAAATTTTTTTTTTTTTTTTAGGACTTAAGTTTGTTGAGATATATTCTTAAGAACTTCGCCTTACAGCGCAAGAGGCACCTTTTCGGAGTCTTTTAAGCACAGACATCTTAAAAACGAAAGCCTTAAAAAAGTTCATCTCTACAGGTTATGTAGCCCCGGAACTTACCTACAAAATGCTTTTTGAAAAATTAAGGTATCTCAAAAATTGACAAAGTTATCGTCAAAATACTACTTGTCGTTCTTACGAACATTTTCGGAGCACGCACATAGCATTACTCTACATTTACATACTCTACTCTACATACGCTACATTTACTTTTAGCATGTGTTTTGAGATTACCTCATTATCCAGTTCCATAACATACAAAAATTTTGAACTAAACGCAAATGATAAAAAGAAAATAGTAGCAATGGCTGCTTCATTTTACCATTCCAACCCCCAAGTGGGGAATGGTACTAGTTTAGGTAAAAAATCACATTTCAAAATTTTACATCTTTTCGTTGGTAACCGGACTCCATATCCGCGGACAAAATATCCCCGACAAAATATCCTTGTTAAAATATCCTTGGACAAAATATCCTTGAGACAAAATATCCATGAGACAAAATGTCCTTTGTCAGAATATCCGTGGACAAAAAATGCAAAAAAAAATTGACTTTCTACATATAATTCTTTATAACTGTTTCTGACGTCAATTCCGGGGTGAACGATAAACGGGTATGCGAATTGTAATTCCGGAGTGAACGATAAAGGGGTATGCGAATTGTCTCGCAGTGAAACGGGAAGGGGCAAATGTGGAGTTTTTAAAAAAACAATTCCGGGGTGAACGATAAACGGGTATGCGAATTGTAATTCCGGGGTGAACGATAAAGGGGTATGCGAATTGTCTCGCAGTGAAACGGGAAGGGGCAAATGTGGAGTTTTTAAAAAAACAATTCCGGGGTGAACGATAAACGGGTATGCAAATTGTAATTCCGGAGTGAACGATAAAGGGGTATGCGAATTGTCTCGCAGTGAAACGGGAAGGGGCAAATGTGGAGTTTTTAAAAAAACAATTCCGGGGTGAACGATAAACGGGTATGCGAATTGTAATTCCGGGGTGAACGATAAAGGGGTATGCGAATTGTCTCGCAGTGAAACGGGAAGGGGCAAATGTGGAGTTTTTAAAAAAACAATTCCGGGGTGAACGATAAACGGGTATGCGAATTGTAATTCCGGGGTGAACGATAAAGGGGTATGCGAATTGTCTCGCAGTGAAACGGGAAGGGGCAAATGTGGAGTTTTTAAAAAAACAATTCCGGGGTGAACGATAAACGGGTATGCGAATTGTAATTCCGGGGTGAACGATAAAGGGGTATGCGAATTGTCTCGCAGTGAAACGGGAAGGGGCAAATGTGGAGTTTTTAAAAAAACAATTCCGGGGTGAACGATAAACGGGTATGCGAATTGTAATTCCGGAGTGAACGATAAAGGGGTATGCGAATTGTCTCGCAGTGAAACGGGAAGGGGCAAATGTGGAGTTTTTAAAAAAACAATTCCGGGGTGAACGATAAACGGGTATGCGAATTGTAATTCCGGGGTGAACGATAAAGGGGTATGCGAATTGTCTCGCAGTGAAACGGGAAGGGGCAAATGTGGAGTTTTTAAAAAAACAATTCCGGGGTGAACGATAAACGGGTATGCGAATTGTAATTCCGGGGTGAACTAATTTTTTTCATAAATCCGCCGTAAAATGGAACTTTTTGAGACCGAGATCATTGAAATCCATCTATTTTTCGATTTTCTAGAGCCAAAAAACCAGGTGACCGTGAAAGTGTATAATTACCCATTATTTATTGGTCAACGTTTCGGCAATATTTCTTGCCTTCTTAATTTTGTGACTTTTCACTAAAGATTTTTAAGGTCCTGAAGAAGTCAAGAAAATTGCCGAAACGTTGATCAATAAATAATGTTCTAGTGAATAAAAATTGTTTTTTTATTTTAGCCTTGTATCCCGTATAATTTTATCATACCGTGGATATTATGTCCGAAGGATTTTTTGTCTTGAGGATATTTTGTCTGAGGATATTTTGTCCGGGATATTTTGTCCAGGATATTTTGTCCGAGGATATAGAGTCATAGAACCTTTTCGTTTTGACATCCCCCGAATCCAAAAAACATATTTTTGGAAAAACTCTTGTGTGTCTGTTAGTCTATTTGTCTGTTTGTCTGTGAGCCCGATGCAGGTCAAACGGATGAGCGGATTGAAACCAAATTTTGAGAGGATGTTTGGTATGCAAATATTGAGAGCCCTATTATTTTCGGGGAAAATCGGCGCATGCGCAAAAGAGATATATGCTATAACGATGTTTTTTATATAATAATGGTAAAATTTTCATAACGACTTTTTATTCTATTTATTTTTTCAAGAAAGTTTCATTAAACATATTTTTCTAAACTTTCGGAAATATTTTGAAAATAGAAAAATTGCTGTTTTTTGTTTCGTAGAACTGTCAGAAATAAACTAGGTCAGCATGCTTTGATTAATTTTTATATGACATGGAACAACATATTATGTAGGTAACCATTATTATTATTGACTACGAGGGGGAGGAAGAGCTTGGCAGTGACAATGAATTTTGTACTAACCTGTAAATTTTTAATACATATAAGTAAAATATTGTGTGAAACTATATAATGCCGTTCGATTATTTCAACCCTCTACTCTTTTTTTCGTGCAGGGTTGTGGCTGTAGGGGGCGGTTTTAAGGGATGTACCTGACAGTAATAGTAACATTTGCTGAATGTTGCTTAAATATAAATGGGCAATTGGAAATTTCAAAACAATAATTTTTTATGCTGAATTACAGAGTTTTACCTGCTAGGGGTTGCTTTTAGAGGTTGCAACATTGTTAAAGTTTTTAAGTAGTGTTTTAAAGAATAGGTAAATGTGTATCGAGTTTAAATATGTATGTGTAACGTTGCAATCAATGGATTCCCAAAGTTTTCGCATAAGGGTAGTTTTCACCCCTAAGAACAAAAAGCACACATTGGGACTATACAATTTTTGAAGAGTAGGGCGTGATGAGCTTATCTGCCCAGTTTCATCAAAATTGGTGCTGTTTCTCAGAATTCGTGGGTTGATACTGATTTTTTCGGATAAGGGTAGTTTTCACCCTCTAAAAACAAAAAGCACACATTGGGATTATATAACTTTTGAAGAGTAGGGCGTGATGAGCTTATCTGCCAAGTTTCATCAAAATTGGTGCTGTTTCTCAGAATTCGTGGTGTTCAAAAATCACGTTTGTTGGCTGGGCGGCGGCGCCTCTCAAACTGCTCACCCGAACGTTTCTGCAGCAACGTGATTTGAAAAGGGACTGTTAGATTTAAAAATAATAAATGAACGATTTTTCAGTCTTGTCAGTGAAAAAAAAAAACTTAAA
Source organism: Xanthostigma xanthostigma (assembly GCA_963575645.1). NCBI lineage: Eukaryota > Metazoa > Arthropoda > Insecta > Raphidioptera > Raphidiidae > Xanthostigma > Xanthostigma xanthostigma. The sequence continues at coordinate 11,619,369 of OY754474.1, forward strand.
AGTTGTGATCTGTGAATTTCAATTGTAATTTATGCTATTGTACGATTTCTATTTAAATAATGTATGCAAGTATATGTAAATAATGCCACATATTCGTTTCAAAGTGTCAATTAATCAAAATAAAATTTAGCTACCGCCATAACCAGTATTTTTAATACGCATTTCTCAAACATTTTTTGGTCCTTCGAGTTGGATGGCTGGTAGTTGAGGTGATTAACTGACCACTCAGTGACTTCTCAGTGCGGTTTTTTTTGTTGTCAATTACACCACTAGCGCATTGCTGAGTACCCAGAACGTTGTACTGCGCGAGTGAAATAAAATTTAAGGGACCATAAGTGCGAATTAAATTTTTGTGTAAGTGCTTCACTGTTTCAACCCAGCCACCTCAATGATATTTAACTAGACGTCTCCGAATAATTTTAACTTATCTACAAAATGGCTTCTCTACTTGGTAAGCTCAAACTGCAGGAGAATAGATCTAACTTCATCTCTGCCGTTGCTGCTGAAACGGATTCTGGATCTATCGCCACCTCCAATATTCATACTGCTCAAGCCAATTTGGCCATGCTCAAGACAAATTGGGACAAATTTGATCAAGATCACGAAAGGCTCACTACGTCCAAATCAGACGTCTCATTGGAACACACCTATTTCAAAGAGAAAGTTTACGAAGCTACTATGCTGAACTTTGTCAAAGCTCAAGCTGCTTTGCAAACGCGCATAGAAGAGTTGGAAGCGGCAAATCCTCCATCCGCAGAAGAGCTTGCGATTTCAAACTTCCAAGGAGTTCCTCATGTCAGACCTTCTCTACCACGCATCTCAATCCCACAGTTCTCAGGAAAATTCTCAGAATGGCGTCACTTCCAAGACCTTTTCGTCTCTTTGGTCATTGATAACCCCACTATCTCCTCAGTGGAAAAGATGTATTATCTGTGTGCCAGCTTGGAAGGTGACGCTGCCAGTCTCATCGCTAATCTCAAGATAACGGCCGACTCATTCGCCTCAGCATGGGATATTCTCATTACTAGATACGAGAACAAACGTCTTCTCAAGACTGCTCAGTTCCAGAAACTCAGGTCCCTGCAAAGGTCTGAGAATCGCTCGGCCAAGGATCTCAACAGAATTATCACGACCGTCTCGGAATGTCTCAACGCCCTAGAGGCAATGGGCTCCCCAGTGAATCATTGGGACGAGATTTTAGTTCATGACGTTGTACAGCTGCTAGATATTCATACACGTGAAGCCTGGGAGATTTATTTGGGATCTACTGCCGAGTATCCCACCTATAACCAACTCAAGAACTTTCTCATTGGCTTAGCTCGCGCTCTAGAGAGCATTGAAGGCCAGACCTCACCAAAACGGGCCTTCTCATCGGTCGCGACAAAACGTGGAAATACTCAGTCGTTTCAGAAGTCAACTGCATCCCATGTACATCTCGCTCAAGGCCAACCTCCTCAAGTTATCCTGCATCAGTCATCAGCACCATCTCAGCTGATTCTGAATCAGAGAACCCTGCCAGATTTCAGCAACAACTGTCGGTATTGCACAGGAAAGCACTACATTGTGTTCTGCTCAGATTTCAAGCTCCTCAGCCCTTCTCAAAGACTCGATTGGGTAATCGACAATCAGCTCTGCTACAATTGCATGGGAAGACACAATGTAAAGAAGTGCAGAATTCCGACAAGCTGCAAGCTGTGTCAGTTACGTCATCACACAATGCTGCATGACATTCTAGGTACAGCTCAAGACACATCAGCTCAATCTCTCCACGCTCCTATGGCCTCAGCGTCATTCTCGAGCGCTACTCAAACACAATAGCAATTGTGGACGACTTCTCACTACCCACGAGGAAAGCTCACGAGAAAGTGTGACGCGTCTACTCAGACCGGTCAAACTTCCTCACGCACTTTCTCGAAAAATACTCAAGTTCAGACTTCTCAATCAACTCTCATCAAGACTTCTCAACCAACTCTCATCAAGACTTCTCAACCAACTCTCATGATGACTTCTCAGTCAATTCAAAACCAGGCCTTTCATTCATTGTCAGCGACCAACACCCGTGCAGCGGTGCTACTTGCTACTTGCCAGGTATCAGTCATATCGCCTGACAACGCTCAACATCCGGTACGCGTTCTCATTGATCCCGGTTCAGAGTTGACATTAGTCTCATCAAAGCTTGTCAAAAAATTCAGACTTCTCAGTAAACCCTCAGCAATTCCAATACTTGGAATTGGCAGTGCTTCACCAGGAAGTACTCAAGGATTGGCCACTCTCAATTTAAGATCAACCCATTCAGATTCTCAAGTTCAATTGAATGCTCATATACTGCCAAGTATTACCACTAGAATACCATCGGTAATTATTGATCATCAGGACTGGCCTCATCTCGCTAATCTCGAGCTCGATGACCCGGAATTTCTCCAACCGGGGCCAATAGACATTCTCATTGGGGCAGACAATCTCAGAAGAATTCTCGAGTCGTCTCATTTGGTCATGAATGGATCTACTGAACCTATGGCAATTCATACTGTCTTTGGATGGGCCATCCTGGGTCCAACTGCTGCAGAATCTCAAGAAAAACCTGTAAGATCTCTTCATTTGACGAGTAACGACGAAATTCAAGAACTACTCACAAAATTCTGGGAACAGGAAGAAGTACCATATGAATCAGAAACTTCTCTCAACCTGGCTGAGTCAGAATGCGAAGAACATTTCAAGGCTACTCATTCCAGAGACACCTCAGGTAGTTACATTGTGCGACTCCCGCTCAACTCAGACATCTCGAGACTAGGTAACTCAAAACTAATAGCACAACGGTGCCTTCAACGTCTTCTCAAGCGACTGTCATCTGATGCAACTCTCAAGGAGCGATATTATAACTTCCTCCGGGAATATGAATCGCTAGGCCATATGACTGCGGTTCCTAAAGACGCTCAAGAACCTTCTCATGCCTACTATCTTCCTCATCATGGAGTCCTACGGGAGCAAAGTACCTCTACCAAACTCAGAGTGGTCTTCAACGGGTCCAGCCGAACGTCATCTCAAGTCTCGCTCAACGATATCATGCATACAGGCCCAAAAACTCAATCTAACATCTTTGATGTATTGCTGTGGATCAGACATCACAAGTACGTATTTATCACTGACATTGTCAAAATGTTTCGTCAGATCAAGGTACACGAAGATGACTGGGATCTCCAGCGTATTCTCTGGCTGGACGAGGACTCTCAAATTCAAGCATATCAACTAACTACCGTCACTTATGGCACAAGGTCCGCTCCATATCTTGCTTGTCGTGTTCTCAAACAATTAGTTGTTGATGAAGGCGCTAATTATCCACTAGCAGTGGAACCAATCCTCAAAGGTAGTTACGTTGATGACATCTCAGGTGGTGCAGAAACTCTCGAACAACTCAACGCTGTTGCTTCTCAGCTAAACAATATGTGTCTCTCAGCTTGCTTACCTCTTGACAAGTGGAAAAGCAATTCCTCAGAATTCTCCGCACCGAACTCATCATCTCAAGAATCACCTCCAGTCCACTCATTTGAAGATCTCAACTCAAAGATTTTAGGCATCTCGTGGCATTTTCAAGACGACATATTCTCATTTCAAGGTAACATCTCATTCAAGCCATCGATTACCAAAAGATCGATTCTCTCGGAAGCAGCTCAACTCTTTGATCCACTCGGACTCATCTCACCTATTGTCATCAGAGCGAAAATCATCATACAACAGCTCTGGTTAGAAAAGCTGGGTTGGGATGACCCTTTGACACCAGAGATTATCCATCAATGGTCAAAGTTTCGAGATGAGCTCAAGGCACTCTCATCTCTCAAGATACCCAGGTGGCTGCATTTACATTCTCAAGCCTACTCAGTGCAAATACATGGATTCTCAGACGCCTCTCAGCTCGCAATGGCAGCCGCAGTCTATCTCAGAGTCAACTATTTAGACAACTCGTTAGCAGTCACTCTCGTTTGCTCGAAAAGTCGAGTAGCTTCTCTCAAACGTCTCACAATTCCTAGGTTGGAATTATCAGCGGCTGCTCTTCTCGCAAATTTAGTCAAGCATGTACAAAAGACTCTTAATCTCAACGAAGTTCCAGCCTTTGTCTGGACAGACTCCTCAGTTACGCTCGCATGGATAAAAAATAATCCAATGAGGTGGAAGGAGTTTGTGGGCAACCGAGTATCGGCAATACACGAAGCTCTTCCAAATGCTCACTGGAAATTTACATCAGGAAAACTCAATCCAGCTGATTGCGCTTCTCGTGGTCTCAGTGCTTCTCAACTTATAGAACATCCATTATGGTGGAATGGTCCACCCTGGTTGTCTCAATCTCCAGAATTTTGGCCCTCTGCTGTACCGTCTACTCCTGAATGTGATTTAGAGGAACGCTCTGGAATGTCTTTCCCTGTTATTTCTCAGCCTACGCTATGGGATTTGATCGATCTACCTCAAGTGAATTTAACAAAGGACTGACGAAACTTCTCAGAATCACGGCACTCTGCCAGCGAGTCATCTCATGTTTCAAAAAAGTTCCAAACGCAAGTCTAGGCATATCACCTCTTAATCCAGCAGACTTGGAGACTGCGAAGCTGTTCTGGATTCGAGCAACTCAAAAGGCTTATTTCTCATCTGAAATCAGAACAATTCAGGCCGGCAAACAACCTCACAAACATCATGTGCTCTCAAGACTAACCGCAAGAGTTGACCACGCTGGTATCTTGCGTGTTGGTGGTCGTCTCCAGAATTCTCGGCTCGATGAAGACAGCAAACACCCAGCAATTCTCCCTCGTCAATGTAAATTATCAGATCTTATTATTTCAGACGCTCATTCAAAAACTCTTCATGGTGGCACTCAACTGACACTCTCATATATAAGACGTACTTGTTGGATCATCGGTGGTCGAGCTCTAATCAAGTCGTTCATACAAAGATGTCTCGTGTGTGCTCGAATACGTGGGATTCGAGCGCAGCAACTCATGGCTCCTCTTCCGGCTTCACGAGTTACACCATCTCTAGTGTTCGAGAACACAGGAGTGGATTATGCTGGTCCCATCTCATTAAAGACTTTTCAAGGAAGGGGGGCGAAGACCTATAAGGGTTGGATTGCAGTTTTTATATGCTTTACCACCTCAGCGCTTCATCTCGAAATTGTCTCAGACTACTCTGCGGAAGGATTTCTTAAGGCCTTCAAAAGATTTTCAAGTCGCCGAGGCATCTGCAAGGTGCTCAGCAGTGATTGCGGAACCAATTTTAAAGGAGCAGATGCCATTCTCAAAACGTTATTCTTTCAAGCCACCAAGGATTCTCAAGAACTTCAACGTCTTCTCGCTAACGATGGCACCAAATGGATTTTCAACCCACCTGGTGCACCTCATATGGGCGGCAAATGGGAAGCCGCCGTAAAATCGGTCAAGCATCATCTTCAAAGGACAATTTCGGATACAGTACTCACTTACGAGGACTTCTCAACTTTCCTGGCTCAAGTAGACGCAGTTCTTAATTCAAGACCCCTTAGTGCACTCTCAGATGATCCAGAAGACCTCTCTGCTCTCACTCCCGGTCATTTCATTCGTGGTGAAGCTCTCACTACTATTCCAGAACCATCTCTTACTCATCTGCCTGATTCTCGACTCAATCATTTTCAACGGATACAAGACCGTTTTCAAAAATTCTGGGACCGATGGTCCGACGAATGCTTACAAGCTTATCAGTCCATCTCAAAATGGCAGAAAACTCAAAATAACATACAAGTAGGCTCTCTAGTACTTCTCACCGACGAGCGGTTTCCACCATCAAAATGGCCGCTCGCCCGAGTTACACACATGCATCCAGGCCGTGATGGTTTGTGTCGAGTAGTAACAATCAAAACTGCCACATCTTCGCACACAAGACCGATTATAAAACTCGCTCTATTGCCTATATCTGCTCATCAAGACACCACAGAAGATGTCGCCAAGTAGCTGATTTTTTCATTTTTTAGTTATCTTAAATTCTCCAAACAAGTTGCAGAATTCGGGGGGAGAATGTTCAAAAATCACGTTTGTTGGCTGGGCGGCGGCGCCTCTCAAACTGCTCACCCGAACGTTTCTGCAGCAACGTGATTTGAAAAGGGACTGTTAGATTTAAAAATAATAAATGAACGATTTTTCAGTCTTGTCAGTGAAAAAAAAAAACTTAAAAGTTGTGATCTGTGAATTTCAATTGTAATTTATGCTATTGTACGATTTCTATTTAAATAATGTATGCAAGTATATGTAAATAATGCCACATATTCGTTTCAAAGTGTCAATTAATCAAAATAAAACTTAGCTACCGCCATAACCAGTATTTTTAATACGCATTTCTCAAACACGTGGGTTGACACTGATTTTTACCGCTGGAGACTGGACTAGAAAGGAATCTTTACCAAACACATTCCAGTACGAACTTTTTCTTCTTTTACGAGCAGTAGAACACGTTCCCAATGTCTGACTAAAAGATTTAAGAGAAAACCAGCTAATAACTTACTGTCTGACAGGTTCTCTGGGTTCCCGAGGGGTGCGTTCTTTTTTCTTCACATTTTCTTTGACCTCCGGCTGTTTCTCTTTCTTCACTTGAGCTATTATTGTATTGCCAACTTGTACTTGGCTCTTCTTTCCTACAAAACATCAACGTTCATTTTCACTTCACTTCCAGTCTATACCAATATTAAAGAGAGAGTGCGAATTTTGTGAGTTTAGAGGGTAATCTCCAGAACCACTGCACCTATTTGAAAAATTCTTTCACCACTATTTAGAGTGAACATTTAGGATGGACACTGACTATATCTTGTACGTAGATACTTTTATTAAGTTCCGAACACAACTAACCTTCAACAGGGGCTTTCTTGGGTTCAATCGGTTGATTGTCGCGTATTCTGCGAAAACCTTCCATTCCGGGGAAACATATTATAGCCAGGAACCAATGTGACGATTTATTGATCGGAATTATGATGTAGTCTTTGTCGAACAGATTTAAATTCCGCGTCCACCGTTTGACTATCATATGATCCAATTCATACGGTTCACTAGACAAACGTCTGAAAACAATCGATATTTTATATCGTTAAAACAAGCGGTGCATCGATGATTTATTAAACAGTACTAGTCATTTTACAGAATAAGAACATGAAACAATCTTTTTGTTTAAATTACTTCAAAGATAGAGTAACTGCCAAAAGAAAAAAATACATTATCGATCAAATTTCTTAGTTTTTAAATGACTGGGTCCAGTCACTCGGCTTTTGAAAAACTAGTTCCAGGCGCACCCCAAATAACATTCAATAGCTCTGTTCCAACCTCTCTGCGAGCGATCACAGTCATGCGCAGTAGCTAAAACATGTTCCAACCGTTGTAGCGAAACACGGGAATACACGTAGACTCGGTAGCGATGACGAAAAGACTTCTTGACAACCTTACCTGGATGACGTAATTGATGCTTAGAGGTGAGCTGCCTGAAAAGGGCGATGTTAAGCTCTGAAAGATTTTTGTGGGCGCCAGGTCATACCTTTAAGCTGACACAAACTAACTACTGATGACCCCAGTGGTTAGGAGCAGGAAATGTTATCAAGAACAACGCAGTTATAAAATAACAATTGAAATTTAATAACAAGAATTCATTAACAGTTGCACGTCCTGGTTCCAGACGGGAACCAAGCAAGTTCATAAAAAATGTGGTTAATCGGTGAATTTACAATTTAATACAATGTGATTTAAAGTAGTGAAAGTTTCAAAAAAAATTAACAATTTTCAAAAGTTAACTGTAATACGTTAGTAAAAAGTTCGGTGTAAATGCAAAGCAAAATTAATTAGCTGTTCAAAATGTTACAGTAAAAATTCCGTGTGAATACAATGATCGTAGTGCGTTGCAACAAAAAAACGGTGACGTAGAACAGAATAACTTCGATCGATAATACAGTAGTGTACAAAAATTACAAATAATTTTACAATAATAATAATATTAACGTTAAAGATTTGCCGGCAAATAAATCATTTACGAAATAACTTACACATTAAAAGACAACGTGCGCAAGATTTATCGGTCGCGCAAACGCGCTCAAAAACACAAATCCGAAAATTTACAAAACTATCCGACGATAGTCTCACACGTGACAATGCACACAATAATAAGAGATTCAATAAATAAATTCTTACAGGTTAAATAGACTATACGACTATATCGTACGCACATGTCGCACACAAAAAAAAATATATCGTGGGAACAAAATATTGTTGTCCCCTACTGTATTAAATACAAGCTAGCGTCTTGCACGTCGGTTGCAAACAGACAGTTTAATATTAAATCCGTTCTTTAACTTCAGAATTAAAAATATTTAAATTACGATTTACTTTTAATTTAATAAAACCAAACAAGATGTAAAAACATGAAACTTTTAACTTCAAAATGCTGGTGTAGAAAAATCCACCAATTTGCTAATTTGATAATTCAAACTTTAAATGTACAAAAATCGACGTTAGCACTTACGAAAATAGACAAACAAAATTAATAAAGAATAAAACGACCGGACCAAAATTGACGCGTATTTACGTTGCACAATAGTATACAAAACTTTTAGATGCTTCGCACTTGAACGGTTCACTGAGAAAAAAATAGAATTTCACTTTACCTGTAGTGATGATAGGTGTGTCGTCACAAAGAAAAACTGTGAGTTGAAATTACCAGATGACTTCATCAGTTGTTAGTTTGTTAGCCGCAACCTAAGAATTGGGGCAGTGGCGCACGGGAAAATTCGACTGAAGCGCTGGATGACGAGCGACGAGTTTTCTGATTTTTCAGCCAGAATTCACTGCAGGGTCGAATGACAGTCTCTGTTACACAAATTCAAACACAAGAAGCGAAGCCGGTGTCCTTGACAGGGGGCACCACTAGTGCGATCAAAATGGCGGACTCGTTCACAAAAATAATATTTAACTATTTAATCTGCCGTTTCGACGACAATCCAATTTCGGGAAGCGAACGACGTCGTTGTGGGAAAATCCACAAACACTCGGAAAACTAGGATACGTTTAAATTCGCTGCGACTTAATACGTTTAAAGAATTTAAACACACACGTGGCTGTACTTAACCAGAAAGCAAACTCAAACGTAGAGAAACACTTCGCGTACAAAACCACGCAACAAAACGATAAGACGAAAAGTTACACTTTTCACGAGAACGGTAGCTTCAGCTACTCACAAAAGAAACAACGTCGCAGTACCCCTAGTACCCAAGAACTTTTTTAAAAAACTCCAGCTAGTTCAATAGCCTCGGTCGTTCTCCCGTCAAATCTCAAATCCAAATCCTCGTTTCACGTTGAAACACATTGAATAATTACGTGCGCGGACAGGTCGCAATGATTGTTACAGAATCGATACAGGGTCGTCAATATTGTCATTATACCAGGGTCGTCAATATTAAGATTGAATTATTTTGAATAATTTTCTTTATTTTTCCGGATGTGCCGAAAGTATTATTTCGTATGGAGGGTCGCTTTTGGGGGTATCTTTAGCCTCCTACAATACATAAACAAAAAGTTTAAATATGAAAACATAAAATACATTGGAAATCTGTGTCAGGAAACAGATTTTGAATGCAGGGATATACAAGTGTTAAACTTAAATGTGGTTATCATGTGCATATATAGATCCCCTCTAGGAGACTATTCAAATTTTCTTACTTTATTCAGAGAGTGCTCATTATTAGAGAAAATTTTAAACAAATTTTAAAAAATCATAATAGTAGGAGATTTTAATATAAATTTTTAAAAAAATAATAACGACACGGTTAATTTTAAAAATTTTTTACTCGTTCAATTTAAAATTATTAATATCTGAAGCAACGCGCATCTCAAGACAAAGTAATACATGCGTAGACAATGTAATTACTAACATTGACATCAACAATAGTTGATACTGAACTTTCAGATCATCGAATGATAATTGAAAACTTTCAGACTGATTTTAATCAAAATATTGACAATGTAATAAAACACACTAGATACTTTTCAGATCAAAAGTTGTTAAAACGAAAATGCAAACACAGGAAATTCAAACTCACCATACCGTACTAAATTCGGACGCCGTGTTTATCAACCGAAGAAATTAACATTTGAATAGTTTATTAAAATACAATTTATATACATTGATTTAATAAACTAAAAACAAAGGGAGGTGTATTGTAATGTGAATCGCACTTTACAATTGTATGATTTATTAAACAGTTTTTATTGCGAGTTGCATAATCTTTCATGAATGGCATTCTTTTCTGTAAAATATCAATTTGTTATAATTCAATTATCTGTACTGAAAAGGTTGTTAAATAAATAATTATTAAATAGAATTATCTAGTAACAATACATTTATCAGCTGCAACAGCTGTTTTACCGGCTACTGTCCGACAAGGTTGTCGCGACAGTAGCAATTACAAACAGCTTGGGGTGAGATTCAGTTCCAGTGATATAGCGACAGGATGTCCCAGATATATTCGAAAGCATTCTGGAGCGACTCGATCGGAAGACTGGTTAGGTGAGACGGCTGTTCGAAGGGATGGCAGCAAGCTCCGTGCAGTGCAAGAACTGCGGCAGCGGACTCTCTACGGAGGAGCTATTTACCTACGTTTCGCTGTCAATGAACGCATCTAAAAGTCTTACTGCATCGCAAAGAAGCCTTCTAAAGAAACACTCTCCGGACAAAATCAGTATCCTGCGCGCAGTGGCACAAGAAATGCGATACAGAAAAAGGACTTACTGTCAATACAACTGAAGAGGTTCAGTTTCCGCAATAGCCGAACGGCATTGCGATTACGTTCAAATAACGCACAGCGCTCGTACGCTGGGTACGGCTGGAATGGGCGACGCTTGGCGATGCGGGGGGACTGTGCGCGAGGGGAGTCTGTCTAAGTATCAAAGCAAGCGACAGCCACGCTCGTAATTTCATACCGATGATAATCGTACAGACGACAATGAATGCACCAGTGAACTTGGTAAGTTAAGAGATGAACCAGTAAGTCCCGGGTAATGCAGAAACTTTATCTTTTAAAGGTATCACTACTGTTATGACGATTATCTCTAACAATTAGCTTTCATTAAGGTTCATGGTGGAATAAAAAGACAATTTAAAATAAAACTAAGTTCCTCTGAGATTGTCGAGAAGAACTATACGATAACCGAATTAGAACTGCTTGCAGTGGTTTTTGCCTGCAAAAAATTTCTAAATTATATTCTGGGTAACCGTACCACAATAATCACAGATCATAAAGCACTCGCGTTTATGAATTGTAGTAAACCGCTGAGCAATCGACTAACGAGTTGGATGTTGGCATTGCAAGAATACCAATTAATTATCAAATATCAATCTGGAAAAGAAAACCCGGTAGCAGACTGCCTATCCAGGTACCCACCAACAGGTGATTCATCATTAATACCTGTACATAACCAGTTTTTTTATGATGACCATGCAGTTCGAAACCGACTCCGAATTGAAAGCAGCATTGCGAAATATCAACCATTACCAACAAGAAGACGAGGCGACCAGAAAAATAATGACGAGAGTGAAGAGCGGGGAAGAAAGACTACAAATGTTCTACTTAATCCACAAAGAAATACTGTTCTATCGACCACATCCCGATATAGATACATGGAAATTGGGAAAACCTGATCAATTGATTGATTTAATTATTCGCGACTTTCACATCAGAAATGGACATTTCGAAGTGGCCAAATGCTTTCACGCTATCCGAGAAATCTGTCACTTCAACAACGTGTTCCGAAGAATTCGGCGGATCGTCACAGCTTGCGATATATGCCAAAAAGCGAAAATTAACAACCAACCTAGTCAAGGACCCATGCAGAACATCCTACCGGAAGAACCGCGTGAACTACTAAGTTGCGATTTAATTGGACCGCAACCACGAGGAAGAGGAGGTATGGAACACATTTTTGTAGTCATGGATACATTTACTAAATTCGTCCAACTCTATCCTATTCGAAAAGCTACATCAAGAACAGTAACGAGCAAAATTATAAATAACTTTATACCCGACTTCGGTAAGCCAAAAACTGTACTCACCGATCAAGGCCCCCAATTTACCAGCAAGCATTGGAGAAATCAACTACAAGCCGAAGGAATAAAAGTCATTTATAGCGCACCGTATCATCCTCAAACCAACCAAGTCGAAAGGGTAAACCGGGAAATTGGAAGACTAATTCGTATTTACTGCCATGAAAAACACACAAATTGGGTAAATTACATCAACGATATTACAAATTGGATTAATTGCACCACTCACGAGTCAACCGGAGTAACACCTTACGAACTAACATATGGAACGAAACCTACGACCATCATCGAGAAACTTATCGAATTCCCCAAGAGAGAAGAGACAAATATCGAAGACCGAATAATTCAAGCACGGGAACGTATGAAAAATCGCACGGAACACCGAAGAAATCTACACGCAAAACACAAGAAACTTACTCAATTCGAAATTGGTGACCTTGTCTTAGTGCAAACGAATTTCAAATCGTCTGCCATTGATAAAACTATCAGTAAATTTTTCCTACTTTACCAAGGCCCATATCGCTTACAATTGACCAATCTTTTGTCTTAAGTCCTTCATTTTGACCCTGAAGAATCTTAAGACATTCCGTGGCTTTGGCGTCCATTGTGATTTTAGGCACCCACATACTGATTTTTGTCGCTCTAAGTAGGGTCTTCGCAGGACCCACCTTTAGAGCAACTCCCTTAAACGGGTTTAAGGACTCCACGGTATTCTTCAGCCAGGTCGTTGTCCACTCGTTTTTACATGTAAAAGCAAGACACCCCGCTGTTGCTTACACACATTTGTCAAACTTAGGGAACGTGCCCTTGCATTTGACAATGTGGGCCATTATCGCCGAACGAAGATTGTCCCCCTCCTCCTTTGACAATTTCTCCTCCGGATGTGTCTCTCTCACAATGGCTAGTTTCGTCCCAGTGAGAGCCTCTTTATATGATGGACCTGCCTCATCGGTTCGGGGTTTTTTTTATGTTAGCCCCGGATGACGAGGGAGTCGATCGGTCTGAGCGCAGGCGTTTGCTTTTGTTAGGGGTTTTGGGCCCCTTCTCAGCAACTTTGGAAGCTCCAGCAGTCCCACTAGGTTGTGGTCTCGGCGCTTTCACTGCCTCCCGCTTCTCTTTAGTTTTTCGAGGTCGTACATATACCTCTCCCCTGGCGAGGATCTTGGCCTTCATCAGTTTCCTTTTCTGGGCTCCGAAGATTCGAGCCGGTTTTATGCTCAGCTCTTCAACTCCGGAGACTATTTCTACTGTGTCGCTGGCTGACGTGCCTGCTTCACTAGTTGTTTTCTCAAGATAAGTGTGGGCTGGTTGTGCCCTCGACTGATCCGAGATGACAGTAATTTCTGAGAGCTCGGGGCTCTCAGGATCCGTACTGTCTTCGGGGTTATTTGTTTCCATTTTTATTTTTTTTTCCATTTTTGTTCCCACGAATATTGAGGAAATATATGTACGCCGCAGTAGAGCCTCTTACTGACGGTAAGGGTTAACTAAATCCATAGAGGGCACCTAGGTACTCTAAGGGCTCCGTTAGTGACCGAAAATTAACGTCCCTCGGCCTTCCAAGTTCATCGACACGGGTCGATTAACATCTTCACTGTTGGGACTGTTTGGGCTACATTTCGTCTGACCTCTACCTTTCGACCTTTCCAGCATGGGTGACCCTACCAGAAGCACGAGGCTCCCGCTGGCATAGCTCTCCAGGTCATTGAGGTACACAAACCCCTCCACCACGTTAAGGTAGTAGCCCCTTAGAGGGGTGGCCTCGCCGTTAGTCGACGCCGTGCCAGCATCGTCTCTCGGATCACCGACCACGCACTGTTCGGACCATCTTCGTTTTCGCTACTGGAACTGGTGTCCTCCGAACTGTACGGTACCAGTCGTCTGTCTTTATTCGAGCCGTTCGCTAGCGTGCCAGTTACGTTACTGACACCGTTGGTCTTAGCGTTCGGCGAAGATTTCGAAAGCTGAAACGCAGGTCTTGCGGAACCGTTGTTCTTTTCATATTTAATAATGTCCTTGCAATTATCCTTAGAATCTAAATTAGCTAACTCGTAAAACATAATGTAAGCATATGCACTGAACACGTATTGATGCGTTACACTCCGAACTATACTGTCATCGAACAGATAGAAGTTGCCGTTCGGCGCGACGCCGATGGCCGTATAATGCCCACAGTTCGCCGACGGACCCATGTGTAGCACCATCGCGACTAAACGGTACATCAACGGAGATCCGGGTCTCGTTCTAAGGAACGGTGTTAAATTTAAACGCTGCTCGAACGCAACGTGTTTAGTAATTTTACCATCTTGTCCGGAAAAACGTTTCAACTGTAAGCACAAAACCATCGGCGCACGCTCTAAACTAAATTGTTTGTTGGCCGCGACCTTTCGTTGACAGGATTCGCAACGATACGACAAATCATCTTAGCGCTCCTTGGCGAAATAAGAAGCGAGGGCGTCGTCTAGAGTGCTCGCTTTTCTTATATCGAGCAGCAAGTCTTGGAAATGTTGGATCGTCGTGCTTACGTGATTGCACTGGAGACACTGTACGGCCGAACGGAGACAACCTCCGAAAATTTGATTGAGCGACGTAGTTTCTTTCAAACGAGCATCTAAGTTCATCGATCGGAACCGACTCAGATAAGAGCGTTCCATCGCCTCGACTAGGTATCTTAAAAATCTGTGTGCGTCTTCCTGTCTACCCGGCACCAGATGACGACACACAATGCGCAGTTTAGATGTTATTAAAAACGGTCGAACAGAAGGTTCCTGTTTCTGAGTTTGTATCAATGTTCTAGAAACGGCACATACTATACAACCACTGTCCGGTTCACAATGAGACCGATGCGTACTGTCCATTGTTAGCCAATTTACGAGCGCCGGCACGTGGAACAGCGCCTGCAGCGTGGAATTTAAATAACAGGTGTTCCCGGTGTTTGTCAGACCAGAGCCGACGCTCCACGATGAATCCTTCCAACCCAACGTAACCGATTTTATAGGAAACAATACTTGTCGCGGTTCGGTCAGCCTGTCGGGTTCCGGTGTCATCTTAGACTTGGCAGTTTCGTTTTCGCAATTTGCTTTGATTTTATTGTTAACGTTATTATTGGCGGGCCCCAATACAATATATTTTGTTTTCAGTGAATCCAACACTGTCAATTGATAAGATTCAGCTTCTTCAAATTCAATTCTCGACAATAAAACACGTTTAGCTGATCCCACAAGTTTGGAGTCCAGAAGATTTTTCGAGGACTCTGTGGGGTAATTTGACAGCGCATGGCGGAGCGCCGCATTAACGGGCTCGCACGTTGATGTCGGCATCCCGGGACTTCGCCTTACGTATTAAATACACCGCCACATCCTTTGAAATGGAGCCATCAACCTAAAACATGAATACACATGTTACCGGTAAAAAGGGACAGGACAATAAGTGTACGTTTTCAGAACCACTATTTTTCATTAAAATAAACGTTTTAAACTTTTTTCACTTGTTGGAAAACATAAAATTACATAGTTTCTAAAGTGAAATTAGCATTTTTCATATAAATTTTCAGAGAAAAAAAAAATGTTAAAGTTGGAATAATTTTGCATGCCTTACATTTATATAGTTGACATTTTTATAGCTAACCAATCAGAATCAGTTCTTTTGAAAAATGACAATGTCGAACTGCTATACCCATTTCACTTCATGGACAATCAGACCAAAAACTTTACTATGTATTTTCCAATGAAATGTATATTATATTTATCCTTTTTCTATACATATGCATTTCTGTATTGACATTTCACTTTAACAAATGATTATTTACCATCTACTCATAACATGGCGGCCATAATATAATTTTTATTAACTCGTTATTTAAAATAAGTGTAGTTTCAAAATTTACTTAAAAAATGCTAATTTTGTTTTAGAAACTGTGTAGTTTTATGTTTTCCTGCAGGTAAAAAAATTTGAAACGTTTATTTTAGTGAAAAATAGTGGTTCTGAAAACGTACACTTATCGTCCTGTCCCCCTTTACCGATAACATGTGTATTCATGTTTGAGGTTGAGGGCTCCATTTCAAAGGATGTGGCGTAAACGAAAATGCCAAGTCTAAGATGACACCGGAACCCGACAGGCCGACCGAACCGCGACAAGTATTGTTTCCTATAAAATCGGTTACGTTGGGTTGGAAGGATTCATCGTGGAGCGTCGGCTCCGGTCTGACAAACACCGGGAACACCTGTTATTTAAATTCCACGCTGCAGGCGCTGTTCCACGTGCCGGCGCTCGAAAATTGGCTAGCAATGGACAGTACGCATCGGTCTCATTGTGAACCGGACAGTGGTTGTATAGTATGTGCCGTTTCTAGAACATTGATACAAACTCAGAAACAGGAACCTTCTGTTCGACCGTTTTTAATAACATCTAAACTGCGCATTGTGTGTCGTCATCTGGTGCCGGGTAGACAGGAAGACGCACACAGATTTTTAAGATACCTAGTCGAGGCGATGGAACGCTCTTATCTGAGTCGGTTCCGATCGATGAACTTAGATGCTCGTTTGAAAGAAACTACGTCGCTCAATCAAATTTTCGGAGGTTATCTCCGTTCGGCCGTACAGTGTCTCCAGTGCAAACACGTAAGCACGACGATCCAATATTTCTAAGACTTGCTGCTCGATATAAGAAAAGCGAGCACTCTAGACGACGCCGTCGCTTCTTATTTCGCCAAGGAGCGCTTAGATGATTTGTCATATCGTTGCGAATCCTGTCAACGAAAGGTCGCGGCCAACAAACAATTTAGTTTAGACCGTGCGCCGATGGTTTTGTGCTTACAGTTGAAACGTTTTTCCGGACAAGGTGGTAAAATTACTAAACACGTTGCGTTCGAGCAGCGTTTAAATTTAACACCGTTCCTTAGAACTAGACCCGGATCTCCGTTGATGTACCGTTTAGTCGCGATGGTGCTACACATGGGTCCGTCGGCGAACTGTGGGCATTATACGGCCATCGGCGTCGAGCCGAACGGCAACTTCTATCTGTTCGATGACAGTATAGTTCGGAGTGTAACGCATCAATACGTGTTCAGTGCAAATGCTTACATTATGTTTTACGAGTTAGCTAATTTAGATTCTAAGGATAATTGCAAGGACATTATTAAATATGAAAAGAACAACGGTTCCGCAAGACCTGCGTTTCAGCTTTCGAAATCTTCGCCGAACGCTAAGACCAACGGTGTCAGTAACGGAACTGGCACGCTAGCGAACGGCTCGAATAAAGACAGACGACTAGTACCGTACAGTTCGGAGGACACCAGTTCCAGTAGCGAAAACGAAGATGGTCCGAACAGTGCGTGGTCGGTGAATCCGAGAGACGATGCTGGCTCGCCGCCGACTAACAGCGAGGCCAACTGGGACAAACGACAAACAAAAGCAACTCAGTCCACGTCACAGGAACAAAAGAACAATACTACGAGCTCAACTGTTTCTCAATTAATGAGAATGTCACATAGTGGGTATGTATCTTTTGCAGTTTTGCATTTATGAGCTTCACTTGTTTACGAGTCAAATTTTGTAATCTTGAACCGTCAACTTGATAGACGCTCAATCAACTTGCAGTTCCGATAACAATACAATTTTAACATATCTCTGACCTGATTATAGAGTCAAAACTTATCAGAACCTCTTGATAGAAAACGGCGTAGATCTACTGTAATTATGTTTAGCTAAACAATGACTTTCCACATATTTTTTTTTACTTCTGTACACATAACGGAAACTTATTTAAATGAAAAAAAAAATGAGGAATTATAAAAGTAATTTTTAATTTGCATGCAACGAATTTATTGAAATAGAATAATCAAAGAAGTGAGATTAGATTAAAGACGCGAATAAGGTTCCCTACCTCTATTCTGTTGGTAGCCTTTTTCTGCAAGCACCTTTATCCTGTCAATTTCGATGTTACAGTGTGCGCGCGCAACGTATAAAAAACTCACTATCACCATTTTTACAAAAACGCGCCAAAAAGTGTAATAAAAAAATCCACAAGGTTTTATTTATTTATTGATATGCAGCCCAAATAATATTTCAAAATTTAATTTAAGATAACGTGATGTCTCGTAACGCTAATGACCTTAGTTGTCGATCGTCTAAGATCTATCCATCTAGTGATTCCATCTGTTGAGAGAACCAGTTATTGTTTTACCATTCCAACCCACAAATGAGGAATGGTACTAGTTTAGGTCAAAAATCACTTTTCAAAAATTAATAAATCTTTCCCCCGAATCCAAAAAACATTTTTGGAAAAACTCAGTGCGTCTGTTAGTCTGTGAACACGATACAGGCCAAACGGATGAGCGGATTGAAACCAAATTTTGGAAGGATGTTTGGTATGCAAATATGAAGAGCCCTATTGTTTTTGGGGAAAATCGGCGCATGCGCAGAAGAGATATATGCTATAACGGTGTTTTTTATATAATAATGGTATACTTTTCATAACGGCTTTTTGTTCTATTTATTTTTTCAAGAAAGTTTCGTTAAAAAATTTTTTCCTAAACTTTATAGTTTCGGAAATAATTTGAAAATAAAAAAAATCTGCCGCTCTTGTTTTATGGATCTGTCAGAGTTAAACTAGTTAGGCATGCTTTGATTAATTTTTACATCACGTGGAACATATTATGTAGGTAAACCATGGCAACGAATAGCAAATATCATATTGAATACTAGCCATTACCCGCGTCACCTCACGCGATATAAGATATTTTATTTTCTTTATTATAATTAAATGTCAACATTTTTGAGTTGGAATGGTCCCGTCGCCCAATTGGCTGCAATCTTTTAATTGCGTTCGATTATATTCGTTACAGATACGGAAGTTCGGTACCGTCGTGGACGGGTGGACGATCTCAATTGGAAAAAGAAGTTATCGACGAAAGGCACAACCAGTTCAAAAGACATGCTTCTGAAACGACCGTTGAAGACAGTGGAAGGGAGAAGAAAATTCGATACGGTTCAAACTCTGTGCCCCGTTCAAATCCGGGATACAATCCGTTTCAGGTAAGGCTTGAGCAGAGAAACTGATTTTGAGAAGTTTACAAAGTTTGGAGTGCCACGTATAAGAAAATATTCGAGAAGAATAACGATTTATTAACTAGCGGTCCCGTCCGGTTTCACCCGGGTGTAAAAGAACGAATGGGGAAGGGAGGAACATGAGTACGCACATTCACCTTAGTTTACCGAGATGAATGTTGTGTCCAAATTTCATGATGATCGGAGTTACCGTTCAAAAGTTTTTGTCGATAAAAAGCAGTATTTATACTTTTTTTAACTAATAAATTTTTTTTTAATTAATTAAATAAAATTAAAATAAATTTAAATATAAGCCTTAGAAGAAAGCAGTGTAGAAAATAAAAAAAAAAATTAAAATATATTCGCCCAATGTGTGGCTTGAACCCAGGACCCTGATATTGAAAGTCGCGTACTCTACCGATTGAGCCAGTCGGCGCTGGGTGTACACAGTGCTTAAATATGAGTATATTTAGTTAGTGCATTTCACCTGAATAGAAGCTTATTTTTGAGATACATTTGGAACATTTTTCATTAATGTTCCGGTCCTAATGGTCGTAGCGTGATTTTATATAGCCTATAGCCTTCCTCGATAAATGGGCTATCCAACAAAAAATGTTTTTTTCAATTTGAACCCGTAGTTCCTGAGATTAGCGCGATCAAGCAAACAAACAAACAAACAAATTCTTCAGCTTTATATATTAGTATAGATTAAACAAATAATAATAATAATTATTATTCAACACGCATGAGTAATATATAATTTCGGGGCCTTGCTAAATTCGGGAGAAATAATAAATTACTTCATGTTAACTTGTAGAGTGCTAATAATGAGCCGAAATTGTACGATAATGTATCACTGCATAGTTTCTGGATCAATAGGATTGCGGTAGCGAGCCGAAACTGTGCGATAATGAATAATAACTGCATAGTTTCTGGACCAATAGGAACGCGGTAGCGATTTGTATAACTGAAAACAGCATCGCAAGTCAGCGAAAGTCAGGGCCATCTTGTGTGCATCGAGGGCGGTGGGTACGTCAATCAATGAAGTGATTTATTATTTTTCCCTCTTTTATCAGAGCCCCGATTACATATTATTCGTACTAGTTGAATAAAGTATTATGTGCGACCATTGATCGAAGGTACTGTTATTATTATTATTTACACATATGTGGAGTGCTATGAACAGCGCTTGATTTACACTAGGGGCTAGTGCCCAGAGGGACTAAATTTTAAACGGGGGAAAAATTTTTTTTCGCGTTACGGAAATTTCTCGAAATGTGTGATCGTGTTGAAATAAATCAAATTAAATAAAATACCTACTTTTTCAGTCGGACGCGTTTGCTTCTGAAAAGATGTATTATGTCTCGCAATTGACGAGCAGTCATTTTGTTAGTCGATTTATGATTTTTAGTACGAAAAAGAATGTTTTTTGTGTAATTATCCCATTTATTTTTTGACTACCAATTAATCATTTTATTTATTTGAAAATTGTATACTTAACCTTTACCCGTTTTATGTAGGATTTAGGTAATGGGGCGGCATTTTTCACGGTGCCCCAGGGCGACACTTAGAGTAAATCCGGCCCTGACTACGAAAAATAATTATTACTGAGTATTTAATTAATAAATCGATAACGTTTTTTCTCGAATATTTTCTGACGTAACCTTATGGAAATTTTATGTGTATTTACAGAAGAGAAGAAATAATCCATTGATATTTTTTTACTATATGTATTTTACTCATAAAGTATGTAAAATTTAATTTAAAAGTAACAGATTTTCTTTTACTCGCCATGTTCACAGTTTGTGGGCAACTAAGAATATGATAACTTATCAATAAGCAGCTGAAAGATAATCCCAACAAACAAAAGGACGAATTTCTTAGAATCATCGGTACGCATGATGCCGACAACAAAGCAACAAAATAACAAACCAGTACTGTTTATTGCTTAATTATGACGTATTTTTGTCGTTATTTAGGGTGGGTGTGTCGTTATTTAGAGTGTATCATTATATGAACAAGAAGGTAAACCTTCTGGAGCTAAGTAATTTCGACGTTTTAAGGAGGTTGTCATTGTATCGAGCAATGTTAAATGGAGTTTTTCTTCTTTGCAGGAATATCAAAATCCCCGGAGGTGGCAGAACAGGAACGGCAACTTTCGTAAAGGCTTTTACAATTCTAGAGGGCAGCAGCATCAAAGACGTAACCGCAACACGTTTTATCATCATAATCCCCAGAATAGATTTCAAAGATAAAACAAACGTGATAATTGGAAAATTATTTAGAGAGATATATAAATCACAAAAAAAATGGTTTTCACGCAAGCCAAAGGAATTTAATTTATTACGGTCAGACGCAGATAGATAGCAATACATTTTTTATGCCAGTCGGAAAGATAATGAACCGATACACAAATCTCTTTCGATAGTTTTTTTTGGTAGCTTGCATCCTATAGAAGCTACGGAGGTTTGTTTGACAAATTATGGCGAAAAGGGCACTAATTTTTTAGTTACATAAATTAAACTTAGCATGGCTCTTGACATGATGGGAACGCATCCGTGTCCAAAATTTCGTCGAAAACAGATTTCAGTTACTCGAGAAAACATACGACATAGGAATTCATACAGGATTATTGCGAATACATCGTGAGCTTCGCTTCGATGTATAATAATTAATTGTTAATAATCAAAATCAATTGAAATAAAATTATTCTCAAGTCTGTGCGCAGTGAGTTTTATTAGTTACAGATTATTTTTCGTTTTATAGGGGTAAAAAAAGTGAATTAAATTAAACTTTAAAAATATGAATATTATATTAGTGCAGGCGTCAAGGGAAAAGCTTCTCTATGCAAAATATGAGAACCGCATTCTGGCGATGTCTTAAGTTGTAATAAAATACACGTTGTCAGTCCTCCGTGTGTCATTCTGAGGTTCATCTAGCATATGGACGATTATATTATTTTATTTATTTTTGTTACATTGGTAAAATCTATCTATATAAAACAAAATCGGGTTAGTTACACCATTTATAACTCAAGAACGGATTAACCGATTTTAAAAAACTTTTTTCTATTAAAATCTGCCGCTGGTTTGTTCAGTGGTTTAGCGCTACATGTGTACCGACATTACCGTACCAAAGTGAAAACATGGCGAGAACTCGTACGGGAATTTAGACGCGCTTTTCGAGATCCAAATTACGACCGGTTATTACGCAGAAAAATAGAAAATCGTTTACAAAGACCAGATAAACCATTCGCTGTTTATTTGGCGAAGATGCGAGGTTTGTTTAATAGACTGGAACAACCACCGACAATTAACGAGCCACAAAAAAATCTCGAAATGAGCCTTCTACCGGAATACCACGAACCCATCAGTCTGTACGAACCAAAAGACCTGGATGAGCTAGAGCTCTTAATGTTTCGGCTAGAGCGAGGAAGATCGAGAGCTAAGCGAGCAGAGACTTCCTCAACGCCTCTTCTGGAACCGGAATTCGCAAAGTTAGCACCAGGAGTGTCAAACTATGCGGAACCACCCATGAGCAGACCTATATCATCGCCTGTAGGAAGACGGGAACAAACGACATATAAATGTTGGGCTTGCCGACAAACGGGACACCTTTTCCGGAATTGTCCAAACGCTAATAAAAATCAATTCTGCGGGAATTGTGGAAAGCAAAATACAACGACCGAAAATTGTTTCCGTTGTAAACAAGAAAAACAGGGAAACGCCCGACAGGAACGCTCTTAGGTCGGGACCGTTACCGTAAATATAGAAAAGCGACCTTAGATGAACAAATTATGATAGCTGCCGCGGATCTCGTAAACCAAGGACCGGCTTATTCAAGACCTTATTTGGAGATTGAAGTAATGGGAACGAAAATTTTAGGTTTACTGGATTCTGGAGCATCATATGTATTTGCGAACGAAAACACTAAACACCTATTTGAAAACATGGGATTTAAATTTGAACGACTAATAAACAAGAAAAAAACCATAGCCGATTGACGAACCATAAAAATTACTGGACAGATGAACATTTTAATGACTTTACAAAATCGAACGCGATGTATCCGAATATTTATTGTACCCGACCTGAACAATGACCTGATATTAGGTGTGACCTTTTGGAAAGAGATGCAATTAATCCCGGACCTGACCCGAGGAGTCAGGAGTTTCGCAACGGAATAGCTATCTACTATTGACCTCAAAGCTGCGATAACTTCAAAAGACGACCTCACGGATAATCAGCGCCAAATTTTAGACGAACTAATACAAGAAAATTTTGATCGAATGAAAAATATACTAGGATGTACAGATAAAGTTGTACACGCAATTAAAACTACTGGACCGTCCATAAAACAGAGATATTACCCGGTTTCTCCGGTTGTACAAAAGATGTTGGACGAAGAATTAGACCAAATGATAGAACTAGGGGTGGTAATTCCAAGTAATTCTCCCTGGTCGTCGCACGTTCTGCTAATACCGAAGCCTGATGGGACCCGGCGCTTTTGTGTGGATTTTCGCAAACTAAATAAAGTTACAGAGCGAGACAGTTATCCACCGGCCACCTGGCAACGATTTATTGACAGAATACTCGGACATGACTTAGAACCGCATGTGTTCTGTTATTCGGACGATATAATAATAGTAACGCAGACCTTTCAAGAACATATACGAGTGCTATCAAAAATTTTTCAATGTTTAAATGACGCAAAAATAACTATCAATCAAGAAAAGAGTCGATGTTGTAGATCCGAACTACGTTACTTAGGGTATGTAGTTGTCAGAGTCGGGCTTAGGGTGGACCCTAACAAAGTTTCGGCCATACTTAATTTTCCTCCACCCCGAAATATTACCGAGACGCGAAGATTCATAGGAATAGCGAGTTGGTGCCGATGTTTCGTCCCCAATTTTGCTTCCCGAGTCTCCGCGATGACAAAACTAACAAGGAAAAACCAAAAATGGAAATGGAGCGCCGAAACTGAGGCCTTCTTCAATGACATAAAAAAAGCTCTGATAGAAGCGCCGATTCTGTCTTGTCCAGATTTTTCTAAGCCATTTAATGTGCAGACCGACGCCTCAGGAACAGGTTTGGGGACGGTGCTGTCACAAGAGACCGATGATGGAGGAATAGTGGTAGTCTATGCTAGTCAAGCACTAACTTCGGCCGAAAAGAAATATTCCTGAACTGGACGAGAACGCTCAGCGATAATTTGGGCGATTGAACATTTTCGTGCGTATCTTGAAGGCTCAAAATTTACCGTTATAACCGATTATAAAGGTCTGCAGTGGATGCACAACTTGGATCAACTAAAGGACCTATTTGGACGACTGTCGCATTGGGTCCTTCGACTACAATAATTTAATTATGATATTAAGTACCGCAAAGGAAAAGACAATGTTGTACCAGACGCTCTATCGCGCATGACTGAACACAATAATAAATTTAGATATTATTGAAATTACGCCCGATCAGACTGACGATAAATGGTATTTAAAAATGATAAACAACATACAGAACTATCCAGGAGAGTTCGTGAATTGGAAATTGTTATTAGACGGAAAACTGTACAAGAAAATAATTAATAACCGTCAAATTCCGGATCCACTCTACGAATGGACACTAGTAATACCTAAAGAGAATCGCCAACAAATCATCAGAGAAAATCATCAGCCACCAACCGTCGGACATCTAGGGATGTACAAAACACTGAACAAAATCCGAACGTTTTACTACTGGCCGAAAATAGCAATAAATATAGCTCAATTTGGGTATAACTGCGACCAGTGCCAACGAAACAAGCCCGTTAATGTAGCCCCCCGCTGGATACATGGGAAAAAGTAGGAATGGAGATATGCCATGGAAGATTATCAGCGCCGATCTAATGGGTCCGTTTCCCAGATCAAAATCGGGCCACAAGTATTTGCTGGTAATTTTGGACAGATTTACCAAATTCCCTATGATGATTCCGTTCCGCTCAACGACCAGCAAATTAGTAGCGAAACGCTTACATGACCACGTTTTTATGATGTTTGGCATCTCTAAGGCCGTGATTACAGATAATGGATCCGAATTTATTGGGAAGCCCGTCAAGGACCTCCTTCGACGATTTGGGGTGACTCCGTACTATAATGCCCGTCATCAATCCCAGGCCAACCCTACTGAACGAACAAACCAGACCATCAGCAACATGTTACGAACGTATATAAAGGAAAAGCACAACGAATGGGATCAGTTCACTCCCGAAATGAATTTCGCCCTCCGGACGGCACGAAGCGAGACGACCAGTTACACGCCCTCTTACCTTAATTTTGGAAGAGAGTTCATCCTGGATACGACCGCTTACAGGAAAAATCCATTAAGAACGGAGAAAGCTCACGCGGAGCGCTTGAAACAACTACAGGAGATGTTCCAAGACATATATGAACGTGTGGAACGAGCTCACCAACTAAGCGCTCGACGGTATAACCTCCGGAGGCGACCCGCGGAATTTGTCAAGGACGATCTCGTCATGAACCGTTGCATTCAACAGTCTCACGAAGCGGAGGGAGTCGCCGCAAAACTTCACCGTCACTATGAAGGCCCATTCCAAGTTAAAACGAAAACGTCACCAGTTACGTACGAACTGATGAATGAAAAGGGTAGGGGTGTGGCATGTAAAAGATTTAAAACTTTACCACCTCCACTAGCCATCCCCCCTTCTTTTTTTTTTGTTTTTTCTAAGCTCAGCACCGAACTATTGGACACGGTTCAGTTCATCTCGTGGCATCACAGATGGAAGACGTATTAGAAATCGACCATGTCACCATTACCACTGATGCTGAGCTCTATCCCGGATACACCGCCCAGCAGCCCGGAGTACGACGAGCCTCCCTCCGATTGGTACAACGGACGAGAAACCGAAATCATTTGCACGGTACCATTGGAGAAACTAGGTCCGCTCCAACCAGATTTGGAGAAACGCCGCATTAAACCGAATGCTATATTTGGGGAACCGACTCAGCCACCTCCCTTCGGGTGGTACAGCGGTCTGGAAATCGAAATTATTTGTACCGTTCCCCTATCAAAACTAGGATCACTCCAACCAAACCTGGAGAAGCGGCGCATACGCCAAATATTGATATTTGGGGACCCATCTGAGCAGCGACCACCGCCGCCTACAGCGCCCGCCGTCAGCGACAAGTCGTTCCCTCTGCCCAGCCGGGTGAACATTACCTGGCAGAGCGGGAACAAGCGGAAAAGGTTCCGCCTACGCACTTCGTCCGGGATTACAATTCGTTTGAGGATGACGACAGAAGGTGAAATCATCACCGGGGGCATCCACGGCCTCTACATAAATAGCCAGGCCCAAAAAAGTTTTTTTTCTGTTGGCTAAGAAGAAAAAACCTTTTGTAAACGGGGAAATAATAAAGGAAGCTGCTGATTCTGTCTTTCAGAATTTTAAAAACAAAACTGAAATTATTGCGGCTATTGAAGCGATATCATTGTCAGCCAGAACAGTGTCGAGAAGAATAGAAGTTATCGCCACTGGTATGAAATCGGAGCTGGAAAGTGATATTAACAGGTTAACTGCCATGGCGGTCGTATACGACCGCTGAAACACATCGTTGTATTATATTATTTTCTGTGCCAGCGGTCGATCTTTTACATGCTTCGACTATGACGTACGACCGCTATGGCATAGAGGCCTAGCACACTATATGCATTTTTTTAATATCTGATATAGGGCTGTACCAAAATGAACGAAAACTTTGTATTTAAGTTTTTATTAAAAAATGAAAAAACAAATATGATATTACTCACTGTGAATACAAAAAATAGAAAAATTAATTATTTTTTATGAATGATATTAAAACAGGCCAAACAAAAGTGGGGCTGATTTTCACAATCCTGGCAGTAGGTGACAACTTTCTTCACATTATTTTTCGATATTTCTCCCTGCATTTTTTTACTGTAGCACCCCTTACAATATTTTCTCATTTTGTTAAATGCTCCTTCTTTTTTTAGTAATGAATGTGTTTGAATAGACTTTTTGGATGGTGTTTCTGCTATTACGTCTTGTCTGTCACCTTCTCGTATAAGAAGTGATCTGATAACGTGCTCTCGAAATTCTGTAATTGATATTTTTTTGTGGGCAAGTTGATTATAGATTATATGTGCATTGACAATACAAGTACCTAGAAGAAATTCTATTGCGAGTTTTCTATACCATTTGAGGGATTTTCTCAAGGGGGAATTATAACTTGACATCTGGTCGGACAAATCAATTGATGACTTTGCCTCATTATAATCAATTATTGCCTGAGGCTTTTTCACTACACCGGTAAACCGTGGAATATCCACAGTTTCAGTAGTATGTTTTGTTGTAATAACAAGCACATCTCTTTTGTCTCGCCATTTCATTATACAAATACCTCTTTCGTTTTCCATTCCAAAAATTTCTCCTTTTTTTAATTTTTTTATAATCACCTCTTTGGGGTTCCCGCGTCGATTAGTCCTTAGTGTTCCTAAGTAATGAGTTCCATGATCAAGTAATATATTTGTTAGCTCAAGACTTGAATAATAATTATCGGCAACGCAAGTTCTTCCTGAATTTAGTAGACCTTCTGACAAATTCAACACAATATTTGTAGGGACAGTCGCACAACCTTCTTTTTTTTCTTTTCCAGCATAAATTCGAATATTCCATGTATAGCCATTATCACAAGACAATTTGAATAATTTAACCCCATATTTGTGAGTTTTCTGGGGAATATATTGTTTGAATAACAGCCGGCCTTGAAATGGAATAACAGACTCATCAATACAAAAAGTGCGACCCGGGGTGTAAGCTGCTTGGAAGTTTGTAACTAATTTGTCCAACAAAGGCTGAATTTTGTACAAGCGATCACCTTCCGGGCAACTGTGGTTGTCAGAGAAGTGCCACATTCTCAAAAGTAGCTGAAACCTGTTTCTAGACATAATTTTTGGAATTATAGGATTTTTATACAGCTCATCATTACTCCAATATTTATCTATTGAAGGCATTTTTACCATACCCATATATGCCACAATACCAATAAAATTCAACATTTCATTTTTATCAGTTGGAACCCATCGGCGTAACCTTGATTCTTTACTTATGTCTTCAATATCGCATAGAACTTGGGTAGCGTACAAATTAGTCTGATCTACCATTTCATTTATTATTGCATCATCGACAAATGTTTGAAAACAATTGATTGGTGATAGCTCATTGATGAGCAATGCAGCGTAATTTGCGTGTAAACCAGCTTCCGCAGAATAATCAAAAACTTGATGGTTTCCAACAGGTGTTCTCCATGTATGATCAAGGTTTTGAATAACAGCTTCCTCTTCACTTTCAGGGTCTATATTCTCAATTTCCCTTTTTTCGGAAATGTCATGGACTTCTAAAAACTCGGCGATTTCATTTTGATCAAAATATAGGGTTTCAGCGCTGCCTGTTTTATCTTCTACAGATTTTTTCGCAAGCGTCAAAGATTTTGAACAGCACGGCTGATCGTCAAGCTCAAGATTTTCGTTTGAGACCTTCGATTTTTTTGTTGAGTTCAAAGTTTCTGGCTTTTGCTGTTTACGTTTTTTCTTATTTCTATCTTCTTTTTTTGAATATCTTTCTATATTTTCTGCTTCCGAAGCACTGGAACTGTCTAATATTTCTTCATCACTGGCTGGCAAGTACATCGGATCAAGATCAGAATCAAAACTGCTGATATCAGAACTTTCACCATCTGAATAAAAAAATAACAATTGATTTGTTCTTCAATATCAAACTGTGTAAACTGTAAGCAAAAATATGATATCCAAGACTGTCACTTACCTGTTTTATATTTCTCCAATGCCATTTGCAATATTTTCAAGGAGCGTTTACTCATTGTCACAACAAATAGATCACAACAAATAATGAAATCCGCAATAATAGCTGTTCGTAGTGTGACTGATGACAGTACAATAGAAATAAAATACACCGTTTCTAACAAGTCTTATCATGCAACAAACGACGTTGGAACGACCGCTGAGACGACCGCCTGGCACATGTGGAATAATAATGCCGCTTATGCCCAGTAGGTCGTATACGACCGCTCGACGTTTTTTTCGAAAATTTTGATTATTTTCAATAATTATTAAAAATAAAGTACTAAAGCATCATTAGAAAACAAAGTTACAAATTATTTCCAACTTGGCAACAGGGACAATTTTTACATTTTTTATCTGGCAGTCAACCTGTTAATAAGTGCAAGTTTTTTTCTCTTCAACTTGACGAGTTCACTGACATTTCCGATACTGCACAGCTATGTGTTATTATTAAAATGGTATTTAATGATTTTACCACAAAAGAAGAATTTTTGAAATTGTTGCCGTTGAAAGGTCGCACACAAGGTAAAGATATTTACGATGCATTTATAAACTTTGCAGAAGAAAGTCAGTTACCATTAAACAAGTTAGCTGCAATAGTTACTGATGGTGCGCCTGCAATGGTAGGCAAAAAAATGGCTTCGTTGCGTTGTGTATGGCAAATGATGTGTTTCCTCAATTCGCTCATTACCACTGCATCATTCACCAGGAGGCGTTGTGTGCCAAAATTCTTCGTTTTGAACACGTTATGAAGATTGTCGTCAAGATAATTAACTCTATTAGGGCTGCGGCAATGCAACACCGTTTGCTTCGGCAGCTTTTGCAAGATGAAGATGCTGAGTACACAGACTTGATATTGCACACGGAAGTTCGATGGATGAGCAGAGGCAAAGTGCTTGTACGCTTTCTCAGTTTGATAAACGAAATCAAACTTTTCTTAGCAATGAGAAAGGAAGATTATCCACAGTTAAGTGATCACTCGTGGCTTGCAGATTTAGGATTTCTCACTGATGTAACGATAAAACTAAATGAACTGAACCTGGAAATGCAAGGAAAAAATCATCATGTTGCAAAAATGGTTGAATCTGTGAATACATTCAAAGCCAAACTGACTTTATGGAAATCCCATTTGCTGAGAAATTCAATAATATTTAATATTTAATATTTAATATTTAATATTTAATATTTAATATTTAATATTTTTTTCACAGACATTCATGTGATCGTAAATTTTCTTCAAATTTGGGAAGTGTGAACTTCCCAAATTTGAAGAAAATTTACGATCACATGAATGTCTGTGAAAAAAATATTAATACCATTTGCCCCACATTTAGATATACTTTTGGACGATGTAACGTTCTGTTCTCGACCGCGTGCTTGGAGTGACCCGAACGACGTACACTTCCTTGACAAATTTGCCGGCACTTTAAAGATTTTCTGTTTAATGGTTATTTCAATGGTGGCCAACAAAATTGTAAGGGTTAATTCTTTTATATTTATTTTTCTTTCATCAAAACAACATATTTCAAAACAACAAATAAATAAATAGTTTTATTCAAATTAAGTAAATAATAATTTATACATACAAAATGTTTACATTAAACTTTAAGTTGATTTCATTAATCGTTCTTCATTTCCTATCCCAAAATAATCTTTTATTTCATATAAAAAATGTTTCAAGTTACTTTTATTTACAAAAAAAAATAATTAATTAATATCTCTTTAATTTTAATTCATCAAATAAAATATTTCTTTTATTTTCTCATAATCAGCACAATCTATAATAATCTCTTTATTTTCTATATAATTACAATTATTCAAGCCTAGTCTCAAATTAAATTTATAGTTAATATTTCATTGGAAATGATTTTCAATAATTTCTTAATTTTCTTAATTCGTATATTTAATACTTTTTAAATTCTTTTGTAAGTAAAATTTTAATATTCTTGTCATGTCCTTTTAAACTTCTAATACTTAAATTTCGCGTTTTTTCAATACCAATTAATTTTTTAATTATTCAAATAAATATATATTTATAATTTTTACCATTTTTAAAATTTCATAATTTTCATAATTTCATACCTTTTATATCAAATTATCATAATGCCGTATAATATCGGTCTTTTAATTTTTGACGTGATAACGTCTTATAAATTAATGAATCACCAATCTTATAAATTGATAAAACACCGGCTGCATGCACGAAAAAGTGTAACGTTCCTAAATCCTAACGTTCGTAACGCGTAACGCGTAACGTTCCGCCTGACCCTGTGTTTGCTAATTTCTCGCTCAATTTAAATCAGATCGGTTTGAAACCAGTCTTAAACGAAAGAGGAGAACATTTTACATAGATTTCGTATAACAGAATTTGCCTAAACAGTTTTTTTATACAAATTTATATAGAAAAATAGCTGTATAAATGCAATGTTGTCTAATGCATGGCGCGACGCGGTCGGTCGTCTTTGTTTGCCGTACATGGAAATTAGAAGATAACGTATGTCTTGTCTTAACATGAAAACGGCTGCATTTCTAATGTTTAATTCAATTTTTTGACATTAGTATTTTGTGAAATGCACCGCCTTCTAAGTTAAGTATTGGAATAACTAATTATTATTAGAACATAATACTTTGACAGTTGCAAACGTCACTTTTGACATTTCTTATCATTTCGACACCAAGGATAAGCGGATTGAAACCAAATTTTGGGAGGTTTAGGTTATGTATTACGGAATACGTTATCACGTAAAACTATCGTCCGTAAACCGACTTTACAGACAACCAATTTTTTATTTAAGTCTTGTATGTATAAATCGTCACATTGGTTCCTGGCTATAATATGTTTCCCCGGAATGGAAGGTTGTCGCAGAATACGCGACAATCAACCGATTGAACCCAAGAAAGCCCCTGTTGAAGGTTAGTTGTGTTCGGAACTTAATAAAAGTATCTACGTACAAGATATAGTCAATGTCCATCCTGAATGTTCACTCTAAATAGTGGTGAAAGAATTTTTCAAATAGCTGCAGTGGTTCTGGAGATTACCCTCTAAACTCACAAAATTCGCACTCTCTCTTTAATATTGGTATAGACTGGAAGTGAGGTGAAAATGAACGTTGATGTTTTGTAGGAAAGAAGAGCCAAGTACAAGTTGGCAATACAATAATAGCTCAAGTGAAGAAAGAGAAACAGCCGGAGGTCGAAGAAAAGGTGAAGAAAAAAGAACGCACCTCTCGGGAACCCGGAGAACCTGTCAGACAGAAAGTTATTAGCTGGTTTTCTCTTAAATCTTTTAGTCAGACATTGGGAATATGTTCTACTGCTCGTAAAAGAAGAAAAAGTTCGTACTGGAATGTGTTTGGTAAAGATTCCTTTCCGAGTCGCGGATCGGATTTAATGATTCTGCCGTGAGTGCATTTTTTGATACTTCTTCCATTTCCTTACAGATCGAGGGAAATAAAACCTTTACTGCTTGCATTTTCATCTGTTAACAGTTCTAAGTTGTTTTTTTTTTCCATTAATATCGGTGGAAAATGCTCCCTAAGGTTGGCAAAATCTTATCGTGTTTACAATATTTAAAATGATTGTCTTTTTTGCAGGCCGTGCATTTTAATCTTTGACTCGTTGGCGGGCGGCACATCAAGAACTCGTGTTGTAGCTACGTTGCGTAACTACTTAACGTGGGAACATAGAGCCAAATTTAGTTCAAATCACACTTTTAGCAAAGATAACATGAGAGGTCATTGTCCGAAAGTTCCTCAACAAAACAATTTCACTGATTGCGGCCTTTATGTGTTACAATATGTAGAATCATTTTTTATCGTAAGTATTTTTTTAATAGTGCTTTATTCACCATTCGCATAATTCTTTTAAAAAACAATTGACAATTACTGTGCTTCAAATACAGTAGGTTTAGAATATTATAACGCTGTTAGCCTCGTTTCAAGATTTTGCCTCTATTTGAGTTACTAGCAATTCCATTTGATGACTTTTTGATAATTTGACTGATCTTACAGTGGGCGTAGAGGTAAAAAACCGTAATGGTGCAGATTTGTTGTTTTTTGGACGACTTCGTAATCTAATAAAGTGACTCGACTGTATAAAAAAAAATTAACAGCAAAGCGCAACAAAGTTTATGTAAACTAAAATGTATAAAGCAAAAGTCGATCGAAATAGTAAAATTATTTAATCTCTTTTTAGAATCCAATAAAAGATTATAACATTCCGATCAGACATTTGAAGGATTGGTTTGAAGAGATTGTGGTAACAAAGAAACGCGAGGAGCTATCTGCATTGATTCGAAATTTGATGAGCAAGTATGGTTTAGATGTATCTAAAGTGCCGGATATTAAATTTCCAACAATTAATTAAAAAAACTTAAGGAAACTTGAACATTTTATTGCCAATTTTACAATAAAAACTATTCACGTTTATAAAAGACAACTCACTTTCGTGTTCCGCTATATATTCTTGAACTAAAGATTCCATAAATGGAAGTATTGAATTAAGTTCACTTTCTTTATCACCTACGCACCACGCAATGCTCATATGAAATGATGGATTCTGAAACAAAACACATCACAAAACTAGCGTAAACGTTCGATTTACTCTCTTTGACAATTATCGTAACAGATAAAGAAAATAAAGTTTGAAAAATGTTCGTATATAAATAAGGAACCACCAAACATTCCCGTTAGTAAAACATGGAAACAAACAAAAAAAGAGACTATTTTACACTACACTGACAACCATTAGGTTACGAGGCAAGTATTCTACCTCGCGCTACCTTAGCTTAATGTTCACTACAGCGGGAATACGTATTTCGACATGTTCCTTATATTTACAATATCATGAATGAATTTTACCGTACGATGCCAAAAGAAGTTTTTAAATGATTCTTCAAACTTACCTCGTAAAACGATTGTAACCTAAATTCCGCTAAGCACTCATCTAATATTTCGACAACTTTAACTAAACTATCATAACCGGTGCTAGCTTGTAGACCAATAAAAGTTCTTGTTCGTTCTTCGTTACAGTAAATTTTTACGTTGCTTAACAGAACGATAAATCTACAAACAAAACCTAATTAAAAAAACTAATCAATCGTTTTACGTGAACTATACCATTTTTAAAAGACTTATTTACCTGTTAACATTGCAAATATTATCCTGAACAGTTTTTCCGAAAGATTCGATCCAATGATACTTTAAAACAACGGTTCTAGTTAAACTGATATGCAAATCGTCCGATGGTTTCAATTTAGCAACTGACCGACTACACTCTATTATTTTGGATATTAAATTATTCATTGCGTCGTTCGCTTCATCTATAAATTAATTCGTATTGTAAATAATATAAATATTCAGTAAGCGGCGGAGAACAATTCATAACTTAAAGCTAAATTTCCGTATTCAGAAAAATACTAAATTTAAGTACTAAAAGTTTTCTACGATACTTTATCAAACATGAAATTCAAACTTATCATTCTTGTTTCGATTAATAAAAAGTAGAGCTTCAATGATTACCAATTGTTCTCGATAATCAAGTTAGCTAAATATTACATTTAATAAACACAAAAGTGGACCAATTTCCTCTTTCGTGTGCGAAAGTTCGCGTCCTTCCATCGTGTGCTTCTGGATTATCTTCGATTTCATATTTAGTGGGAATTAGAATCGACGGAAATGGTAGCCTATATAAAAAAAAAAAAACAGTTCTACACTAGGTATATAAAATTCTGTCGAATATTATGTTGAAATTTTATATTTAAAAGCCCCATTTCTTTTAGTGAACTCATTTTTTATTATAATTTGTGTTGCGGTATATAATACTTAACCTAACTTTACCTTTCAACTGCTTTGCCGCGTTTCGAATTTTCTTTCTCGAAATCCTTTGGCAGCGTTCTTTTTGTGGAAACTTTACATCGAGGCACCTCCGAATCAGATGAATCTTCGCCAGAATCATAACTAGCTCTTAACAAGTCCAATGACGTTTTGGTTGACATTTTGACACAAATTAGACTTGGTCCCAAAGAAAATTCGAAATTTTTCACATAAAAAAAAAATAATAAACGTGGCAAAGTGTGATTTTCTAACGCAAAAAGAATTTATTTGGCGTTATTATGGCTCCTCTTCCCCTATTACAAATCTCCAGTTCATTTGCCAAATAAATTATCACAAAAATAACAATTTGAAAATATCTAAGTCCTTTGCAGGCAATGGACACTCTGTCCCGCATTATGTAATGACAAAAATATTAACTAAAAAAACTCACATACCATTAATTGTTGGAAATTTAATATCCGGCACTTTAGATACATCTAAACCATACTCGCTCATCAAATCTCGAATCAATGCAGATAGCTCCTCGCGTTTCTTCGTTACCACAATCTCTTCAAACCAATCCTTCAAATGTCTGATCGGAATGTTATAATCTTTTATTGGTTTCTAAAAAAAGATTAAATAATTTTGCTATTTCGATCGATTTTTGCTTTATACATTTTAGTTTCCATAAACTTTGTTGTGCTTTGCTGTTAATTTTTTTTATACAGTCGAGTCACTTTATTAGATTACGATGTCGTCCAAAAAACAACAAATCTGCTCCATTACGGTTTTTTACCTCTACGCCCACTGTAAGATCAGTCAAATTATCAAAAAGTCATCAAATGGAATTGCTAGTAACACAAATAGAGGAAAAATCTTGAAACGAGGCTAACAGCGTTATAATATTCTAAACCTACTGTATTTGAAGCACAGTAATTGTCAATTGTTTTTTAAAAGAATTATGCGAATGGTGAACAAAGCACTATTAAAAAAATACTTACGATAAAAAATGATTCTACATATTGTAACACATAAAGGCCGCAATCAGTGAAATTGTTTTGTTGAGGAACTTTCGGACAATGACCTCTCATGTTATCTTTGCTAAAAGTGTGATTTGAACTAAATTTGGCTCTATGTTCCCACGTTAAGTAGTCACGCAACGTAGCTACAACACGAGTTCTTTATGTGCCGCCCGCCAACGAGTCAAAGATTAAAATGCACGGCCTGCAAAAAAGACAATCATTTTAAATATTGTAAACACGATAAGATTTTGCCAAACTTAGGCAGCATTTTCCACCGATATGAATGGAAAAAAAAACAACTTTGAACTGTTAACAGATGAAAATGCAAGCAGTAAAGGTTTTATTTCCCTCGATCTGTAAGAAAATGGAAGAAGTATCAAAGAATGCACTCATGGCAGAATCGTTAAATCCGATCCGCAACTCGGAAAGGAATCTTTACCAAACACATTCCAGTACGAACTTTTTCTTCTTTTACGAGCAGTAGAACACGTTCCCAATGTCTGACTAAAAGATTTAAGAGAAAACCAGCTAATAACTTACTGTCTGACAGGTTCTCTGGGTTCCCGAGGGGTGCGTTCTTTTTTCTTCACCTTTTCTTTGACCTCCGGCTGTTTCTCTTTCTTCACTTGAGCTATTATTGTATTGCCAACTTGTACTTGGCTCTTCTTTCCTACAAAACATCAACGTTCATTTTCACTTCACTTCCAGTCTATACCAATATTAAAGAGAGAATGCGAATTTTGTGAATTTAGAGGGTAATCTCCAGAACCACTGCACCTATTTGAAAAATTCTTTCACCACTATTTAGAGTGAACATTTAGGATGGACATTGACTATATCTTGTACGTAGATACTTTTATTAAGTTCCGAACACAACTAACCTTCAACAGGGGCTTTCTTGGGTTCAATCGGTTGATTGTCGCGTATTCTGCGACAACCTTCCATTCCGGGGAAACATATTATAGCCAGGAACCAATGTGACGATTTATTGATCGGAATTATGATGTAGTCTTTGTCGAACAGATTTAAATTCCGCGTCCACCGTTTGACCCTCTTATGATCCAATTCATACGGTTCACTAGACAAACGTCTGAAAACAATCGATATTTTATATCGTTAAAACAAGCGGTGCATCGATGATTTATCAAACAGTACTAGTCATTTTACAGAATAAGAACATGAAACAATCTTTTTGTTTAAATTACTTCAAAGATAGAGTAACTGCCAAAAGAAAAAAATACATTATTGATCAAATTTCTTAGTTTTTAAATGACTGGGTCCAGTCACTCGGCTTTTGAAAAACTAGTTCCAGGCGCACCCCAAATAACATTCAATAGCTCTGTTCCAACCTCTCTGCGAGCGATCACAGTCATGCGCAGTAGCTAAAACATGTTCCAACCGTTGTAGCGAAACACGGGAATAGACGTAGACTCGGTAGCGATGACGAAAAGACTTCTTGACAACCTTACCTGGATGACGTAATTGATGCTTAGAGGTGAGCTGCCTGAAAAGGGCGATGTTAAGCTCTGAAAGATTTTTGTGGGCGCCAGGTCATACCTTTAAGCTGACACAAACTAACTACTGATGACCCCAGTGGTTAGGAGCAGGAAATGTTATCAAGAACAACGCAGTTATAAAATAACAATTGAAATTTAATAACAAGAATTCATTAACAGTTGCACGTCCTGGTTCCAGACGGGAACCAAGCAAGTTCATAAAAAATGTGGTTAATCGGTGAATTTACAATTTAATACAATGTGATTTAAAGTAGTGAAAGTTTCAAAAAAAAATTAACAATTTTCAAAAGTTAACTGTAATACGTTAGTAAAAAGTTCGGTGTAAATGCAAAGCAAAATTAATTAGCTGTTCAAAATGTTACAGTAAAAATTCCGTGTGAATACAATGATCGTAGTGCGTTGCAACAAAAAAACGAGTGACGTAGAACAGAATAACTTCGATCGATAATACAGTTATAGTGTACAAAAATTACAAATAATTTTACAATAATAATAATATTAACGTTAAAGATTTGCCGGCAAATAAATCATTTACGAAATAACTTACACATTAAAAGACAACGTGCGCAAGATTTATCGGTCGCGCAAACGCGCTCAAAAACTGCAGGGTCGAATGACAGTCTCTGTTACACAAATTCAAACACAAGAAGCGAAGCCGGTGTCCTTGACAGGGGGCACCACTAGTGCGATCAAAATGGCGGACTCGTTCACAAAAATAATATTTAACTATTTAATCTGCCGTTTCGACGACAATCCAATTTCGGGAAGCGAACGACGTCGTTGTGGGAAAATCCACAAACACTCGGAAAACTAGGATACGTTTAAATTCGCTGCGACTTAATACGTTTAAAGAATTTAAACACACACGTGGCTGTACTTAACCAGAAAGCAAACTCAAACGTAGAGAAACACTTCGCGTACAAAACCACGCAACAAAACGATAAGACGAAAAGTTACACTTTTCACGAGAACGGTAGCTTCAGCTACTCACAAAAGAAACAACGTCGCAGTACCCCTAGTACCCAAGAACTTTTTTAAAAAACTCCAGCTAGTTCAATAGCCTCGGTCGTTCTCCCGTCAAATCTCAAATCCAAATCCTCGTTTCACGTTGAAACACATTGAATAATTACGTGCGCGGACAGGTCGCAATGATTGTTACAGAATCGATACAGGGTCGTCAATACTGTCATTATAACAGGGTCGTCAATATTAAGATTGAATTATTTTGAATAATTTTCTTTATTTTTCCGGATGTGCCGAAAGTATTATTTCGTATGGAGGGTCGCTTTTGGGGGTATCTTTAGCCTCCTACAATACATAAACAAAAAGTTTAAATATGAAAACATAAAATACATTGGAAATCTGTGTCAGGAAACAGATTTTGAATGCAGGGATATACAAGTGTTAAACTTAAATGTGGTTATCATGTGCATATATAGATCCCCTCTAGGAGACTATTCAAATTTTCTTACTTTATTCAGAGAGTGCTCATTATTAGAGAAAATTTTAAACAAATTTTAAAAAATCATAATAGTAGGAGATTTTAATATAAATTTTTAAAAAAATAATAACGACACGGTTAATTTTAAAAATTTTTTACTCGTTCAATTTAAAATTATTAATATCTGAAGCAACGCGCATCTCAAGACAAAGTAATACATGCGTAGACAATGTAATTACTAACATTGACATCAACAATAGTTGATACTGAACTTTCAGATCATCGAATGATAATTGAAAACTTTCAGACTGATTTTAATCAAAATATTGACAATGTAATAAAACACACTAGATACTTTTCAGATCAAAAGTTGTTAAAACGAAAATGCAAACACAGGAAATTCAAACTCACCATACCGTACTAAATTCGGACGCCGTGTTTATCAACCGAAGAAATTAACATTTGAATAGTTTATTAAAATACAATTTATATACATTGATTTAATAAACTAAAAACAAAGGGAGGTGTATTGTAATGTGAATCGCACTTTACAATTGTATGATTTATTAAACAGTTTTTATTGCGAGTTGCATAATCTTTCATGAATGGCATTCTTTTCTGTAAAATATCAATTTGTTATAATTCAATTATCTGTACTGAAAAGGTTGTTAAATAAATAATTATTAAATAGAATTAT
The DNA here is from genome assembly GCA_963575645.1 of Xanthostigma xanthostigma. Taxonomy (NCBI): domain Eukaryota; kingdom Metazoa; phylum Arthropoda; class Insecta; order Raphidioptera; family Raphidiidae; genus Xanthostigma; species Xanthostigma xanthostigma. The sequence goes on from OY754474.1 coordinate 11,658,862, forward strand.
CTAGTAACAATACATTTATCAGCTGCAACAGCTGTTTTACCGGCTACTGTCCGACAAGGTTGTCGCGACAGTAGCAATTACAAACAGCTTGGGGTGAGATTCAGTTCCAGTGATATAGCGACAGGATGTCCCAGATATATTCGAAAGCATTCTGGAGCGACTCGATCGGAAGACTGGTTAGGTGAGACGGCTGTTCGAAGGGATGGCAGCAAGCTCCGTGCAGTGCAAGAACTGCGGCAGCGGACTCTCTACGGAGGAGCTATTTACCTACGTTTCGCTGTCAATGAACGCATCTAAAAGTCCTACTGCATCGCAAAGAAGCCTTCTAAAGAAACACTCTCCGGACAAAATCAGTATCCTGCGCGCAGTGGCACAAGAAATGCGATACAGAAAAAGGACTTACTGTCAATACAACTGAAGAGGTTCAGTTTCCGCAATAGCCGAACGGCATTGCGATTACGTTCAAATAACGCACAGCGCTCGTACGCTGGGTACGGCTGGAATGGGCGACGCTTGGCGATGCGGGGGGACTGTGCGCGAGGGGAGTCTGTCTAAGTATCAAAGCAAGCGACAGCCACGCTCGTAATTTCATACCGATGATAATCGTACAGACGACAATGAATGCACCAGTGAACTTGGTAAGTTAAGAGATGAACCAGTAAGTCCCGGGTAATGCAGAAACTTTATCTTTTAAAGGTATCACTACTGTTATGACGATTATCTCTAACAATTAGCTTTCATTAAGGTTCATGGTGGAATAAAAAGACAATTTAAAATAAAACTAAGTTCCTCTGAGATTGTCGAGAAGAACTATACGATAACCGAATTAGAACTGCTTGCAGTGGTTTTTGCCTGCAAAAAATTTCTAAATTATATTCTGGGTAACCGTACCACAATAATCACAGATCATAAAGCACTCGCGTTTATGAATTGTAGTAAACCGCTGAGCAATCGACTAACGAGTTGGATGTTGGCATTGCAAGAATACCAATTAATTATCAAATATCAATCTGGAAAAGAAAACCCGGTAGCAGACTGCCTATCCAGGTACCCACCAACAGGTGATTCATCATTAATACCTGTACATAACCAGTTTTTTTATGATGACCATGCAGTTCGAAACCGACTCCGAATTGAAAGCAGCATTGCGAAATATCAACCATTACCAACAAGAAGACGAGGCGACCAGAAAAATAATGACGAGAGTGAAGAGCGGGGAAGAAAGACTACAAATGTTCTACTTAATCCACAAAGAAATACTGTTCTATCGACCACATCCCGATATAGATACATGGAAATTGGGAAAACCTGATCAATTGATTGATTTAATTATTCGCGACTTTCACATCAGAAATGGACATTTCGAAGTGGCCAAATGCTTTCACGCTATCCGAGAAATCTGTCACTTCAACAACGTGTTCCGAAGAATTCGGCGGATCGTCACAGCTTGCGATATATGCCAAAAAGCGAAAATTAACAACCAACCTAGTCAAGGACCCATGCAGAACATCCTACCGGAAGAACCGCGTGAACTACTAAGTTGCGATTTAATTGGACCGCAACCACGAGGAAGAGGAGGTATGGAACACATTTTTGTAGTCATGGATACATTTACTAAATTCGTCCAACTCTATCCTATTCGAAAAGCTACATCAAGAACAGTAACGAGCAAAATTATAAATAACTTTATACCCGACTTCGGTAAGCCAAAAACTGTACTCACCGATCAAGGCCCCCAATTTACCAGCAAGCATTGGAGAAATCAACTACAAGCCGAAGGAATAAAAGTCATTTATAGCGCACCGTATCATCCTCAAACCAACCAAGTCGAAAGGGTAAACCGGGAAATTGGAAGACTAATTCGTACTTACTGCCATGAAAAACACACAAATTGGGTAAATTACATCAAGGATATTACAAATTGGATTAATTGCACCACTCACGAGTCAACCGGAGTAACACCTTACGAACTAACATATGGAACGAAACCTACGACCATCATCGAGAAACTTATCGAATTCCCCAAGAGAGAAGAGACAAATATCGAAGACCGAATAATTCAAGCACGGGAACGTATGAAAAATCGCACGGAACACCGAAGAAATCTACACGCAAAACACAAGAAACTTACTCAATTCGAAATTGGTGACCTTGTCTTAGTGCAAACGAATTTCAAATCGTCTGCCATTGATAAAACTATCAGTAAATTTTTCCTACTTTACCAAGGCCCATATCGCTTACAATTGACCAATCTTTTGTCTTAAGTCCTTCATTTTGACCCTGAAGAATCTTAAGACATTCCGTGGCTTTGGCGTCCATTGTGATTTTAGGCACCCACATACGGATTTTTGTCGCTCTAAGTAGGGTCTTCGCAGGACCCACCTTTAGAGCAACTCCCTTAAACGGGTTTAAGGACTCCACGGTATTCTTCAGCCAGGTCGTTGTCCACTCGTTTTTACATGTAAAAGCAAGACACCCCGCTGTTGCTTACACACATTTGTCAAACTTAGGGAACGTGCCCTTGCATTTGACAATGTGGGCCATTATCGCCGAACGAAGATTGTCCCCCTCCTCCTTTGACAATTTCTCCTCCGGATGTGTCTCTCTCACAATGGCTAGTTTCGTCCCAGTGAGAGCCTCTTTATATGATGGACCTGCCTCATCGGTTCGGGGTTTTTTTTATGTTAGCCCCGGATGACGAGGGAGTCGATCGGTCTGAGCGCAGGCGTTTGCTTTTGTTAGGGGTTTTGGGCCCCTTCTCAGCAACTTTGGAAGCTCCAGCAGTCCCACTAGGTTGTGGTCTCGGCGCTTTCACTGCCTCCCGCTTCTCTTTAGTTTTTCGAGGTCGTACATATACCTCTCCCCTGGCGAGGATCTTGGCCTTCATCAGTTTCCTTTTCTGGGCTCCGAAGATTCGAGCCGGTTTTATGCTCAGCTCTTCAACTCCGGAGACTATTTCTACTGTGTCGCTGGCTGATGTGCCTGCTTCACTAGTTGTTTTCTCAAGATAAGTGTGGGCTGGTTGTGCCCTCGACTGATCCGAGATGACAGTAATTTCTGAGAGCTCGGGGCTCTCAGGATCCGTACTGTCTTCGGGGTTATTTGTTTCCATTTTTATTTTTTTTTCCATTTTTGTTCCCACGAATATTGAGGAAATATATGTACGCCGCAGTAGAGCCTCTTACTGACGGTAAGGGTTAACTAAATCCATAGAGGGCACCTAGGTACTCTAAGGGCTCCGTTAGTGACCGAAAATTAACGTCCCTCGGCCTTCCAAGTTCATCGACACGGGTCGATTAACATCTTCACTGTTGGGACTGTTTGGGCTACATTTCGTCTGACCTCTACCTTTCGACCTTTCCAGCATGGGTGACCCTACCAGAAGCACGAGGCTCCCGCTGGCATAGCTCTCCAGGTCATTGAGGTACACAAACCCCTCCACCACGTTAAGGTAGTAGCCCCTTAGAGGGGTGGCCTCGCCGTTAGTCGACGCCGTGCCAGCATCGTCTCTCGGATCACCGACCACGCACTGTTCGGACCATCTTCGTTTTCGCTACTGGAACTGGTGTCCTCCGAACTGTACGGTACCAGTCGTCTGTCTTTATTCGAGCCGTTCGCTAGCGTGCCAGTTACGTTACTGACACCGTTGGTCTTAGCGTTCGGCGAAGATTTCGAAAGCTGAAACGCAGGTCTTGCGGAACCGTTGTTCTTTTCATATTTAATAATGTCCTTGCAATTATCCTTAGAATCTAAATTAGCTAACTCGTAAAACATAATGTAAGCATATGCACTGAACACGTATTGATGCGTTACACTCCGAACTATACTGTCATCGAACAGATAGAAGTTGCCGTTCGGCGCGACGCCGATGGCCGTATAATGCCCACAGTTCGCCGACGGACCCATGTGTAGCACCATCGCGACTAAACGGTACATCAACGGAGATCCGGGTCTAGTTCTAAGGAACGGTGTTAAATTTAAACGCTGCTCGAACGCAACGTGTTTAGTAATTTTACCACCTTGTCCGGAAAAACGTTTCAACTGTAAGCACAAAACCATCGGCGCACGGTCTAAACTAAATTGTTTGTTGGCCGCGACCTTTCGTTGACAGGATTCGCAACGATATGACAAATCATCTAAGCGCTCCTTGGCGAAATAAGAAGCGACGGCGTCGTCTAGAGTGCTCGCTTTTCTTATATCGAGCAGCAAGTCTTAGAAATGTTGGATCGTCGTGCTTACGTGTTTGCACTGGAGACACTGTACGGCCGAACGGAGATAACCTCCGAAAATTTGATTGAGCGACGTAGTTTCTTTCAAACGAGCATCTAAGTTCATCGATCGGAACCGACTCAGATAAGAGCGTTCCATCGCCTCGACTAGGTATCTTAAAAATCTGTGTGCGTCTTCCTGTCTACCCGGCACCAGATGACGACACACAATGCGCAGTTTAGATGTTATTAAAAACGGTCGAACAGAAGGTTCCTGTTTCTGAGTTTGTATCAATGTTCTAGAAACGGCACATACTATACAACCACTGTCCGGTTCACAATGAGACCGATGCGTACTGTCCATTGCTAGCCAATTTTCGAGCGCCGGCACGTGGAACAGCGCCTGCAGCGTGGAATTTAAATAACAGGTGTTCCCGGTGTTTGTCAGACCGGAGCCGACGCTCCACGATGAATCCTTCCAACCCAACGTAACCGATTTTATAGGAAACAATGCTTGTCGCGGTTCGGTCGGCCTGTCGGGTTCCGGTGTCATCTTAGACTTGGCATTTTCGTTTACGCCACATCCTTTGAAATGGAGCCCTCAACCTCAAACATGAATACACATGTTATCGGTAAAAGGGGACAGGACGATAAGTGTACGTTTTCAGAACCACTATTTTTCACTAAAATAAACGTTTCAAATTTTTTTACCTGCAGGAAAACATAAAACTACACAGTTTCTAAAATAAAATTAGCATTTTTCAAGTAAATTTTGAAACTACACCTATTTTAAATAACGAGTTAATAAAAATTATATTATGGCCGCCATGTTATGAGTAGATGGTAAATAATCATTTGTTAAAGTGAAATGTCAATACAGAAATGCATATGTATAGAAAAAGGATAAATATAATATACATTTCATTGGAAAATACATAGTAAAGTTTTTGGTCTGATTGTCCATGAAGTGAAATGGGTATAGCAGTTCGACATTGTCATTTTTCAAAAGAACTGATTCTGATTGGTTAGCTATAAAAATGTCAACTATATAAATGTAAGGCATGCAAAATTATTCCAACTTTAACATTTTTTTTTCTCTGAAAATTTATATGAAAAATGCTAATTTCACTTTAGAAACTATGTAATTTTATGTTTTCCAACAAGTGAAAAAAGTTTGAAACGTTTATTTTAATGAAAAATAGTGGTTCTGAAAACGTACACTTATTGTCCTGTCCCTTTTTACCGGTAACATGTGTATTCATGTTTTAGGTTGATGGCTCCATTTCAAAGGATGTGGCGGTGTATTTAATACGTAAGGCGAAGTCCCGGGATGCCGACATCAACGTGCGAGCCCGTTAATGCGGCGCTCCGCCATGCGCTGTCAAATTACCCCACAGAGTCCTCGAAAAATCTTCTGGACTCCAAACTTGTGGGATCAGCTAAACGTGTTTTATTGTCGAGAATTGAATTTGAAGAAGCTGAATCTTATCAATTGACAGTGTTGGATTCACTGAAAACAAAATATATTGTATTGGGGCCCGCCAATAATAACGTTAACAATAAAATCAAAGCAAATTGCGAAAACGAAACTGCCAAGTCTAAGATGACACCGGAACCCGACAGGCTGACCGAACCGCGACAAGTATTGTTTCCTATAAAATCGGTTACGTTGGGTTGGAAGGATTCATCGTGGAGCGTCGGCTCTGGTCTGACAAACACCGGGAACACCTGTTATTTAAATTCCACGCTGCAGGCGCTGTTCCACGTGCCGGCGCTCGTAAATTGGCTAACAATGGACAGTACGCATCGGTCTCATTGTGAACCGGACAGTGGTTGTATAGTATGTGCCGTTTCTAGAACATTGATACAAACTCAGAAACAGGAACCTTCTGTTCGACCGTTTTTAATAACATCTAAACTGCGCATTGTGTGTCGTCATCTGGTGCCGGGTAGACAGGAAGACGCACACAGATTTTTAAGATACCTAGTCGAGGCGATGGAACGCTCTTATCTGAGTCGGTTCCGATCGATGAACTTAGATGCTCGTTTGAAAGAAACTACGTCGCTCAATCAAATTTTCGGAGGTTGTCTCCGTTCGGCCGTACAGTGTCTCCAGTGCAAACACGTAAGCACGACGATCCAACATTTCTAAGACTTGCTGCTCGATATAAGAAAAGCGAGCACTCTAGACGACGCCGTCGCTTCTTATTTCGCCAAGGAGCGCTTAGATGATTTGTCATATCGTTGCGAATCCTGTCAACGAAAGGTCGCGGCCAACAAACAATTTAGTTTAGACCGTGCGCCGATGGTTTTGTGCTTACAGTTGAAACGTTTTTCCGGACAAGGTGGTAAAATTACTAAACACGTTGCGTTCGAGCAGCGTTTAAATTTAACACCGTTCCTTAGAACTAGACCCGGATCTCCGTTGATGTACCGTTTAGTCGCGATGGTGCTACACATGGGTCCGTCGGCGAACTGTGGGCATTATACGGCCATCGGCGTCGAGCCGAACGGCAACTTCTATCTGTTCGATGACAGTATAGTTCGGAGTGTAACGCATCAATACGTGTTCAGTGCAAATGCTTACATTATGTTTTACGAGTTAGCTAATTTAGATTCTAAGGATAATTGCAAGGACATTATTAAATATGAAAAGAACAACGGTTCCGCAAGACCTGCGTTTCAGCTTTCGAAATCTTCGCCGAACGCTAAGACCAACGGTGTCAGTAACGGAACTGGCACGCTAGCGAACGGCTCGAATAAAGACAGACGACTAGTACCGTACAGTTCGGAGGACACCAGTTCCAGTAGCGAAAACGAAGATGGTCCGAACAGTGCGTGGTCGGTGAATCCGAGAGACGATGCTGGCTCGCCGCCGACTAACAGCGAGGCCAACTGGGACAAACGACAAACAAAAGCAACTCAGTCCACGTCACAGGAACAAAAGAACAATACTACGAGCTCAACTGTTTCTCAATTAATGAGAATGTCACATAGTGGGTATGTATCTTTTGCAGTTTTGCATTTATGAGCTTCACTTGTTTACGAGTCAAATTTTGTAATCTTGAACCGTCAACTTGATAGACGCTCAATCAACTTGCAGTTCCGATAACAATACAATTTTAACATATCTCTGACCTGATTATAGAGTCAAAACTTATCAGAACCTCTTGATAGAAAACGGCGTAGATCTACTGTAATTATGTTTAGCTAAACAATGACTTTCCACATATTTTTTTTTACTTCTGTACACATAACGGAAACTTATTTAAATGAAAAAAAAAATGAGGAATTATAAAAGTAATTTTTAATTTGCATGCAACGAATTTATTGAAATAGAATAATCAAAAAAGTGAGATTAGATTAAAGACGCGAATAAGGTTCCCTACCTCTATTCTGTTGGTAGCCTTTTTCTGCAAGCACCTTTATCCTGTCAATTTCGATGTTACAGTGTGCGCGCGCAACGTATAAAAAACTCACTATCACCATTTTTACAAAAACGCGCCAAAAAGTGTAATAAAAAAATCCACAAGGTTTTATTTATTTATTGATATGCAGCCCAAATAATATTTCAAAATTTAATTTAAGATAACGTGATGTCTCGTAACGCTAATGACCTTAGTTGTCGATCGTCTAAGATCTATCCATCTAGTGATTCCATCTGTTGAGAGAACCAGTTATTGTTTTACCATTCCAACCCACAAATGAGGAATGGTACTAGTTTAGGTCAAAAATCACTTTTCAAAAATTAAAAAATCTTTCCGTTTTGAGGTCCCCCGAATCCAAAAAACATTTTTGGAAAAACTCAGTGCGTCTGTTAGTCTGTGAACACGATACAGGCCAAACGGATGAGCGGATTGAAACCAAATTTTGGAAGGATGTTTGGTATGCAAATATGAAGAGCCCTATTGTTTTTGGGGAAAATCGGCGCATGCGCAGAAGAGATATATGCTATAACGGTGTTTTTTATATAATAATGGTATACTTTTCATAACGGCTTTTTGTTCTATTTATTTTTTCAAGAAAGTTTCGTTAAAAAATTTTTTCCTAAACTTTATAGTTTCGGAAATAATTTGAAAATAAAAAAAATCTGCCGCTCTTGTTTTATGGATCTGTCAGAGTTAAACTAGTTAGGCATGCTTTGATTAATTTTTACATCACGTGGAACATATTATGTAGGTAAACCATGGCAACGAATAGCAAATATCATATTGAATACTAGCCATTACCCGCGTCACCTCACGCGATATAAGATATTTTATTTTCTTTATTATAATTAAATGTCAACATTTTTGAGTTGGAATGGTCCCGTCGCCCAATTGGCTGCAATCTTTTAATTGCGTTCGATTATATTCGTTACAGATACGGAAGTTCGGTACCGTCGTGGACGGGTGGACGATCTCAATTGGAAAAAGAAGTTATCGACGAAAGGCACAACCAGTTCAAAAGACATGCTTCTGAAACGACCGTTGAAGACAGTGGAAGGGAGAAGAAAATTCGATACGGTTCAAACTCTGTGCCCCGTTCAAATCCGGGATACAATCCGTTTCAGGTAAGGCTTGAGCAGAGAAACTGATTTTGAGAAGTTTACAAAGTTTGGAGTGCCACGTATAAGAAAATATTCGAGAAGAATAACGATTTATTAACTAGCGGTCCCGTCCGGTTTCACCCGGGTGTAAAAGAACGAATGGGGAAGGGAGGAACATGAGTACGCACATTCACCTTAGTTTACCGAGATGAATGTTGTGTCCAAATTTCATGATGATCGGAGTTACCGTTCAAAAGTTTTTGTCGATAAAAAGCAGTATTTATACTTTTTTTAACTAATAAATTTTTTTTTAATTAATTAAATAAAATTAAAATAAATTTAAATATAAGCCTTAGAAGAAAGCAGTGTAGAAAATAAAAAAAAAAATTAAAATATATTCGCCCAATGTGTGGCTTGAACCCAGGACCCTGATATTGAAAGTCGCGTACTCTACCGATTGAGCCAGTCGGCGCTGGGTGTACACAGTGCTTAAATATGAGTATATTTAGTTAGTGCATTTCACCTGAATAGAAGCTTATTTTTGAGATACATTTGGAACATTTTTCATTAATGCTCCGGTCCTAATGGTCGTAGCGTGATTTTATATAGCCTATAGCCTTCCTCGATAAATGGGCTATCCAACAAAAAATGTTTTTTTCAATTTGAACCCGTAGTTCCTGAGATTAGCGCGATCAAGCAAACAAACAAACAAACAAATTCTTCAGCTTTATATATTAGTATAGATTAAACAAATAATAATAATAATTATTATTCAACACGCATGAGTAATATATAATTTCGGGGCCTTGCTAAATTCGGGAGAAATAATAAATTACTTCATGTTAACTTGTAGAGTGCTAATAATGAGCCGAAATTGTACGATAATGTATCACTGCATAGTTTCTGGATCAATAGGATTGCGGTAGCGAGCCGAAACTGTGCGATAATGAATAATAACTGCATAGTTTCTGGACCAATAGGAACGCGGTAGCGATTTGTATATATGAAAACAGCATCGCAAGTCAGCGAAAGTCAGGGCCATCTTGTGTGCATCGAGGGCGGTGGGTACGTCAATCAATGAAGTGATTTATTATTTTTCCCTCTTTTATCAGAGCCCCGATTACATATTATTCGTACTAGTTGAATAAAGTATTATGTGCGACCATTGATCGAAGGTACTGTTATTATTATTATTTACACATATGTGGAGTGCTATGAACAGCGCTTGATTTACACTAGGGGCTAGTGCCCAGAGGGACTAAATTTTAAACGGGGGAAAAATTTTTTTTCGCGTTACGGAAATTTCTCGAAATGTGTGATCGTGTTGAAATAAATCAAATTAAATAAAATACCTACTTTTTCAGTCGGACGCGTTTGCTTCTGAAAAGATGTATTATGTCTCGCAATTGACGAGCAGTCATTTTGTTAGTCGATTTATGATTTTTAGTACGAAAAAGAATGTTTTTTGTGTAATTATCCCATTTATTTTTTGACTACCAATTAATCATTTTATTTATTTGAAAATTGTATACTTAACCTTTACCCGTTTTATGTAGGATTTAGGTAATGGGGCGGCATTTTTCACGGTGCCCCAGGGCGACACTTAGAGTAAATCCGGTCCTGACTACGAAAAATAATTATTACTGAGTATTTAATTAATAAATCGATAACGTTTTTTCTCGAATATTTTCTGACGTAACCTTATGGAAATTTTATGTGTATTTACAGAAGAGAAGAAATAATCCATTGATATTTTTTTACTATATGTATTTTACTCATAAAGTATGTAAAATTTAATTTAAAAGTAACAGATTTTCTTTTACTCGCCATGTTCACAGTTTGTGGGCAACTAAGAATATGATAACTTATCAATAAGCAGCTGAAAGATAATCCCAACAAACAAAAGGACGAATTTCTTAGAATCATCGGTACGCATGATGCCGACAACAAAGCAACAAAATAACAAACCAGTACTGTTTATTGCTTAATTATGACGTATTTTTGTCGTTATTTAGGGTGGGTGTGTCGTTATTTAGAGTGTATCATTATATGAACAAGAAGGTAAACCTTCTGGAGCTAAGTAATTTCGACGTTTTAAGGAGGTTGTCATTGTATCGAGCAATGTTAAATGGAGTTTTTCTTCTTTGCAGGAATATCAAAATCCCCGGAGGTGGCAGAACAGGAACGGCAACTTTCGTAAAGGCTTTTACAATTCTAGAGGGCAGCAGCATCAAAGACGTAACCGCAACACGTTTTATCATCATAATCCCCAGAATAGATTTCAAAGATAAAACAAACGTGATAATTGGAAAATTATTTAGAGAGATATATAAATCACAAAAAAAATGGTTTTCACGCAAGCCAAAGGAATTTAATTTATTACGGTCAGACGCAGATAGATAGCAATACATTTTTTATGCCAGTCGGAAAGATAATGAACCGATACACAAATCTCTTTCGATAGTTTTTTTTGGTAGCTTGCATCCTATAGAAGCTACGGAGGTTTGTTTGACAAATTATGGCGAAAAGGGCACTAATTTTTTAGTTACATAAATTAAACTTAGCATGGCTCTTGACATGATGGGAACGCATCCGTGTCCAAAATTTCGTCGAAAACAGATTTCAGTTACTCGAGAAAACATACGACATAGGAATTCATACAGGATTATTGCGAATACATCGTGAGCTTCGCTTCGATGTATAATAATTAATTGTTAATAATCAAAATCAATTGAAATAAAATTATTCTCAAGTCTGTGCGCAGTGAGTTTTATTAGTTACAGATTATTTTTCGTTTTATAGGGGTAAAAAAAGTGAATTAAATTAAACTTTAAAAATATGAATATTATATTAGTGCAGGCGTCAAGGGAAAAGCTTCTCTATGCAAAATATGAGAACCGCATTCTGGCGATGTCTTAAGTTGTAATAAAATACACGTTGTCAGTCCTCCGTGTGTCATTCTGAGGTTCATCTAGCATATGGACGATTATATTATTTTATTTTTTGTTACATTGGTAAAATCCATCTATATAAAACAAAATCGGGTTAGTTACACCATTTATAACTCAAGAACGGATTAACCGATTTTAAAAAACTTTTTTCTATTAAAATCTGCCGCTGGTTTGTTCAGTGGTTTAGCGCTACATGTGTACCGACATTACCGTACCAAAGTGAAAACATGGCGAGAACTCGTACGGGAATTTAGACGCGCTTTTCGAGATCCAAATTACGACCGGTTATTACGCAGAAAAATAGAAAATCGTTTACAAAGACCAGATAAACCATTCGCTGTATATTTGGCGAAGATGCGAGGTTTGTTTAATAGACTGGAACAACCACCGACAATTAACGAGCCACAAAAAAATCTCGAAATGAGCCTTCTACCGGAATACCACGAACCCATCAGTCTGTACGAACCAAAAGACCTGGATGAGCTAGAGCTCTTAATGTTTCGGCTAGAGCGAGGAAGATCGAGAGCTAAGCGAGCAGAGACTTCCTCAACGCCTCTTCTGGAACCGGAATTCGCAAAGTTAGCACCAGGAGTGTCAAACTATGCGGAACCACCCATGAGCAGACCTATATCATCGCCTGTAGGAAGACGGGAACAAACGACATATAAATGTTGGGCTTGCCGACAAACGGGACACCTTTTCCGGAATTGTCCAAACGCTAATAAAAATCAATTCTGCGGGAATTGTGGAAAGCAAAATACAACGACCGAAAATTGTTTCCGTTGTAAACAAGAAAAACAGGGAAACGCCCGACAGGAACGCTCTTAGGTCGGGACCGTTACCGTAAATATAGAAAAGCGACCTTAGATGAACAAATTATGATAGCTGCCGCGGATCTCGTAAACCAAGGACCGGCTTATTCAAGACCTTATTTGGAGATTGAAGTAATGGGAACGAAAATTTTAGGTTTACTGGATTCTGGAGCATCATATGTATTTGCGAACGAAAACACTAAACACCTATTTGAAAACATGGGATTTAAATTTGAACGACTAATAAACAAGAAAAAAACCATAGCCGATTGACGAACCATAAAAATTACTGGACAGATGAACATTTTAATGACTTTACAAAATCGAACGCGATGTATCCGAATATTTATTGTACCCGACCTGAACAATGACCTGATATTAGGTGTGACCTTTTGGAAAGAGATGCAATTAATCCCGGACCTGACCCGAGGAGTCAGGAGTTTCGCAACGGAATAGCTATCTACTATTGACCTCAAAGCTGCGATAACTTCAAAAGACGACCTCACGGATAATCAGCGCCAAATTTTAGACGAACTAATACAAGAAAATTTTGATCGAATGAAAAATATACTAGGATGTACAGATAAAGTTGTACACGCAATTAAAACTACTGGACCGTCCATAAAACAGAGATATTACCCGGTTTCTCCGGTTGTACAAAAGATGTTGGACGAAGAATTAGACCAAATGATAGAACTAGGGGTGGTAATTCCAAGTAATTCTCCCTGGTCGTCGCACGTTCTGCTAATACCGAAGCCTGATGGGACCCGGCGCTTTTGTGTGGATTTTCGCAAACTAAATAAAGTTACAGAGCGAGACAGTTATCCACCGGCCACCTGGCAACGATTTATTGACAGAATACTCGGACATGACTTAGAACCGCATGTGTTCTGTTATTCGGACGATATAATAATAGTAACGCAGACCTTTCAAGAACATATACGAGTGCTATCAAAAATTTTTCAATGTTTAAATGACGCAAAAATAACTATCAATCAAGAAAAGAGTCGATGTTGTAGATCCGAACTACGTTACTTAGGGTATGTAGTTGTCAGAGTCGGGCTTAGGGTGGACCCTAACAAAGTTTCGGCCATACTTAATTTTCCTCCACCCCGAAATATTACCGAGACGCGAAGATTCATAGGAATAGCGAGTTGGTGCCGATGTTTCGTCCCCAATTTTGCTTCCCGAGTCTCCGCGATGACAAAACTAACAAGGAAAAACCAAAAATGGAAATGGAGCGCCGAAACTGAGGCCTTCTTCAATGACATAAAAAAAGCTCTGATAGAAGCGCCGATTCTGTCTTGTCCAGATTTTTCTAAGCCATTTAATGTGCAGACCGACGCCTCAGGAACAGGTTTGGGGACGGTGCTGTCACAAGAGACCGATGATGGAGGAATAGTGGTAGTCTATGCTAGTCGAGCACTAACTTCGGCCGAAAAGAAATATTCCTGAACTGGACGAGAACGCTCAGCGATAATTTGGGCGATTGAACATTTTCGTGCGTATCTTGAAGGCTCAAAATTTACCGTTATAACCGATTATAAAGGTCTGCAGTGGATGCACAACTTGGATCAACTAAAGGACCTATTTGGACGACTGTCGCATTGGGTCCTTCGACTACAACAATTTAATTATGATATTAAGTACCGCAAAGGAAAAGACAATGTTGTACCAGACGCTCTATCGCGCATGACTGAACACAATAATAAATTTAGATATTATTGAAATTACGCCCGATCAGACTGACGATAAATGGTATTTAAAAATGATAAACAACATACAGAACTATCCAGGAGAGTTCGTGAATTGGAAATTGTTATTAGACGGAAAACTGTACAAGAAAATAATTAATAACCGTCAAATTCCGGATCCACTCTACGAATGGACACTAGTAATACCTAAAGAGAATCGCCAACAAATCATCAGAGAAAATCATCAGCCACCAACCGTCGGACATCTAGGGATGTACAAAACACTGAACAAAATCCGAACGTTTTACTACTGGCCGAAAATAGCAATAAATATAGCTCAATTTGGGTATAACTGCGACCAGTGCCAACGAAACAAGCCCGTTAATGTAGCCCCCCGCTGGATACATGGGAAAAAGTAGGAATGGAGATATGCCATGGAAGATTATCAGCGCCGATCTAATGGGTCCGTTTCCCAGATCAAAATCGGGCCACAAGTATTTGCTGGTAATTTTGGACACATTTACCAAATTCCCTATGATGATTCCGTTCCGCTCAACGACCAGCAAATTAGTAGCGAAACGCTTACATGACCACGTTTTTATGATGTTTGGCATCTCTAAGGCCGTGATTACAGATAATGGATCCGAATTTATTGGGAAGCCCGTCAAGGACCTCCTTCGACGATTTGGGGTGACTCCGTACTATAATGCCCGTCATCAATCCCAGGCCAACCCTACTGAACGAACAAACCAGACCATCAGCAACATGTTACGAACGTATATAAAGGAAAAGCACAACGAATGGGATCAGTTCACTCCCGAAATGAATTTCGCCCTCCGGACGGCACGAAGCGAGACGACCAGTTACACGCCCTCTTACCTTAATTTTGGAAGAGAGTTCATCCTGGATACGACCGCTTACAGGAAAAATCCATTAAGAACGGAGAAAGCTCACGCGGAGCACGCGGAGCGCTTGAAACAACTACAGGAGATGTTCCAAGACATATATGAACGTGTGGAACGAGCTCACCAACTAAGCGCTCGACGGTATAACCTCCGGAGGCGACCCGCGGAATTTGTCAAGGACGATCTCGTCATGAACCGTTGCATTCAACAGTCTCACGAAGCGGAGGGAGTCGCCGCAAAACTTCACCGTCACTATGAAGGCCCATTCCAAGTTAAAACGAAAACGTCACCAGTTACGTACGAACTGATGAATGAAAAGGGTAGGGGTGTGGCATGTAAAAGATTTAAAACTTTACCACCTCCACTAGCCATCCCCCCTTCTTTTTTTTTTGTTTTTTCTAAGCTCAGCACCGAACTATTGGACACGGTTCAGTTCATCTCGTGGCATCACAGATGGAAGACGTATTAGAAATCGACCATGTCACCATTACCACTGATGCTGAGCTCTATCCCGGATACACCGCCCAGCAGCCCGGAGTACGACGAGCCTCCCTCCGATTGGTACAACGGACGAGAAACCGAAATCATTTGCACGGTACCATTGGAGAAACTAGGTCCGCTCCAACCAGATTTGGAGAAACGCCGCATTAAACCGAATGCTATATTTGGGGAACCGACTCAGCCACCTCCCTTCGGGTAGTACAGCGGTCTGGAAATCGAAATTATTTGTACCGTTCCCCTATCAAAACTAGGATCACTCCAACCAAACCTGGAGAAGCGGCGCATACGCCAAATATTGATATTTGGGGACCCATCTGAGCAGCGACCACCGCCGCCTACAGCGCCCGCCGTCAGCGACAAGTCGTTCCCTCTGCCCAGCCGGGTGAACATTACCTGGCAGAGCGGGAACAAGCGGAAAAGGTTCCGCCTACGCACTTCGTCCGGGATTACAATTCGTTTGAGGATGACGACAGAAGGTGAAATCATCACCGGGGGCATCCACGGCCTCTACATAAATGGCCAGGCCCAAAAAAGTTTTTTTTCTGTTGGCTAAGAAGAAAAAACCTTTTGTAAACGGGGAAATAATAAAGGAAGCTGCTGAATCTGTCTTTCAGAATTTTAAAAACAAAACTGAAATTATTGCGGCTATTGAAGCGATATCATTGTCAGCCAGAACAGTGTCGAGAAGAATAGAAGTTATCGCCACTGGTATGAAATCGGAGCTGGAAAGTGATATTAATAAGTGCAAGTTTTTTTCTCTTCAACTTGACGAGTTCACTGACATTTCCGATACTGCACAGCTATGTGTTATTATTAAAATGGTATTTAATGATTTTACCACAAAAGAAGAATTTTTGAAATTGTTGCCGTTGAAAGGTCGCACACAAGGTAAAGATATTTACGATGCATTTATAAACTTTGCAGAAGAAAGTCAGTTACCATTAAACAAGTTAGCTGCAATAGTTACTGATGGTGCGCCTGCAATGGTAGGCAAAAAAATGGCTTCGTTGCGTTGTGTATGGCAAATGATGTGTTTCCTCAATTCGCTCATTACCACTGCATCATTCACCAGGAGGCGTTGTGTGCCAAAATTCTTCGTTTTGAACACGTTATGAAGATTGTCGTCAAGATAATTAACTCTATTAGGGCTGCGGCAATGCAACACCGTTTGCTTCGGCAGCTTTTGCAAGATGAAGATGCTGAGTACACAGACTTGATATTGCACACGGAAGTTCGATGGATGAGCAGAGGCAAAGTGCTTGTACGCTTTCTCAGTTTGATAAACGAAATCAAACTTTTCTTAGCAATGAGAAAGGAAGATTATCCACAGTTAAGTGATCACTCGTGGCTTGCAGATTTAGGATTTCTCACTGATGTAACGATAAAACTAAATGAACTGAACCTGGAAATGCAAGGAAAAAATCATCATGTTGCAAAAATGGTTGAATCTGTGAATACATTCAAAGCCAAACTGACTTTATGGAAATCCCATTTGCTGAGAAATTCAATAATATTTAATATTTAATATTTAATATTTAATATTTAATATTTAATATTTAATATTTAATATTTAATATTTAATATTTTTTTCACAGACATTCATGTGATCGTAAATTTTCTTCAAATTTGGGAAGTTCACACTTCCCAAATTTGAAGAAAATTTACGATCACATGAATGTCTGTGAAAAAAATATTAATACCATTTGCCCCACATTTAGATATACTTTTGGACGATGTAACGTTCTGTTCTCGACCGCGTGCTTGGAGTGACCCGAACGACGTACACTTCCTTGACAAATTTGCCGGCACTTTAAAGATTTTCTGTTTAATGGTTATTTCAATGGTGGCCAACAAAATTGTAAGGGTTAATTCTTTTATATTTATTTTTCTTTCATCAAAACAACATATTTCAAAACAACAAATAAATAAATAGTTTTATTCAAATTAAGTAAATAATAATTTATACATACAAAATGTTTACATTAAACTTTAAGTTGATTTCATTAATCGTTCTTCATTTCCTATCCCAAAATAATCTTTTATTTCATATAAAAAATGTTTCAAGTTACTTTTATTTACAAAAAAAAATAATTAATTAATATCTCTTTAATTTTAATTCATCAAATAAAATATTTCTTTTATTTTCTCATAATCAGCACAATCTATAATAATCTCTTTATTTTCTATATAATTACAATTATTCAAGCCTAGTCTCAAATTAAATTTATAGTTAATATTTCATTGGAAATGATTTTCAATAATTTCTTAATTTTCTTAATTCGTATATTTAATACTTTTTAAATTCTTTTGTAAGTAAAATTTTAATATTCTTGTCATGTCCTTTTAAACTTCTAATACTTAAATTTCGCGTTTTTTCAATACCAATTAATTTTTTAATTATTCAAATAAATATATATTTATAATTTTTACCATTTTTAAAATTTCATAATTTTCATAATTTCATACCTTTTATATCAAATTATCATAATGCCGTATAATATCGGTCTTTTAATTTTTGACGTGATAACGTCTTATAAATTAATGAATCACCAATCTTATAAATTGATAAAACACCGGCTGCATGCACGAAAAAGTGTAACGTTCCTAAATCCTAACGTTCGTAACGCGTAACGCGTAACGTTCCGCCTGACCCTGTGTTTGCTAATTTCTCGCTCAATTTAAATCAGATCGGTTTGAAACCAGTCTTAAACGAAAGAGGAGAACATTTTACATAGATTTCGTATAACAGAATTTGCCTAAACAGTTTTTTTATACAAATTTATATAGAAAAATAGCTGTATAAATGCAATGTTGTCTAATGCATGGCGCGACGCGGTCGGTCGTCTTTGTTTGCCGTACATGGAAATTAGAAGATAACGTATGTCTTGTCTTAACATGAAAACAGCTGCATTTCTAATGTTTAATTCAATTTTTTGACATTAGTATTTTGTGAAATGCACCGCCTTCTAAGTTAAGTATTGGAATAACTAATTATTATTAGAACATAATACTTTGACAGTTGCAAACGTCACTTTTGACATTTCTTATCATTTCGACACCAAGGATAAGCGGATTGAAACCAAATTTTGGGAGGTTAGGTTATGTATTACGGAATACGTTATCACGTAAAACTATCGTCCGTAAACCGACTTTACAGACAACCAATTTTTTTATCATAGTATCTCGGTCACATAATTTTATCATAATAATTTTTTAATAATTATATTTTAATTACGCTCTATTCGATACTTTCAACGTTTAATTTTCATATCATCAAGAATATTAAAATCTTAGTTTATTTCTCATACTCATTATATATTAATAATTCGTGAATCATAGTTAATTTCTTTTTGTACATTCTAATTTCTACTTTATAATGATTGTTAGAAAAATTAGACTATTTATGAATCTGTTTCTAGGCTATATAATTTCATTATATTGTAACCTCAACTGAGGAGAGCCGCGGCTAGCGTAGTTCAGGCGGCGCGAGGGGCGTGGGCGAAGCCAATAAGAGATGAGAATTTTCTTGATGGGAAAAGCCAGAAAGGCTGTAAGTATCCAACCACCGACCACTTACACGAATTAAATAATTAATGGTAAAAATAAATAAATAAAATAAATTAAACCAAGGACGACACAATAACAACAACAAATGTTGTCACGTGACGGTGAAAACTAAAGTAGTGTGGGCCCACCGACCAAAGGTAAAAAGGGCGCCAGGACACAAGGGCCACACTATAGGAGTATCCAGGGAGTCCACCCCTGGATTATCGTGCCACGCTGACAACAAGTAATTGATAACACACGCCCAAAACCGTTTCCCAAAACGTAATAATTAACAACAAACAACAACAAACAACAACAACGATCCACTCACAAAAGAATGGATCGCCACCAAAACTAATGAACAAATCCAAATTCACAACAAAAAACAACCAATTAAAAGCGACTAAACAGCCGCTCGTAACAATTATTTAACAAATAACTCAACGGCACTGAGTAAATTCAGTGCCAACTTAATCTACGACACTCGATGCGTACAACAATTAGTCGACGAACTCAAATTAAATAAAAGTTGTCGCATCGACTTCAATACAGTGAGACGGCGTGTCGCGCCAACCTCAGAACCAAATGATAACACGACTAAGGCCCAAAATAATCTCCAAACATCAAAACATTAAATGATTAGCGGCATCGGCGTATAATAAATGCATTTGACATGTAATGACGCAGTAATTAATAAAGCGTAGCTGATACGTGGCGGCGTAATTACGACAACTCACAATTTCTGAACAGAATTATTCCAGAAATTCCAGGAATGAATCCTGATCCGCAACAACTACCTCAACGCTAATCCTAAACAGCAGAAAAACAGAAACTAACATCCAGAGTGCCAACAGGCCTGTTAATTCACGGTTGATCAATTTGTAAAATGATGACAACAATCAAAGGTGGGAAGGAACCTAAAATTTGGGACCGCTCTGCGCGGAACCAAATTCTCTGTGTTAAAAAAAGGATGCACGGAGGAATGCCATAAATCGCCAACGAAACTAAAAGTTTACAACCACTAAAACCTAGTCACAAAATGCCTACGAAGATTCGCCACAAAAATAATAATCAAAACGCAATATTCAATACAATAAAATCCGTCAACCACGGAGCCGATGTTTACGCGTTGAATATTCACCCGCTAATCCTCTCACAAAACACAGTGTATTGTGTATGTCATCTAAGACAAGATCCGACGCACGTAGGTGTGCTGTCTACGTTTCCTCGTCTAGCGCACCGCTCTACGCAATCGTTCGCTCTCTCGCACACTGACCATTGCTCAAGTCGGGACAGCTGTCTGTCTCCGTGTGAAAGGCAGACCTCGTGTCGTTCTTTATTAACTCATGGCTTTTTCGCCTCTCTCGCTCGCACTCATTATCAACCTTTTTGCAATTTAAAATAACTTCAAATAATTCACATATTATTTCTACACAATTTACTCAAGACAAAATGGCTTAAGGTTGTAAAACTTTACAATATATAAAAAAATATAACTTTCTTTATTTCAATTATTAAACTTTAAAAGGATTTACTGTAGGGAAAAATAACCACGCTACAGAAATCTGGCGAGGACAATTATCTTAGCATAGTTTTAATAAAACATCCTCCTTTAAACATCAAGTTTGCACAATGCAAAACCCAGTCGTACATACTTGATGTAATTATCTATTATTTCAACATCAAATTTATACAATGCAAACGCAGTTGTACATACTTGACGGAATTATTAAATATGATTTTTAAATAGGAAAAATTAACCGTCATACATAAATTTACAACTCTTTAACTTATTTCATTTCCAGTTTTGTTAACCAGAATCTTTCTATTAGTAATCCGTATATTTTAAGTTAAAATAAATATATTACCTCATGATGCGACTTCGATAATATATTGGTGGTTTAATTGCAATAATATATTAACTTTATCAAATTATTCTCTTACAGCGAGAGATTAAGTAACTTTTTAACCGACTTCAACAAAAAGGAGGAGGTTCTGTGTTCGTCTGTTATTTTTTTTTTTTATGTATGTTCACCGATTTCTCCGTCAATTATGGACCGATTTTCAATTTTTTTTTTTCGAAAGAGTGCAACTCAGAGGTGGTCCCATCGGAACCAAGTCAAGATCTGATGGTGGAATCCGGAGAAATCGAGGGAAACTCTCAATTTTCAAAGAAACGCATAATGTTTTTTATGTATGTTCACCGATTTTTAGTGTTAGATTAACACTAAAAAGAGAAAAATAAAATATTTTTAACAAAAAAATTGAACCGACTTCACACTAAAAAGTAAAAAATAATTGCGTACTGAAATGTTTTGGAGTCGGTGTAGTTCTCGGAATAGATTTCATTTTGGCTGACACCGACTCCAAAACATTTCAATACGCAATTATTTTTTACTTTTTAGTGTGAAGTCGGTTCAATTTTTTTGTTAAAAATATTTTATTACTGATTGAATGTTTAAAACAGAATCAATTTAATGTCTATTTATATTTAAGGTTAAAAACAGAATGAATTTAATGGTACTTTTCAAAATTAATATTTAGACAAAATGAGACATCCTTCAGATGATATTAACCAATCAAATTACGTATAATTGACTTGTTCATAACTTACTTTCGCTCGGTCATTTACTAACGCATTTTGGATATACGGAGTAATACCTAATATCATAATTTTGATTATATGTTTAAATTTTTACAAGGTGGTACAAAAGGATAATAAACAAAAAATGTTTTTTACAACGTTAAATAATAAATTGGTACCTGTAACTTTGTAACGTTATAACGAATTTAATTCTCGTTTCCAACAATTTAAGAATCTCGAGGCTGTCTTGGAGTTCATAATTAACCCATTCGCAGAAGGTGATGTTTCAGAACAGATCAAAAACTATTTTTGCATAGAAAATTACGATGAAATAGAGCTGGAAATAATAACCATAAAGAATGATTTGAGCCTTATAATCATACATGAGGGACGAAAACTTTTGGAATATTGTTGATGAAAATAAATATCCCATTTTAAGAACATAATCTCTTAAAATACACGCGTATAGTGCATCAACATACGCATGCGAATCCTTATTTTCGACAATGAAACACTTAAAATCAAAATATAGAAGCAGAATGACCAATGTAAATTTGGACCATTGTATGAGGACAGGTACTTCCAATTACGAGCCAGATTTCATCAAGTTGTCGGAAGAAATGCAAGGCCAACGATCAAACTAATAATTAATTAATTAGGTAGTGAGTGTATGTACTATGACGAAAAGTCCGGCTAGCAAGCTCAGCGGTGCAAAGGTCGGGGGTCCGTTTTTTTTTTTTTAGTTTGGGCAAACGTGCTTAAAAGGGCTTAAAAAAAATTAACAAAAAAAAAAACACTCAAAACTGACACAGGCGAATGCCTGGAATAAAAATCCTACCACCTACAACTCGACAAATAAAGACAAACACAACCAAAACCGTTTTTAGTATTTAAAAAAAAATATCTAATAAACAAGGGAATCTATTGTTAATCTCAAGAATATTAAATATCGTATGTGTCGTACCGACTGATATCAGAAAAGGGCGCCAGGACAAAAGACCATACGAGGCAACACAACCGGTCCAAGATTGTGTGCGAGAAAAAGATTCTAGAAAGAAAATAACCCTAAAAACTAACACAACACAACGTAACGACAAATCGAACCATCCAAGAAAATATCCCATAAACTAAATCGTACGACAAGGCTGACAATTTAATTCCTACAATAAAGTACGCTCACAATAATACATTAAAATCACTGGTGTCATCCACGCCAAAGGCAGGCCCGCCACTGGCAGCACCGTGAGATCTTTTAAATAATTATTTAAAGATTCGTGGAATAATAAACATATCTGCTGGGGAGAGTCATAATGTTATACTCAATAAACTTGTCTCTTACATCAGTTCTGTAATTTATGCCTGACAAAATTCTCAGAGCTTTCCTCTGTATTTTAAATAGGCGTTGGGCTTGTGGTGCGTGCCCCCATATAAAAATACCATATAATAGACTCTTGAATGAGCGAGTGAAATATTAATTTAGCAGTACTATGGTCAACTACCTTTACCAGCTTTTTTAAAAGATTAGAAGACTAGAAGCTTTTGTTGCCACTGCATTTATGTGATATTCAAAAGTCAATGTAGAATCTAAATAGATGCCTAGAAACTATATATGTTTAGCATTTCTGCTATCTGGATGGTTTCTTAAAGTAAAAATAGCTGAATCGGTTTTTGTTTCATTTAAGCAGAATTTATTGACTGTAAACCATTCGCTAGCCTCTTGAAAACTGCTTTCCATCTGAGAAACTAAAGAATCAAATTCATGTGTTTTGTTTATTAGGCTGGTGTCATCAGCGAATAACATTACTTTACCTGTATTTACAGCTGCTGGAATGTCATTTACATATTATATCAAAAAAATCAAAGGGCCAATATAGAGCCCTGAGGGACTCCATATTTGAGATAATCAGCTTTTGATTTGTCCAAGTCTAATACGGTAATTTGTTGTCTATTACTTAGATAGCTTTCCATCAGCCTCAGGCTCATCTCAGAAAAACCGTATATCTTCAGTTTGTATAGAAGAATTTTATGATCTATAAAATCAAATGCTTTAGTTAGATCGCAGAATGTAACTCCTGTGAATTCCTTATTTTCATAACCATTAGTTACAGTTTACAGTAAATCACAGATTGCTAAGATAGTAGAACCTTTATTTCTAAAGCCATATTAATTTAAGCAGAACAGATTTTCATTTTCAAAGTACTTATAAATCTGTTTTTTAATTAATAATTCAAATATTTTTGAGAAAACGGGAATAAGTGAGATTGGCCTGAAGTTGTTGGGATCATCTTTGTCACCATTTTTGTGGACTGGAATTACTTATCATACTTTAAAGCATTCGAGATAATATCCTTTTTTAATACTTATGTTAAAAAGTTTTGTTAAATGTGAGACCAGTACATCTTTTAAGTCTTTTATAATTGTGATGTTTAATATCATAGATGTCTTTGCTATTTTTATTTTTATTGAATTTATAGCATCTCTCACTTCGTTGAAAGTAAATTCCCTAAATGTAAAATTACACTCTGAGCCTGCTCTTTCCATATTATGCAAATAGCAATTAGTTTGAATTTGAGTCGTCTTTAATTTACTTACTATGTTCTCAGCAATGTTTACAAAAAATTCATTGAAATCATTTGCAGTTATGTTCGCACTGGTTTTTGAATATTTATTTTCCAATCTTAACGAAATTCATAATTTCCTAACAGACTTGGAAATAGCAATTACTTTTACTAGAGAAAATAAATTGCATACTTTAGCTGTAAAACCTAAAGAACTCGTTTCTTTAATCTCAAGGTTAATAAAACAATATGGTCCTGATTCTTTACCATTTGACATAAATAACTTGAATGCATACTATTCAGTTATCGAAGCGAGTTCGTTTACAACTAGAAAACACATTGTTAAGTTTGTAACGAAAATACCTATTACCTATGTCAACACATTTCAACAATATGAAATAATTCCGATACCTAATCAAAACAATCACATTCTCATACCCTACAAACCTTTTAAAACCAAAATTAAAATATGGTATACTTTCAAAATTTAAATAACTACGAAACATTTATTAGTCTAATTCAAGAGACATTTAAAAATAACGCATACCAAATTACACAACAAATCTTTTTCTCAAAGACGAAGAAAATCTGTTAGAAAAAGAAAGCATAACACGTAACTATCATCTAGGAAAAACAAACCATCGCGGTGTTAACGAAACATACACCCGTATTTCAAACCAATATTCTTGACCCAAAATACGAGAACACATTACAAAATTTATTAACAATTGCGATACTTGCCAACTAAATAAATACGAGAGAAATCCTAATAACCCTCCATTAGAAATTACTCCAACACCAAACAAACCACATGAAATTATAAGCCTAGATCTATTTCAATTCAAAAAACAGCAATTATTAACTATAATTAACGATTTTAGTAAATTCGCCCAAGCTTACCCTGTAGAATGTAATGCTATAGATATCACAAAAAAATTACTTTCTCACATGTCTCATCATGGACAACCTATACAAATACGTATGGATAGTGGTACAGAATTTAATAATACAATATAGTTAAAGAATTCTGCAAAACACCTACCATAAAAACTAATTTTACTACAAAATTACACCCACAATCAAATGGAAATATTGAAAGATTCCATTCTACCCTAACAGAACATCTTAGAATAATCAACAATAAATATCATCCAGAGCACTCTATCCCTGGGCCTGAACAGATGACATACGCTGTAATTGGCTATAACAACATCATACATAGTGTCACAAAACACAAACCCATTAACGTTTTAACTGGACACATAAATAACAAAAATCTTTTAGAAATAGACTTTAATGAAAAATACATGTCGAATTATATTAATACACATAGAGAACTAACAAAAGAAATTTATCAAAAAATCCAAAATCAAATAAAAAACAACAAAATAATTGTTATATTCAAAAATCAAACATATCCAAAAAACAGTCACCAGTATATACACCTCGAACAAAAGCATATATAAAGACTAAACCCCGTGTAAAATCACGACCACGTACACGACAAACATTAGTACAAGAAAATACAGGTGAAAAAGTTAAAACAACTAAAACCACATTCCATAATCAACAATTAAGACGACCTCTTAAATTGCAGGATACTGTCAACACTAACAACACTGACGAAGACAATATTTAGTCAGAAAGTCAAAATAACTGATATTTCCGAAAATCCCGGTATACTTCCATTTTTTCTTAATGAAACCAAAATTCAAAAATCTTTCCACACTTCCATCCACCATTACGATTTACACGAACTAGAACAAAAACTTATATTTACACAAGATTATATTCAGAAAAATCGTAATTTTTCAAATCCCACTAACACTTTAGAAGTAGACTTATGGCATTTTGTAAAATCAATTAATATTAATCTAAATAATAATTTTAAAAAATTGAACACAATTTTACTCAGAAATGATCACATTAGAAGAAAAAGAGGCTTAATTGATGGGCTCGGAACAGTAATAAAAATCATCTCTGGCAATTTAGACCAAAAAGATGCCGAAAAATTTAATCACGAAATAGAAATATTGAAAAACACACAAATAAAAGTTAATAAAACTAATCAGCAAATATCTTTAAATCACGATTTACTAATTAGTTACAATGACACAATAACTAAGTTAACCAACAATCAAAAACAGTTGTTTTTATTTACGAAAAGAACTGATTTTAAACTTGACTTTCTCAAAAAACATATGATTTTAAGTGACATGCTTTCCAATCTTAACGAAATTCACAATTTCCTAACATACTTGGAAATAGCAATTACTTTTACTAGAGAAAATAAATTGCATACTTTAGCTGTAAAACCTAAAGAACTCGTTTCTTTAATCTCAAGGTTAATAAAACAATATGGTCCTGATTCTTTACCATTTGATATAAATAACTTGAATGCATACTATTCAGTTATCGAAGCGAGTTCGTTTACAACTAGAAAACACATTGTTAAGTTTGTAACGAAAATACCTATTACCTATGTCAACACATTTCAACAATATGAAATAATTCCGATACCTAATCAAAACAATCACATTCTCATACCCTACAAACCTTTTATTACCCTGACTAAGGAAACTTATTGGTACTCGAAGAACCATGCAGATCATACGGAACAAGTTCGAAGACAAGAAAACCAATAGTTTAAAAAACTGATTGTGTTCACCAGCTGACAGTAAACAAAGATAGAACCTTATGTGAATTAACATCAATATGTAAAATAAAAAATTTGTTCGTGGAACAAATAGACTTGAGACATTATACATATAATAACTAGTGGGTAAGCCTGTCTCCGTCAGGCGCAATATCGTAATCCGACAATTCAAAATAGCATCTTTCTTTATACATTATAACAAATAATAATCTTTCATCAAAATATGGGTTTTTTCTTTAAAAAAAATATTCTTAGTTGAAACCGTGACTGATTGACTGATTTATCAACGCACAGCTCAAACCACTGGACCGATTAGGCTGAAATTTGGCACACAGATAGTTATTATGAGGTAAGTATCCGCTAAGAACAGATTTTTTTTAAATTAAACTCCCATAAGGATGTGTAGGGGGTTCAAATTTTGCATCGAGAAATCATATAAGATGTAACAATTCGAAAATGCGCAGGATTACTCCAGTCAACAAATAAATAAACACGTGTTTCATGCTTTTTCAAAAACAACCCCTTCGGGGGGTGAAAAAAGGTAAATAGTTTAAAAATCAACTTAGGTGTCATTTTCAAGGTTTTGGCAGGACGTTGATCACGTGAATGTAGTAATCCATTTTGAAATTTATTAGGGAGTCTACGTCGAAAAAGGAGTTTCTATGCCAAATAATGGGAATGCATCCGTGTTTCGTCTTAATCGCGCGTGTTACATGCAGAAAACTGCAATCTACAATTGAAAAACAACCCACGACTTCCTGAGATTGACAACGATTCTGCTCATCTTATCTTAGAGAAACGTTTTCTTATGACGGAAGAAACATACAGAAAGGCATTCATCGCGAATCACTCAGACCTAATGGTTGGTCAACAAATACAATAATTATAACTATACAATAATAAACTTATAAATTTCCATATACTTGTAACTTTGAATAAAATAATATTTTTTTAAAAACACGTTTGTCAAAACGACCAACGTAACTGACGCAGTCGGTAATTTTTTAGAAGGGGAGAGTGAGCAAATATCATTCTAAACCTAAAAAAATTGGTTGTCTGTAAAGTCGGTTTACGGACGATAGTTTTACGTGATAACGTATTCCGTAATACATAACCTAAATTCTACATATAATAATTATAATATTTCGAATCTATGATATTGCATCTTTCGCTTCAAATTTAGGTTAATTTTATTTATTTAAATTACTCACCATATAATATAATTGTTTTTTTAACTTTCTTTCTTTCGTATTTATTTTAAGTCTCAAAGATTAGCTGTCATAATATTTATAAAACAATTGTTTCACTGTTTATAATATAAAATTCCAAAACCTACTTACAACTATTTAAGTATTTTCATACGTCAAAAAATTGATTTTTATAATGATAAAATTTGTAAGAAAACGATTTTTTCGAGAGATGAGACCTAGCTAAAACGATTTTTTGCCCCCTAAAATCCCTTTTCAGTAAATTTCATCCAAATCGTTAGGGCCGAAATTGCAAGAAAATATTTTCCAAATAAAATTAAACCTGTTTCTTTTGTAGTATCTACCTTCTTTAAAAATCACGATGCTAATGGCGTCATAACTGTTAAAGCTTTCGACGAATTTAACTCAGATACAGATTTAAATGTTGCTCTTTTCAAATTTCACAATTATTTTGATGGACTAATAGGTATAGATAATCTAACGACACTAAAAGCTTCACTAGATTTTAACAACCACACTTTGCAAACCTGCAATGCAAATATAAAAATAAAACTTTACGAAATAAATAAAAAAGTGAAAACAAAAAATGAAGTAAAATTGTAATTGAAATAGAACCCAATTCATACAAAATTGCCCAAATACCAGTAGACAAAAATGGCGATGTTATAATTTCAGAATTAGAAACAAAAAACATACTACCTAATTCCAGCTGTGTTAACTAAGTCACAAAATTTTCAAGCAACCGTTTAAATAATAAACAAAACACCTCAGCCTAGAAAATTTACTTTCCAAAGACCGATACAAACAGAATTATTCGACGAACAAGCCTGTTCATTATTCAATGTTCATATCGATTACGAAACTGATCGACAACATATTGACAATATTATAAACACTGACCACATGAATTCTGAAGAAAAAATTAAATTAATAGATCTCTGTAAAAAACCGTTGACATTTACACATAAAATCAGACATCAAATTAGAACCAAAGACGAAATTCCTATATAATTATACTAAATCATACCGTTACCCTTATATCCATAAAAATGAAGTTGAAAATCAAATCGAAAAAATGCTTGAACAAAACATCATCAGACACAGTTATTCTCCATGGTCCAGTCCCATATGGATTGTTCCCAAAAAAATAGATAACTCTGGCAAAGCTAAATGGCGATTAGTTATTGACTACAGAAAAGTTAACGA
This sequence comes from Xanthostigma xanthostigma, assembly GCA_963575645.1. Classification (NCBI taxonomy): domain Eukaryota; kingdom Metazoa; phylum Arthropoda; class Insecta; order Raphidioptera; family Raphidiidae; genus Xanthostigma; species Xanthostigma xanthostigma. The sequence goes on from OY754474.1 coordinate 11,688,219, forward strand.
AAAAACAATCGATGACTAATTTCCCATTCCCAACATAACTGACTTATTAGATAAACTCGGACGAGTCCAATATTTTACAACACTCGATCTAGCTTCCGGATTCCATCAAATCCAAATGGATCCTAAAGACGTTGAAAGAACAGTATTTTCGACAGAATTTGGCCATTACGGATTCCTTCGTATGCCATTCGGACTTAAAAACGCCGCGTCCACGTTTCAACGTGTGATGAACGAAGTATTCAAAGATTTAATAAACAACATATGCCTAATTTATATGGACGATATTGTAATATTCTCAAATTCACTAGACGAACACATTCAAAATTTAAATAAAATATTTAAAAAATTACGCGAAGCTAACTTTAAAATTCAGTTAAACAAAATCGAATTCTTAAAACGCGAAACTAAATTTTTAGGCCATGTCATAACCCCGGAAGGCAACAAGCTAAATCCAGATAAAATTAAATGCATTCAAAATTTTCCAATACCTAAAACACAAAAAGATATTAAAAGCTTCCTCGGACTTTTAGGATATTATAGACGATTTATAAAAGATTTTGCTAAACTAACTGTACCACTAACTAAATGTTTAAAGAAAAATGCAAAAACAGAACATACTTCCCAATTTATTGAATGTTTTAATTTGTGTAAAGAATTACTAATTACCGAGCCTATTCTATCATACCCAGACTTTAGCAAACCATTTAACATAACGACAGATGCCTCAAATTTTGCAATTGGCGGAATCCTGTCACAAGGACCAATAGGTAAAGACAAACCTATAGCATACGTTTCAAGAACTTTAAATGATTCTGAAAAAAATTATTCAACAATCGAAAAAGAACTTTCGGCAATAATTTATTCAGTTAAACAATTTAGACCTTATGTATTTGGAACGAAATTTTCATTAATAACGGACCACAAACCTCTACAATATTTATTCAACCTAAGAGAACCAAATTCTAAACTTATACTGTTGGAATATTATAAGGATACAAAAATTAATCTTTACTATTTTAGTAATAGTTTCAAAACAAATATATATCAGCTATTATATATTAAGTGATGAATGATTATTTTTCTTAAGGTGCTAAAAGTAAATATACAGAGAAAATATTCTGTCAAGAATATAAGGGTTTCAAGTACTTATGTTTATGCGATAGTTTTAAGATAAGTATAGAGAAGATCCCTCATATGGTTTTTAAGTAATTATAGAATATAGTCTTATACGGATATTCATACAGATAACACTGCCTTCCTTAGTGCATCTTTTTAAATAAAAAGAATAATTATTTGAAGAATAAAAGTGTTATTTAATTCATAATATTGAAACCTGATTCCCATTTTCCGATAGGTTATGGGCCCAGGACACTCGTGCTTTAAGTTTTGTTGAACGCTCAGGGCATTCGTGCTAAGATGAATAATAAATTAAAATCCAAGACATGATAATATAATTTAAGTATAATTCAGGGCACTCGGGCTATTATTTAAGTTTTGAATAATATATTTAAAATCCAGTATTCGTGCTGTTATTATTATTATTTAAGTTTTGAATAATATTACGTGCTATTATTTAAGTTTTGTATATTAAATTAAAATCCAGTAATCGTGCAGTTATTTAAGTTTTGTTAATTATCCAGGATACTCGTGGTGTTAAGTTTTGTATAATAGATTAAAAATCCAACAGTGCAAAATTATATGAGTTTTGAATAATATTAAAATTTATAGTATTGTGTTTTGTGTAACGTGCTATTATTTGAGTTTTGTATAATATTAAAATTTCTATTTATTGTGTTTTGTGTAAATAAAACAAATTAAAGTGAAATTAAGTTAGTCAAATATAAGTGATTTAAGTGAAATAGAAATTTAGAATAATTTATTTTATATTGATTAGAAAATAGTAGATATATCCAAAAATCAATCATTTATAATTAAGTGTCATCAATGTGGTAGATTGGGACACATGAAAAAATTGGTTGTCTGTAAAGTCGGTTTACGGACGATAGTTTTACGTGATAACGTATTCCGTAATACATAACCTAAATTTATATAATAATTATAATAATTCGAATCTATGATATTGCATCTTTCGCTTCAAATTTAGGTTAATTTTATTTATTTAAACTACTCACCATATAATATAATTGTTTTTTTTAAACTTTCTTTCTTTCGTATTTATTTTAAGTCTCAAAGATTAGCTGTCATAATATTTATAAAACAATTGTTTCACTGTTTATATAAAATTCCAAAACCTACTTACAATATTTAAGTATTTTCATACGTCAAAAAATTGATTTTTATAATGATAAAATTTGTAAGAAAACGATTTTTTCGAGAGATGAGACCTAGCTAAAACGATTTTTTGCCCCCCAAAATCCCTTTTCAGTAAATTTCATCCAAATCGTTAGGGCCGTTTTCGAGAAAAGCACGCACAGGGTCAGGCGGAACGTTACGAACGTTACGTTAGGAACGTTACACTTTTTCGTGCATGCAGCCGGTGTTTTATCAATTTATAAGATTGGTGATTCATCAATTTATAAGACGTTATCACGTCAAAATTAAATACATCTAAAAAACAAACTCCTGTATACACACCTCAAACAAAAGCATACATCAAAACCAAACCACGTGTAAAATCCAAACCACGCACAAGACAAACAGTTCAAAAAGATATAGATAACAAAGTTAAAACGACTAAAACAACATTTCATAAACAACAATTAAGACGATCTCTTAAATTGCAGGATACTGTCGACACTAATAACACTGACGATGACAATACATAGTCAAGAAGTCAAAATAACAGACATTTCCGGCAATCCTGGCATACTTCCATTTTTCTTACATGAAACCAAAATTCAAAGATCCTTTCACACCTCGGTCCATTACTATAATTTACACGAACTGGAACAAAAACTTACTTCTACACAAGAATACATTTCAACACATTTGAATTTTTCAAATCCTAAAAACACTTTAGAAGTAGACTTATGTCATTTTATAAAGTTGATTAACATTAATCTTAACAACAATTTTCAAAAATTGGACTCGATTTTGCTCATAAATGATCACACTAGAAGAAAAAGAGGTTTGATTGACGGTCTCGGAACAGTTATAAAATTCATTTCAGGAAATTTAGATCAAAAAGACGCAGAAAAATACAATAAAGAAATAGAAATGTTGAAAAATACACAAATCAATATAATCAACACAAATAATCAGCAAATATCTTTAAACCATGATTTACTAATAAATTATAATGACACAATAACTAAATTAACCAACAATCAAAAACAGTTGTTTTTATTTACGAAAAGAACTGATTTTGAACTTGACTTTTTAAAAAAACATAATATGATTTTAAGTGATATGCTTTCCAATCTTAATGAAATTCACAACTTCTTAACAGATTTGGAAATCGCGATTACGTTTACTAGAGAAAATAAATTACATACGTCAGCTGTAAAACCTAGAGAACTCATTTCTTTAATCTCAAGGTTAATAAAACAATACGGCTCAAATTCATTGCCATTCGATATAAACAACTTGAACGCATACTATTCAGTTATCGAGCGAGATCGTTCACAAATAAGAAACATATTGTTAACTTCGTTACGAAAATACCTATAACATATACCAGTACATTCCAACAATACGAAATAATTCCGATACCTAACCGAAACAATTTCATACTAATACCATATAAACCCTTTATTACCTTGAATAGAGAAACATATTAGTACTCTGAAGAACCATGCAAATCATACGGAACAACAGCTTTATGCAAGTTCGAAGACAAGAAAACGAACAGTTTAAAAACTGATTGTGTTCACCAACTGATCGTAAATAAAGATAAAACCTTATGTGAATTAACTCCAATCTCCAAAATAAAAAACTTATTCGTATAATAGATTTGAGACACTACATAGTGATAACCAGTGAACCCATTAAAATAGACAGTAACTGCAAAATAGACCCAATTATTAAAAATATAAATCTACTAGAAAATGTTTGAATGGATCTGACTAACTGAGTGAGGTATAAGCAAAAAACACTTTTATTTTAAGTCCTGTCCTCTGGGACTGAAATTCTATCCTAGATCAGTTTTTAGCTCCGGAAAATCTCGTTTCTGTAAATTGCATCACAATCGTTAGATCCTTTTGTCAATAAAGTTCTACGCATACCTATACATTAGTGAAAATTACATAATGCTACACATATAATATAAAAATAACATACCTTATAGATATTATTGTTATTATTTAGATATTCGTTAAAGTTATAATTTGTTCTTTTTATTTTATTTATATAATTTACGTTATATATTTAGAACCTATTAAAGATCTGTCAGTATTTAGACATTTTGTACCTAATTTCTTTTTCACATTTTAGTACATTGTTTATATACGTAACCAAGGCAACTATGTATATTAATTCCATGGCCTGTTATGTTATACGAAGTTTTTATCAAAAAAAAAAACCCTATTTCAGTCCCCGGGGAGAAAATCGAAAATCTGGCTCCGTTAGGATCTGTCCCGTGTCTTATACTATAAGTGTGCCAAATTTCAACTTTCTATGTGTACTGGGGCCTTCTGGAGGCTCTGGCAAGACAGAGATCCGGACACACAATAGGTAATTATATATGTAGATAACTAGTGAACGCAACAAAATAGACAGTAATTGTAAATTGAATCCAATCATAAAGAATATAAATTTATTAGAATTGCCTAAATCTTGTAATTTCACTATAAAACACGAAACATATACTAAGGATAATATTAACAAAGTTATAGAAGCAGTAATATTACCAGACATTAGTATATAACCTAACGTTAATAAAAATCATGAAATAAATTTACAAGACATAAATGATATTCATAAATTAATAAAACAAACCGCACCACAATGACAATAATATCTAATAACTTATTAATGGGTATATAATAATATATTTTTTAATAATAGATTATGAGCTAACAATTAAAAAAGCTAGTACCTAACAATACGCCAACAAATAGAAAATTTTCAAACAATGAAAATAAATAGTATTAATTTATTTCAGTTACATTTTTATGGTAACACTATTCATATCAATGTACAGTTTATATATAAATCTATAATCTATATCACACAATAAACATTAAACAATTCTTAAGCGATCACATATTATTGATTAATATTCGTTCAAGCATAGGTATTTGCTTACATGTGCTGTTTCTTTGTTTGTTTGTTTTTACCATTCCAATCCACAAGTGGGAAATGGTACTAGTTAAGGTCAAAAAACACTTTTCAAAAATTTTACATTATCTTTCCGTTTTGAGGTCCCCCGAATCCAAAAAACATATTTTTCAAAATCTCTGTGCGTCTGTTAGTCTGTCTGTGAACACGATACAGGTCAAACGGATGAACGGATTGATACCAAATTTTGGGAGGATGTTTGGTATGCAAATATGAAGAGCCCTATTGTTTTTGGGGAAAATCGGCGCATGCGCAGAAAAGATATATGCTAAAGAGGTGTTTTAATGGTATACTTTTCATAACGGATTATTATTCTATTTATTTTATCAAGAAAGTTTTTTAAAAAAATTTTTTTCTAAACTTTATAGTTTCAGAAATATTTTGAAAATTAAAAAAAAATCAATCGCTCTTTTGTTTTATGGATCTGTCAGAAATAAACAGTTCGGCATGCTTTGATTAATGTTTACATGACGTGGAACATATTATGTACGTAACTATGGCAACGAATAGCACATATATTGAATACTAGCGATTACCCGCGTCATCTCATACGATATCAAAAATTTTATTTTCTTTATTATAATCAAAAGTCAAAGTTTTTGAAGTTGAAATGGTCCCGCGCGTCGCCCAATTGGCTGGAATTGTTTTTTTAAGTTCAGCTGGAAATATTAATCTTTAACTGTTCTACAACAATGAGAAACTAAAAAACGTATGTGCCTATTCAGTGAAATTTTACCATACAAGTATCCGGCGAGTCAAAGTGCGATCCTTCGGGTCACTATTTTATTATTATTTATGTGAATTAGTTTTCTCTCTTTTGAAGTTTTGATCTTCAAGTAAAATCGAGTTGAAACATTTTTAGGGGTAAGGACTTTTAGTATGTTTATCTCCTAACTAGTCCAAACAAAGTTCCTAAGTCAAACGTTCTGCTTTCGACTTTTCCATCTACATTCCCCTTATGAGCACTCATTGACCAAACTAAAAAATCAACGACCACTGACAGCGCCGTGTATTCGTTAATTGGGTTTTAGAGCATTTGACGACTGACCACAGAACAAATAAAGGTAGTTCCATGCGACTGACCCTGCTTACAGAAAAAAAATCATCTTCAGTGATGACGCTCATTTCTGGTGGCATTGTAAACAAACGGATTTTGAGCGACGAAAATCCACGGGATATTCATCAGGTGCCTCTCACTGTTTAGTGTGGATTTTGGTCCGGCTGTATCATCGGCCCTTATTTCTTCGAAAATATACAAGGAGCCATACATAATGTCGTAGAAAGAACTTTAAAATAAAAAAAATTGTAGCAATAAATTTAATCTGTTAAAATGAAAAGTGCCCGAAAATTATGGCGGAAAAGATCCAGAAATTTGTATTGTATTGCAAAGGCCGTTGCACACTAGGCTGGAAATGTTGCTGGCAACGAGACTTGAATTGACGTTACTGCGGACTCGCCTGCTAGCCCACAAGATGGATTTTAAAATTAGAACGGGCTATTTTTCCTGCTAGGTCCTCTGCTTGCTCTGAGCAACAACCAATCAGGAAGCAGAATTTTGTCACGTGGACGACTTGAACAAATGCCCTCAAACCAATACGGCGTCTTGTGCTCAGACAACAGACACGTTTTGCTCTGTGTTTATTTGAACAGTCACTGCACGCGCACCAGATCTATCCTCAATAGAAGCTTGAAAAGACGTCTCGTGTGAAGCGAGCACGTAAAAGCAATCAAGAAAACCAGCGCTAGAAAACTAATAGTCAAATCATAGATAAACGTATTAGAGGAAGATTACTAATCTAGTTAGCAAATAATGGTGGCCATTTCGAACATGTCATAAAATAATTTCTTATGACTGTAATTTAAAATAAATAATAAGTGTTTCAAAATGTTTGTTGAATTCAACAGTGTATCCAATCCGCAATGTTTGGCTAATAATAATTGATTTCATACCTTCCATCTTCTGTGTAGTCTATCTTAAGAACCAATCGATCGATTTCATTTTTTTTTACCATGGTTGAATAGAGAATTTTATGCCCTTTCAAATGATGCATCACAAGGTAGGGGGTGCCATTTGAAATTTCAAAGTGGGGGTGGCTGGGGGCTAGGGGATCAAACCTAAAATTCTCTAGGTTCCATTTTTGAACTTCCCCCTCGATATCTAATTCGACGTGTTTTCACTCAAAACAATAATCACATCAGGTCAGGAGTTATTAAGGGTGGATACTTTTGAAATCAACACACTGTATAATAAAACTTACACTCTTTCTAATATTTGTACGCTTTTTTTTAAATAAATACGACTAACACGACCGTATTTGTTACTTTTGTATGTGTGCCTGTCTAGCTCTACTATGAATAGACTCAAACAAACGAAATATTTGTTTTTAGATATGGATAAATTCATTATTCGTTTTCCAAATAAAAGAACGGAGCCACCAATAATTTACGGCGATCATGAACTTAAAATTTCGATAAGCTGCGAAGATGATAAGAATAAGAAGCCTGCGAATATAGAAAATGAAGACATTGCTTGTACGTCTAAAGTAGCAGATAATCCATCATCAAAAGCCGGTGAGAGATCAGGTCCTGGTCGTTGTTTTCAAATAAAGTGGAAAAATACATTTAAATGACTACATTACGAGGAAGATGTATTCAAAGTATTTTATGAATTGTGTCGAAACGCATATCTAAACCACAAAATCCCAATGAATTCCAAGTATACAAAGCTTTCTTACAAATCATTTATTATGGAAGGATTCAATACATGGAATAAAGCATTAGAAAGATTTCGATGTCACGAAAAATCGGAAATACATAGAAAGGCTGTAGAGGTAATGTCTACAATGTCTACAAATTTATTTGTTGAAATGTTTAGAGGCGAACTTTCGTCAGTTAAAATACGCTTATTATTGTCTAATACTGACTTATAATTCAGCGCACATTTTGAATGTGCACAATGAAAGATTGTGCAATTATAATAATTAATATATAAGTAAACCGTTTTTTTTGCATGTTGTTCATTGTTGAGAAAAATAATATTCTCTATGTTATGTACTATTTAAATTTTATTTTTTAAGATCTCAATGTCCCAAAGATATGCTTGTGAACATCTATTAGGCAATAGTTCATTCCAAAATTAGTTATGTGCATTTTAATAAGGATTAATTGTCGAATAAAATGGGGAAAAAGCTATCAAATCGGAAGTGCTGTGTTGTTGATTGTAAAGATACACCAACTAAACATCCAGAATTACAATTCCACCGTTTTCCTGGATTTTCTTATGAATTAGAGAGGAAAAAAATGGACTGCAGAAGTACGTCGTCAACGGTAATTAAATTTTATTTTACGTCTGTAATCATTATTAAATACATGAAAAATATCATAATGGTTTTTTTGTTAACAAAAATAAAATTTAAATAATTTAAAAAGTAAAAATGTATATCATTTATGTAGTTTTTTTACTGACATTTTGCGTATTTTTTTTCTATAATTAAGAATAACGCTGGTTTCCATGTGTTTGTAAGTTTTGGGTGAACCACTTTTAAAAAAATCAAATACGAGACGGTGCGAAGATACTTTCCTAGTGTATAATATAGAGATAAAACAATAGAGTACGCGAGACCGCAGTGAAAGTGTCTGCAATTAAGAGAGAGAGAGAGAGAGAGAGCAGTTCCTTATTTCTATGGTATCTAATGATGCAAAACAATGCTGATTTGAGTAAACTAATTTATGGTTTTCGTTTTACCTGAAACTGATCAACTTACAATTTATAATAAGGACACAAATCTTAACGAGACAATAGTTATATATTTGACAATTTTGCTTCATGAATACCAACTTTCTCAATTAGTTCAATAACAGTTAACGATTCAATAACTATTGAGCGATTTAAGAAGTCTTATGAATACTATTAAATTAATTATAAAGAGTTTATAAACAATTGTTATATTTTTAGTTCACAATTGGCAGAAGTACATCAAACGATTTCACAATACCTAAATGTACAGTTTCGCTACAGCACTGTACCTTAGAGTTCAATAAATGCTGGACAATTTCTGATCACGTAAGTTCACAAGGTCATTACTAGGGGCAGATGGGGTATATAAAATACTACCGACGGCACACATGAAGGGCGACGAAGCTAGGGGGGAGGCCTCAAAATGATTTGTGTATAGTGTTCACTGTATAATACGCGCCACGGATCTAAAAGTTTCGGAAGCTAGTCACAAACAACGTCGCAAAGGCACATTTTAGAGCCGTTGTGATTCCCACCACCTCCCAGCTACCTGCACGGAACGTGCACTCGTCGCAGATTGGCTGTGATCGCTCGTTGCATTTGTCATTTGTTGCTTTCCTGCTTTAAAGTACAGTCGAGCACGCTATTGTCAAACGAAGAAACATCATGTAAGGCCAAACTAGCAGCGCTTCCTGTCGACCTTTCACGGCAGCTTGCCAACGAATCTAGCGAACAAGCCAGCACGAAATCAAGCATCGTGTACGGGACACTTAGCTTGTTGCCAAAATGCACTTTCTTCAGCCGCACCGTTCACAAGGAGTCATGCTGGGTTTTGGGTGAAAACAGTATTACAAAATTCTTTTGATTTTCAGAGTTTGACCGGAACAAAGGTCAATGGTTGTTACGTTAAAAAAGGCGAAAAGGTAGAATTGAAGGTTAACGACAAAATATATTTTGGAGGGAACACGTATCGTTTCATTTATTTGTCAAGAGATGATCCACCACATAAAAGAAGGAAATTACAGACGACCAATGATGCTAAAGAAGATTTCATGTCAGCACCCGCTGCAGCATTTCCGTCGTCTCGGACAAAGGGACCGATTGCCCCACCGTCTGTAGAAAGTATAACAACTTTTTAAAAATGAAATTTAAAAAATTACAACCAATTGAACGACAGAATATTTCAAAAATATTGACGCTTGACTTATTATCCATACTATTTTATCATAAATGCGAAAGTAACTCTGTCTGTCTATTAGGCTTCCACGACCAAACAAGTGGGCATGAAGCTATTGGCTATGTGCGCGATGCCAGCGCCAACCAACTGAAATAATTATTATGGAATGTCATTTTTGACATTTATGCGCAATACTATAAGTACACAAAAAAATATTAAAATTACATATTAAATTTGTTGAGTGATAATATTCATGTAATTTAGAACACAATATATGTTTGTATATGTTGGATAAACGCTGGAATGTAACAAAAGTAAGTATAATAGATTTAAGATTTACTTTTGTTTAGAAAAACTAAGATACAAAATCTCCATTAAATAAACGTTATGTGAATAATTATTATTAAAAAATGATTTTTTTTTCAATTTTTAGCAATATGTGAACGTAATAAAAACTAGAACTGGCTTCAAAACTGTAAGTCATGAAATTACTTTCCAGCCTCAAAGTAGATCAGAGTCGTCTGTAACAAAGGATACGTGAATTATTTTTGACAGTTTATTAGACACATAAATTATTTATCGATTACGCAATGTGTATATAATAATATGTAAATCATGAATATAATAATAAAAACTGGATTTGAGACTATAAGGCACAATATTAATTTTCAACCTCAAACTGTTGCCAAAGGGAATAAATTAGTTTTAGCGCAGCATGTGAGAAATGTTGAAGAATTGAGAGCTAATGGCCAAAGCTACTTAATACGAGCCAAGATAATAAGACAAACTGCCGTAACATTAACACCATACGAGACATCTTTGTAATGACTTTTCGGAGTATCAGTTTCCACGAGTTCATTAAGCCACTCAGTTTTAAATTCATTAACTGTTCTTTTTCTTTTTTTCGAACTCATTTTTAACCTTAAATTAAAAACATATTTTTAAAAACACTTATTTTTACAAAATTATATCACTGAAACACATATTATATTCAATGATACCGCGCTCGGTTTGCAGAATAGTGAATAGTGAATACCGTCGTCAAAGCGACCAATTTTGTTGGAGATACGTTAACAATGAAAACTGATTGTTCTACAGTTACAATAATTGGAATTCATTGTTATCTCATCTTCAACAAAGTCTTCCGCTTAGGATTTTATATGCAGGTGCAATCTTATATTCTGTACGAAAAAAAATATTTTGTGCGCGCGAATAAATTTCATGTGCGCTCTCACTCGTAGCCTGTCACCCGCGAAATATACACATATTTTGTCGAACATTCGGCCGCGCGGCGCTTCTGCCGAGAAGGTGGTCGAATATTTGGAATTAGGCAAAATCACTATTCGTGATTCGTGGCATCACTAATAACTTTAAGAAATTTAAAAAAAACCACATACAAGGTATCTATCTTAAACTTGAATAATCGTAAAATATATTTTAACTGTTATTGATGTGATATTGCAAATAATTAATTAATATTTTTTAATATTATTTATCGACAGTAACACATAATATTACTAATGGGTTTCGCAAAAATGAAGTTCCTTAAATAGTTTTATTAAATTTGCTCAAATATAATATACTTATAAATTTTTGTTTCTTTTTTAACTATAAGTTTAATGCAACGTTACACTGTTAGTAATATTCCATTTAGACAATAACAAAATATGTAAAATGTACATTTTTCTATAAATTATACCAAATTAAACAATAAAAAAGTAGCTTGTATACGTAGTATTCTTTTTAAAAAATCTTACGAACACAGTCATTCATTATTCCAACAACTGCGCATATATTACCAATAATAAATGTATATGTATATAAAATTGTTAAAAAATATTATGAAAACACTAATAATATCTAACAATTATAAATGGACACAAACTGCCCATAACAGCTTTTACGCATTCAGAATTAGAAAAGTTATCTTCACTGAGCTAATTCAGATTTGAGACTTCGGAGATTTGACTGTGTAAAATATTGTCACGACAATTTTAAAATATTTATGAATATTATTAATAGATTGTAAAATAATATGACTAAAATCTGAATCAACCCAGTGCAATTTTATCACACCAGATTTCCTTTCGCGCGTTGATATATAAAGATTCTAAATTCTCCAACGTGCCAATTTCTTCAGGTAAATAAGTAAGATTAATTATTTTCACCGGCACTCAAATATACCAACATCATATATAATGTAACGTCACTTTAGCGTTTTCTCACAGGTTAGTGAGGAGGCCACGGCTAGCTTTTCTCAAACGGCGCGAGGGGTGTAGGGCGAGAAAATAAGAACTCCCGTTTATTTGGAAAAAGCCCACTATGGGGCGTAAAAATCCGACCACCGACCACTTTATACCAAAAATAAAATTTGGCGATTGCCTTCAAAATTTAACTTAACAATGAGAACACACAACGTCACAGTAATAAATTAAATTAGTAACAAAACTGTTGCCACACGGCGTTGATGAAACACTGAACGTGTGGGCCCTACCGACTACGATAAAAGGGCGCCAGGACAAGAGGAAACACACAGAGTTGTCCGAGGAGTCCACCCCAGGACCTTAAACTACCACGGTAGGCAACAGGGAAATCTAAAAATAAATAAGCTAACCTAGCCAAAAAACAACACGCAGCCCAAAACCACGCCACAACCAATAAAAGTAACAAAGAGGGACAACACAACCAATAATCCTCTCGGGAACGAATGGGTAAAGTACAACACGAAGCCAATAATAAATTATGACAATTAAAAATACAATCGCCAAACGCGATTATAATCTACTGATTATAACCGATGCAAACGAACTAAACTAAACCGCTGTAGGCCGAAAACACCAAGTATTTACAAATCCAACTAGTGAACTGAAATAGTTCACTTCAAAATATTTACAAATTCAATAATGAACTGGATAGTTCAACAACAAGTATTTACAAATCAAATAAAGAACCGAAATAGTTCACCTCAAAATATTTACAATTCAAATAGTGAACGGCACTAGTTCACTTCAACACAATACGATACGAGTGAATAAAAGAAAATTCCAAATCCTCACAACGTGAGCTAAATTACAAATGTAAACTTTTATTTTAAAACAATAATAATAATTTTATACTATTTCAATATAACTTTTATTTTATAAAAATATGAACACAATTATCTATTTCACTTTAATAGTGAGAAATTGACAATAGTTGGAAATAACGCAGAAATAAAATAACAATTACATAAAAGAATTTAATTATTTACTACAATTATTAAGGTAGTACCTCCACAAATTAAATATTTCAGGAAGTCTTTGAAATTTGGTATCTAAGTAAATAAATGCATAATACACACTCTGTTAAAATTTGAAAACGATTTACCGTACCGAACATGAAATAATTGCAATTAAAAATGACATTTTTTATACATACAGCATAGGGAAAGCGTGAGAAAAGGACATTTTTTTTTGTTTTTAATTGAAGGACTTTCACCATCTTGATGAAAAACTAATATTTGTTAGAATAATATATTCCGAATAATTTAAAAAATATATAAACATTATTTACCGCGTAGTTTTGATAAAAAATAAAAATGAAACACATATTTAGACAAATATTTGCAGTGGAAGGATTGTGAGAACGGTCGCGTGGAAACTATGTGGCAACGGTGTAACAAAAGAGAAAGGTGCGAAAATATGAAATGATTAAATTTTTTTAAGAAATTTTTTTTATTGAATAGGTACTATTATTATTTATTGGTGTGAACTGCGCCTGTGTTAAAGTCAGAATGCTTGGATTTTTCATTATGTGCAACATGAATTTTTCCGGTTCGAACTTCTGTTATTACAACATATTTTTCACACATGACTTTTAGGATTGAATTTACGTCGTTCATCAACTACATTGTCAAGACAAAGCACTTCTTTACACTTACAACATCTTAAATTTTTGCCTAATACTTTTAATTCAACAAGGCGAGTGCCCTCGCATAGATTAGATTCGGCTGATTCAACATTATTTGTTGTTAAATTATTTGATTCTTTTTTCTCGCGTAGAGCTGTGGCAATTTTCAATTTTTTGTCAAACACTTTTTTTTATAAATCTTATGTTTCCTCGATTTGGAAACTATGGAAATATGCGCTGATGTCAGATTTCCACACAAAATAATATGTCATAGTGTGTGTGTATTCATATAGAGGATATAGTAGTGTAGGAGTACACTCACTTTAAAAAAACATAGTCTGCTGTCTTAGTAACGATCATATCAATAATGTGGGTATTAAGCGAAAACTTTTTAACTGGACAGTCGTGGAGGTACTACCTTAATAAAGATGATATTCAATTTTAAGCAGTTAATTCTACAACAGTTTGTGCAAGAATGCCCTAAAAATGACTATCCCTTTTACTATCTCATCTGCGATGTTTATAATATTATAACACTTAAGTTATTGCAGTGAAATATACAAGGGTCTTTTACATAGCCACTTTAATTTACTAGTTTATATAATAACAAACGACAACAACAAAACAGAAATGCTAACACAAATTCACTCTAATTCCCAAATTTAAATCACAAAATTGTGCGTGACGTTAATTGTCACGCCTGTACTACAATAATTCAGAATTTGTTATTGCGCTAGACGGAGTGTCCGCATAATAAATTTAAGGCCCGCAAATTACAACAAAATGTCGAGCATCGCACGTAAGTTCAGTATTGTTTTTAAGTTTAAACAAAAGCATAAGATATAGTGGATCTTATGCTTTTGTTCACGGTATCTGCAATGGATTCAATAATTGAGGGTTGTTAGCTCGCATAATTTAAAATAATCAATTTATTAATCGATTAGAGTTGGCACAATATTTGCATTAATAGTTCGCAAATGTTGGCATTAGCGTACGTAATAATCGCTGTTAAATTGTACGTAGTATCTGATACGTGGCGACGCTGTTACAAAATTCCGCAAATCCTGAACTGAGATATTTCAAAATAATTCCAGAATATTTCCAAAATTATTCCTGATCGACAACAAATTACAGAACAATCCAATCCTAAGCAACAGAAGATGTAAACTAATTCCAGAGTGCCAACAGGCTTGTGAGTTCGCGGTTAATTGCTATCACAACAATAGAAACAACACTCTAAAAGGAGAAATAATTCTGTAATTCGGAACCGCAGCTCACAGATCCGAAATTACTTCACTAAAGGGGTACACGGAGGACAGCCCTGTTCGTCAACGAAATCTAGAACCTTACAACAACAAAAACCTAGCCACAAATCGCTCCAAAAAATTCTCCAAGCAAAAATACTCAGAAACGAAGCCGTATGAATTGCCAAAAATCCGCATCAAAGTACGTAGCTGTTGTCACAACTGAACAAATTAGTGATATTTACTTCTATAATATGGCGTATATGCTCAAAATAAGGAGTTTTATGCTATACGAATGAAGTTGGAATTTTGAGCATATTAGCTGGGTGTGCGTAAATATCACTAACTTTCTATATATTCATAGTGTTCTATACACATATATAAGAAAAATTATATTATTATAGTTTTTAGTGCTTTATAAAAAAAAAATAAGTTTTGTAACAATAAATTTATTTTTGTATAGATATAATATATTATATATAAGAATGTCAACTTCCTGTAACGGTACCCCGTCAAAATAGCCCGTGACAAAATAGCCCCGACGAAATAGCTCGTGACAAAATAGCCCCAACAAAATTTATTTATTCATATTTGTTATATGATATTGAAAACCGTTAAAGGGTTTTTAGAAAATACATTTTATTATAATTATAATGATTTTTTAAATAATTCAACAAAAAATACATTAATTCTGTATATTTAAAGTGGGAACTATAGGTGAATCCCAATTATTTATTATTATTATTATAGCCTAATTACATTTCAAGATTATGTGAAATGCCACGTAGAAAGTCCATATGTTCCATATTTTCATAATTTTCTACTAACGCTTCCAGGCGTCGACTAAGCTGAATATATTTATTTTTAGTGGCAACTAGAGTTGGGGAAAAAATAACTTCACGATGAAAAAATCACTGTGACAAGCCATCTAAAATAATCACTGTGATCTGACAAGAGATATCTACGTTCCAAACTAACGTATGTCGTTCCATGTCACCGCAGTCACTGTCGCTCAAACATGACACTATGATCTGACGAGATATCTACGTTCCAAAGTAACGTATGTCGTTTTATGTCACCGCAGTCACGACGGTCGCTTCAAGTTCCAATAGATCTACGTTCCAAAGTAATGTATGTCGTTTCATGTCACCGCAGTCACGACGCTCGCTCCAAGTTCCAATAGATCTATGTTTCAAAGTAACGTATGTCGTTCCATGTCACCGCAGTCACTACTGAGTACTCACTGTCGCTCAACGTCAATCATGAATGGAGTTGTGTAATGGTCAGCGTGCTGGCCTTTGGATCGCACTGTCGTGGGTTCGAATCCCACCTCTGCTCATGGATATTTTGTGATTGTCGTTTAGACTCAGCTTTACATACTCAAACATACTGGCCAGATACTAAGAGGTAGTGCCACCCCCCCCCCCCCCCCCCCCCCCAACTGATATTCTCTTGTATATGTGCATATGCTCTATATATGTGGATATATACAATTGGATATACCTTTCAAAAAAAAAAAAAAACGGAGTAGGCAAACAACGCCGTTGTGACGTCAGACCGTGCGGGCTTGTGATGTGAGTGATCGACGTGACAAAGTCACGATGATTTTTCACTGTGATTTTTGTGTAACCGGAATAACAGTCACTGTGATTTCATAGTAACGACTTTTCCCATGTCTAGTGGCAACTGGATGGCGAACACCTGCAGTAAGGCGGGTTAAGCGGATTTCCACCGTATCTTGCTCTTTTCGGAAGTGATCTATGAGCTTGTAGACCGATGGATGATGACAATCTACACTTTGCTGGAATGCCCTATGCCACCCTTCTACAGAATTATTTGTCCTCAGAAGACCATTGAGGACGCGCTCATGAATATTCCATATGTTTATTGCAAATCGTGGTTGTGCTCGCCGATTGCGCCTCATTCGTCCTATATATGTATCTTCCCAGTAATCGATAATGGGGTCCAGTTTGTTTGGACAGTTTTCAACCAATTCTTTAAATATTTCTATAACATCATGCGCCGGTACAAAACTCAACGCAAACAGCATTTTTATATAAACACGCATATTTTCATTATTTACATAAAGTTCCGCCAAAATCAGTTCTTGCACTTTTCGCCATAAGCATTGTCCCAAGTGAAATAAACATCCAACAGCTTCGGTGTTATTAAAAACTTGTAGCACGGCGTTTTGAATTGCTTTCTCATAATCACTTAACACACTCGTTGGATTTAACCCTTAACTGGTGACCCTGGGTCTATAAGACCCATTGATATAATCACACCCTCCTAAGTCTTAAACTGTTGCACGTGTCGGTCCGCCTAGTCAGATACCCTCCTACTATTCAGTTGTTAGTTAGATGCCGTAAAGCATGTGTTATTATTTGTAACCATAGATTTATAGCGAATAGTTAATAACTCTACAGGGTCTGTGAGACCCATTGTCACCGTATACGTAACATTTGTACAATGGCTTCTGGAAGTAAAACAGTACGATCTACGGATCCAGATTATGAAAAAAAGTAGTGGTATGATGAATTAGAGAGTGACTATAGCGACCTCGATGACGAAATTGCAGACCCAGACTAGCTAACAATAGACTTCCAAGAGAACTTCGTACAGGTATATCTAAATTTTTAGATAAACCTGTACCTTCTCCTGAAACTGAAGAAGTTGAACCTTATAAAAGAAAAAGGTGTCTTATATGCAGCTACAAAAATGACAGAAAAACGAATCTGCGCTGCGTTAGATGCAAAAAACCAGTCTGTTTACCATGCGTAGAAAAAATATGCATTCATTGTGCTAGAGAGTGATATTTTGGAATTACGATTTTTCATTGACTTTAGGCATTGCAGTTTTTCATAATATATATTTTTCTTGTTTTCCGTTGATTTTATTTTGTACTTTAATCATTAAAGTTTCAGTTTCCAAAACCATAATGTGTTACAAAAGATTGGTTAATAATAAAAAAATTATAATAAATGCTATATACAAACTACTAGGATTTTCTCTCTCATTTTATATTTTTTCATGTATAATTACCTATTTTCTAATTAATGCCATATAACTATTTTAACAATTGAAAAATACCTTAAACAATGATAATATAGCCAGTTGCATTTGGTTGTGTGTTAAAAAAGCACTTAAAAAACTGTTTTTTTTACTGGGTCTGACAGACCCAAGTTCACCAGTTGTGTGGCACAAATACCACGTCACCGGTTAAGGGTTAAAGTTTCCTTTAACTGTAATAAGTTTCTGAAATACGCGAACATATGTTGCTCCACTTTTATTTCCTAACAGTACATATATCAGTGGAATACAAAACTTTTCTATTAGTCCGTGTATCGTGAATAATTGAAAAAACAGTTCAGGTGATACTTTAAACGTGCCATCAACAAACCAGTGATTATTCTGTTCCAATAATCTCAAATTTTCCTCAGTGCCGAACATCAGTATTCGGTCAGGATCGTTTTCTCCAGAATCCCACAGAAGAAAATTTTCATTTCTTGTCGTATTTCGAAGATTAACCGGAATTTGAATATCGGCAACACTTGCAGGATTTGGATATGGAAGATTCATTTTTTGTCGTGTCCGTTCTATTGTTCTCTGGGAGGCAATATAATTTGGAAGCTGAACCGCTGCTTCCAAAGATATTCCACTTGTGCACGCTTGGTATATTTGCCTAGGTTTCTCCATAGCACTCTCTGCTCTACGTTTCATTTGAGAAACGCATTTCAACGCTTCATTTTGACCTGGATTTGGCGCATGGTTGTGTTCCGTTACGACCCGGACGTCAGCACCCAGTATTCTTAGACGCCCTCTACAATTGGTTAATACGCACCTCCACGATGAACTTTCATCCTGGTTGTCCCTTGCCTTACGATATCGATGACCATCTTTCAGCAGCAGATTTTTTCCTTTTTGCGACGAGATATTTTTTTTCATTTTTGAATTGTCAGATATATTCACAAAACAGGTTGGTCTAGAAATCACTGATAACACACAGAGCAATGACTCGACTACAGGATTGAATGGAAATATATAGTGCCTAGACAGTAAACGACCTATAATCTAATCCCATAGATTTACTTATACACCATAGATTCATCACACAGATCTAGAGGTAAATTACCTTACCACTTTCTTTAGAAAATAATTTACCTGAACTCAATTCTTCATTCGATATTTCTACCTGTTTATATAAATTTTAAATTTTGTCGGGGCTATTTTGTCGGGGCTGTTTTGTCGGGGCTATTTTGACACGGGCTGTTTTGTCGGGGCTGTTTTGTCGGGGCTATTTTGTCGGGGCTATTTTGTCGGGGCTATTTTGTCGCGGGCTATTTTGACGGGGCTATTTTGTCGCGGGCTATTTTGACGGGTCACGTCCTGTAACGAATTAAATTTCAAATACAGTTTTAAGTAAGTAAGTAAGTTTATTAGTCTAATTCAAGAGACATTTAAAAATAACGCATACCAAATTACACAAACAAATCTTTTTCTCAAAGACGAAGAAAATCTGTTAGAACAAGAAAGCAAAATACGTAACTATCATCTAGGAAAAACAAACCAACGCGGTGTTAACGAAACATACACCCGTATTTCAAACCAATATTATTGACCCAAAATACGAGAACACATTACAAAATTTATTAACAATTGCGATACTTGCCAACTAAATAAATACGAGAGAAATCCTAATAACCCCCCATTAGAAATTACTCCAACACCAAACAAACCACATGAATTTATAAGCCTAGATCTATTTCAATTCAAAAAACAGAAATTTTTAACTATAATTGACGATTTTAGTAAATTCGCCCAAGCTTATCCTGTAGAATGTAAATGCTATAGATATCACAAAGAAATTACTTTCTCACATGTCACATCATGGACAACCTATACAAATACGTATGGATAGTGGTACAGAATTTAATAATACAATATAGTAAAAGAATTCTGCAAAACACCTACCATAAAAACTAATTTTACTACAAAATTACACCCACAATCAAATGGAACTATTGAAAGATTCCATTCTACCCTAACAGAACATCTTAGAATAATCAACAATAAATATCCAGATCACTCTATCCCTGAACAGATGACATACGCTGTAATTGGCTATAACAACAGTATACATAGTGTCACAAAACACAAACCCATTAGCGTGGTAACTGGACACATAAATAACAAAAATCTTTTAGAAATAGACTTTAACGAAAAATACGTCATGTCGAATTATATAAATACACATAGAGAACTAACAAAAGAAATTTATCAAAAAATCCAAAATCAAATAGAAAACAACAAAATAAATTATATTCAAAAAGCAAACATATCCAAAAAACAGTCACCAGTATATACACCTCGAACAAAAGCATAATATATAAAGACTAAACCCCGTGTAAAATCACGACCACGTACACGACAAACATTAGTACAAGAAAATACAGGTGAAAAAGTTAAAACAACTAAAACCACATTCCATAATCAACAATTAAGACGACCTCTTAAATTGCAGGTTACTGTCAACACTAACAACACTGACGAAGACAATACTTAGTCAGGAAGTCAAAATAACTGATATTTCCGAAAATCCCGGTATACTTCCATTTTTTCTTACTGAAACCAAAATTCAAAAATCTTTCCACACTTCCATCCACTATTACGATTTACACGAACTAGAACAAAAACTTTACACAAGAATATATTCAGAAAAATCTTAATTTTTCAAATCCCACTAACACTTTAGAAGTAGACTAATGTCATTTTGTAAAATCAATTAATATTAATCTAAATAATAATTTTCAAAAATTGAACACAATTTTACTCAGAAATGATCACATTAGAAGAAAAAGAGGCTTAATTGATGGGCTCGGAACAGTAATAAAAATCATCTCTGGCAATTTAGACCAAAAAGATGCCGAAAAATTTAATCACGAAATAGAAATACCTATTGAAAAACACACAAATAAATGTTAATAAAAATAATCAGCAAATTACTAAATAGTTACAATGACACAATAACTAAGTTAACCAACAATCAAAAACAGTTGTTTTTATTTACGAAAAGAACTGATTTTGAACTTGACTTTCTCAAAAAACATATGATTTTAAGTGACATGCTTTCCAATCTTAACGAAATTCATAATTTCCTAACAGACTTGCAAATAGCAATTACTTTTACTAGAGAAAATAAATTGCATACTTTAGCTGTAAAACCTAAAGAACTCGTTTCTTTAATGTCAAGGTTAATAAAACAATATGGTACTGATTCTTTACCATTTGATATAAATAACTTGAATGCATACTACTCAGTTATCGAAGCGAGTTCGTTTACAACTAGAAAACACATTGTTAAGTTTGTAACGAAAATACCTATTACCTATGTCAACACATTTCAACAATATTAAATAATTCCGATACCTAATCAAAACAATCACATTCTCATACCCTACAAACCTTTTATTACCCTGACTAAGGAAACTTATTGGTACTCGGAAGAATCATGCAGATCATACGGAACAACAGCTTTATGCAAGTTCGAAGACAAGAAAACCAATAGTTTAAAAACTGATTGTGTTCACCAGCTGATAGTAAACAAAGATAGAACCTTACGTGAATTAACATCATTATGTAAAATAAAAAATTTGTTCGTGGAACAAATAGACTTGAGACATTATATAAAGTGGGTAAGCCTGTCTTCGTCAGGCGCAATATCGTAATCCGACAATTCAAAATAGCATCTTTCTTTATACATTATAACAAATAATAATCTATCATCAAAATATGGGACCATCTTCGTTTTCGCTACTGGAACTGGTGTCCTCCGAACTGTACGGTACCAGTCGTCTGTCTTTATTCGAGCCGTTCGCTAGCGTGCCAGTTCCGTTACTGACACCGTTGGTCTTAGCGTTCGGCGAAGATTTCGAAAGCTGAAACGCAGGTCTTGCGGAACCGTTGTTCTTTTGATATTTAATAATGTCCTTGCAATTATCCTTAGAATCTAAATTAGCTAACTCGTAAAACATAATGTAAGCATTTGCACTGAACGCGTATTGATGCGTTACACTCCGAACTATACTGTCATCGAACAGATAGAAGTTGCCGTTCGCCGCGACGCCGATGGCCGTATAATGCCCACAGTTCGCCGACGGACCCATGTGTAGCACCATCGCGACTAAACGGTACATCAACGGAGATCCGGGTCTCGTTTTAAGGAACGGTGTTAAATTTAAACGCTGCTCGAACGCAACGTGTTTAGTAATGTTTGGCTCGTAGGACCAGTCCACTAGGACGTTAAGGAAATCTTTTTAGGAAAATAAGAGAAACAATTTGATTGCAACAAAGTTAGAAGTAGAATAATTTATTAAATGATAAAAATAAAATGAAAATATAAAGAAATTACATAATGGTAACATAAAAATTATATAAAAGTAACAAAACAAAATTTAACAAAAAGATTGATTCAAATAAACTTATTTATAAAGCAAAAATTAACTTAAACACCGTACATACACCCCACCTTGAAGTTTTTAAATTTCAACAAACAAAAAAGAATACTAAAAAAAAAACAAAACTAAAATGATCAATTAGTGGGCAAAATACAAATTTTTGTTATGGGGCGAGTAAATATTCCAGTTTTGGTTTTTAAAGAGACAGCCCGAACATGACCGTCCTTTCCGGGAATAGGATTGATGACTTTTGCCAAACACCATTGCATAGGTGGAGCATTATCCTCCTTAACGAGAACAATAGTGCCAGGCAAAATGTCTGCTTTTTCATAAAACCATTTAGTTATTTGCTGTAAAGAATTTAAATAGTCCAAACTCCACCGTTTCCAAAATAATTGGCGAAGTTTTTGTATTTGCTCCCACAATGACAAACGGTTTGTGGGTACGTCAACAAAATCTTGCTCCGGTAGAGCTGTTAAACTGTCGTTTATTAAAAAGTGCGCCGGAGTCAAACATACAATTTGTTTCGGTTCACATGATAGCGGGTGGAGAGGCCTGGAGTTTACAATGGCTTCAACTTGAGTAAGAAAGGTATTGAATTCTTCATAAGTATAAACAAAATTTCCTATTACTCTTTTCAAATGATATTTAATTTGTTTGACTCCACTTTCCCAAATGCCTCCCCAATGAGCAGAGAATGGGGGAATGAAACTCCAGTCCACTCCGTCATTTGACATTAAATTATAAATATCTTCAACGTTTGTTTTATTGTTGAACAATCTATACAATTATTGTAAATCATTATGAGCCCCACGAAAATTGGTACCGTTATCGCTAAAAATTTTAATAGGTTTACCACGTCGAGACATAAATCGGCGTAAAGCTGAAATATATTAGCTTCTTTAGTCATATTAGAAACTAACTCAAGATGAATGCACTTGGTAGACATACAAATGAAGAGGCAAATATAACCTTTGGTAATTAAGGATTTACGTACGCGAGACTGTTTAATACTAACGGCGCCTGTGTAATCAACACCGGTGTTCAAAAATGGTCGATGAGGAGTCACTCGCTCGGCAGGTAATGCAGACATGATTTGTTCTGCAGGGGTGGCTGCAAAACGGAAGCATTTAACACATTTACGAAGAATAAGTCTCACCACATTTCTTCCATTGATAATCCAAAATCGGAGACGCAAACTTGCTAGCGTTGACTGGGCACCAGCGTGCATTAAACGTTCGTGTTCATGTAAGATTATGAGTGTGGTTACATGGTCATGAGATGGTAAAATCATGGGAAATCGCTGAAATTCAGTAATATTTGGCGCATATTTTAATCGACCACCAACACGTAAGATACCGTCTTCATCTAGAAAAGGATGTAAATATTTTAATTTACTAAAATTCATATTAGCAGTAGTAGCATTATTACTATTTTGTAGACAAGAAATTTCGCGACATAAATATTGCTGCTGTAGAATCTTAACAATAGTCTTCATGGAACTATTCAATTCGAGAACTGACAATAAACCAGTTAATTTGTTTTCATTTTGCTTCTTCAAATTAGAACAAAATCTCAAAACATACGCAATAGATCTTCTTAGACGACTGAAGGAAGAAAATTTGTTTAAAATGTCAATAAAATAAAGACCTACAGTTCTTGCAGAGCATGAAACATGTGAGAAAATCTTCATTTCAGGCAAATCATCATGTTGATAGACATTTGAGCCATTTTTCCAAAACTGGTCACTAGAGGATAAAAACGTTGGTCCATGCCACCAAATTGTACATTCATTTAAGAGACTTGGCTCCAATCCCCGTAAAAGTACAGCTGCACATAGTTCAAGACGTGGCAACGTGCAGGGTTTTATCGGGGCCACTCTTGATTTGGCCGTAATCAAATTAACGGTTGTACAATTGTTTTGATCTGAAGCTCTTAGATAGACAGCGCAACCGTGTGCCTGCGTAGAACTGTCAGAAAAATCCATGCAATTGTAGTCGTGTGAATTTAGAAGAAAACAGTAGACGAGGAATAAATATATCTTGCAGTGCTGTCAAGTCTGCTGCAAAACAATTCCATTTTTCAGCAATGTGATGTGGTACAGGCGAATCCCAATCAAGTTTCTCATGCCACACAGACTGCAGAATGATTCTAGGGTTCCAAATTAAGCCAAGTTTCTTCAAAGAAAATGAACCATCCTGTAACTAAAAATTACATTTTTCGCGTTTACATTCAGGAATTCTCTACAAAAGTTGGACATTATTTGAGTACCACCTGTGCAACTCAAATTGAGCCTTTTTTAATAATCCAATAAGTTGATCTTGCAGTTGTAAAGCAGTATCATAATCATTAGTACCTGTCATAATGTCATCCACATATGAATTCAGTTCCAAAGCCGCTGCGGCCAAGGGAAATTGGTGTCCTTCATCGGCTACAAGCTGCATAAGCGTACGAGTTGCCAAGAAACTAGCCGATGCTGTGCCATAAGTTACAGTACTTAATTGCAAACATTTCAGCGTTTCTTCAGGATGATCTTTCCACAAAATACGCTGCACAGGCTGATATTTCGGCTTTACGTTTATTTGTCGATACATCATTGCTATGTCAGTAATAATAACGTAGGTGTACGTTCTGAACCTAAGCAATACGGAGAAAAGATCAGACTGAACCACCGGACCAGTTAACATTACATCATTTAGCGATACGCCTGTGTCGGTACATGCAGATCCATTAAATACAACACGAATCTTCGTAGTAGATAAAGTTTCCTTCAAAACAGCATGATGGGGTAGATAATACTCCATAGCTTGATCGGTACCTGGAAAACATTTGAATTCATGAGCGTGTCCCAACTGAACATATTCATCTAGAAAGTTTTTATAGCGCTGGAAGAAATCTGGATTTTTCTTGAATTTTCTCTCCAGAGACAGAAAGCAACGATAAGCATAATCATAGGAATTTCCTAATCCAGACAATCTTTCAGGCAAAATGGGAAGATCCACTTCATATCTTCCTGAAAGCGTTCTCGATATGGAATCAGAATACAACGTTTCACAAAGTTTTTCTGAACTCGAGAGCATCCGTTTTTTTGAAGTAAAATCCTCCATACTCCAAAACTTGCTTACAATTTCATTTAAGTTTTCCACACTAGTATGTAAAGTGACTGCGCTAGTAACAGCTTTATACCGTGAATCGGGTTTCAAATTCCAAGCACCTCCAAAAATCCAACCCAGTGAGGTATTGTGTAAAACTGGACTAGCAGCGCTCATTTGAATTTTACCCTTTTTTAATAACTCATAAAAGAGTTGAGCTCCAAGCAACATGTCAATTTTGTTGCTCACATTAAAGTTCGGATTCGCTAAACGAACAAAAGAAGGCCAACGTAATAAATCTTTGTCAAAGCTGCACTTAGGCAAATCTTCGGTAATTTTATTCAATACGCCAAATTGAGCTTGAAATGTGAAATCAGTAACGCGTGATTCAACTTTTAATTTGACTACTTTATTGACTGCTGTCGAAGAACATCCAACACCGGATACCATCCACTTTGAAGCAGAACATTTGACATCAAGAGATTGCAAAAATTCTTCAGTAACAAAGTTCCGATCACTTGCGCTGTCCAGTAACAATCTGCAAATGTGTTTATTACCACGGACATCAACTACATTCACGAGCGCAGTAGACAAAAGAATAATATTTTCGTTGTTTGTGAAATTCCTGCAACTCACATGCGCTGAAACATTTTCACGTTGCTCGGAACTTGAAGTGGAGGGCTCATCAGAAGCATTCTGGGGAGAAGAACTCTTCAAATGTAGCAAAAAATGGTGTCGCTGAGAGGATTGTTTGCAATTTCCGTTTTCAGATGAACATTTGGTCGAAAACACAATTTTTGCTTGTAAACCGCAGTACGTCTTTCGTCTGGTTTTAATTTTAAAAACTTGAAACATTTCACGATTGTGTTCGACGGACCATTACAATAGTTGCACTTCTTGCTCCTTTCAATGGCGGAACAAGTGACTGCTTTCTTTTCAGAGGCTTCACCACTCAATATGTCAAATGCTTGACATCGCTTTAGCAAGAATTCTTTGAAAGTTTCTATGGTAGGAAATTCTTCTACATTCCGTTGAAGTTCAAATTCGCGAATAGATTCGAAATCTAGTTTTTGAGAAAGTAAATAAATTAAAAACACATATATTCTCAATCTCCAGTGAGTTTAAAGAATTGTAATGCTGCGAGAATTCATTCACCAAGTTTCTCAGAGAACCCGGCTGCTGGTTAGCTTTAGGTAGGTCGAAGATGCCTATCAAATGTGAATTAGCAATTAATATTTTATTGTCATATCTTTTGACAATTGTTTGCCAAGCACTGTTTTAATTAGCTTCAGAACATTCAATACTTGATATTAATGCGGCAGCTTCTCCCTTTAAAGCAGACTTCAAGTAGTAAAACTTCTTAATTTTGTTTAACTCACGATTATTTTGAATGAGATTAATGTACAAATCTTTGAAATTCATCCATTTAGTAAATTCGCTTGAAAATGTGGGTAAATTTATTTTAGGCAACGCAAGGGTCTGATGATCAGCTAAATGTTTGTCGTCCCGTTTTTGCTCTAAAAGTGCTATTTTATTTTCTTCATAAGATCCATATATTTGTTTTCTATCACTAGACCTTCAGGGCCGTACTTGTTTTCGTCGATAGCCTCTAAATTCATTTGTATGGCTTCAACGCGTTTAAAAATTTCAATGAGTCTATCCAATGAAATGAGCAAATCTGCCACGTTAGTGACATTATCAATATTGCCTAACATTGTCTCGACATTAGTTATCCTACCCTTTAAGTACTTTCTATTATTGACAAAACCTCTAATATCATCTGCGCTAAAATTCATAATTACGAATATGAAATTCCAACCAAAGAGAATATAGATTAATTCAACAATAAATAAAACGTTAAAAATAAGCATGTTTTCAATAAGTGACAGAGAAATAAATTACAACGTAAAAATTGTTATAAGTGCAAATTGCACAAATTACGTATTCTATCATACCCAGACTTTAGCAAACCATTTAACATAACGACAGATGCCTCAAATTTTGCAATTGGCGGAATCCTGTCACAAGGACCAATAGGTAAAGACAAACCTATAGCATACGTTTCAAGAACTTTAAATGATTCTGAAAAAAATTATTCAACAATCGAAAAAGAACTTTTGGCAATAATTTATTCAGTTAAAAAATTTATACCTTATGTATTTGGAACGAAATTTTCATTAATAACGGACCACAAACCTCTACAATATTTATTCAACCTAAGAGAACCAAATTCTAAACTTATACGATGGCGTTTAAAATTACTTGAATATGATTATAATATAATTTACAAAAAAGGTAAAGCTAACACTAACGCCGACGCACTTAGTCGTATAGAAATCCATACGAAAACTACTGAAGATAACGACAACGTTTCTTTAATGCCTAACATTGACGAAAACGAAATAATAGATGTAGAAAACCTTCTAGATGACTTAATAACCGATTTACCTGAACAAAATGAACTTTTAGATTTTGACCTCGAAGAAATTCTTGGAAACTTAGATAATTTTCAAAATTCAGTAAATGATAATGATCAAAACGAAACCGTTCATACTAACATAGAAAATCCTATACTCGAAATTCCCATCACTACCAAACCGTTGAACTACTTTAAAAACCAAATAATAATTAAATTTGTAAACACGTTCGTTTCGAAACCAAAACTTTCTGAACTACATAATTGTAAACGTAGAATATTTGCACAAATACCTACGGAAAATTTCAATAAATATGTCATAGACTTATTTAAAAATATTTAAATCCAAAATTAAACTACGGTATACTTTTCCAAAATTTAACTAATTATGAAAAAATTGTTAATTTAATTCAAGAAACATTTAAAAATAATGCATAAAAAATTACGCAAACCAACATCTTTTTAAAGGACGAAGAAGATTTGTTTGAACAAGAAAGCATAATGCGAAATTATCATCTTGGTAAAACGAATCACCGCGGAGTTACAGAAACATACACACGTATTTCGAACCAATATTATTGGCCCCAAATGCGAGAACACATTACAAAATTCATAAACAACTGCGATATTTGTCAATTAAATAAATACGAAAGAAATCCCAATAACCCACCATTAGAAATCACACCCACGCCGAATAAACCACACGAAATCATAAACCTAGATTTATTCCAATTTAAAAAACAAAAATTCTTAACTATAATTGATGATTTTAGGAAATTTGCCCAAACCTATCCTGTAGAATGTAATGCTTTAGATATCACAAAGAAATTACTTTCACATATGTCACATCATGGACAACCTGTACAAATACGTATGGATAGTAGAACAGAATTTAACAATACAATAGTTAAAGAATTTTGTAAAACACACAACATAAAAACTCATTTTACAACAAAATTACACCCCCAGTCAAATGGAATTATTGAAAGATTTCATTCTACGTTGACAGAACACCTTAGAATTATCAATGATAAATATCCCGATCATTCTATCTCAGAACACATGACATATACAATAATTGGTTACAACAACAGCATACACAGTGTCACAAAACACAAACCTATTGATGTTCTAACTGGACACATAAATAATAAAGACCTTTTAGAGATAGATCTAAACGAAAAATACATCTCAAATTACATAAACACATACAGAGAACTAACCAAACAAATTTTCCAAAAAATCCAAAGCCAAATTGAAAATAATAAAATAAATTATATTCAAAAAACAAATACATCTAAAAAACAAACTCCTGTATACACACCTCAAACAAAAGCATACATCAAAACCAAACCACGTGTAAAATCCAGATCACGCACAAGACAAACATTAGTTCAAAAAGATATAGATAACAAAGTTAAAACGACTAAAACAACATTTCATAAACAACAATTAAGACTTTCTCTTAAATTGCAGGATACTGTCGACACTAATAACACTGACGATGACAATACATAGTCAAGAAGTCAAAATAACAGACATTTCCGGCAATCCTGGCATACTACCATTTTTCTTACATGAAACCAAAATTCAAAGATCCTTTCACACCTCGATCCATTACTATGATTTACTCGAACTGGAACAAAAACTTACTTCTACACAAGAATACATTTCAACACATTTGAATTTTTCAAATCCTAAAAACACTTTAGAAGTAGACTTATGTCATTTTATAAAGTTGATTAACATTAATCTTAACAACAATTTTCAAAAATTGGACTCGATTTTGCTCATAAATGATCACACTAGAAGAAAAAGAGGTTTGATTGACGGTCTCGGAACAGTTATAAAATTCATTTCAGGAAATTTAGATCAAAAAGACGCAGAAAAATACAATAAAGAAATAGAAATGTTGAAAAATACACAAATCAATATAATCAACAAAAATAATCAGCAAATATCTTTAAACCTTGATTTACTAATAAATTATAATGACACAATAACTAAATTAACCAACAATCAAAAACAGTTGTTTTTATTTACGAAAAGAACTGATTTTGAACTTGAATTTTTAAAAAAACATATGATTTTAAGTGATATGCTTTCCAATCTTAATGAAATTCACAACTTCTTAACAGATTTGGAAATCGCGATTACGTTTACTAGAGAAAATAAATTACATACGTCAGCTGTAAAACCTAGAGAACTCATTTCTTTAATCTCAAGGTTAATAAAACAATACGGCTCAAATTCATTGCCATTCGATATAAACAACTTGAACTCATACTATTCAGTTATCGAAGCGAGATCGTTCACAAATAAGATACATATTGTTAACTTCGTTACGAAAATACCTATAACATATACCAGTACATTCCAACAATACGAAATAATTCCGATACCTAACCGAAACAATTTCATACTAATACCATATAAACCCTTTATTACCTTGAATAGAGAAACATATTAGTACTCTGAAGAACCATGCAAATCATACGGAACAACAGCTTTATGCAAGTTCGAAGACAAGAAAACGAACAGTTTAAAAACTGATTGTGTTCACCAACTGATCGTAAATAAAGATAAAACCTTATGTGAATTAACTCCAATCTCCAAAATAAAAAACTTATTCGTATAATAGATTTGAGACACTACATAGTGATAACCAGTGAACCCATTAAAATAGACAGTAACTGCAAAATAGACCCAATTATTAAAAATATAAATCTACTAGAAAATGTTTGAATGGATCTGACTAACTGAGTGAGGTATAAGCAAAAAACACTTTTATTTTAAGTCCTGTCCTCTGGGACTGAAATTCTATCCTAGATCAGTTTTTAGCTCCGGAAAATCTCGTTTCTGTAAATTGCATCACAATCGTTAGATCCTTTTGTCAATAAAGTTCTACGCATACCTATACATTAGTGAAAATTACATAATGCTACACATATAATATAAAAATAACATACCTTATAGATATATTGTTATTATTTAGATATTCGTTGAAGTTATAATTTGTTCTTTTTATTTTATTTATATAATTTACGTTATATATTTAGAACCTATTAAAGATCTGTCAGTATTTAGACATTTTGTACCTAATTTCTTTTTCACATTTTAGTACATTGTTTATATACGTAACCAAGGCAACTATGTATATTAATTCCATGGCCTGTTATGTTATACGAAATTTTTATCAAAAAAAAAACCCTATTTCAGTCCCCGGGGAAAAAATCGAAAATCTGGCTCCGTTAGGATCTGTCCCGTGTCTTATACTATAAGTGTGCCAAATTTCAACTTTCTATGTGTACTGGGGCCTTCTGGAGGCTCTGGCAAGACAGAGATCCGGACACAGAATAGGTAATTATATATGTAGATAACTAGTGAACGCAACAAAATAGACAGTAATTGTAAATTGAATCCAATCATAAAGAATATAAATTTATTAGAATTGCCTAAATCTTGTAATTTCACTATAAAACACGAAACATATACTAAGGATAATATTAACAAAGTTATAGAAGCAGTAATATTACCAGACATTAGTATATAACCCCTAACGTTAATAAAAATCATGAAATAAATTTACAAGACATAAATGATATTCATAAATAATTTAATAAAACAAACCGCACCACAATGACAATAATATCTAATAACTTATTAATGGGTACATAATAATATATTTTTTAATAATAGATTATGAGCTAACAATTAAAAAAGCTAGTACCTAACAATACGCCAACAAATAGAAAATTTTCAAACAATGAAAATAAATAGTATTAATTTATTTCAGTTACATTTTTATGGTAACACTATTCATATCAATGTACAGTTTATATATAAATCTATAATCTATATCACACAATAAACATTAAACAATTCTTAAGCGATCACATATTATTGATTAATATTCGTTCAAGCATAGGTATTTGCTTACATGTGCTGTTTCTTTGTTTGTTTGTTTTTACCATTCCAACCCACAAGTGGGAAATGGTACTAGTTAAGGTCAAAAAACACTTTTCAAAAATTTTACATTATCTTTCCGTTTTGAGGTCCCCCGAATCCAAAAAACATATTTTTGAAAAATCTCTGTGCGTCTGTTTGTCTGTGAACACGATACAGGTCAAACGGATGAACGGATTGATACCAAATTTTGGGAGGATGTTTGGTATGCAAATATGAAGAGCCCTATTGTTTTTGGGGAAAATCGGCGCATGCGCAGAAAAGATATATGCTAAAAAGGTGTTTTAATGGTATACTTTTCATAACGGATTATTATTCTATTTATTTTTTCAAGAAAGTTTTTTAAAAAAATTTTTTTCTAAACTTTATACTTTCAGAAATATTTTGAAAATAAAAAAAAATCAATCGCTCTTTTGTTTTATGGATCTGTCAGAAATAAACAGTTCGGCATGCTTTGATTAATGTTTACATGACGTGGAAAATATTATGTACGTAACTATGGCAACGAATAGCAAATATATTGAATACTAGCGATTACCCGCGTCATCTCATACGGTATCAAAAATTTTATTTTCTTTATTATAATCAAAAGTCAAAGTTTTTGAAGTTGAAATGATCCCGCGCGTCGCCCAATTGGCTGGAATTGTTTTTTTAAGTTCAGCTGGAAATATTAATCTTTAACTGTTCTACAACAATGAGAAATAAAAAACGTATGTGCCTATTCAGTGAAATTTTACCATACAAGTATCCGGCGAGTCAAAGTGCTATCATTCGGGTCACTATTTTATTATTATTTATGTGAATTAGTTTTCTCTCTTTTGAAGTTTTGATCTTCAAGTAAAATCGAGTTGAAACATTTTTAATGCTGATAAGTCTTTATAATTACTGTTTTAACACATTTCAATTTATAAAATCTACCTAAATACAAGATTAGCTCGTTTAATAATATAGGGATATTATATTTGGTGTTTTGTGAGGGAGAATGGAGTGTGACTACCAATCCAATTCATTATTCAATGAAAGTATTTCATGCCTGGAGAAAATTTAATTTATTTTATTACTGTCGTATTTATAAAAAAAGCATAAAGCATACACGAAGTAGAAAAAGAGGTAGTCATTATCAATTATCATACCTATATAGATATACAGTGTGTTCATTTCAAAAGTATCCACCCTTAATAACTCCTGACCTGATGTGATTATTGTTTTGAGTGAAAACACGTCGATTTAGATATCGAGGGGGAAGTTCAAAAATGGAACCTAGAGAATTTTAGGTTTCATCCCCTAGCCCCCAGCCACCACTTTGAAATTTCAAATGGCACCCCCTACCTTGTGATGCATCATTTGAAAGGGCATAAAATTCTGTATTCAACCATGATAAAAAAAATGAAATCGATCGATTGGTTCTTAAGATAGACTACACAGAAGATGGAAGGTATGAAATCAATTAGTATTAGCAAAACATTGCGGATTGGATACACTGTTGAATTCAACAAACATTTTGAAACACTTATTATTTATTTTAAATTACAGTCATAAGAAATTATTTTATGACATGTTCGAAATGGCCACCATTATTTGCTATACAAAAATACATTCTGTTTTGGAACTCTTCACGAACTTTGACGAATGTTTCGTGGGTAATTTGTCTACATTCTTGCGTAATTCTGTATCTGAGCTCTTCGATACTGGCGGGAGGAGTTTTGTAAACTTTAGTCTTCAAGTAACCCCAGAGAAAATAGTCGAGAGGTGTTAAGTCTGGGGATCTTGCAGGCCATTCCCTAGCACCCCTTCTGCCAATCCATTTCCCAGCAAATCGTTGGTCCAGCCAATTTCGAACAGGTACAGCGTAATGTGGAGGAGCTCCATCTTGTTGGAAATGCAAGTTTTCCTCACTGAGTATTATGTTTCCAACTTCATCCACTTGGTTCTCCAAAGATTCTGTTATTAATGGATCTATTACATTTTCCAGCATATCAAGATACAATTCCCCATTCAAGTTCTCTTCAATGAAAATGGGACCAATGATTTCGTTTCCAAGAATACCAGCCCATACATTAATGTTTTTTTAGTCGGGGCAAAACCGCATTTCTCAGGTAAAGAAAATATAATCACGATAGTCTATTTTTTTTTAAATAGGTATGTTAATCGAGGACGCGTATGATTATTCCGAAGATGAAGAAGAAATGCACGAGAGTGAAGCAATGATGGCAGAAGAAGAGGCCGTAGCTGCCGCGGATGCGGACTGTGATGAAGGTGAACAGGATGTGGAACCGGGGTATTCACAATCGAAAGTGACGAAGTCCTATTTCAAAAGGAAAAGAATAATTAGACATAAAAATGCAGACAGTAGTGATAGAAGTAATAGCCCATGTAAAAAACAAAAAAGAGACACATCATAACTTATAAATTAATGTAAAGTTTATAACGAAAGACTTCTTATAGGTTCAATAAATAAAATTATCGACCAATTTTTCAGACAATATATTAACAAAATATAATACAATAACGTTTCGATCCCGATTTGGATCTTCTTCAGAATGGATCTAAAAATATAAAAAATAATTAATACTTATTTAGTTTCTGTTTATTTTTAATGAAATTCGTCAAAGATTTTTTTAATATTGAAATATTGAAAAAATAATTATTATTTTTTCAATATTTCAATATTAAAAAAATCTCCTTTAGGTAAAGAAAGCAGTAATTTGTTTTTTAAAATGGCGTTGTCCAAACAGTTGGAAACTACATGAATTGATTTATTGGTGTGAATAAAATAGAAATTATTACTGATTTCTTCAACAAATAGGTCAAGATCATGATAAGAACTGGGTATTAATTTACAGTTCAACGACTTCTCGTTCAACACAATATTTACTATACAATCGCTGTCTACAGCTGTTAGATGCAGATGCGAAGTGCATATTCTGATATTGTTTACTATTTTACATGGTTCATTCAGATAAGCATATGAATACTTATTCATTATTAAATAGTTTTTAACTGGTATAATAATTTTATTATTAAAATTGGGAATTGGTATAAGATAATACATGTTAAATGAATTAGGATTCACAATGGGAAACTCTAAAGCGAAATAAAGTAAATTATTTTTTATGAAGCTTTTTACTTTAGTTATTTCATAATACGAGGGTAGGTCATTTACAAGAAAAGGTAACTGTGTTGGTCCAAATAACCTTTTTAATTCGTCAAGCGTATTAATCATTTCTTTTGGTGCTATGATTGATGGATGAAGAATTTCGAGTTTAGCGAATGTTAATGCATTTTCAAGATTGTCCAACAGATGTGAAATAAACATAAGGTTCAAATTCAAGTAATCTAATGAAATTAAATATTTAAGATTTTGAGCATCCACGACGTGATAGCGGAGTAAAATAGATAAATCGTTTTTAATTGCATTCTGATTATTTTCCAAAATTTTCATGTTAGATTTGTAGTTTTCTATAATATCTTTATTAATAGCGATCAATTTTTCAATTTTAGAATTATCAGTCTGTTGTGTGGTTTTAAGCTGATTAATGCTTTGTTCAATTTTATTGGCGTCTTGGGCGTCCATGTTACCGGTTATAAATTTTATACCTGACCCTAGAATGTCTATTAAACCTCGTTTAGGTCTATGTGACGTAGTTAAAACAATAGAAAGGATTCTTTCTATATTGATTTTTGTTTTTGATCTCGTAAGATTAATAAACTGATACATGCGGTTTGCAAGAAGAGAACTATTTGTAGGTTCATCGGTATCAAAGGAAAAGGTTTTATCATTGAGGATTTTATCGATAGTCATAAGATGTTGTTCTAGGATGTTTAAATCATAATAATGTACATACGTAAAATGTTGCTGAACTATTTTTGTAGTTCCTAAATTAAATGGCAAAATTCCAGGATTTTCGTCCAAGTTAGTAATTTTTATTTTGTCTGTGGCCAGAAGGACCTGGTAGTGGATCGTCAACAGCGATACGATTCTGTAATAAAAGTGGTCTTTTAATTTCTTGTTTGTGTCTTTCGTTTGGTACGTTAGTCACTGGGTCCACTACAATTAATTTTTGAGGTAATTGTTGAGTAATACGTTTAGGTTTACTGAATTTAGCTGCTAGCTTGTTTCTAGCAGGAATTTTCAAATAAATAGGTGCGTCTGAAGGAAATTTAGGAGGTACTTTGCGGGATTCATTTTGCTTAGCAATATATCTTTCCTTTTTGTTAACCATTTCCTGTTGTATTTTAGGATATAAAGATTTTAGTTTACTTTTCATTTCATTAATATAATTATTAAAGAAGGCAGTTTCAATGTCTGTATTATCTAAAACATTATCTTGGAACGGATGTATCAAAGATAACGGAGTGTGTTTTGTGGAGGAGTGAATACTGTTATTGTATCCAAGCACGGCTAATTTAGTTCTGTGAATTAGATTACGATTATCTTTTTCGCATAGAATTCTGATATGTTCTAACAAAGTACTATGATATCTCTCTACAGGTCCATTTGATTCATGATGACACTTTGTTGTTAAATGGGGTTGAATTTTATAAAGTGCCAGAAATTCAGAAAAAGTTGTGTTATTGAATTCTAAAGCATTATCGAATTTTAGTATTTTTGGGGTTCCATGATGCGAAAAGAAATCTAGTAAAGCATCACATACAAAAATTGTTGTATTAGTAGGCAAAGGATAGGCAGAGCCGAATTTTGAAAAATCGTCTAGTATTGTCAGAAATTTTTGTGACGCTACTTGAAAAGTATCTATGTGAATTATTTCAAAGGGTTGTCCAGGCGTAGGAGTAATATTCAATGGAGGTCTAATGGGGTTTCTGTCGTACTTTAGTCGCGAGCAGATTTGACAATTATTAATTATTTTTTGTATCGTCATTTTTGCATTAGGCCAGTAATATAATGAAGTTATTTTGAGAAAAGTTTCTTCGATGCCTCGGTGATTTGTTTTTCCGAGATGATATTCTTTAACAATATTTTCTTGTTCGTCTTTGTCTTCGACATCCAGAAGGGATTTTTTTGAAATTTTAAATTTAAAAGTATTGGGTTCAAAAAATAATTGGAGTATATTAACATAACGTTCGATTAGAGTTTCGTCTTCAAAAAATAAACAATAAGATTTTTTCGGGGTCAAATAATTTTTAATCATTTTTACAATTTCACTTTCCAAAAGATCGGGTGGAATGAAAAATTTAAGTTTAAATTTTTTCTTTTCAAATAGGTACTGAGTTTGAACGTCTCGTACTAATATATTTTTTGTAAAAATTGTAACCTCACCGAGAGGGAAGCCGCGGCTAGCGTAGTTCAGGCGGCGCGAGGGGCGTGGGCGAAGCCAATAAGAGATGAGAGATATCTTGATGGGAAATGCCAGAAGGGCTGTAAGTATCCAACCACCGACCACTTACACGAAATTAAATAATTAATGGTAAAAATAAAATAAAATAAAATCAAAAACGACACAAAACAACAACGGATGTTGTCACGTGACAGTGAAAACGAAGTAGTATGGGCCCACCGACCAAAGGTGAAAAGGGCGCCAGGACACAAGGGCCACACTATAAGAATATCCAGGGAGTCCACCCCTGGATTATCGTGCCACGCTGACAACACAAAAATAACACGCCCCAAAACCGTTTCCCAAAACGTTTGCAAAACAACAACAACAACAACGACGATCCACTCACATAAGAATGGATCGCCACCAAAACAAAAACCAATTCCAAATTCGGAACGAAACAACAACCAAATAAACGACTGAACAGCCGTTCGTAACAATTCTTAAATAAATAACTCGACGACACTGACTTAATTCAGTGTCAACTTAATCTACAACACTCGACGCGTACAAATTCGTCGACAAACTCAAATTCAATAAAAGTTGTCACATCAACTTCAATACAATGAGGCGGAGTGTCGCGCCAACCTCAGAACCAAATTAACAACACGAATTAGGCCTGCAATAATCTTCAAAACATCAAACATTAAATGATTAGCGGCATCGGCTTATAATAAATGCATTGACATGTGACGACGCAATAATTAATAAAGCGTAGCTGATACGTGGCGGCGAAATTATAACAACTCACGATTTCTGAACAGAATTATTCCAGAGATTCCAAGAATGAATCCTGTTCCACAACAACAACCTCAACGCTAATCTTAAACAACAGAAAAAACAGAAACTAACATCTAGAGTGCCAACAGGCTTGTTATTTCACGGTTGATTTATTTCTAAACTGATGACAACAATCCAGGTGGGGAAGGACCCTAACATTTGGGACCGCTCTGCGCGGAACCAAATGCTCTGTGTTAAAAAAAGGAATCACGGAGGAATGCCCTACTTCGCCAACGAAACTAGAAGTTTTCAACCACTAAGCCTAGTCACAAATGCCTACGAAGATTCGCCACAAAAATAATAGTCAAAACGCAATATTCAATACAATAATCCGTCAACCACGGAGCCGATGTTTAAGCGTTCAATACTCATCCGCTAATGATATCTCACAAAACGCGGTGCAATATGTATGTCACTTCGACAAGCTTCGACGCACCTCTAGCTGTGCTACTACGTTACCTCGTCTAGCGCACAGCTCCACGCAATCGTTCGCTCTCTCGCACATTCTGACCATTGCACGTCGGAACCGCCGTATGTCTCCGTGTGAAAGGCAGACCTCGTGTCGTTCTTTATTAACTCACGGCTTTTCGCCCCTCTCGCTCGCACTCATTGTCAACCTTTTTGCAATTTTAAATAACTTCATATAATTCAGATATTATTTCTATAATATTTGCTCAAGACAAAAAGGCTTAAGGTTGTAAAACGTTACACTCCCCTCTTTCCTCAAGAAAAGATGCGACGGTGGCGCATCTTTTACATCCCAACAACACAAAAATTGTTCGGCCTCCGAAGATTCTGAGACCGGCGAGTCTGAATCCGGCAAGTCTGAAAATCCGAAGCACAAGGGGGCACCTTGCCCTTAATATCCTTGTCGTGCCATCGACCGACTGCTTTGCCCGCCTCATTACCGATCACAAAAGAATTCAGACCGAAATCAATTCTGAGCGAAAATTGTCTGCAAAAATCGCTACCCAAAATAAGACCTTGCGGTAACGAAGGCACTACCAATATTTTCACAAATTTCACCACGTCATCAACTGCTATGGGCAGCATTACAAATCCAGCTATGCGCTGGGCCGTACCATCAGCAGTAAAAACGTCAGAGTCGGAATAGCTGCGGATCTTCAAACCAAAAGCCTCAATGAGCCTCATGCCCTTTTTACCAAGCACGGAGTTGTTTGCTCCTGAATCCAATAAGGCAGTGACGGGTTTTTGAAAAATGGAGACAGAGATAAAAGGTCGGTTATCATCCGCGCGAGGCACAATTAATGGATTTGCATCATTGACTGGAGAAGGTTTCATAAATCCAGCTACATGCCGCAACCATAACTTCCAGCCATCATGATCAAGATTGCGCGTCTTGGCCGTTAGCTGACAAGTAACCGGCCGACCAACTATTTTCCTCTGTCCGGCATTTCCCGCACAGCGCTCACAAGTAACCCGAGTTGCATCCCGTTGTCCGCATCCATAACAAAATTTCCCAGTTATAGGTTTCGTGCACTTCCTACTAACATGTCCTTGCTCTCGACAATTCCAACACACTAAATTGGACACCATATTTACGTTCAATTTTTTACAGCCAATAGTTTGAGGTGTTGACCTGTTGTAAGCGTAAGCGGGTTCCACTAACTGAGAATTAGATTGCCCCGTTCGGTTACGGTTTGCAAGATACTGATTCTCTTCTAATTGTTTGCACGCAACAGTTAATTGTTCAACTGAGGTGACGACGCTCGTACCTAAGTGATTGAGGTAGTAGGGTGCCAAATTCCGCCGAATTATATTCAGCCGTAATGCCTCAGACGTAGGCGTAGGCAAGCGCGAAAACAAATTCTTCATACAAAAAATATACGTTCCTACGCGTTCATCCGATCCTTGAAACCGGTGAAAAATCTCATTCCACAAATCATTTTCATAGTCCAAAGGTTGGAACTCGGCTTTTAACTGAACGACAAAATCATCCCAAGAAGAAATTGAATTCCGGGCTGAGCGATACCAAAATAAAGCAGGTCCTTCTAATAAATCAAACACCGACTTATACAAATCCTCTTTCGAGACACCTCTTGAAATTCTGCATTCCTCGATTCTTTGTAGTACTTCCGCTACACTATCTTCCGAAGATTCCCCCGAGAATTTTATTCCCCACTTAAAGACTGGAATCCCAATATGATGTTGACAAACTTCCGAAGTGATAACAGGAACCGTCGTAAAGCTACTATCAAGCTGCGAAGCGAGTGTAGTTCGGTCAGGCTCAACCGCTCTCTGAACTTCATCTGTCTGTGTAACAGCTGGCGTCTTAAATAGGAAATCATCCTCCAAGGCAATCACGATTATCAGGCGATCATTTTTAAAGGACTTAACTTCAGCATCATCACTAACTATTCTTGTTAAACGACCTTTCAAATGGTTTAACCTAGACCGAATCTCCACAAAATTTGGGTCCGAATTTCCGACATACAATTCAATCGATTTACTAATCAAAGAAATGCTGAGATCAATTTCGGCACCATCAGTATCGTGTTTAAATGGGCTAGCAGCATAATACGCAATACCAGCACGTTTACAGTCGTTGGCCAATAAGCGCCTCAAACACTTACGTCGTTTTAATTCATCACAACCTGACATAAATCCGCGAATTAATAACTCATAATCAACCTCAAGGCTGGTGAGGTGATCGACTTCAATTTCATACGACACTTCCATTTTGAATTCGAAATAATTCAACAATACACAAAATAAACCGAATTGTTAGAATCGCAACTCACAAAATTATTCACAATTCCCAAGACAACTCAGTTGTCTCAATAACAGAACAAAATTCCCAAAATATTTCAACAACAAAAAAATCCAGCACAACACAACGCTCGGGGTCAGGATAAATTCTCACTAGTCGAAAAAATGTGAGCTAGGCCTCACCAACAAGGGGTCTCAACTCTAAAGGCCCGCACGTTAGGGCGCCAAATGTGTAACCTCACCGAGAGGGAAGCCGCGGCTAGCGTAGTTCAGGCGGCGCGAGGGGCGTGGGCGAAGCCAATAAGAGATGAGAGATATCTTGATGGGAAATGCCAGAAGGGCTGTAAGTATCCAACCACCGACCACTTACACGAAATTAAATAATTAATGGTAAAAATAAAATAAAATAAAATCAAAAACGACACAAAACAACAACGGATGTTGTCACGTGACAGTGAAAACGAAGTAGTATGGGCCCACCGACCAAAGGTGAAAAGGGCGCCAGGACACAAGGGCCACACTATAAGAATATCCAGGGAGTCCACCCCTGGATTATCGTGCCACGCTGACAACACAAAAATAACACGCCCCAAAACCGTTTCCCAAAACGTTTGCAAAACAACAACAACAACAACGACGATCCACTCACATAAGAATGGATCGCCACCAAAACAAAAACCAATTCCAAATTCGGAACGAAACAACAACCAAATAAACGACTGAACAGCCGTTCGTAACAATTCTTAAATAAATAACTCGACGACACTGACTTAATTCAGTGTCAACTTAATCTACAACACTCGACGCGTACAAATTCGTCGACAAACTCAAATTCAATAAAAGTTGTCACATCAACTTCAATACAATGAGGCGGAGTGTCGCGCCAACCTCAGAACCAAATTAACAACACGAATTAGGCCTGCAATAATCTTCAAAACATCAAACATTAAATGATTAGCGGCATCGGCTTATAATAAATGCATTGACATGTGACGACGCAATAATTAATAAAGCGTAGCTGATACGTGGCGGCGAAATTATAACAACTCACGATTTCTGAACAGAATTATTCCAGAGATTCCAAGAATGAATCCTGTTCCACAACAACAACCTCAACGCTAATCTTAAACAACAGAAAAAACAGAAACTAACATCTAGAGTGCCAACAGGCTTGTTATTTCACGGTTGATTTATTTCTAAACTGATGACAACAATCCAGGTGGGGAAGGACCCTAACATTTGGGACCGCTCTGCGCGGAACCAAATGCTCTGTGTTAAAAAAAGGAATCACGGAGGAATGCCCTACTTCGCCAACGAAACTAGAAGTTTTCAACCACTAAGCCTAGTCACAAATGCCTACGAAGATTCGCCACAAAAATAATAGTCAAAACGCAATATTCAATACAATAATCCGTCAACCACGGAGCCGATGTTTAAGCGTTCAATACTCATCCGCTAATGATATCTCACAAAACGCGGTGCAATATGTATGTCACTTCGACAAGCTTCGACGCACCTCTAGCTGTGCTACTACGTTACCTCGTCTAGCGCACAGCTCCACGCAATCGTTCGCTCTCTCGCACATTCTGACCATTGCACGTCGGAACCGCCGTATGTCTCCGTGTGAAAGGCAGACCTCGTGTCGTTCTTTATTAACTCACGGCTTTTCGCCCCTCTCGCTCGCACTCATTGTCAACCTTTTTGCAATTTTAAATAACTTCATATAATTCAGATATTATTTCTATAATATTTGCTCAAGACAAAAAGGCTTAAGGTTGTAAAACGTTACAAAATATAAACTTGAAGTGAACTGTAATTTATGGGCAAATCTGTATAGGGAAATGCTAATATAGGACTTTCTTTATTTGTATGTTGCGTTTGTATGTCTGGGTTTTCAGAATTGTCTTCTAAAACTTGTGCTAGGTCAGCGTCCGTCAAATCAGGTGTATCATTTAGATTGACTTTAATAGATGAATCGTCTAATACATTTGTATGTGTTTTTATATTTAATTCGATTCTGGACAAAGCGTCAGCATTAGAATTGAGTTTACCTTTTTTATGAATAACTTCGTAATCATAGTCCATTAATTTAATTCGCCATCGCATCAAACGCGAGTGAGGTTCTTTTAAATTATGAGATACTGAAGCGGTTTATGGTCTGTGACAACTTGAAATTTGTTACCGTACAAATAAGGTCGAAATTTATTAATGGCCCAAACTATAGCTAACAATTCTTTTTCAATTGCGCTATAATTTCGCTCGTGTTGATTTAAAGTGCGTGATATGAATGCTATAGGTCTGTCGCTACCTATTTTACCTTGAGAAAGTACAGCGCCTAAAGCTACGTTGCTAGCGTCTGTAGTAAGTATAAACGGTAAATTAAAATTTGGATGTATTAACACGGGATCGTTTGTTAAAATTTGTTTACACTGTTCAAAAGATTCCATAAATTGAGAGTCATATTCTAATTTTTTATTTTTTTTCAAATATTTAGTCATTGGTTCTATAATTTTGGAGAGATTTGGGACAAATCTACGATAATATCCAATAAGGCCAAGAAAACTTTTTATATCCTTTTGACTTTTTGGAAGTGGAAAATCTAAAATTGCTTTAATTTTCTCAGGGTTCGGTTTAATACCGTCGGGAGTTATAAGGTGGCCCAAAAATGCAACTTCTTTTTTTAAAAATTCTGTTTTGTCAAGTTCAATTTTTAAGTTGGCTGTACGGAGTCTATCAAAAATTGTTTTCAAATTTTGAAGATGTTCTTCTAGTGAAGCTGAGAACACGATAATGTCGTCCATATAAACTAGACAAATATGGTTTTGTAAACCTCGGAGGACATTATCCATTACACGCTGAAAACTACTCGGTGCATTTTTTAATCCGAAGGGCATACGAGTGTACTCATAATGTCCGTTTTCAGTTATAAAAGCTGTTTTGAAAATATCTTTGGGATCCATCTCGATTTGATGAAAACCGGATGTGAGGTCAAGGGTGGAAAAGTAATGAGATCTACCAAGTCTGTCAAGTATATCGTCGATGTTCGGTAAGGGATACTTGTCAGCAATTGTTTTATCGTTGAGCTTTCGGTAGTCAACGACCATGCGCCATTTTGATTTACCGGACGAATCCGCTTTTTTGGGGACGATAAGAATTGGGCTGGACCATGGAGAATGGCTAGGCCTAATTATACCTTCGTTCAATAATTTCTCAATTTGATTTTTGACTTCAGTTTTGTGTACGTGAGGTAGGCGATACGGTTTGGAATATATAGGATTGTCGTCTACAGTCCTGATGGTATGTTTAACATCGTTAGTAAAGGATAACGGTGTTATTATCCAGAGATAGTATATCAGTATATTGACTACACAAATCAATAAGATTGTCGCGTTCTTCGGAATTTAGATGTTCAGTTCTAAGTACTTCAGATATTTTTGATCGATTGTTTAAAATTGATTTTGAATTATTAGGAGAATAAACATTAAAATTATTCAAACTAGAAAAT
Organism: Xanthostigma xanthostigma; assembly: GCA_963575645.1. Classification (NCBI taxonomy): domain Eukaryota; kingdom Metazoa; phylum Arthropoda; class Insecta; order Raphidioptera; family Raphidiidae; genus Xanthostigma; species Xanthostigma xanthostigma. The sequence goes on from OY754474.1 coordinate 11,732,781, forward strand.
TTTAGTGGTTTAGTCAAAACAAAATGTATTGCGCTATCTTTATTGTTTGTAAGTTCAATGGTAGTATAGTTGTTGTCTACATGTGCAATCCATAGGTGGTAAAATTTTATCGCGATCGACTTGTTGACAATCAATAAATACATTATTTTCGGTGGTAATTAGAGGTATTTTACATATTTTTGCTGTTCGCGGGGGTATGATGGTTTCAAAAATAATTTTTTCAGTGGTTTTTAAATAATGAATAGGAATTTTTCTTTTGTCATGTGTAATTAAATAATTTTCTTTTAAATTTAGTTCCAATTTACATTTTCTAATATTATCTATTCCTAAAATTCCGTCAAAAATATTATGAGCTGTTAAATTTAGAAAAGTTAATTCGGTATTTGGAGGTTGAATATCGTACAGATTTTTGAAAGTAATTTGCTCTTGTACTTTTGATAGTCCATGTAGGGAACTAATTGAACATTTTGTCGGTTCAATTTTAAATTCGTGTGACTGTAAAGTTTCAGATAAATTTTTTATTATGTCTGAGTTCAGAAAGGATGCGGTCGCTCCTGTGTCTATAAGTAATTTGATAGGTGGGTGGTTTAAAATTAAATAAGGTAAAAGTTGTCCCTTATTTTTAATATTATCAATGTTTTTATTTGAACAATTTAAATTTATAAAATTTGGATCATATTGATTTGGTCTGAGGCAGTGTTCTTTAAAAAAGAATTTTCATCACATGCAGTGTCATCTGTATCTAAATATTGATCGTCGTGTTCGTCAGTTTGATCAGAATTTTCGAATTCTTGATTTTCTACGGTCACTTGTTCAATATTTGTCAAACGTGGTTGTCGCCAATGGTTGGGGTCGACATTTGTGTTTGTCTGATAACTATTGTATCTAGGGGGCATATTTGAATTATTATACCTAGGAGGTATAGTAGAAACACCGGACATAGGCGTGGGCTGTTGTATCGATCGAGTTTGGAAATACGGACGTGGTACAAAATTTGTTTTAGGCTGCTGAGAGTTAAAACTTTTTCCAAAGGTTTGATTATTAGTTGGGTACCTCTGATTTTGGAAATTTCTGATCGGTTCATTAATTGGTCGTGTGAATCTAGGCTGAGGAAAATTAGGCGGTGCTGAAGGCTGTGGTTTTTTATAAAAATTAGTTTTGGGTACAGGCCCTATGTTTTCAATTTCCTGCGATATTAATAAATATACGTCAGTCATAGATTCCGGTTTCAAAGTTCTTAGTAAAGTACCGATTGGTTCTATTGAATGTTTTATTACGGTTTTTACGGCAAGTTTATGAGCGATATTTTGCTTTACTGCTGTATCTACTGTCAATTTTGAGACATATAGAGTGAAAAGTCTGTTTACATTATCGTAAAAGTCTAAGTACGGATCTGTAGGCTTTGGTCTACAGTTAATTATCTGTTCTAAAAGGTCGTCTTCTGTTCTGGGGTCGGCAAATGTTCTTTTTAAAATGGTTTTGATTGACGCCCAATCATTGCACAGGTTAGATGTTACGATATCTAGTGCTCTATCAGATAATTTTGAAAGGACCGCGCTCACTAAGCGTCTATTTTGAATTTGTGCTTCTGTTGAAGTCCCGTTAGAATAATAAACTGTGAAAACGTCATCTACATTTCGAATAAATATTGTCAAAATGTTAGCATTTTTTCCATTAAAATTCGGAACGTAATCGAATGCACGGCTATCCAGAATAGGAACACCTTGTGTGGATGCGTTGTCTACAGACATGGTTTCGGAGATAAAAGATTCTGGTGTTACGCTTCGAGAAATTTGAGCTATGTCGAAAATGGGACGTCTGAGGATAGGTCTTCGAGAATGTGAAGGACTTAAACTATCGACAGGATCGGTCATTTGATTTACAATATATAGTAAAAATTATTAAGCTTACAGTACGATGAATGTTGAAGCTGATGTCATTTTGTTTTCTTCTTGGATGGTGTGATGCGAAGATGTACAGGTAGATAGCTGCTGCGAAAGTCTTGCGAATACAGTTAAAGATGAGCAGGGCTTACCCGCCTGCCTGAGCAAGGTTGGATCGGATGTTTATTTTGATGTTCGTTGTTTTCAATTTCTTTGGAGCACAGCAAATTTTCATTTTGGTGCACTACACTAAGAAGTCCTACCGACTGCGCCAGTTACGTCGTCGCGGCCAGTGCGGGGCGTAACAATTTATTTAAATTATTTTTAGACATATTCATTGATATATTTAATCAATTAATAATAATTGATGTATTTATTTGTAAATAAATAATAACACAAGTTATTTTAAAATGTAGTTTATTAAACTGTAGATATACACATATTTTTATGTTTCTGCAGGTGTTTATTTATTAAATTTTGAATTAGTTAAATATTCCAAATATTCGTTTTGGAATATTGTTTTAATATTAATTTTGTGGATCATCCTGGATTTACGCTCCAGCTAGTCTCGATATGAGATATGAACGCCGTTTTGTGTTCACACCTCATATTTATAGGTTTTGAAATGACGCTATAATTTAGCTGACTTTGCAGCGTCAGTCGCCAGTTAGCAGCTGCATATTCTTATAATAATATGCGTGTGAATGTTGTGGGTGTCGGGGTAAAGTCACGTACGTAACTAAACTAAATAATAAACTAAGAGTGCGTTTTTTAAAATCATACGTATGGTCAATATTATTTTATGCCTGTGAAAGCTGGACAATTAAAGAAGAGGAGATTAAAAAACTAAACGCATTCGAAATGTGGTGTTATCGAAGAATGCTAAATATTAAATGGACAGATTATATGAACAACGACAAAGTTTTACAAATAATGCAGGAAAATAAAACGTTAGTAAATGTTATTAAAAAAAGACAATGCGTATACTTTGGCCATATAATGAAATTACAAAAATACAAGATTCAACAAGTCATATTGTGTATTTTATTAATACTACAGATTATAAAGGAAGGAAACCCCCTAACGATGGCGAGAAAATATGACTTAGCGGTATGCCTAATGAAAAGTGAGACAAAAATGGAGAAAGGCATACATAGACAGTATATAGAGCGATATCCGGAGCTGGCAGAAATAAAAGAAGGAACAAAAATAGGAACTATTAATCAAATAATAAAAATTGAGAAAGAAGGAAATATGGAAACTACAGAAAACTTTATATATAAGATGGAGCTAAAAAATGATGAAGAAATCGTGATTATAAGCCTTTTTAGGGTATCCCTAAAAAAGCTGATCGAAAATGGAAGAACTCAGGTAGCAATGCCTTGTGTAGCCAACGTTGAAATAGATAAGCTTAGGAAGATGATAGAAATTGCTTTTAGAAACTCGAATAAGGTATTGCATATATAAGTGCCAAAAAAGATAAAAAATGCAGAAAATGAAAAACTAGGTATCAATAAAAAGTCCACAGATGGAGGTAAGGAGCGCAGCTTCCCCGTGAAATTACGTAAGACCATTGAAATTAAGCCAATAAACACTGACGGAAATGCCAATACATATGCAAATATAGTAACAAAAATGAAACAAGATATAAATACTGAAAGTATAGGCATACAAATAGAAAGAATAAGAAAAACAATCAATTGGAATGCAAGAATCACGATACGAGAAAAAAAGCAAGGAGCAATAGAAATCTTTAAAGAGCAGACAAATGCAGTTCTCAATGAAACCGCCATTACTAGAGAAGTAGGTAAAAATTTGCAGGGCAAACGGGTTCCGAAAAGAATTTCTGAACGCATATACCAAAACAAAAAAGGAGTATAGGATAATGTTGTCCAAAGCTAAAACCGAATATTATAATTCTATCCATGCCAAATTAGCAAATGTGAAGAACTCTCAAACATTTTGGAGAGTTGTAAATGGTTTTCGTAGGAAAGTTATGTCATACAGTGATAGTATCAGTAATGTTCAATGGAAGTCTTATTTTTTAACTTTATACCCTCCAAAACCTCTGTTTTCATTTAACTTTCCAAATTTTAATCATCCATATCTAGATAGTCGCATTACATTATTCGAAATCAAAACTGCACTATTTAGAATCAAAAAAGGGAAAGCTCCAGGGCCTGATCAACTAACAAATGAATTTCTAAAAAATCTACCTGAGAACTGGCAAGAGCATCTGTGCAAACTATTTAACAAAGTTCTAGAATCAGAAAGCACTCCATTAGAATGGTCTAATTCTGTGATGGTCATGTTATATAAAAAAGGGATAAAAACAGACCCCAACAATTACAGAGGGATAGCCTTAATGAATGTTATAGCTAAATTATTTACAGGTATCATAAACAATAGACTTGAAAACTGGGCAGAATTAAATAAAGTTCTACCGGAGGCACAATCAGGCTTCAGAAAGGGTAGAGGCTGCGGTGACAATCTATTTACACTTACCAGTCTAGCACATATACATTTAAATACTAAAAACAAAAAGCTGTTTGCAATTTTTGTAGACTTTAAAAAAGCCTTCGATTCAATCGAACACAATCTATTATGGTATAAACTACATAAGAACGGCGTGAGCACAAAATTGATACGAATTTTAAGTAGGTTATACAACAATGCACAAATGGCAGTAAAAATGAATTCGGTAATTTCAGACTATACTAAAGTTACAAAAGGTGTGTTACAAGGAGAGCCACTGAGTCCTTTGCTATTTTCAATCTTTCTGAATGATCTTGACCAATTTTTGCAAGAAAACAACTTATCAGGCATTGATGTGGATGGGTCGAACAAAATTATGTCAATAATGTACGCAGATGATCTAGTAATCTTATCCTCTTTTGCTAAAGACGTCCAAAAGAAACTTACCGCGTTGCATGCATACTGCCAAGAAAATAAATTAAGTGTGAACGTATCGAAAACAAAAATAATGGTATTTAGAAAGGGTGGTAGGCTGGGGAAATTACAGAATTTTATATACGGCGACGGTAATATTGAAACTGTTAATTCTTACAATTACTTAGGATTAACCTTCTCCAGTTCTAGTTTATTCAATTTGGCAGCAAACTGTGCAATTCAGAAAGCAAATGTAGCTATAAACTCAGTTAGGGACATACTAGTAAAAGGGAAAGTTAAATCATGGAACACACGTGTCCAGTTGTACGAATCCATAGTGACAAGCAATGCCCTGTATGCTTCTGAAATATGGGGACTTCGTTATGAGGATGTGGTCGAAAGAGTGCAAACTAACTTTTTCAAAAATTTATTATTCTGGTCTCGATCCACCCCTGGATACATAATCAGACTAGAAGTAGGCAGAGTCAAATTGAGTTGGCAAATACTAAGAAACGCTATTAATTGGTGGGAAAAGCTACTAAAAATGCCACCTGATAGATTTCCTAAACAATGCTACTTGAAATTGCTTCTTCTGGATCAAAGTAATAGTAACAAGGTGAAATATAATTGGGTCACACAATTAAAAAATATATTGTTCGATTTAAATTTTGAACACATATGGAGGGAACAAAATCATGTAGTAGTAAAAAAAGAAAAAAATAATATATTGCAAGCATTCCACCACAAATTAGTTCTGCAAGATAACTTCAGAAGTATTAACTCCTCTTATAGCTCTATTTATTGTAATATAATGCCGGTTAACTCTACAGCAAATTATCTTCTACTGAATGTTAATATATGCAAGTTAAGAATTATAAGTCAACTCAGAGTAGCAGGAAAAGAACACATTCGCTTGTACTATAAAGGGAGTAGCTACCAATTTAAAACCAATTCTATATGCACAGTGTGCAATATGAATAAACAAGAAAGCATGTTTCACTTCCTAATGGAATGTCCTCATTATAACAGTTGCAGATCAGCATTTTTAAACAAATATATAACGGGTCAGTGCTCCATTCACAACTATCACACGTTTATACTAAATTTTGATACAGTGCAAAAAATAAATGATGTATTTAACTACATAACTAACGCCCTTAAAATTAGATCATTTATGCTATTCGAATAGAACCATACACTATAGTTTTTGTCCTATATTTTCCTCACATTATTTTTCTTTTTTTTGTTTATTATGTTCTGGCACATATAATAATTTTACTTATTGAATATTATTATGTATTTGGATATAGATGTGATAACTATTATTGTACACATGTCCAACCCTCCTGTAATAACAATCTATGTTAAATACAGTACAATTATTATTATTATTATTATTAGAGAAGTAGGTGGACAAAGAAGATCAATAATTGTTAGAGATATTGATGAAACTACTACTAGAGAAGAGGTAGAAAAGGGCATTAGGGAAATATTAAGAGAAAAGGCAGATGACAGAGAGGTTATAGTACACACACTAAAAACAGCGAGGGAACGGAGTACGATTGTGGCAACAGTCAGTACGGTAAGAACTGCAACGCAACAAATACTGAACCGTCGAAGAATCAAAATTTGGTGGAGCAGCTGTCGGGTACAAGAGCTCTTCATCCCAATAAAGTGCTACAACTGTAAGAGGCACGGGCACGCTGCTAAAGTGTGCAAAAAAGAAAAATATGACATGACAGGAGTCTGTCTCAGTGCAACCAAAAAGGACATATAGCCAAAGAATGCTCCAACACACCACGATGTTATGAATGCAACTGCGAAGGGCACCAGGCAGGTACTATGTCGTGTGAATTATACAGAAACCTGGTTAGAGACCTAAAAGAGGGTGAGGCGACGAGTCGAAATTCGACGAGTAGTGACGAATCAGAAAAGTTAACTGCTGGTCACAATGCTTAAAATCTTACAATGTAACATGAACAGAAGTGAAACAGCACAAGAACTCCTCCGAAAAACTGTGCTGGACCATAAAATTGATATAGTGATTGCCTTTAGAACCAAACATCAAACTAACAAGAAACGGACCATGGTTTACGGATGACAATTGCAGTGTAGCAATCAAAGCAACAGCCAACAAATAGGTTAAAGGAAAAGGACACGTATGGATCAAAGTAAGGCAAATAATCATTTTTGGATGTTACATCTCTCCGAATATACAAATTACAGAATTTGAAGAACATCTTAAAGAACTGAGGGACAGCATAAAAAAACACATTGGGAAACAAATTATTGTGGGAGGAGATTTTAACTCTAAATCGCCCGAGTGAGGCTCACCATATTATAAAGATGCAAGGGGAGCAATTTTGACTGAATGGCTGGCGGAACAAGACGTACAAATATTGAATAAGGGGGAAAAGCCTACATTTCAACGAGGTCAAGCGTCATCGTACATCGATACAACATTCTGCACAACAAATCTGGTAAGACAAGTTAGAAACTGGGAGGTAAGAGACGATGAGAACCTAAGCGACCACCGTAATATCGAATATAGTATACAGATACATGACTTAAACGATCAAAAAAACGGGGTCGAAACAAACTAGCACCTGTAAATGGATGGTTGATAAATCAGACCCGGCTGCCGCTATTCGCTAAGAAATTGAAAGAAAATATAGAAGACCTACACAGAGGTATAGGAATTGAACCAAGTGAATGTATGAAGGTACTTTAAAAAGTATATTTTTCAAACAATGTAATTGTCCATAACGGACGTTTATTAAGAATACGGAAATTTACAACAATGCTTCAAAACTTAAATATGCCTTTGCTAGGTATCAGTCAAAAACTGTAAGAATTTGCGTGTTTACCTACTTCATACACCATAAAACGATCGACTGGGCGCATCACTAAATGCACTACCTCATCACTATATGAAAGTAGACAACTTGAGTGGGGAGTCCCCGTTTAATGTATTTATTTGTTGTCCTTATTACACTAATATTAATCACTATCACTTCTAATTGTTTCACTTGAATTGACAGCTAAAAGCGCAAAGAATGTGACTACCCAAAGTTAAATAGTACAGTAAATAGCATAAATTATAAATTTTATTTGATATACGAGTACTTACTTTAAATTTATACTTGTACGAGATTAGCTGTTGAGAAAGTACTAGATATTTAGCAACACTGGTACGAGAAAAAATATCCGTCATCTGGCAACCCTGTACTACCGCTTGAATGATTTAATGAGGTCTTCGGACCGGTACGCGGCGGCATTAACACTGTCGCCGACGTGGCTAGAAAAATGACCAGACTTGATCATTTAGAGGAAGTAAAAGTCGTAACAAGGTTTCCGTAGGTGAACCTGCGGAAAGATCATTAACGTTTTATAATAAACGCTCTGAGACTATAATTATTAATATGAAAAAGATCCGCATGCGTTAATATTATATTATATAATTATAATAATATTATATTATAGTAAAATTGATCCAACCTTAGCAGAAATAAATTATCAACTCAGAAACATCGATGAATTGTGCAACTCGAGACAGAATTTAGAATTTCGTATTAATTTGAAGTTATTTGACATTAACCATATTTGTAGCCAACGGCTGTAAATTGAGTTACATTCGTCCAAAATTATATTAACCCAATAATAGTTTCCATATTTGTGTTTTTTCAATTTTCTTTTTTTTTGCAGGGACGGGGTGGTTAAGAGCTAGATTTTGAATAGCCCAGATTAAAGGGAAATTCATCCAACTTTAGCAGAATTAGGCAATCAAATCATAAATATCAATAAAGTGTGAAACTCGAGACAGAATCGAGAATTTCGTGATATAACCCAATATAGATTCCGTCGATGCTTTTTCAATTTCCTTCTTTTCTTTTTTTAATGGGATGCTAGGTTTTGAATAGCCCAGATTTAAGTAAAATTCATCCCACGTTGGCAGAAATAGGTTATCAACTCACAAACATCGATGAAGTATAAAACTCGAGACAGAATTGAGAACTTCGTATTAATTTGAAGTTATTTGACATTGATCATTTGTAGATTTTATTTCTTTAATTCAAAATAAATGATGTATCTCTAATTCTGTAACATTACAGGTGGAATTCGGTCCCAGTTCTGCGGCAACAGGACGACCCGGAGATTATCGAGGGCATCTTGGAGCAGTTCGACGGCAGGACTGGTTTGGTGAGACGGCTGTTCGAAGGGGTGACAGCAAGTACCGTGCGGTGTAAGAATTGCGGCAGATAATTTTTCACGAACGAAGAGTTTACATATATTCCGCTGCCGCTGAACTCATCGGACAGTCCCACTGCATCGCCGGGACACCTCCTGGGAGCACTGCGCGCTTTCGTGACAAAAGAAATACTAACGAGACAAGACCGGTATTTCTGCGCGCAGTGCACGAAGAAATGCGATGCAGAGAAGGGACTGCAGTTTGCGATGTTGCCGGACTTGCTGTCGCAACAGCTGAAGAGGTTCAGTTTCCGCAATGGCCGGACGGTGAAACTGAACCAAAAGTAAGTACTCTCTTGGTTTAGTGGTAATTATGTCGGTCTCTGCTCAAGGGTTTATTATTTTTAAAATGCTGCTTTATAACAGTATATTTAGTCTCCAAGACCGAGTGAAAGTTCAGTTTCAACCAGTTCAACTTGTCAGGTGGTGTTTCGATTTCGTCCAAAAGTTAAAAGAAACCGAAACTAAGTTCATTATATTTCGTTATTTAACCTTCGGCGTAACTCAATATAAATATGTAGTTATTAATAAAATAAAGACAGTTCAAGTAAATAAAATTGTCGACCAATTAAAATAAAGACAGATTAAGACTGTGCTTACATTAATTAATTACTAATTAATTACTATAATATTGTGATTTATTCATAACCAGCAAGGAAATAAAAATATTTTTGTTTTTAATGTCCCTTAGCATAATCATAGCTAAAAATATAACACATACGGAATTCACGCCATTCTTTGACATAAAAAAGAGGTACGAAAAGTTGAATGTGGAAATTTTTACAAAAAATTTGTGTTTTTCTATGACGTTAACATGGGCGTACCCAGCTTTTGGCCCAGGAGGGGGCAAATTAGAAATTTCTTAAGCCGCGTCCCCCGTGCTTGTTTTGCCCTCCTGGATACGCCAGTGCTTACGGCGTAAAAAAAGACAGAAGTAAATGTTTGCACCATAATAGTTCGATTGCGATTTTATTCCTATGCTCAGTATAGAATAAAAGTATATTATAATTTGTGACTACAGGAATGAAACGAAAACCTTACGGTCTATTGAAGGACGTAAAGGCTCAACTAAATGTTTTTCGTTACGTCGTCAACGAGCCGCCCATCATCGATCTCGACGGATCATAATTAAATAGAAAAGAAAATCGGTTGACAGGAATGAAACGAAAACCTTGCGGTCTATTGAAGGATGTAAAGGCTCAACTAAATGTTTTTCGTTACGTCGTGAACGAGCCGCCCATCATCGATCTCGACGGATCGAAATCAAGTTCGAACAGTCCAGAAATCGAAGAACCTTCGGCATCTGTCGTCGTGACTTCAAATCAAAGACAGATAAATGAACGCGAAGTTAGACTTACGTGTTTAATATCTACGTTCCTGCTTGTTCATCCGTTCGGAGCCGGCCTAGATTATATTTGGTCGTACATCCGAAAATTTGAACAAATTAATAAACCGTCGGAAGTAGAAACTCTAATGTCGAGGTTTCCAAAAGTGTTTCTAATAGAAACATCGGACGTCGGTGCGAATATCGAAAGGAGATGGAAGTTTAAAGGTTATGAACAAAACTACTCTACAGGGACCATGAAATAATTTAAAAATGTTATGTTGTTAAATGCAAAAATTCTAAAACCTCTTTATTCTTAAATAAATTGTGCTAATTATTGACATATTTTTCTTTTCTAATGCAGCTTTTACAATAATTGCACCATGATTTGGGTACCAAATTTTTCAGCAATTGTCAAAAACAAAACAAAATTACATTCTTTTATAATCAAACGTAAAAAATGGGTGCATATACTTATGTACGCGCGTTAGAAGTTATACTTCTTTGGCTTGATTACAAACTAATTTTTAATTTACATGGACATGTTATATTGAAATAAAATAAAAGGACTGGACTGAGACTAGTAGAAACACAGCTGTTAGACGCCACGCGCATGCGAACATGGTCTCTACCATACTCTATCCTCACTCAGTGAATCGAAAAACCACTACAATGATATATGGCGAAGAGCATGTCCACTAGTGAAAAGGACGCTGCACACGAGGCTAGAAACTTTACTTGGGCTTCTACTGGCCGGTAGGCTGGGTACGAAGCTGGAAATGACGTCACTGCGGGCTCGCCTGCTAGCTCACAAGATAGGTTTTAAAATCAGAACAGGTTATTTGTCCGCTGCTAGGTATGAGCATGAACTAATCAGGAAGCAGTATCTTGTCACGTGGGCGACTTGAACAAACGCCCGCAAACAAACACTATGCCATAGTGTGTGTTGTTTATGTATTAAAATATGTGCAGCTACTGCTATCTATGTGTAACAATTATAAGTCAATATGTACGTTACGTAACTTAAGTTTGAATGTCAATAATAAAACAGTTGTTATCTAGCCACTACACGAAGTGTTTCATTATAGGTTATGGGCCCAGACCCATGCTTTGTTGATTAAAAATTGTGTGTTTTAAAGCAAGAAAAGTGTAATTTTGACGGAATTAGGTGTTCGGGATAAGTTTTCGAGTTCAAAATGAGTACGAACTACCTTGTCAATGTGCCAAAGTTAAAAGGCAGAGAAAATTACAGTGAATGGACTTTCGCCGCGGAGAATTTCCTTGTGCTTGAAGGAATGCTTCATTGCATCAGGCCAGTTGAAGGAAGTGTCATTTCAACCGCTGATGACGAAAAAACAAAGGCTAAGTTAATAATGACAATTGATCCAACACTATATGTACATGTCAAGAATGTGTCAACGTCTAAAGATCTGTGGGATAAACTGCGAAGTTTATAATATGATTCGGGGTTTACAAGAAAAATGAGCTTATTGCGTACTTTAACTTCGATTCGTCTAGAAAACAGTGCTTCGATGTCGTCGTATGTGACACAAATGATTGAAATTGGACAGAAATTAAGTGGAACCGGTTTTAACATAACTGATGAGTGGATCGGATGTCTATTGTTGGTTGGATTAACTGAAAAATATATGCCGATGATTATGGCTATCGAGCATTCTGGAATTCGTATCACAACGGACGCCATTAAAACCAAGTTGCTGGACATGGCGGAAACGGATGTCAGTGAATATCGTGAAGATAGTGCATTTGCAAGTTCGCAAAAGTTGCAACATAAGAACAGAAATAAACCTATGGTTAGTGGCAAAGATGGCGGCTCATCTGACAAATCAAATGTGAAGTGTTATAAATGTAAACAACTCGGTCATTATCGAAATCAGTGTCCAAATAAAGATTCTAATCAGTCAAGTGAGAAACAAGTTACAACAAAACATACAAACGCGTTCAATGCTGTGTTTTTAAACGGTAATTTTAGTAAAAATGACTGGTACTTATATTGATTCGGGGGGGAAAGGGGTACTTTGTGCTCCACAGTTGACAACAAACCTGTGGCGAGTCCCCTTAACAGTACATAGCGCACCTTAAGTGCACGTGTAGTTTACACACAATTTATTAAATGCTGACACACATCCTAATACTTCACATAGTGTCAGCAGTAATAAATTAACACATAATGTAATGTAAATGAAAATGTATATATTGAATTAGCAAATAAATAAAGAATCATTGTCTATACGATGATCACCCACTACACATAACTGCTGTCCGTTCAACATTCAATCACCTGTCGCCACATCTGGTGAACCTGACGTGATTTTTGGAACATACAACTTTCTGACTGCGACTTCGTCAGGGGGCCACATGGCCACCCTCGACGAATCACCATCACACATCAAGTCGCCAACAAAACAACGTTCTCAAGAAGATAGCAGCAACCAATCTTTGGACAATCAACAATCTCAAAAACATCAATCGTCCGAAGAATCGTTCAATCATCAACACTCATCAACAATGGAACAGACAACTCAAAGAACATCTACAGCAAATGCAGTCTCAAGAAAATCAACGCCAGCGTAGTCTGACATCGCCACAAAACAACATCAAACGACACCATTCAACATCACGAACAGCAACACTAAGCAAATCGACATTCACCAACATCAAGCATTGCAATTTCGACACATCTGGTGACCCAACAACATTTTTTTTTCTTGGACAACAAGAACCAACGCTCCAAACAATTCAACCAAATTCAAAACATGGCATCTGCTAACATAATCTCTACAACACGCACTTCAATTGGCTATTTTCGACAGCATCAAACTTTTGATCTGATATATCCACCTTCTCCAGCCCTGGACACGCAGCAACAGTCGACATGACTTCAAAGCTGGCTCCAAGCGCTAGGCTACAAGATACTTCAGACAGAAATCCTATGTGTTCGCCAAAAACACGCACAACAAATTTTCGAAGAAAGCCAACAAAAATTCTAAAACACCTCATTTCTGCTGGAACGCATCTTCACTCTACATTTCACACATCATTCAATCGGCTCATTGGTTCTGCATCAAACGCCTCGTCTGATACGTTTTCTACAGCCCATGGACACGCAGCACTTGTTGACAAAACTACCAAGCTGCCTCCATGCATCAGGCTACAGCGTATCGCAGACTTACAGGTACTGCAATTTTTCCACGCAGCCGATTCACACAGACGCTGTTCGACACAATCAGTTTTATCACAACCGATCCTCGAACACGTCGCAATCAACTCAACGGTTCCTGCAGCACCACGACTCACTGTGCATTGCCAAGGACACACACCAGTCTACATTTTACACATCATTCAATCGGCTCATTGGTTCTGCATCAAACGCCTCGTCTGATACAGCCCATGGACACGCAGCACTTGTTGACAAAACTACCAAGCTGCCTCCATGCACCAGGCTACAGCGTATCGCAGACTACAGGTACTGCAGATTTTCCACGCAGCCGATTCACACAGACGCTGTTCGACACAATCAGTTTCATCACAACCGATCCTCGAACACGCCATCAACTCAGCGGTTCCTGCGGCACCACGACTCACTGTGCATTGCCAAGGACACACACCAGTCGCTGCAGCAAGGACATCATACTCGATCCAAACTGCAGCACGCCAAAAAACAACAGGCTTCAACACATCATTCACCTTTCATTCAAATTTCCAGCAGACATCATAGACATAAAATATATTATTGTTTTTTTTTTATATTTCCTTTTTTTTTCTATTTAGACTTTATCACTGCGAAGGGGGTCATGTGGCGAGTCCCCTTAACAGTACATAGCGCACCTTAAGTGCACGTGTAGTTTACACACAATTTATTAAATGCTGACACACATCCTAATACTTCACATAGTGTCAGCAGTAATAAATTAACACATAATGTAATGTAAATGAAAATGTATATATTGAATTAGCAAATAAATAAAGAATCATTGTCTATACGATGATCACCCACTACACATAACTGCTGTCCGTTCAACATTCAATCACATGTCGCCACAAACCTTTTGTCAGTAAGCCAACTGATGAGTAAAGGCAATAAAGTTATTTTCAATGAAAATGGCTGCAGTATTTACAACAAGAATGGTCATTTGGTGGCTGAGGCTTGTGTAGTCAATGGAGTGTATAAGTTAAGAGTGCCTAAGCGTGTATTGGCGGCTTGTACAGTGTCTAGTAATGTGTGGCATCACAGATTGGGGCATATAAACAGTGATTACTTGAACAAAATGACATCAGCTGTAGAAGGCATGAATTTGGATAGACGGTCTGATATATTTAAATCGTCGTGCTCAGTTTGCTGTGAAGGGAAGCAGTGCCGGCTACCTTTTAATCATGTTGGTTCAAGAAGCAACGAAATACTTGAAATAGTGCATACCGATATTTGTGGGCCAATGGAAGTACAATCTATTGGAGGTTCCAGATATTTTTTATTGTTTGTCGATGATTGCTCAAGAATGATATTTGTGTATTTTTTAAAAGAGTTTAAAGCGAACGCAGAAAATCAAACAAACAAAACAATCAAAACAATAAAAAGTGACAACGGTTTTGGATTCTGTAACAATGAGTTTGATTTGTATCTACAGAAGGAAGGTACTAATCACCAAAAAACCAACCCGTACACTCCAGAACAAAACGGAATGTGCGAAAGATGCAATCGTACTATAGTAGAGAAGGCCAGGTGCTTGTTATTCGATGCTGATTTGGGAAAAGAATTTTGGGCTGAAGCAACAAACACGGCAGTTTATCTTCACAATCGTACTGTAGTATCTGGATTGAAAGAAAAAACGCCTTATGAAATGTGGACAGGACATAAACTAGATGTGAGTCACTTGAGAATTTTTGGCAGCAGGATTATGGTTCATATAACGAAAGAAAAAAGGCAAAAATGGAACAAAAAGGCCGTAGAACAAATATTAATAATAATAATAATAATAATAAACCGGCTTTATTTCATAGAGACACATAAATGTGTATGAAACATGTCAAAAATTACAGTGCTTAAAAATACATTAAGTAGAACAATACATTTAAAACATTTAAAAATCTTTTATAAAATCATTCACTCTATACGGAGCCTTGTCAATAAGAACTTTTTTAAGTTCTTTTTTAAATTTTGGTGTCGGTAGTTCTCTTATATTTTTTGGGATATTATTATATATTTTTGTTATCATGGTATATACACTTTTATTTATGAATGTTTTTTTTTGAAAATGGTTGTTGAGTATCTCGATACTGTCGTGTATTGTAGCTGTGCGTGTTTTCAATAAAAATGAATAATTCCGGATGAGTCTTAACTAGTAAGGCGGATTCAAGTATGTAGATAGAGGATAGCGTTAAAATACCATGGCTTCTAAAGTATTCTACACAAGAGTCTTTTCGTTTCAAATTATAAATTGCTCTGATGCACGATTTTTGTAGCGTAAATATTATTTGGATGTCTGTTGAGTTTCCCCATAATACTATTCCATATCTTAGTATAGAGTAGACGTAGGCAAAATATGCCACTAAAGCGGTTTTTTTATCTATATATGTTGCCAAATTACGTAATAAATATATACAAGAACATATTTTTTTTCTAAGATGATCGATATGCTTAGTCCATGAAACATCACTGTCAATAAATACACCTAATAGCTTTACTGTTTGCGTAATTTGGTAGTCATTGTTGTTTATTTTTATTAGTGAGTTGTTTAAGTTTTTTCGTTTATTAAATTGTATAAATTGCGTTTTATTTGAGTTTAGTTTTAAGCTGTTTTCAGAAAACCAATCATTAATCAAATCAAAGTTTACTGATACGTCATTCCATTTTTTAAAGATGATGCTAATGTCATCAGCATACATGATCGTCTTAGCTTGTATTTTTTGAGGTAGATCGTTGGTATATATTAGGAAGAATAAAGGTCCAAGCACACTTCCTTGTGGCACTCCATTGTTTATTACTTCCCAATTTGATGTTTCAGTAGATATTTGCACTCGTTGTAACCTTTCGCTGAGGTAAGACTTGCACCACTCGTGTGCGACTCCACGAATTCCGTACCTTGAAAGTTTGGATAATAGTCGTCCATGATGTACACAGTCGAACGCTTTGCTCTGATCTAATATCATTGCAATCGAGTTTATGTCGTCATTCATGTCTGTCAGTACTGTTGTCATAATTTCAACTAATGCTAAATTAGTGTCTTTATTTGGTATAAATCCGAAATGATCTTTACATATTATTTTATTTTTTAATAAGAAATTTAACAATCTTTTGTGAAATAGTTTTTCAAATAGTTTACCAATGTTGGAAAGTATAGAAATCGGCCTGTAGTTGCTAATTTCGGTTTGATCATTTGATTTAAATATTGGTTTTACAATGGCTCGTTTTAGTAAGTCTGGATAAATACCTGTATTGAACGATATGTTGATTATATGTGTTAACGGTAAAGATATAAAATCTGCAGCTGTTTTTAGGATATGAACGGGAATCTCATCCCATCCTACAGAGTGTTTGTTTTTTAAGCACAGTATTTCATTATACACCTCAGTAGTGGTTGTAGGGTTTAAAAAGAAAGATTTTTTGCTCGACTCTATGTCATCACATGTATCGTTTGGTGTTTTTAGTCCTAAAGTTTTTGTAATGTCCTTGAAATATACGTTGAAATTATTCGCGATTTTTGTTTTGTCCGTTATTGTTTCATTATTTATGGTTATTTTTTCTACTTCTATTTTTTGTTTTTTGGGTTTTGTTTTATTTATTAATGACCACATTGATTTAGATGAGTAGTTTTCATTCTCTAGTTTTTGTTTGTTGTGGTTGCGTTTGGCTGTATCTGTTTCACATTTAACCAGATTGCAATAATTCTTGTAACGCAACTTTAAGTCTATGTCATTAGGAAATTGCAATGTTAATTCGTAGAGCATTCGCTTATGTTTTGTAATGTTAATTATCTTTGGTGTAATCCAGTCTGCCTTACGATTATTATTGCCTTTACAAAGTTTTTTTGGAAAATTCACTTCGTAGTAGTATTTAATGATGTCGTGGAAATGCTGATAAGCATTGTTACAGCTTTCACTATTGTACACATCCTGCCAATTTTCTTGTGTTAGCATCCCTATAAAGTTTTGTATTGCTTCATCGGTATTTAATCGTTTATAATAACGGGACTTGTCAGTATTTGATACTCTAGTCACTTTTAAAGTTACCGTTTAAGGATAGTGATCAGAGAGGTCACTTTTTATAACTTTAGGGTTTTTATATTCCATGTTTGTTATTATATTGTCTATGCAAGAAGATGAATGATGAGTTACTCTAGTTGGTTCAGTAATTGTAGCATTCAGGTTAAATGTTGTTAGTATATCTGCAAAGGTTTTTGGTTGCTTTTTTTGAGTGTGAAAATTTATATTAAAATCACCACATATCACTACACAGGGATCTTTTCCTTTAAACTTTTTATTAGCAAATTTCAATAATTTAGCAAAATTGTCAGTGAATATTTCAAAATCTCCACAGGGTGGTCTATAGATACACATAACAACGAAGTTATAGTCCGTGATTTCAATTGCACAGGCTTCAAAGTGAGTTTCATAATTGGTATTATCGACATCCATAACAGTGTATTTAATGTTGTCTTTAACATATATAGCTGAACCACCATGTAGCTTATTATGTCTGTTATATTGTGCCGCGATTTTGTAGTTTTTTAGAGACACATACTCGTTTTCCTTAAGCCAGTGTTCACTTAGACATATGATATCAATGTCGTTGTTTATTGTTAACATTGTTTCAAGTTTTAGTTGTTTATTTCTTAAGCATTGGATGTTATGGTTGAAAACCGTTAGGAACGTTTCATTAGGTTTCAAAATTTCTGTTAGTTGTTCTTTCGGCTTTCCGAAAAAAATTGTATCTTCTGACAATGACGTTACGCGGCCAAAAATCGCTGGCAAGTATTATGTCACTAGTTGAGAAGTCAGCACCGACTTTAAACGATGACGTGTATGCATTTGTTCTTATTAGCTCAACTTCTATCCTGGGATTTGGGTGATCCTTCAGCTTGTGTTTTAAATATTCTAGTATTTTATCTTTTTCGACTTTGGGGTCTACTCTTCCTATGTATAACCATACTCTTTTGGGGGCTCCCACAAAAGAGTTTATATTTTCAGCTGTTCCTACTGTTTGTTTTTTTCTTTTATTTTTTACTTCCGTGAAGCCCTCTGCCTCGTTATCATCTGTTTTTGTGTTTTTAATAGTATCTTTTTTATTTTTGTTTCCTTCTATATTTTCGTGTCCTTCTGGTACAGATTTTTTATTTTTCACTGTTTCGACAGATGGCGATAACAGATTGGTATTATTATAATTTCTAATTTGTTCTGATTTTAATTTGTTGTTGGTTAGCTTGCTCTGCTCGTCACTAGGTGTATCCGCATTGTATGTCTGTATATTATCTGTATTATCGGCAGTAGTTTTGATTAATGCTTTTATTGATTTATTTTCATTTTTTAGTTCGGCAATTTGTTCCGTTATTGTTTCATACTTTTGTTTAATTTCACTCACTTCACTAATATATTTTGAATTTACTTTTTTTAGTTCTTCAATGGCAGTCATTAAAGAATCAATTTTACTCCATGATATCAATTCATTTTGACAGTCATTACAGGTCCAGTTTATGTTTTTATTTGCAATTAGCACATTGTATTCACTCTTTTTTATTACACATAAGGCGTGATACGTTAGAGAACATTTTCCCGCACATTTTATTATTAAATCACTTTGCTCAAGTTTTTCATTACAGCTCAAACACTCCGTATCCGTGATCGACTCTGCCATGTCCGCCATGACAGAATGAATTAGTGGGCTATCAAGAAAATGTGAAAGGGTACAGAGTCTACAACGCCAAAACTAGAATGATAACAACTGGTAGAGATGTTATAGTTATGGAGTGTGACAAGGACAATGAAGTAACAGTTTCAGTTGATGACACCAAGTCTGTTACAAACATATCAGATTCGGAGGATCAGGATACAGAAAAGGACGTTGAATCGTCGGATGAAACTTACACACCAAATGAAAGTGACATCGAAGAAAGTAAAGAATCACCGGTTTTACCCAGCTTACGACCTGTAAGGGAGAAAAAGAAACCAGAAAAGTACGGTTTTTCGAACATGTGCATCAGTGAAGAAACGCTCGATGATGCTAATGATTTAACTCTAGAAGAAGCGTTAAAAGGACCTGAACGAGAACAGTGGTTGAAAGCTGTAAAAGAAGAAATACAGAGCTTTGAAGAAAATAGTGCATGGGAGTTAGTCGATGCTCCAGCAAACAGTGCTATAGTGAAATGCAAGTGGGTGCTTAAAAAAAACATGATAGTGAAAATAAGGTTCGTTTTCGAGCAAGGCTTGTAGCAAAAGGTTTTATGCAAAAATAAGGCGTGGATTATGTTGAAACTTTTTCACCAGTGGTAAGACATACAACCCTTAGACTTTTGTTTGCGCTAGCTGTTCAGCTGAATTTAGATATAACACATCTAGATGTAACTACCGCTTTTCTGAACGGGGACCTTGAGGAGACTATATTTATGGAAAAACCTGATAGTTTTCCAGATTCGAAAAATGACGGAAACGTTCTTAGATTAAAGAAGGCTAATTACGGTTTAAAGCAGTCTTCAAGAGCCTGGTACGGAAAAGTTGATAATTGTCTAATTAGTATGGGCTATAAAAGATCCAAAATTGAATCTTGTTTATATACAAAGAATACAAAAAGTTCAAAAACAATTGTAACTTTGTATGTGGACGATTTTTTTGTATTTTCAAATAATGTTTTGGAAACAGATAAACTGAAAAAGGTTTTGGCTTCAAATTTTAAACTCAAAGATTTAGATGAGATTAAACAATGCCTGGGAATGAGTGTAAATTTAGATAAAGCTAATGGAACTATAACATTAAGTCAGGAAAATTATGTAAATCAGTTATTGAAAAGATTTAATATGACTGAATGTAAAACAGTTGATACCCCTATGGAAGCTAAGTTAAATATAACTAAAAATGAACAATGTAACGCACAGTTTCCGTATCAACAGCTTATTGGTAGCCTAATGTATTTGGCTGTATTAACTAGACCAGATATAGTTTTTTCTGTTGGTTATTTAAGCCAATTTAATAACTGTTGTGATTCGGAACATTGGTCATATGCAAAAAGGGTCTTAAAATATTTAAAGAAAACGAAACATTTTGTTTTGATGTATTCTAAAAACGGTAATTCAAAATTAAATGAAAATCTTTGATTAACGTCTGAATAGAACTCTTCAAATAAATAATAATTATAGTCTGGTTCGGGTAAGGAAAGAAAAACTATTAAAACTGAGCTATAAAGTGATTCTAACAGAGTCATAATTATTAGAACAGAAACATTTTTGTGTCTTAAAGCGCGAAAATGTCTGGAACGCACGACGACGAGTTTAACTTTGATGAGATTTTCGGTGTTGGTATTCCTCCTGTCGAGGAGATAAATATTGACGAAGAAGAAGAGACTAAGAAGTATATGCTCAAATTGTACGAACGCATCAGACGTATCGAAAGCCAAGACATACATGAAGAAGCAGTCCAGGCAAACTCGAATGCGAGCAGCTCTACAACCATAACCTTCAGCGATGATTCATACGAAGGGATAGCTCCAGAGGTCCTTGATGTTAGAGAGTTCTTAGAATTCACAACGGAAGGGAAAACTATGGTACTTCCCGTATTTAAAGACGCGAAGAAGACTAGGGAGTGGGGACGCATTCTTGACCACCACGAAGAGCGATTAAGTTCTATCTTAGTCAAACTCCAAGAAGTGGAAGAAATGGACGAACTTCGACGAGAACTAGAAGGTGCACAAAGGCAAGCTGCATCGATTGACTTCTCGAGAATCCGAGACAAATCCAAAATGGGCATGGCGCAGCGAACAATGCGAATCAGCTTAGCTGAAGAATTGATTGCTAAACGTATAGGCTCCCTGGCATTTTATCTCAAGGATTTAAAAACAGTAATTGACACTACGACTGAAGGTGTGTGGGTCGAGCGTATGGTCAACGGAGAGGGACGAGGTATTTTAAGCAAGCTTAGTACAAATCGCATTCCTCTTAATAGAGGATACAAACTTGATCAGCATCAGACTCAAAATCTGGTGAACTTACTGTTAACAAATAAGGAAGATGTCCGAGCTTACGCAAAGCTGAATTTAAGCGCGAAACTTGATAACAGAATATTCCAAGACATGGTCAGCAACCCAGCCAAAATGCTGGAAGCGGTGTGCTCTGAAGCCTACCTGACACAAATGGAAGTGCTATATTTAGTATTTCCTAAAAGTGAGAAGGGTGAAAATAGAGTATGCCCATCCTGCGGGACGGCTATATCATTGTCAAGAGCGATGTATCATGGCAATTGTCCGGTGATAAAATGGCTATCTGAACATTGTAGATTTATCTATGATGAAGTGGATGCTTGTTTGACACCAAAGTCAATGCATTACCTAGCTCAGGAGAAAAGACGCCTGTGGGTAGAGATACTACAGCTCAACGCTCAGCTAAACACTGATATCATACAGCGAACACCAACTGAGACAATCATTTGGAAGAGGCAAGAGGACGGAAAACTCATTAGAGTGCCCGTCAGATCTCAACGCGAATCAGAATTAGTTGGAACGTACGCATGGCAAAAAGCTCACGGCTTAGCCAGATGACAAGTGAGCTCAGCGTGAAAACGCAAAGCAAAACCGCATAATAAGTACATACTTTGTAAGCGGACAAAGTGACCGAGGCCACTAGCAACGAGGGTACAGTCTTAATTAAGAATTTAATTTTATTAAAATGATTCTTTGAGTTATGAATAATTAATAACTGTTGAGAAGCATATTTTAGTGTAAATAGATTTCAGAATAAACGAAGAACAGAGGGGATCTTATGTTGTATTGATTTGTTATTTTTTATTTTGTCAATATATTGGTCTGAGAAAAATTGGTCGACAATTTTATTTATTCAAAATTAAATGGTTTTGTTGATGCTGATTGGGGAAACAATATTGTGGACAGAAAGTCATATACAGGCTTATGTTTTACTTTGTCCGGTGGTGCAATTTCATGGGCATCAAAGAAACAGAAAACAGTTGCTTTGTCAAGCACAGAGGCTGAGTATATTGGCTATTACGGAAGCATGCAAAGAGGCAATATATTTACGCCACTTGACATGTGAAATAACAGGCGAATTGTATACTATTGATGTATTTAATAATAATCAAGGTGCTCTAAAGCTGTCTGCAAATGTTTTGTTCCATAATCGCACTAAACATATTGACGTGCGTTTCCATTTCTGTCGCGATTGCGTTAACAATAAAATTGTAAAATTGCGGTATTTGGAGACAGCAAAGATGCCAGCAGATTTATTAACAAAAAGTCTGTGCAAAATAAAGCATTATTGTTTTTTGAAGGCATTGGGTATACAAAGCATTTATTGAATATTGTATGATCAATTTATTTTTTTGTTTTGATAAGTGGGAGTGTTGTTTATGTATCAAAATATTATATGCAACTACTGCCATCTATGTGTAACAATTATAAGTCAATATGTACGTTACGTAACTTAAGTTTGAATGTCAATAATAAAACAGTCGTTATCTAGCCACCACACGAAGTGTTTCATTATAGTGTGTGTTCTGTTCAGAGACAGTAAACATGCACTTTTGTTACCGTTCTATCACTGCGAGCAAGCTTGTAAAGATGTCTCGTGTGAAGCGAGCACATAATAGCAATCAAGAAAACCAGCGCTAGAAAACTAGTAGTGACATCTAGCGAGGAACCTAGCTGCAAATCCAGCCTCGTGTGCAGCGGACTTAAGTCCATAGTTGTTCATCTTATGTTGGTTGTCTTTTACTGCGAGCATCTTTATCCTATTACTTTTGATATTGCTGTGTGCGCGCGCATTCCAAAAAATTCACTCGTAATATTTCCATAGCGTGCCAAAAGAAGTACAACTTCAATAACGTAAGTTTTTTTTTTATTTTATATCTCTAACCATACTATTGCGTTAACTTAAGGCCCCTTCACACGATGCAGGATTATTTCCTGCTCGCTAGCTTGCTTGATCTTGTAGGCAGCTTTGCACGCTACGCTGTTGGATGTGACGTCACTGATTGGTCCGCTGCTCGCTATCTTGCTATATTTGGGTGATATGTTCAGTGCTATTTTTCATGCAGCGCTGCCTGCTAGTTTAAGAATTTGACCAATTATAGAGTTACAATTAACACAATGCGGCAACCTTGTGCATGGAATGTCCTCATGCACGCTTTGGCCGCAATTGCCGCAAACACTAACGAAAGTGCAATCATTTTGCGAATGGCCGTATTTCTGACATTTGTAGCATCGAAGAGGAGATGGTATGTACTGACGCACTTTGAGTGGATAAAATGCTGCTTGGATTGAAGTCGGAGGTTGTGGTGTACAAAACGTTAATATGTGAGACGGAGCTGGTACTAACTGACCGTCTCTACGTGTATGTATTCTATAAACGTCTGTGACTCCTATATCCTTAAGCCCTTCTTTTATTGTTTCGACAGATCAATTAAGAAGGTCAAAACAATAAATAATACCTTTCGAGAAGTTCAGTTGTTTATGAATCTCTACTTTTATCGGAATGTCAGTCGCCATGTTTGGTCCTTTAATACTTGTGCAAGCTAAGATCTTATCAGATTGCTGCTGTGATACTGTTTCCAATAATAATGCCCCGTCGCGTAATTTTTTAATACTTTTGAATGTTCCAAAAAGTCCTGTAAGATGTTTGCTAAGGTAAAAAGGACTATCTTTATTGAAATTGCCATTAATTTTATTTATAATCAAAAATCTGTTACAAGGTGTAACAGTAGCCGTTTCATTGCCAAAAATCATACCGAGGTTATCATCTTTACGCCCTCTCTTAGAGGGAGGGTAGTTTAGTGAGGGAAAGTTATTCATAATATTTTTATGAATTTCATCACCCGTGCTCCCCACCCACCACGGAGCCCAACAAGGGGACGGTGACCGCAAACCGGTTCAGAGCGCCAGGGCTATACGGTGATATAGTCAGCTCCAGAGACGACGCCACTCCGTCAAGAGATACTGGCTCACCCCGCCGGAATACGAAATAACCACGACGTTAGCCGATAAAAAATATAATTTAATAAAATAAATTATCATTTCAATTATTTAAAGAACCTTTACAACATTTCTGGCGACGAGGGTGGCTCTGCACAACGACGATCCGGGTACGGCAGCCATTACAACGTGTTACGTACCGTCAAGTTTTACAATTGAATTTTTTGATCAAAAAACGCAAAAATTCGATCGTTGGTTACAAAGATTAGAAGCAGCTTTTGAGATATACAAAATTACAGAAAGTGAAGTGAAAAAAAATTATTTACTACATTATATTGGTGGAAACGGGTTTGAAATAGTATGTGATGCAATATCACCAGAAGAACCGAAAAATAAAAATTACATTCAAATTGTACCTGTACTTAGATCATTTTACGATCCTAAACCGGTAAAAATTGCAGAATATTATAAATATCATCACAGAACACAGCAAGATGGAGAAAGTGTGAGAGAATATTTAGCCGAATTACGAAAGATGGCGACACATTGCGGTTTTGGAAATTACCTGGCTACAGCGCTGCGAAATCAGCTAGGGTGCGGTTTACGTAATGACAAAATTAGACATCGTCTTTTGCAATCTGCAGATTTGATATTGGAAAGAGCAGTGGAAATCGCATATAGCCTGGAAAATAGCTTCAAGAACGCTAATCAGTTTCAAGCAATAAATAGCGTGATGTGGAAAAGGAAAAATACCAGCAGTGGTGCTGTACAAAGTTCAAATAAAAACGAAACCGTAAGTAATAATACTTCAAGTAATACTTCACAACAAAAGGTAAATTGTTACCGATATGGTGGCTCGCATTACGCCACCAACTGCAAGCATAAAAATTCGAAATGCGGTTATTGCAAAAAAATTGGACACATACAAAAAAGGTGTGCTTCAAGATAAAAAACAAGAACGTGAATGCTGTTGAGAATTCTGATGAAACTGAACATGTTGCTTACATAAATACAGTATCAGGCAACTTACGACACAATATTTTAATTTATGCACACAGAAATAAAATACAGATCGAAATGGAGCACGAGAAACATGATTTTCAGAAATATTTTCCCAAAACCGAGTTAAGACCTACTGAAATTAAATTGAGTACTTACTGTAATACCCCTCTACGGGTACTAGGCTATGCGGTGGTATCGGTGAGCTTGCAAGGAAGAACATATGAAAATCTAAATTTGTATGTAGTCGATGCAAATAAGCATCCGTTGTTTGGCCGAGAGTGGATATTGTCTACAAAAGTGGATTGGTCAAAATTTTTCAATAAACAGCAAATTCACGAAATAAATAACTATACATTGCAATCAAAGAGAAATTCCGAAAATTTTCAATCAAAGTTAGATACGTTGTTTGCAAAATATCGAGAAATACAAGGAGAAGACGCAGACTTGAAAGGAGATCCGGTTACATTAAAATTAAAAGAAAATGCCAAACCGGTGTTCATTAAAGCTGGCCCAGTACCATTTTCATTAAAAGAAGCTATAGACGAAGAGTTAGAAGAAATGGAGAAAAAAGGAGTATTAGTCAAGGTAGAAAACAGCCAGTGGGCAACGCCAAATGTACCTGTAGTCAAGGAAACAGGAAAAATAAGGTTATGCGGAGACTTTAAAATCACTTTAAACCCTCAATTGGAGACAGAAGAGCATCCACTTCCGACAAGCGATGAACTGTTTGCAAATCTGAGTGGTGGAGAAAAATTTACAAAAATAGATCTCCGACGGGCTTACTTACAATGGAAAGTTAAGGAAGAAGACCAAGAAAAATTAACGTTAAGTACACACAAAGGTCTCTATAAATGTACACGGTTGATGTTTGGATTATCGTGCGCTCCAGCCAAATGGCAAAGAAAAATTGAAACAATTTTATTAGGCATAGAAGGCGTGGTCGTTTTTATCGACGATATATGCATTACAGGTCCAAACGATGACATTCATCTAAAACGTCTTGAAACGGTTTTTCAGAGACTACAAGAAAATGGATTACGTATAAACTTTGCTAAGTCAAAATTTATGATGAATGAAGTAATATATTGTGGTTTCAAAATAGATAAAAATGGGATTCATAAATGCAGCTCGAAGATTGATGCTATTCAGAAAGCTCCGAGACCTACCAATTCCACAGAGCTTAAATCCTTTTTAGAGTTAATAAACTACTACGGACGTTTTTTTGAAAATTTAAGCACTGTATTAGAACCATTACATGCATTACTACGAAATAAAAACCCATGGAAATGGACACACGAATGTGACCAAGCATTTCAAATTTTAAAAACAAAATGTCTTCAGACGATTTTTTGGTACACTATTCAAAGGATTTGCCGTTGGTACTCGCTGTGGATGCATCACCAGTGGGCGTCTCGGCGATTATTAGTCATATATTTGAAAATGACGAAGAAAGACCTATACAATTTGCTTCACAAACTTTAACTGAAACGCAAAAAAAAATGGTCTCAGATTGACAAGGAGGCATATGCAGTGATTTATAGCGTGAAAAAGTTCTACAAATTCTTATATGGTCGTAAATTTACGCTGTATACTGACCACAAGCCTCTTACGCAAATTTTTTCTCCAACGAAAGCAATTCCGCACATGTCCGCTATACGAATGCAACATTATGCAATTTTTCTACAAGGTTTTAATTACGATATTAAATATAAACGATCAGAAAATTACGCTAACGCTGATGCATTCTCCAGACTTCCTATTAAAGGTAACGAACAAGTTCATTTGGAAGAATCTGATCTCTACGAGTTACACCAGATCGAAACGTTACCGATCACAGTTGAAGGATTGGCAAAAGCTACGGCAGCCGATGCCAAATTAAAACTATTATTACAAGAATTAAGAAGGGACGAAGAAATACCTCAACAAATACGTTTTGGATTTAATGCTCTTGATTTTTCAATTCAAAGAGGCATTTTAATGAAAGGACAGCGTGTCATCATTCCGGAGATTCTAAAGAAAAAGATTTTAGAAGACTTACATTACGCTCATTTTGGAATTAGCCGAATGAAGGCACTGGCTCGCAGTTTTTATTGGTGGGACGGAATCGACGCCGACATAGTGAACTGGGTCCGTAATTGTGTTCCATGCAGCAACCAAAAAAAAACAGATCCACCTAAAATTGTAACGCAACATTGGATGCCACCAACAAAACCATTCGAACGTGTTCATGTGGACTTCGCAGGTCCGTACCAAGGAATGTATTTTTTAATTTTTGTCGATGCATTTTCGAAACGGCCGGAAGTACACATACTGAAAAATATTACAACAGAAAATACGATAAACTGTCTACGTAAAATATTCGCAACATTTGGCTTAGTTGACATCTTAGTATCCGACAACGGAAGTCAGTTTACTTCAGATCAGTTCAAAAAATTTGTAAAAACCAATGGGATCAAACAAAAATTTTCCGCCCCTTACCACCCAGCAACAAACGGACTGGCGGAGAGATTCGTGCAAACACTTAAGCATAAATTGCAATCCTTAAGTTGTAACCGAGAGAGCATTGAGTATTATACAAATTTTGATTCATTATAGAATCACAGCACATCCGGTTACAAAACTGTCACCGAGTGAAATATTATTTGCCTATCCTGCAAAAAATCGATTCAAGATTATGTTGCCCAATCCGTTGTATAAGAATACATACAATTCTGATGAGCGACAAGAAGAAAAAAGTTCTTCGAAGAAGGAGATCGAGTATCGGTGAGAACTTACAATTCCGAAGATCGATGGAACTTCGGTACGGTGATGAACAGAGACGGCGACGTACACTATGAAATAAAGTTAGACGACGGTTGTACATGGCGACGCCACAGCGACCAAATTCGCAAGATAGGAACAAAGGTCAAGGAGACAACCGTAGATTCAGACCTTCATCAACCCGTATCGAGTCAATCGGATAACAACAATGTACCAAGCCCAAGTATCGTACAAAATCAAAGTCAATTCGAAGAAACAACTACGATGGCTACGGGTTCACCAACGGTTCAACCCGATGTACTGAGACGAAGCTCGAGGATTAGGAAACTTGTCCAAAGAATAACTTACAACTAATCTCATTATTCAACGATATAAATTTTCTTATGTAAAATGTAAACATTATTATATTATATTTCTTTTTTACATTATTAGAATAAAATTTTTCTTATTTTTTTTGCATTTTTCATGAGAAGGGAAGAGAATTATTTAAAGAACCTTTACAACAGTTTTAATTCGAAATCGTTTAACATTAACCCTTTGAAGACAACGGCTGTAAATTGAGTCTCAGTCGTTCGAAATGATAAATAACCCAATATAGTTTCCATCGGTGTTTTATCGATTTTCTTCTATTTTGAGAGGGCGGGTGTTAAGAGCAAATTATCGAATAACCCAGATTAAAGTAAAATGTATCCAACGTTGGCGGAATTCGGCAATCAACTTAGAAATACCGATGAAATGTGAAACTCGAGACAGACTCGAGAATTTCCTGTTAACTTGAAGTCATTTGACATTAATCATTTGTAGACAACGGCTGTAAATTGAGTTACAGTCGTTCGAAATGATAAATAACCCAAAATAGTTTCCATCGGTGTTTTATCAATTTTCTTCTTTTTTGAAGGGGCGGGTGTTAGAAGCAAGTTTTCAAATAACCCAGATTAAAACAAAATTAATCCAACGTTGGCCGAATTCGGCAATCAACTTAGAAATACCGATGAAATGTGAAACTCGAGACAGAATCGAAAATTTCCTATTAACTTGAAGTCATTTGACATTAATCATTTGTAGACAACGGCTGTAAATTGAGTCACAGTCGTTCGAAATGATAAATAACCCAATATAGTTTCCATCGGTGTCTTACCAATTTTTTTCTTTTTTGAAGGGACGGGTGTTAGGAGCAAGTTTTCGAATAACCCAGATTAAAGAAAAATGTGTCCAACGTTGGCGGAATTCGCCAATCAACTTAGAAACACCAATTAAATGTGAACTCGAAACAGAATCAAGAATTTCGTATTAATTCGAGGTTATTTGACATTAATCATTTGTAGACAACAGCTGTAAGTTGAGTTACAGTCGTTCTAAATGATAAATAACCCAATATAGTTTCCATCGGTGTTTTATCGATTTTCTTCTATTTTGAGAGGGCGGGTGTTAAGAGCAAGTTTTAGAATAACCCAGATTAAAGTAAAATGTATCCAACGTTGGCAGAATTCGGCAATCAACATAGAAATACCAATTAAATGTGAAACTCGAGACAGAATCGAGAATTTCGTAATAATTCGAGGTTATTTGACATTAATCATTTGTAGACAACAGCTGTAAATTGAGTTACAGTCGTTCGAAATGATTAATAAACCCAATATAGTTTCCACCGGTGTTATATCATATTTCTTCTTTTTTGAAGAGGCGGGTGTTAAAAACAAGTTTTCGAATAACCCAGATTGAAGTAAAATGTATCCAACGTTGGCGGAATTCGGCAATCAACTTTGAAATACCGATGAAATGTGAAACTCGAGACAGAATCGAGAATTTCCTATTAACTTGAAGTCATTTGACATTAATCATTTGTAGACAACGGCTGTAAATTGAGTTACAGTCGTTCGAAATGATAAATAAACCCAATATAGTTTCCATCGGTGTTATATCATATTTCTTCTTTTTTGAAGGGGCGGGTGTTAAAAACAAGTTTTCGAATAACCCAGATTGAAGTAAAATGTATCCAACGTTGGCGGAATTCGGCAATCAACTTTGAAATACCGATGAAATGTAAAACTCGAGACAAAATCGAGAATTTCGTATCAAGTTGAAGTCATTTGACATTAATCATTTGTAGACAACGGCTGTAAATTGAGTCACAGTCGTTCGAAATAATAAATAAACCAATACAGTTTCCATCGGTGTTTTATCGATCTTCTTCTATTTTGAAGGGGCGGGTGTTAAGAGCAAGTTTTAGAATAACCCAGATTAAAGTAAAATGTATCCAACGTTGGCAGAATTCGGCAATCAACATAGAAATACCAATTAAATGTGAAACTCGAGACAGAATCGAGAATTTCGTAATAATTCGAGGTTATTTGACATTAATCATTTGTAGACAACAGCTGTAAATTGAGTTACAGTCGTTAGAAATGATAAATAACCCAATATTGTTTCCATCGGTGTTTTATCAATTTTTTTCTTTTTTTAAGGGACGGGTGTTAGGAGCAAATTTTCGAATAACCCAGATTAAAGAAAAATGTGTCCAACGTTGGCGGAATTCGGCAATCAACTTAGAAACACCGATGAAGTGTGAAACTCGAGACAGAATCGAGAATTTCGTATCAAGTTGAAGTCATTTGACATTAATCATTTGTAGACAACGGCTGTAAATTGAGTCACAGTCGTTCGAAATAATAAATAAACAAATACAGTTTCCATCGGTGTTTTATCAATCTTCTTCTATTTTGAAGGGGCGGGGGTTAAGAGCATGATTTCAAAGAGCCCACGTTAAGAGCTAGATTTAGAATTGCTCTTGAACTTGTGTTATGCATTTAGTTCAATTGATCCGAAGTATTTCGCAGTTAGTATTCAGTCGTTTTCTGTACGTATTGTATCAGTTAAAATTGAATTTTTGATCTGCTAGTCTTTCTGACTGTGCTAACAGTTTTTATTTAAATTTTCTTAAAATTGTGTTTTAGCAGATTTCTTTGTTTTGACTTCAGAAGTGCAAAACGAAATCGCTCCGCTATTCCGCGGGCGCTTATGTGATTTCTTTCCTTAGACGAGAAGGTGCTGATGAACGAGTGGAAGTAAATCAATCCTCGGACAGGCCAGATATTATGTTTCTTGGAACACGTAGACTCAAGAAACCAAACGTTCCGTGAACTGGTGTGTGTGACCAATTAACCGAAGGCCACGTGCATCGTTGAAGATAAGATGAACGGCGGGATCAGTAGAAAATCTGTGATCATCTGTCGGCATCCATCCATGACTTCGAACTAATTGTTTAATCGTGTGGCCAGGGCTTTGCTTTTCTTATAAAATTTCTAGATACATTACAAGTACGATTTAACAAGTGCAGGGCGATAACTATGAACGAGGTTGTCTCAGATTTTGAGCGAATTTATACCGTAAAACTGAAATCCATAAGTCCCGTCCAAAACGACGTCGCAAGTACTTTTTTTTTCTGAATACCGTAATTAACTGCTATGTTTTAAGCACATTCAATATCAATTACTGCGTTGTATAGAACACAAACTGTTTCAACGCGTTGTAGTAATCTTCCACAATGGTTTTAAAATCTTCATCTGATGCAACGATATGAAATGGTTGAATAACTATCCATATTACAAGCTAACAGTTCATTGATAATATTGAGAACTGATGTTGCTTCCATACGATATGAAACCTCCAAGGTTGTAAATGATACGTCAGTTGATCAGTATCTGCAAATAAAAATATAATATTAACACACGAGTCATAAATTTATTAATGTGGTTTATCGTAATTAAAAACAGTACGTGAATTCAAATAACGAAAGCTTTAATTTTATATACCTTGATCTCAGACGTTCCTCGATCTTTTTTATCGGGAATTCGCACCCAAATTTGCTCATATACCGCAGTATAATCCCATTTCTTCTCGAGATCTGTCGTCATTCGTCAAGTCCAACAAAGGCATCTAAATGAATAATCGAATGTTGCCAAATTAAGAATGCACATGTACTGTACCAAGCATTTGGAATCTTCAGATGGGTTCAGCGTTTTACACAATGTAGTAGATTTTTCTCATTATAAACTTTAGAAGTGCGAAATGAAATCAGGCTACAAATCGGCGGATAGTTATAATGTAATTTCGTTCCTTTGCTTTAACAATTCGTAGTAATATTTCAGAACAATTATACAATCTTCGTCCATTGCAATGGCATTAAGTGGTTGAAAAACTTTCCATGTAACATAACAGCTTTTTAATAATTTTAGAAACTGTTGTTACTCTCCAAAGAAATCGTACAGCCAAGCTTCTGAACGATATGCTAATTATTCGATATCTGCAAATAAAAATATAATATTAACATGATATCGACATGAGTTACAGAAATTTTTAAATATTTTTCATCTGCACATAAAAACATAATATTGGATCAAAATAGTAGGTATCTTATTTCTTCAAATAATAATATTGTCGACCAATTTTTTTCAGACCATATATTTACAAAAATTATATAAAAATATAAATCAAAGTAATCAAAGATTTCAGTATCTTATTTCATCTATCGAAAGTTTCAATTTTATTTACCTCTATCGCAGGCATTCCTCGTGTTGAATCGGTATGCAATGACTATTGAATCATGTCTTGCAAAGTTCGTTCCAAGCTTCTGAACAATACGCCAATGGATCGATATCTGCAAATAAAAACAAAATATTAAAATGATATTGAAACGAGTCAAAAATTTTTAAACAATTGTCATCGTGGATCAAAATAGTATCTTATTTCTTCAAATAGACCATATATTTACAAAAATTATATAAAAATATAAATCAAAGTAATCAAAGATTTGAGTATCTTATTTCATTTATCGAAAGTTTCAACGTCCGTTTTAAACGTGCCGTTCAAGTCGGCCCGTGTGTGTGACGACGCAGTTAAAAAGGACGAGTTTTGTTCGACTCTGTAACGTTGTAGGATCCATCAAAGCAGATCGATGCCACGACTTCAAAAAAACTGAACGAAACAACGCCTAGTGTGTGGATAATGGATATGGTCGTTGTTCGTGTTTACCCGTACAGTTTTACCCGTACGGTTAAAACTGCCAAAAAAGAACGAGGTGTATGGGGGCCTTAAGGCCGGTAAATGTATTTTATCAAAGATGCAATCTTTGGCTGAAGATGGCAGGTCAATCGGACTCTTAATTTATATATTATTAATTTTTAAAGTCTTATTGAAATGAGAATTACGAAGAAAACCCACATTCTGTTGGAGGGTTCATAAAGCTGCATTAATTAATAGTTGAGAGATCTTACACATGTTACACAAGTCTGCGCTTATAAAAAGCATACTGAAATGTTCAACTAACGTCTGCATTGTTCATAAAAAAACAATCCTCGCGAAATATCTACTTTGCAATCCGTTACTATTTATAAAGAATCTTTTACGTTTGTTATAGATGTGCTATACTGCATAAATGGACTTAGTTGGCCGTGCAAAAAACGTCACAGATTTTCTTAACACAAATTCACAAAACGCGCGTAAAGAAGTTTTATTAGAAATTATTAGTAAGCTCCAATGAAAGCATGTAGCCGTCGTGAGAATTAATAATACAGAAACTATTTCCTTATAACAGAAGAAATTGCTCAAACTCTTTGAGTTTCGTTGTAGAGTTTTCACTGTGAGTTATTCTTACGTAATATTTTTTATATCCCTTTTTTGTCAAAAATAAGGAAAATTAGAACTTGCCCGCCTCGTAAACTCGCTTATTTAATAGTTGAAGAAGAACAAGAAATGGTTACAGGTAAACTCCGGTGGAATCACGTAGCTGTACAAATCTGTATTGATAATAGGAAACGCTTTCTGAATCTTTATGGCGCTTTGCGTTGCCAGCTAATTCTTGAGGCGAATATGTGGCGCGTAAATGGAGAGCACATTGATTGAGAGAAGGAAAACTCCGACAGAACTCAGTCTGTCGAGAGATGTAGGTGGCAGCACCATCACAGGAATAGGTCGATACAAGATAATGTGGCTTAATCTTAAATTTAATTTATTAATATCTACAGTAACATGAAGTCTGTTGGATATATTTACGACTTAAGCACGAAAAATCGTATTCTGCAACGGTAGAACTATGTAAGAAAGTAGAAGAATACATCAGATGATAAAATCGATAAACAAAAAGTGATCAGAATAAAAAATTGAAGGTGAGCGAAAATAAACGGCAAAAATTTGGAGATTTCTCCGTGCAAACAATTGAAACAATTTTTTTCTTTTTTTTTTTGTCATGGAATGACGAAACAACCGAACCCTACAATTTTCAACCTTCATCGAATTGACATTCAAGTGTATCACTACGGAAATATGTATTACTGTAAATAATAGCAGTATTTAAATTTAAAATATTATGCAAATCGTTCGGCATCTTACAATAAAGTCAATAGCCGCATTATAGAATTTTTTGTCATAATTTTAAGTAAAACTCGTCTAAACCAACAGCTCCGCTTTAAATAAAATGCCTCAAACCGTAACTCTGTTATACGTTGTCAAATTTCAATAAAAAAATCATAAAAGTTAAATAATTTTGCAGACCAGCGTTCCAAAGATCTTTTTAATAAAGAGACCTTTTATCTTTAAGAGAGATATCTAATTAAATAATACCAAGAGTAATAATAATTAGACACACTTACCAACTAGATAGAAATTAATGATGGGAGAACTGATGAATAAATTTGTTAAATTCAATAGAGACTCGATAAAATATTAAAAACAATAGCAATAATAAGACGAAGAAAATTAGTTCATCCCCTTCTATATAATAATACTATATGTACCTACACTTAAATCTATTTGATGCAAAAATCGAAAAGCACACCCACATGCACTCGGACATGCACAAAAATTTCAATTCCAACTCAAAAACGAAATTTCAATTCTCCAAAATGCTTTCCATAAGCCCCGTATAAGGTGCAAGGTGAGTCAATTCGACTGTAGATAATCTAGATATAAGATAGGTTGGGGCCGAAAAAGTATATTTTTCGTTAAAAATGTAAATAATGTATTTCAATTTAAAAGAAATCTAAAGCGTTACTTTTTACTATCTGTGCCTTATGATCATAGTATAAATCAATGTATTTTCAGAAAAAAACATTTGAAAAGTGCACTATTACATTAACAATTTAAATTGGCCCATCCTGCACAAAAAAGCATACCTACAAAGATCACCAAAATAAATAATAAATGAAACTGATCGCAACGCAACTAATTTTCATCTATTATTTTAGTGGTGGTCTGATAAACTATTTCCCTTCGTCTTTTATATGCGTTTTTTTCTATTACGATAATAAATTACCAAAATACTAGGGATGAGTAATCATTATAGTAGTTTTGTATAATGCCAAAGAAATGAAACAATGTACCCGCATAAAACTACGCCGTTTATATTACACTGTAAATATTAAATGTATGACTCGCGTCTTAAATTTTATTGTTATACTTGTGAAAGAAACCGGTGCATTGTTCGATTAAATCTGTTTTAAATATAAAACGTTTCTTTACTAATGAATCTTTGAAACGCTGGTACGCAGAATTGTCAGTGATTGTGTTTAATTTTTACCCAAATTTTTGCTCCCGTATCATTGATATTTTACATCGGCAAATAATTTACAGCAACTTTTCTATGCTCGTTATTGGAACCTCGAAATTAAGTGACATGTTAATAGGAAGTTTTACAGCATTTTAAAAGATCGTATCGACGTTATACCACTCGCTGATGTACTTGCAGTTTATTATTATTTTTTCTAATCGTGACTTTCCATGAAGGTATGAGGCGCTTTAAAACTTTTTTTTATAATTTAGTATTGTCAATGTAAAAGAGACCTCTGTCTGAAATTTAATCAGAATCGGTTGTAACTTGTAAGAATTCTGGGTCTATGACACAGACGGACATGGTGAAATCATAAGGATTTCTATGCTACTCTCGATACCACACCATATTTCAAGTCGATGGCATTGGCACTTTTTAAGAAAATCGACTTTGATAGACATATAGACACAGACGTAACAATAATAATAATAAATATTTAATCGATGCAGGTTGAGGTGTAGGGTTCAGTTGCTGTTTGAAGTTTTGAAAAGGGTGCAAGGTCAACTTTTCTGATCACAGTTGTCAACTAATAAAAACTGAGGAGATTTAGGAAAGGAAAAAAAATTAGCTGTTGTAATCAAATTATGTGGTGTTCTTACAAAATTTAACAATAACTAGTCATTATATCATCTTAAAATCACATTGGAGGAACGATAATCACATTAAAAAAGTTGTACTATTTGTTTATCAAAAAAGAGTAGTTTAAACTCGGTACAATATTGGATGAAGTAGAAAACAAAACGTCTGCATACGTCAGTCGGCACTGATGCGCTCAGATAATCCTAGTCCATCTCGATAGTTGATCCTGCATCAAATCATAAGTCAACGTCTCCAAAAATTTTCTTCGATTAATTTTCATTTCGGGATAGTTTTAAGTATAACATACGTAATTAATCCCTGCCACGTTCATAGAGTTATAGAAATCGATTCATTCATCTGGCACAGTTTTAAGTATAGCACAATGTATCTACTGTAGGTCTCCTGGTAACATAATAATCTTTGGCATTCAAGTTTCCTCATCGATGTTTTAAGTCAACATGCTGTAACCTCAACTTGAGGAGGCCGCGGTTAGCTTAGTTCAGGCGGCGCGAGGGGCGTGGGCGAAACCAAGTAAAAGAAGAGAATTACCCTTGCTGGGGAAAAGGCCCAGAAGGGGCTGTAAAAATCCAACCACCGACCACTTACACAAATTAAAATAGCTAATGTTTAACTTAAAATTAACACGGAGTATACACGACGCCACAAATAAATAATTAATAAATAATACTGTGTTGTCAAACGACGCTGGTGAAAATAAGTAGTGTGGGCCCCACCGACTGAGTTGGAAGGGCGCCAGGACACAAGGGCCACACTAAGGAAATGTCTAGGGAGTCCACTCCTAGAACGTTGTATCACGCAGGCAACACATAACTAAAACTAAGCCCCAAAATCGTTCCACAACCTGTAACATTAAAACAGACAACACAAACAACGATCCACTCACCGGAGAATGGATCGGCACCAATAACAACAAAAAAAACAATCGCAAATTAAATTCAACCTCAAATGGCGAGCAAAATTTGTCCAATTATATGCGACGTTAATCGTCACAACTGTGCTGCGCCATTTCACAAATCATCACAATTCGCGGGACGGAGTGTCCGCATCATAACCTTAGGCCCCACAATTCCATCACAAATTGGGCTCGCATTAATAAAAAACATCCATAAACATCTATTTGATAAGCTGGCATCGACGTAAAATAATTGCATTCGGCGTGACAGATACGTGGCGACGTAGTAACGACAAACTCACAATTTCTGAACAAAGCTAAATTCCAGGAATGAATCCTGATCCACAATAATTACACCACTCTGATCCTAAGCGACAGAAAATCAACACTAATATCCAGAGTGCCAACAGGCCTGTTAGTTCACGGTTGATTTCTATTTGCAACAATGGTGACGACAATCAAAGGTGGAAATGAACCTAAAATTTGGAACCGCTCTGCGCGGAACCAAATTTTCTGTTTTTAAAAAAAAGGGTTCACGGAGGAATGCCCTAACTCGCCAACGAAACTAGAACCTTACAACCACTAAAACCTGTGATTCCACCGGAGTTTACCGTAACCATTTCTTGTTCATGTTCAACTATTCATAAGCAAGTTTAGGAAGCGAACAAGATCTGATTTTCCTTATTTTTAACAAAAAAGTTATATAAAAAATATTACGTAAGAATAACTCACAGTGAAAACTCTATAACGAAACTCAAAGAGTTTGAGCAATTTCTTCTGTTATAAGAATGAGTTAAGAAAAAATAAATTTGAACGCTTATAAAATAAAATCAACTAAAATGAAATAAAATTGGTCTACAATTGTCTCAACATTTAATTTGCTACGATAACGCATCTGCGTAAAAATGACAGGTACCTGAATTATAGGCCATAAACAATAACAATAAACAAAAGAAGGGAATGTTAGCGTCTAAACAAGAGCGTATTTTTTTCGCTACAGACAATGCAAGTTTTAAACTAAACGTGGAAAACTTTATCTTTAATTTTTTGTAATATTCATCGCGACAATTATTATTTGTCATTAAAAAAAAATGAAGAACCTCTTTCAAGTTAAAGTTAAAAATGTGGTGTTACTCGACGCTCGACATAAGAAATGAAAACTGTGAAATTTAATACGTTCGCGCTCGGTAGGTGCTATAGCCGTAAAAATTAAAATGCTACAATGACAGTACGGCTTCAGCCGTATTCACTATAATGCTTATAAAATCAGTAACAGAGCCGGATTTACTGTGTAGGCGTTATAGGGGCCCCCCAAATCTTAGGGCCCCACCAAAGTGAAAAAATTGAGAAAAAAATGAAAATGAATAAAAAAAAAATGAATATGAATTTTTTTTTGGATTAGAAAAAAAATTCATATCATACAAACATGAAAGCTATAAAATTGTAAATTTTTTGTTCAAAATTCTTCGTCATAATTTCTTTTAAGATTTCCAGAAGATGATAGAATATTTTCATTTTTTAATTTTCTCATTTATGTTATGCTAATTTGAGAAAATGTGAAGGTACAGCGTGTTTATGTTGCAAGTTACAGGCTGATCATTGTATTTATATATTTATTTTTTGGCATAGTATAAATAAATTAATAATTTTTCATATTATTTCAAAAGTTCATTTTCAAATGCTATTCTTATTTCAAATGATTTTCGTCCCTTACATAGGCGATAGGCCCCCCCTCAGGGTCCCGCCTACGGGCCCCTTCGCTTCTTAATCCGGCTCTGATCAGTAAGTTCACAGCAATGAAGTATCTATAGTGTTATGATACAAGAACACTTTCACTGTCATCCCGCATATCCAAGTCGCAGTTCTATTGTAATACAACGCTGCTTCTATTCGAAAAAATACACTATATATTATACAGAAATGTCGAGTTCCTCAACGCAAACTATAAGTTGATGTTACCTCGCGCGCGGTAACATCAACTTAAGTTTGCGTTGAATATCTAAACATTTTTGTTAGAGCGCGCGAACGTTAATTGAAAATAATTCAAATTTGGTACGCGCAATCACTCTGAAATTTTAACAGATCATGTCAGATATTACTGTTTTCAAATCCCAAGCAAATTGATTGACGGCTGAAGTACCTTAAAAAAATACTAACTCAGAGCATTTTGATCAAATTGTGTTCAAGATTGTTTTCTTTCTGTAGGTGATTTTAAACTCTTTTTTAAATATGTGCCTACCTGGCATATTTTTTTTATAATATTTTAGTGAACAGAAATGAGTTACTTGGAAAAAAGCCTTTTTTCGTATTTTAAGTCGCAAAATTAGTATATTCGATATTTACAAATCGTCAACTGGAAGTATTTTCCCACCCTTAGGGTAGGAATTTTTTTCCAAATTAATATGAGACCAACCTCGAGGTATACCCTATCCAATAAAAAAATAATTATCAAAATCGGACTACTCTGTAAAAAGTTATGTGTGGTCATACGTTACAATCTGTGAATGAACAATCAATAATCCCGTTTTCCTACCCTTAGGGTTGAATTTTTTTTTCCAAATTTATATGGGACCAGCTTCGGGGTATACCCTTTCCAATAAAAAAAGAATTATCAAAATTGGACTACTCTGTAAAAAGTTATGTGTGGTCATACATTACAATCAGTGAGTGAACAATCAATCATCCCCTGTTTTCCTACCCTTAGGGTTGGAATTTTTTTACCAAATTTATATGGGACCAACTTCGGGGTATACCCTTTCAAACAAAAAAATAATTATCAAAATCTGACTACTCTGTAAAAAGTTATGCGTGGTCATACATAAATAAAAAAAAAAAATATATACGCATCGACTTGAGAACCTCCTCCGTTTTTGTTTTTCGTCGGTTAAAAATTAGCAGTCGTGGCACGCCTGGCAGATGTGAGCCGTTCTTGAGTTATAAATGGTGTAACTATTACTAACACGACTTTGTTTTATATATATAGGTAGATAGTATATTATAGTATAATAAAAATAACGTACCTTATAGATATATTGTTATTATTATTTAGATATTCGTTAAAGTTCTAATTTACTCAATTATTTGTTGTTTTTATTTTATTTATATAATTTACGTTTCATATTTAGAACCTATTTAAGATCTGTCAGTTACACACACTGAATTATAACTACGAACTGGAACGACTGCGCAATGTTCAAAATCCGAGCCGGTATGTTAGAACGGACACGCTGCAAATCGTGGATTTACGTCTTTGTGGCACACATTGCTTGTAATGGGATGATCGAGAGCTTGCGATTTAAAAGTACTTTTATTGTTTGATATAAATGATTTTGCCGACTTCTAAATATATTTAAGGCTAGATAAATGATCTATAATATCATTATTGTTATCATTTTTCAAAGATATTCGCAATAAGTTATAAATTCCATATTTGAAAATATACCTACCTAGTTGTAAGGTTACTTTCTGCTACAGGTGAAATTAAAATGAATCGCAGAATTTTGAATTGAAGTTGTGATATTCATATTACATGAGATTTTATGTAAACAAAACTTTTCATAAAAAAAATAGACACGCCTTCAAAAAAGCCACTAAAAAGTGGAAAATAAAGTTCTGAGGTCGGCTCCAATTTAATGAGTAAGTAGGTATATAAAAAGTTTTGGTAATAAAATTGGCGCCGACCTCAAAACTTTGTTATTTTCCTCTTTTTAGTGGCTTTTTTTGAAGGTGGTTCAATTTTTTTTTTATAAAAAATTTCGATTTTTTACTTTTCAGTGGCTATGCAATACGTAGTTTACACGTTATTAAATGACTTCTTTCTTGATATTTGATTGCTAAAAAAACTACTGAACCGATTTAAATAAAAATTATAAGGGACCATCCCGTAAACATTCTCAACCCAACGGTTCACAAATATCGCGGGACATACATACATAACAATGACTGGTACACACTTAACAGTCCATATCTTGAAAACTACTGAACCGATTTTGATAAAATTTGCACTCTACCCGAAGTTGAAAGATACTTAGTCCAATAAAAAAAGAATTGTTGCAATTCGATTTCTAGTTTCTGAAAAATACGTAGACAAACATACAAACATGCATACAAATTACAGCCATTGTTCTAAAAGGGCTGGGGATTTCAAGGGAAATCTAAAAAAAACATATTCATCAGAACTGCATGACCAAAATATGCTCAACAAACAAAATAAAAATATTTCAAGTGTGAAGTATTATGGAGGTTATGTTCATTGTTCCGGACTTTTTGATCATATTGTGAGAAAAAGAACTCACCTATGGTACTGAATGTCTTGATTTGGGCTCCACACATTAGTGCAATTGTAAGCACAACAACTTTTCACCATTTTCTATTGAAAACCGTTAAAAAATACGTTTTAATTGACACTTGACGTGACACGCTCATAAACACAAGTGTGCTAAACAGAGAAAACAATACACGCTTTGCAGCCGTACTACTCTAACATGAAGGATCGTTTTAATGACGCTCTGCCCGTTTGAGCAATCGTTCCACTTGGTGTATATTTCAGTGGTTACACATTTTACTATATTGTTTATATACGTAACCAAGGCAACTATTTATTCCATGGCCTGTTATTTTCGCAGCGCATACGACGAAAGATGTTTTATGGCATTTTTTTTACACCTTTTTTTAAACGTTACTAAAATTTTAGTAAGGATCCCTAATATTTTCTAGCAATAAATATAGCCTATGTTACTCAGCGTGAATGTAGCTTTCTAATGGTGAAAGAATTTTTTAAATCGGCACAGTAGTTTTTGAGTTTATTCATTACATAAAAAAATACAAATGCCAACAAGCAATTGAAAAGAAATAATGAAAAATAAATAATTTTTACGGACAAAATTTTAATTGCTTGGTGGTACAAATTAAAATTGTTTGAGGAGTCACACTGCGATTTTCCTTTTTACTTATTTAGACATCACTTGAAGAGTGAGGATGCAGTAATTATTGACATGACTGAAATATTCTCTACTGATACAGTTTCAAAGTTAAAAAAGCTTAAAATAAACGGGATGTTCTCTAATCTCTTACGGAGTAGTGGGGAGTGATAGAAAATGCTGATGACAAATTAAAAAAAAACTATAAAGGTTCAGCTTTAGAATAATTTTTGTCGCGTCAAAATCGGT
The DNA here is from genome assembly GCA_963575645.1 of Xanthostigma xanthostigma. NCBI lineage: Eukaryota > Metazoa > Arthropoda > Insecta > Raphidioptera > Raphidiidae > Xanthostigma > Xanthostigma xanthostigma. Next base: position 11,775,290 of record OY754474.1, read on the forward strand.
TTACTTTTCGTAGAGTGTAATTTGAAAAAAAAGTAAAGTATCAAATGTATTTCGGATATTAAATTGCAGTTGCTTGGTATAGTACAGTCAAAGAATACTTTTGGAGGAGAAAAAATTTTGTAATGGATGAAAATTTGGATTTAGGTAGTAAATAATATGTGTTATGCAATGAAAAAACTTTGCCCAAAGATTTTCATGCATAAACTTGATTAATTTGGGAAAAAGAAATTTTAAGGGTAATTCTAAAATTTAATACATTAACGAAAAACTTTTCAGATAAAAGTTGTAGATTAAAATTTTGTCTACAAAATTTGTTTGAAAATTTTTTTCATACCTCTATTCTATCAAAAGTTATAGCTAATTATGTTTTGGAAATGTACGCATGCGCAACAAGCTTCTCATTTGAATTTATTCAATTGCAAGCTAATTAATTTATCATTTAAAAATAATAATAACAGACTTATAAAATGAAAAAATAAAACAAATTGTTTTGAATGTCCTTCTCAAAGACAATTCAGGTTGAAAATGGCTATGTGCTTTTCAAATGTTAATTTTTATTTTTGCAGTATAATTATTTATAAAATATGTAGAGCAGTTTTTTTCCTGTGCAAATATATATTTTTAATACCTATTGTTCATTGTTATAAAAATTAAATTAGATTAAATCGCAAGGGGAAAATATATTTGAACTTTGAATTTGGAGTTTGTTCCCATCTTCTTTCAGACTCATGATTTGCGAATTTGAAATTAGCATAACTCTTTTTATAATAGTTATACAGGTTCAAAAATGCAGTTGAAAATACTTCTGAATATTTATTATCATATAGGCATTACGTTTTTGATATAACATTTACACAATTTGAATAATTGTCAATTTTTGGACATCATTACAAAAAGTAAGCATAATATAATAAAGTGTACAGATTTCTTTTTAGAAAGAAAATTGAACGTTGAGCATTTACCAATACATAAATGAAGGTCTGCGTTAGCGATCACGCATACTGAGCATGCTATTAATTCTACCTGTATTTTTTAATACGCCGGTAAAAGTAATAAAAAGCAGACGCTCAAAACTAGTACGCGTAGCTTCTCCTCCCGGCTTTTGTGTGTATAAGAGCGTGTTACTATGGCAAAGATTATTTTTCTTCTGAATTATTTACATTATGTACATTATTATATTACGTTTTCTACGCGCGATTTTAATACGAAAATTTAATACAGATGAATATATATAGGTATAGCTATACCTTTTCCGATTCGTTAATTCTATAGATAAAGTTATAAGTTACAACTTTTGTCTGAAAATTATTTCTTTTTTTATATTTATTTGAAAGTTATATGGGAAAAACGGGTTTTATATCTTTATATAAGAATGATCTGATTTTCCGCATGAAAATTCAAGGGCAAAGTTTTCTCAGTTTATTCTACATACCTTTAAGTACCTAAATCCAAATTTGCATCCATTACAAAAATTTTTCTACGTTTCCACAATAATTTGTGTTCGTTGACTGTACTATAGCACGGGTTAATGTTGTACGATTAGTTGGAAACAAATGATATTTTAAATTTAGATTTAAGACTGAAAGTCGAACCAGAAATCCAGTATAAAAGTTCCGAGATTTTTATTTGTATTGGTCTGCACACTTCACAAAACATTGCCTCAAATTTATAGATTTACATTTTTACATCGGAGTCAAAAAGGCTTTTGAAAAAAGATTGTGTCGTTTGTCTGCACGGTTGATTCTCAAAACCCGTCCCATTTACTTTCGCTCACCCCTAATATTTCTGTTTCATATTTTGATCGTCTGATGTATTCTTACACTTTCTTACGTAGTTTTACCGTTACAGAATACGTTTTTTCGTGCTTAAGTCGTAAATATATCCAATTGACTTCATGTTATTGTAGATATTAATAAACAAAATTTAAAATTAAGCCACATTATCCTGTATCGACCGATTCCTGTGATGGTGCTGCCATCTACATCTCTTGACAGACCGAGTTCTGTCGGAGTTTTCCTTCTCTCAATCAATGTGCTCTCACTTACGCGCCAGATTCGACTTTGAACCTTCAAGAATTAGCTGGCAACGCAAAGCACCATACAGATTCAGAAAGCGTTTCCTATTATTAATACAGATTAGTACAGCTTAGTGATTCCACCGGAGTTTACCGTAACCATTTCTTGTTCATGTTCAACTATTCATAAGCAAGTTTAGGAAGCGAACAAGATCTGATTTTCCTTATTTTTAACAAAAAAGTTATATAAAAAATATTACATAAGAATAACTCACAGTGAAAACTCTATAACGAAACTCAAAGAGTTTGAGCAATTTCTTCTGTTATAAGAATGAGTTAAGAAAAAATAAATTTGAACGCTTATAAAATAAAATCAACTAAAATGAAATAAAATTGGTCTACAATTGTCTCAACATTTAATTTGCTACGATAACGCATCTGCGTAAAAATGACAGGTACCTGAATTATAGGCCATAAACAATAACAATAAACAAAAGAAGGGAATGTTAGCGTCTAAACAAGAGCGTATTTTTTTCGCTACTAGTCCAATCGGTGGAGATAAAAAGCTCCAGAAATTAGCAAACAGGCTGAATTTTTTTTTAATAAGTAGTTTAAAGTGTACTGATTGAAATAAAAAAAAGTTCATTCGTCTATCGATTTCCCAAAATAAAAAAAAAAAATTGAAAATCATTTTGATTTTCAAAATTCTTTGATATTTTGAAATTTAAAAAAGATAGGAAGAAATAAAAAATACTGCGTTGTAGAAGACGTTTTTTTCTATAAAAAAGATATCTTATACTTTTTTCGTCCGACTTATAGTTTGCCCGCAAAAAATTCGATAAACTATGTATCTATTTTACGCGCAGGATGCTCGGCTAGCCATGCGAGAACCTACTTTTTCATGTCCGGCGTATTGAATTATAATATTTTACATACTTATAGAGTAATAAAATAAAAATTCAAATAGCCTATCTTCAAGTAGAAAATCTGAACTTTTCAATGGTGTAGTTAATTTTTTTTTTGAATAAAATATCATGTATAAAAATACAAGTATAGATATATATTTGAATCGAAAATCGAACGTTGCAATAATAATTTTTTTTAAACATAAGGAAAAGTCGTAATTTTTTTTTAACCTGGTAAACTATTCTTTAGATGTTCTTTTTCAAAAATAAAAACTCCTGACCATAAATCTTATCTCGTTATTAAATACGGCCCTTGTTACTATTTTCAATTTTTTCGGAATCTTGAATTCACTGGAAAAAATATTTTTAAACCTCTGTAACACGATGAAAACTTAACGGATTTCAATGTATATTTTTTTAAATCGTAGGTATAATTAAGTGTATTAAGAATCACTAAGTATAAATTTGTTAAGTTTTCAAAATTTTTTAATATTAACGATTTTTCATCCATAAAGAGAAAACAGACATTTTTCTGGTTTTTCGTTTGTATCTTTTTATATCATTGAATATAAAATTTCATACTATTACATTACGAAGATAAATACTCAAGGAATTGAATGTGATATGTGGCTAGGTAAGAAAGTATCTAGGTAAAAAATACAATGGAAATTAAAACAGGTAAACAAATCTTTGATTAACGTCTGATTAGAACTCTTCTATAAATAAAATTATCGACCATTTTTTCCATGACTACTTAATAAAATTAATTGTTTGTTATTATTTTTTCATTATTTTGATAATCATTAATAATTTTGAAAGATTTTATAAAAAGCTAATTAGAATTAATATCTCAAAAATGGTGCATTTTATAGGAAAATCATACGAGACCTTTTTTCTTTAGAATTGTCCAAAACACCTAAAAAAATTGGTTCCGACGCCAAAAACAAAAAAATTTTATTTTCCGAAAATTTTTTGCAAATTTTGAAATTTTTTTTGAAAATTTTGTTTTTTTTTAAATTTTTTATTTGGAATATTTAGAATATGCATTTCTAGACAAATAGTGTTATAAACATTTTAGTAAAATTTAATGATTCTTGCTTCTGCAAAGTGATTTATTTGCTTGTTTGCCCACGCAAGATGACTTACTAACTTTCCGAATTTTTTCCAGGTAAACTATAGCTCTGACGAAAAAAGTACAAGATATCTTTTTTATAGAAAAAAATGTCCCCTACAAGGCAGTATTTTTTATTTATCTCTATCTTTATCCCAGCTTAAAATATTCAAGAATTTTGAAAATAAAATTTTTTTTCAAAATTTTTTTTGACTTTGGGAAATCGCTAGACGAATGAACTTTTTTCTATTTCAATCAGTACACTTTAAACTACTCATAAAAAAAATTTGAGTCTGTTTGCGAATTTCTGGAGCTTTTGGTTTAAAATTGTCTCCACCGACTGGACTATACAGACAATGCAAGTTTTAAACTAAACGTGGAAAACTTTATCTTTAATTTTTTGTAATATTCATCGCGACAATTATTATTTGTCATTAAAAAAAAATGAAGAACCTCTTTCAAGTTAAAGTTAAAAATATGGTGTTACTCGACGCTCGACATAAGAAATGAAAACTGTGAAATTTAATACGTTCGCGCTCGGTAGGTGCTATAGCCGTAAAAATTAAAATGCTACAATGACAGTACGGCTTCAGCCGTATTCACTATAATGCTTATAAAATCAGTAACAGAGCCGGATTTACTGTGTAGGCGTTATAGGGGCCCCCAAATCTTAGGGCCCCACCAAAGTGAAAAAATTGAGAAAAAAATGAAAATGAATAAAAAAAAAATGAATATGAATTTTTTTTTGGATTAGAAAAAAAATTCATATCATACAAACATGAAAGCTATAAAATTGTAAATTTTTTGTTCAAAATTCTTCGTCATAATTTCTTTTAAGATTTCCAGAAGATGATAGAATATTTTCATTTTTTAATTTTCTCATTTATGTTATGCTAATTTGAGAAAATGTGAAGGTACAGCGTGTTTATGTTGCAAGTTACAGGTTGATCATTGTATTTATATATTTATTTTTTGGCATAGTATAAATAAATTAATAATTTTTCATATTATTTCAAAAGTTCATTTTCAAATGCTATTCTTATTTCAAATGATTTTCGTCCCTTACATAGGCGATAGGCCCCCCCTCAGGGTCCCGCCTACGGGCCCCTTCGCTTCTTAATCCGGCTCTGATCAGTAAGATCACAGCAATGAAGTATCTATAGTGTTATGATACAAGAACACTTTCACTGTCATCCCGCATATCCAAGTCGCAGTTCTATTGTAAGACAACGCTGCTTCTATTCGAAAAAATACACTATACGTATATTATACAGAAATGTCGAGTTCCTCAACGCAAACTATAAGTTGATGTTACCTCGCGCGCGGTAACATCAACTTAAGTTTGCGTTGAATATCTAAACATTTTTGACGTGATAACGTCTTATAAATTGATGAATCACCAATCTTATAAATTGTTAAAACACCGGCTGCATGCACGAAAAAGTGTAACGGTCGTAACGTTCCTAACGTTCCTAACGCGTAACGCGTAACGTTCCGCCTGACCCTGTGCGTGCTTTTTGCTAATTTCTCGCTCAATTTAAATCAGATCGGTTTGAAACCAGTCTTAAACGAAAGAGGAGAACATTTTACATAGATTTCGTATAATAGAATTTGCCTAAACAGTTTTTTTATACAAATTTATATAGAAAAATAGCTGTATAAAATATAAATGCAATGTTGTCTAATGCATGGCGCGACGCGGTCGGTCGTCTTTGTTTGCCGTACATGGAAATTAGAATATAACGTATGTCTTGTCTTAACATGAAAACGGCTGCATTTCTAATGTTTAATTCAATTTTTTGACATTAGTATTTTGTGAAATGCAACGCCTTCTAAGTTAAGTATTGGAATAACTAATTATTATTAGAACATAATACTTTGACAGTTGCAAACGTCACTTTTGACATTTCTTATCATTCCTACACCAAGGATAAGCGGATTGAAACCAAATTTTGGGAGGTTTAGGTTATGTACTACGGAATACGTTATCACGTAAAACTATCGTCCGTAAACCGACTTTACAGACAACCAATTTTTGTTAGCGCGCGCGAACGTTAATTGCAAATAATTCAAATTTGGTACGCGCAATCACTCTGAAATTTTAACAGATCATGTCAGATATTACTGTTTTCAAATCCCAAGCAAATTGATGGACGGCTGAAGTACCTTAAAAAAATACTAACTCAGAGCATTTTGATCAAATTGTGTTCATGATTGTTTTCTTTCTGTAGGTGATTTTAAACTCTTTTTTAAATATGTGCCTACCTGGCATATTTTTTTATATAATATTTTAGTGAACAGAAATGAGTTACTTGGAAAAAAGCCTTTTTTCGTATTTTAAGTCGCAAAATTAGTACCTATATTCGATATTTACAAATCGTCAACTGGGAGTAGAGTTGGGTAATTCTGGACATGAATACTTGCAGGAGCCCTGCCGCCTCTCGGAAACGTTTCCACTCGCTTCTTAGAACGCCACTAGCTGTAAAAAAGCAAAAAAAAAAGGTTTTTAGTATAATCTACAGGCTATCACAATGCGAATTAAATATATATTTTAATAAATAAAACGTGTTCAGCAACTTAGGCTATATGCACGTGGTTAATTATTAGTACCTGGGTGACCGCGCTTTGCTCGGAAAGTTAAATAAAATACTGATATTCAAATACGTGTTTATTTTAAGTCTCACTTGAATAGTAATTAAAGATTAACTGTCACAATATTTTGAAAACAATTGTTTCACTGTTTGTATAAAATTCCAAAACCTACTTACAATATTTAAGTATTTTCATACTACGTCAAAAAATTGATTTTTATAATGATACAATTTGTAAGAAAACGATTTTTTCGAGAGTTGAGACCACCCAAAATCCCTTTTCAGTAAATTTCATCCAAATTGTTAGAGCCGTTTTCGAGAAAATATTTAGGGACATAGGTACATAGGTAGATACAAGATTAGCTCGTTTAATAATATAGGGATAAGGATAAGGTTAGCTTGATGTTTTGAAGTTTCAAATTAACGTAAATAGCATTTTTTTAACAAATTTATTGCATTTATCATCTACTGGCAAGTAGCCTACAGCTTCGCTATCTCGCGATAAAAAGAGAAATTAACCAAATTGTCCGAATCTTTGATTAACGTCTGATTAGTGCGCTCTTCAATAAATAAAATTATTGACCAAATTGTATCTGGTCAAAAAACAATGTTTCAGCAGACGTGCTTTCAAATTTAAAAAATGTTGGGGGCATATAAGCAATTCAAGAATGACAAGACGCAAAATTTTCGGTAACACGTCATAAGATCCGCAGACATTATATCCGCGACAGTATATCCGCGATAGTATATCTGCCTGCAAATATATCTGCGACAATATATCCGAATAAACCGTGGTGAACGATAAACGGGTATGCGAATTGTAATTTCGGGGTATGCGAATTGTCTCGCAGTGAAACGGGAAGGGGCAAATGTGGAGTTTTTAAAAAAACAATTCCGGGGTGAACGATAAACGGGTATGCGAATTGTAATTCCGGGGTGGACGATAAAGGGGTATGCGAATTGCCTCGCAGTGAAACGGGAAGGGGCAAATGTGGAGTTTTTAAAAAAACAATTCCGGGATGAACGATAAACGGGTATGCGAATTGTAAATCCGGGGTGGACGATAAAGGGGTATGCGAATTGTCTCGCAGTGAAACGGGAAGGGGCAAATGTGGAGTTTTTAAAAAAACAATTCCGGGGTGAACGATAAACGGGTATGCGAATTGTAATTCCGGGGTGGACGATAAAGGGGTATGCGAATTGTCTTGCAGTGAAACGGGAAGGGGCAAATGTAGAGTTTTTAAAAAACATTCCGGGGTGAACGATAAACGGGTATGCTATTTCGTTGTCGGTAGTTTTTGCGGACATAATTGCATGCAGATATATTGTCGCGGATATATTTGCATGCGAATTTAAAGTCGCGGATATAATGTCGCGGATGTAGTATCCACGGATAATACGTCGGAGAACCAAAATTTTCATATAATATACAATTTGAAATTGAGTAACTCACATTTATCTTTTATTAATGCTGAGTACATATCTCGTGAGATGTTAATTTTATATTATTTTCTCAGAATGCACAACTACTTCCGGAGTGAATTTATTTTCGTAACATAATTTAAAATTAAAATCTTTGATTAACGTCTGAATAGAACTTTTCAAATAAATAAAATTGTCGACCAATTTGCCTCAGACCATATATTGACAAATCCTGTGTTATATTGATTTGTATTTTTATTATTTTTTCTCAATATATGGTCTGAGAAAAATTGGTCGACAATTTTATTTATTTGAATAATTTAAAATTGTTTACATTAAATATTTATTTATTTAAATCATTCCTTTATTTACGTTGACAATCTATACTAAAGTTATAAAGAGGTAAAGTTTGTAAGTTTGGATGTAATGTAATCGAACAGATTTTGCTTTTATAAATCTATGATATGCGCCACGGATCTAAAAGGCTCTGAGGTGAGATGCGAATGCGGGCTTGCGCTTATACAGTCTGTTGAAAAACTACAAACTCGCGCTATAATAATAACTCAACAAAACTAAAATAACAACAAAGATGACAATAGCGTACTCGACTGTACTTTAAAGCGGGAAAGCGACAAGTGACAAAGGCAACGAGCGATCACGGCCAATCACCGACGAGCTGGGAAGTGGTGGGAGTATCAACGGCTCTAAAATGTGCCTTTGCGACGCTGTTTGTGAGTAACTTCCGAACCTTTTAGATCCGTGGCGAGTATTATTCATCAGTTCATAGGTTAAAAATTTAGGTGTGTATCCCGTAGAAAAAAAATTTTCAGACACGTGTAAATATTACGACTTCCAGTAAGTTTCGGAATTAAATACATTGTGGTTTATTCGCAAAAGACAAAAGCAGCCATTTATAAAAGTAATAACTTTGATTTTGAAAAATAAAGTATTAAAATAATTAATATGCAACGAGAATGAAAACGGGCAAATAAAGAGTGTTTTTATGATGCTCATAAACATGATACTCACTTCAAATCATTCACATCAAACAATTTTATTTCATTCTAGTCTCTAGGACTAGGTTGTCTCGGTTTCTGAAGAGATTTTGTTTCAAAAAAACTTTTTAACAAAAAAATTAAACCGCCGAAAAACTGAAAAGCAAAAAATAATAAATCTTTTTATTTAACTAAGTTCTATCTAAGTAGTTGAACGTATGTTACAGTCTAGTATATCTAAGTAATTTTGAGTCGGCGTCAACAATCCTTTGCCGGAAATCTCTGAGCGTTCACGAAGTTAATGTCAGCGACAGAGCAACCCGAACGGGCACACGCTGAGGCCGCAACGTCTTTGCGAGTGGTCGTGTGGAGAGCGCATGTTTGGAATGTTAATGTTTATCGCTGGAGATTTTTGTTAATTTGATTTGGTTATTTCTTTTAGTGATCTTTGTTCATTGATTGTTTGACGCCGACTCAAAATTACTTAGATATACTAGACTGTAACATACGTTCAACTACTTAGATAGAACTTAGTTAAATAAAAAGATTTATTATTTTTTGCTTTTCAGTTTTTCGGCGGTTTAATTTTTTTGTTAAAAAGTTTTTATTTTATAATTTTTTGTGGCTATATAATTTATAATTATAATACACAACTCAGCATGAAAATCTGTGAGTGAACAATAAATCACCCCTATTTTCCCACCCTTAGGGTAGGAATTTTTTTCCAAATTAATATGAGACCAACCTCGAGGTATACCCTATCCAATAAAAAAATAATTATCAAAATCGGACTACTCTGTAAAAAGTTATGTGTGGTCATACGTTACAATCTGTGAATGAACAATCAATAATCCCGTTTTCCTACCCTTAGGGTTGAAATTTTTTTTCCAAATTTATATGGGACCAGCTTCGGGGTATACCCTTTCAAACAAAAAAATAATTATCAAAATCGGACTACTCTGTAAAAAGTTATGCGTGGTCATACATAAATAAAAAAAAAATATATATACGCGTCGACTTGAAAACCTCCTCCGTTTTTGTTTTTCGTCGGTTATAAAAATTAGCCGTCGTGGCACGCCTGGCAGATGTGAGCCGTTCTTGAGTTATAAATGGTGTAACTATTACTAACACGACTTTGTTTTATATATATATAGATAGTATATTATAGTATAATAAAAATAACGTACCTTATAGATATATTGTTATTATTATTTAGATATTCGTTAAAGTTCTAATTTACTCAATTATTTGTTGTTTTTATTTTATTTATATAATTTACGTTTCATATTTAGAACCTATTTAAGATCTGTCAGTCACACATTTTACTATATTGTTTATATACGTAACCAAGGCAACTATTTATTCCATGGCCTGTTATGTTCGCAGCGCATACGACGAAAGATGTTTTATGGCATTTTTTTACACCTTTTTTTAAACGTTACTAAAATTTTAGTAAGGATCCCTAATATTTTCTAGCAATAAATATAGCCTATGTTACTCAGCGTGAATGTAGCTTTCTAATGGTGAAAGATTTTTTTAAATCGGCACAGTAGTTTTTGAGTTTATTCATTACATAAAAAAATACAAATCTCTCCTCTTTATAATATTAGTATAGATGGATATAAATAAGATAAGATATTTTTTGGAAGAAATTAAACATATTATGTACAGAAAAATTAAACAATGTCCTATAGGCAGCGTTCCCAATAGATAAAAATATGAATGAATGAAGAATAGCGCAAAATATCAAATAAAGATACTTAAATAAGGAAAAAGTAAGCAAAGTACGAGCATGCGAGAAAGACATAAAATTACTTTGAAAGAATAAAATCAATTTCGTATATTATTTGAATAAGAAATAAAAATACAAAGATAAAGAAATCATATGTAAATTTAAAATAACTTTGAAATTAAGAAATTAACAAACTAGAATTAATATTGAAGGCGCTAAGTTAGTTCAAAGTTGATTTATTTGGATATTTTGATTGAATAAAAATTGAATTTGAAAGTGATGTTGTCTTGATCTTTAAAGAAAAGAAATATTTTTTTGTAATTTAAATAAAGATTTTTTCCTTTATATAATTATCAATAATAGAGTTGGTAATTATTTAGGAAGTTGTACGTTTAGTTTTCACGAATACGGCGTAGAAAGCAATATAAACGTTATATACCCCAAGCTGTTTGTGTAATCTACTGTCGCGACAGTCTTGTCGGACAGTAGACGGAAAACAGCTGTTGCAGCTGATATGGGGTGGAATCCCTCTCTGCCTGATCAAAGTCCCAGCCGCAGACAACATCTCGGATTTCAGACGTCCCGAAGAACATCTGGAGCAGGCAATTTAGGTGGCAGGTGTTCCCCTGGTTCACCAGGCCACCTGTCAACAAAATATCACTATTAGGAATAGATACGAATCACGTACATTTTGGAAGTAATTTTTTTGTTGAAGTATCAAAATTATTATAAACCTGTATAGGATTGTTAAGGGGTTACACTACCCAGGCGCGTCAAAAAAATAAGCTTTTTTTGTGAATTTTTTTTACGAGTTCTAGGTGATGGATCACAAAAAAAATTTAGGGCTTTTTACGCATATATTAAAGTTCTCAAAAATATTTGTTATTTATACAGCGTGTCCACGGAAGTTCTTTACAAATGGAATTTTTTTTATTAATTATTGGGGCAAAAATTTTTTTCTGTGGAAAAGTTCTGCTTCGTCCAAAACCTCTAAAACAACAAAGAAATTTTTTTCGGCCTAAAGTTTTACGAGGGAAATTAAAAAGTTTTATTTTACTAAAAATAAAAATTATCTGTGATATTCAAGATTTTCGTCCGTTGTAGACTTGGAAAACAAAAGAATAGCACGTATTAAATGTCAAGTAATTGAAAATAAAATACCTGTAAAAAATCCATCAAATTCCTTTTACAATGATTCGAAATTCAGTGACGGATTTTTGAAGGAGAACCGTTCTTTGTATGGAGAGAAATGGAGGATATGTTGAATTCTGATTTATAATTCTGAATAAATAATTACTTAGAAGTTAGTTATGTTATTACTTTGAATTAAATTTGATTATGTAACTTATTTTACGAAAATCTTGAATATCACAGATAATTTTTATTTTTAGTCAAATAAAACTTTTTGATTTCCCTCGTATAACTTTAGGCCGAAAAAAATTTTCTTTGGTGTTTTAGAGGTTTTGGACGAAGCAGAACTTTTCCACAGAAAAAAATTTTGGCTCCAATAATTAATAAAAAAATTTGAAAAGAAGTTTGACCCTGCAGACCATCCCTGTAACTTCCCGCTATTTTCGAGTTCAAAACGCTCAAAAATATATAAAATATAGAAAGAAGTTTATTTTTTAGCTCTTCGAGCTCAAAAAAAAAAACACTTTTTTACAAATTTTTCCTTCACGATATCTCGTGAACAAATGAGCCGATTTTGATGCGGTTTGCGGCGATCGACGCAGTTTTTTAACCTAAGAAAGTAAATTATTACAAAAAAATCGATTTGATAAGAATTTTACGAGTAATTGTAAAAAACTACTTTTTTCCTAATTTTTCGTTCACGTTATCTCATGAACAAATGAACCAATTTTGATCTGGTTTGCGGCGATCGACGCAGTTTTTTTAACCTAAGAAAGTAAATCATTACAAAAAAATCGATTTGATAAGAATTTTACGAGTAATTATAAAAAATTACTTTTTTCCTAATTTTTTGTTCACGTTATCTCATGAACCAATTTTGATCTGGTTTGCGGCGATCGACGCAGTTTTTTTAGCCTAAGAAAGTAATTTATTACAAAAAAATCGATTTGATAACAATTTTAAGAATCATTTTAAAAAAACACTTTTTTACGATTTTTTCGTTCACGGTATCTCGTGAACAAATGAACCGATTTTGATGCGGTTTGCAGAAATCGACGCAGTTTGTTAAGGAGAAGAGCTGATTAGATTTTGGAGTTAATCGGTTTAGTAGTTTAGAAAATATTTTACAAAAACAAATTTTTAAAAATTTTTGAAACTTGTTTTTTTAAGATTTCTCAAAATTTTTTGGGCCGAATCGTTTCAAATTTTCAGAAAGTCTAAGTTCACCAAGATCACGTCAGATGCCGCAAACCACGTTTCAGTCGGACACTCCGTTCAAAAGATATAAAAGGTTTACATACATACATACACACACACATGCATACAGCCCTACGGACATCATCGCCAAAATAGTTTCAATAGCTTCCTAGGACCTCAAAACGTCGAGATCTGGCGAAAACTCGATTTTCGAAAATCGGGGTGAAACCAATAACTTCCCGATTTTTGAAAAAAAAAAAAATTTTTTTTTAAGCGGGAAGTTAAAAAAAATCCATTTGTAAAGAACTTCCGTGGACACACTGTATACAGTATAATATAATAAATTACTATAGTTTAAAACAAAAAAAAAAAAAACAAAAAAAAACAATAAATAAACAACGACGTTATGTAGATTTCTATATATCTAAATAACAATTAAAAAAAAAAAACATCTAAGAAGATAAAAAAAAGTAGATAAAATTTGATAAGCCGGTCTAGATCGGTTTTCTCTAAAAAACGAAACAGCAGATTGATATTTAGACGTGCACTGTGTTTTATTTGTATTTTATTGATTTATTAATATAGGTATGTAACTAAACTGAAATGACGAGTTGTGGCTCATCTTAATTTAATTATAGTGTAAAGTAAAATTAAAAAAAAAAAAAAACAATACCCAAAACAGTTTCATCTCTGGCCCCGATGAAGTCCTCCGCGGCAAAACGTTGTCTTTTTAGCTAAACAAAAAGAAAACAAAATTTACATCAACGAGTGCTTCAAAGCCATATAACATAATTTTAATTTCATAGCAGCAGCGTAAAGTTCATCATCTATTTTCAGGATAAGTGCCTATATGCACTCGCTGTGTGTCAACGTGGTTTGTATCACATGTGCGATCAAAACGGCTGAACCGATTTTTAGTCTTTTCATGATTGAACCCTGGGTTTAGAAATGGGAATTTAGGAAAAGCAAACTTGAAAAGAAAAGTTTTATTTCAGCTTAAATCTCGTTCAATGGAGTCGATACATTCCAAAATTGTAGGTATTAAAATCGTTCAATTTCATATGTATTACCTAAAGCTATATTTTTTACAATTTTGACACAATCACTGAATGGTCTGAGGTGTCATCGCTAATTTATGGAGTAAAGGCTACTAATTTTAGATATACCTAACAGGGGAAAAAAATAATTATAAATTTTAACTAACCACTGGTTCTACACTGACTTCCATCTCCTCGTCGGTGTCAATGGTTCTTTTAGAACCACGCCTTGCCATTGTACGTGTAACTAATAAAGAAAAGTAGATATTAAAGAAATATTAAGTTTCCATATTATATAAGTAATAGGTCTATCTTTGGGTTGTCTAACTGCGTCAAACAAGACTTAACTTTTTTATACATGGGTCGGGGTGCAAAAGTTTACAGAGGGTCGCAAACCGTCCAGAAATCATTTATCTGGAAATAACTGGAAAACGGTTAGTTTTACATCAAAAAAGGTCATCATCAAACTGAAAGCCGATTAAATTACAAACAAAATTATGTATAAAAAAAATCACCTCGGGTCTTCGACCCACAACTAAAAAAAAAACACACAAATTCATAAATATACTGATTGGCTCAGATCTGCTCTTATAGCACCCGGTGAATGCGAGCATTTCGCTATCGGATAAATGACTGTTAGATGTAAATTTTTTGGATGCTGGAAAATTTAAAACAAAAAAAAAATACCAGAGTCATCTTCGTCACTGGTGCTGGCGGAGTCTTCATCGGTAAACCGGATGATTTTTGGCTAAACAAAAAAAGTTCCCATTTCAGAATTCAGCATATAAGAATCGATTTTAACCGATTAAAAAAAGCGGTTATTAATTTCATATTATATAATACATATTTTTATTTTTACAATTTCTGTTTAATAGAGCATATTATCTTCAAGGTGGTCACACATAAACTTAATTTAAATCGGTTCAGCAGTTTTTTTCTAATTTAGTATTAAAATATTAAGGAAGAAGGCAGTTATAATAAATTAATAACGTGAGAATTACATATTGCAACGCACTAAAAAATAAAAAACAATTTTTACCTTTTTAAAAAAGCTGACAGTCGTTTGAAATATAGAATTATCCAAAATTATGCAAAAAGGTATTTTTAACGTATTTACAACATTGAAGATTATGTTATTTACAAACAAAAAGCGATTTATCTGTGTCGATGTATAATAATGAAAAATAAAGCAGTTGAAATTATCCAACACACACAGTCACAAATATCTCAAAACAATACAATAATTAAAATCTATTGTCACTTCTAACTGTCGATTGATTATGATGTGAAGGCACAAGCAATTCAAATTTTCATTATCGGCTGTGTTGCCAACATTAAAAATTTTACAACAAAACGTTTAAAATACGATGTATAGGCCATCGAGCTTACATACCTGGAGGGAGCATGCAATGCTTTTTCTTATGTGACTACTTAAGAAAATCCGGGGTCATGCTTTCTCTCTTGCACCGCGCCCTGATTGGCTGATTCAAGTGGTACACGACGCGACAACCAATCAGAGCACGGAGCGAGAGAGAAAGCTTGACTCCAGATTTAGTAGTAACGCAAATGCACCCGCTTTGCTCGCTCCAGGTATGTAAGCTCGATGGTATAGGCTTGACTAATTGGACTATAGAAACACATAGAACTACATCCATGAAATGATTTATCTGTTCTTGCTTCTTTCTACTCTAAGATCCAAATCATTGAACTTGATTTGTCGGACCTGTTCTTTACAGTTTGTTGGTATTCGCATTTCGCAATACCTGTTCTGGTTCTCTTTGTTCTCTGAAATCTGAATATATTATGCTGTATTGTCTCTGATATATGCTCGTGTGTAAGAAATTCTGATTGGAACTTAAATTGCTGAATTTTGAAGTTAATAATTTTTTGTGGCAAAAAAACAACAATTTTGCCGTTAAAAATGCATGTAAAGGTGCGCTTAGTTAACACAAACAACATAAATGACAAAAAAGAAGCAGTTTTGATTGTTTCTAAATTGACAACTGTCAGAGAACTAAAGGAAATGGTAAAGAATAAATTAGGTGTAGCAGAACATGAGCAATGGCTTTATTATATGGGAAAACAGGTAAAATATCATACATACTTTTTTAAATTAGGCGACATCATACCTAGAGCGGGATCAAGGATTTTGCAGGTCTGAGGTATTTCAATTTTAGGTCCCTTTGAAAAAAAAAGTATGTTTGCGAACTATACTTGGCCCAATGCAGGGAATAATCTGTCTGTCATAGACTCATAGCCGATTTTCTCAGAAACCATGCGACGCAGAAACTTGAAATTTGGCGTAGTATTACATCTTAGATAAAATTATTGTAGATAACAGACGCTCAACAGAGAATCTGCCATCCTCGGGTACCTGAGAGTAATAATTCCTACAAAACATTTCCCGTGAGTGGCAATATTAATCCACATAATTTGCACTAGTAAACACTCAAATATTCAAATAAGTATTAACGAGAGGGCAAATTCTATATATTTTTTTTTTAATTTTAAATAGCATAGTTGAAAAGATTTTCGGAAAAATATGCGAGAACAGAGCATATATAAGATATGAAAGTTTTAAGTCGATACGGACAATTTGAGTTCTTAACTTCTTGTGTTATATTGTTTATAATTTATTTCTTACATATTATTATTTTCATCTTTTTAATGTTCTGTATTCCGCACCAGTACATATACAGTGTGTCCCCGGATTGAGTTCACAATAGGTGAGATTGACCAAAAATTTTCGAATTGGAATTTTATATTTTGGGATTCCGCCCTGCTTGGTCTGAAACTTATTTTTAGTTTACTTTCGATTTTTTTTTTAATCAAGTAGGCCTTTACAGTTGAGCAAAACCTATTTTCGTTTCTATCAGGTAAAGTACCTTTTCCGTTCATAGCACGCAAAAGTGTCACTAAGAAAAGTTGTTCACAATGAAAAATTATGGCGTTATGCAAATTTTCAGAATGATCGACCTACTTTGATAATAGAAGTAGAAAAATATTTATTATTAACGATTACATGATAAATCTTAGATGAGAAAACAGGATGATTAGAAGTGTTCAAATTAACATTCAAATTTTTACAGTTTATCAAAAAAAATAAATTAAACTTCAATTACTTTATTTGGCTTCCTCCACGCGATTGTTTTTCAAACAAAACAAAATAAAAGCAGATTTTATCAAAGTAGGCCGATCATTCTGAAAATTTGCATAACGCCATAATTTTTCATTGTGAACAACTTTTCTTAGTGACACTTTTGCGTGCTATGAACGGAAAAGGTACTTTACCTGATAGAAACGAAAATAGGTTTTGCTCAACTGTAAAGGCCTACTTGATTTAAAAAAAAAATCGAAAGTAAACTAAAAATAAGTTTCAGACCAAGCAGGGCGGAATCCCAAAATATAAAATTCCAATTCGAAAATTTTTGGTCAATCTCACCTATTGTGAACTCAATCCGGGGACACACTGTATATTATAGAATCAACTTGATCTTAGTTTGTAACAATCTTCCTTTTTTTCAGTTAAGTGATGAATATAAAATACTTGATTACTGCATCAAGGTAAATGATGTAATTCAACTTATGATAAAACCAAAAACAATAGACAATGCTGATCGAGAAACCAAGAAAAAAAAGTCGAAAGAAAATAATCAAGAAACTGGCATCAAACACGAAGAAAATGTAGAAACACCGACAGAAAGTAAATTTTATCAAATTGGAGATATGGTAGATGTTAAAATTTCACCCAGCGGTGCATGGTTTGAAGGAAAATTACTAAAGATTATTAAAAAGCAGTCTGATGATAGTAATAATGACGATTCTGAAAATAATTCGACTCTTATTAATGCAATAGATCATAATGAAACAGTTACCATAAATGACGATGCACTGGATATTTGTAAAACCGATGAGGACAATATTGTTTTTCAAGTACAATATGAGAAGTAAGTCGGTAACTCCGATTATATTTTTTATAAACGTTTATTGCGTTTACTCAATCAACGGGTTCGTTGATATTTTCAACTGTTGTGCCCTGTTCCGTTTGCTTTACAGTAGTTGCGTTTGTTAGTAAGTTCTAAACTCCCAAAGCGTCTGTCGGCCAATCAGACCTGTTTGGATACAACTCCGTATTTGTTAGTAAAATTCTTGGAGTCTTCAGCCTGTTTAAATTTTATTCTAGCAGTTCTGAGCTCCTAGAAGTTCTAAAACGATGTTTGAAGAGTCCGAGAATTTGATCAACCAACACTCAATTGCGTCCAAAGAGCTCTGTATTGCCGACATTCGCTTTGAAAGTTCAGAACCTAACTAACACTTTTTCTGAAAGGTTAATGCCTCCACTACACACGTGGCCAGCACCGCCACTTACAGGCACTCACGATTGTGTAGAGGGCATATTCGTCGGTGCGTGGACATAATCGCCTGTAATCGGCAGTAATAGGTTGATTGTCGGTACATCAAAGGAATGCGTGGCCAGCATCGTGCGCCTGTACACACAATCGGACCGGCACGATTGTGTGGAGGGCTAGGCAATCATCGCGGCGATCATAGGCACTTATTTGAGTGGCGGTGCTGGCCACATGTGCAGTGGAGGCATGAAATTTCAGTGAACGTGATTTAAGGCCGCTGCACACGAGGCTAGGAGTTCTGCTAGCCGGTAGGTTGGGTACGAAGCTGGAAATGACGTCACTGCGGGCTGCCTTGCTAGCTCAGAAGATAGGTTTTAAAATTAGAACAGACGCTATTTTCCCTGCTAGATTGCTAGGTGTGAGCAAGAACCAATCAGGAAGCATATCTTCACGTGGGCACTTGAACACCCACATGGCGTCATTCTGCCAGATAACAGACACGTTTTGCTCTGTGTTTATATTCGAACTGTCACTGCGCGCGCACCAGATCTATCCACAAAACACGCTTGAAAAATAATCTCGTGTGAAGCGAACACTTAACAGCAATCAAGAAAACCAGCGCTAGAAAACTAGTAGGCAAATCTGGCAAGGAATCTAGCAGCGTTTCTAGCCTCGTGTGCAGTGCCCTTTAGTCGTGTGCTGTTTTAGAGTTGCTCCTTTCTTTTTTGCCTTAATTAATAGTGAAACGAAGAGTGAGAAAATAACAAAACTTTTCTTATTGTTGAATGTTGAAAATTACTTTTTTTATATTGAACAATTTTTTTTACAGTGACACAGAAACTGTCGATGTACCTTTTGAAAATATTAGACCGAGAGCTAGAAAAGAGCTAAAATTTAATGACATTAAAGTAGGAGATACCGTTATGGTTTATTTTAATGCAGAAGAACCAACAGAACCAGGCAATAGCTGGTACGATATGAAAGTGTGTGAAATAAAAAGCGCAAGAACATACAAACAGTTGATTGGAACAGTATTTATCGGTGACGATGTTGACCTGAGAGATTGCATTGTTAAAATGGAAGACAAGATTTATGCTATTGAAAAACCAAAACTTTTAAGTGATCGAACATCGGAAAACTGTGAAATTAATATACCTCCGAGTAAGTAAAATTTTAGATTTTAGTGTATTATTTTATCACACTAATAGGTAGTGATGTGCCGGATCGTTAAAAATGTATATCCGCGTATACGGATCTGAATACGGATTTTTGGTTTCAAGATCCGCGGATACAGATCTTAACTTTCTTAGAGTACGCGGCGGTAAATATTGCACATCGACTTTTGGAAAAAGACTATCTGTTACGGGAAAAAGTTATTGACCTCTTTAAGAGTTAACTCTCATAACAGATTGTCTCTTTCCAAAGATCGATGTGCAATATCTCATTATAAAGATAGTTGATTTAGTACCTTTGAATTATGTACTATTAGTATGGTACTCACTACGATAAATGTTTGCAATATAAAGGTGCCAAATACGATTTAAAAAAATAAAAAATAATCTGAATGGAATTTAACAGGTTTTCATTATTACCTAATCACCTATATATATAAAATTTCATCTATGAATTGAAAATTAATAAGGTAAAAGATCCGCCACAAAACTAATGGATACGGATACGGATCTTTCTTCTCCCTTGGATATCCGCGGATACGGATACGGATATCCGGCACATCACTATTAATAGGGTCGGCGCTTTACAGAAAAGAGGGCGCATGGCCGAAGTAAAGTTCCAGTAGTGGAAGTTTCCTTTTTCGCCACAAGAGAGGTTTGGATGTCCGTTTATAATTTTAATTTTGAATGTTTTTTTTTTTTAGGACGAGCAGCACCAAACTGCACAAGATGCAATGACGTGGAAGAGAGAAAATGCAAGGAGTGCGGTTGCAGTGTTTGTGGAGGAAAGGATGAACCTGGAAAAATACTTTTATGTGACGAATGTAATCTCGGTTTCCATATTATGTGTTTGGAACATCCACTCGAAACAGTACCGGATGTTGACGAATGGTAAGTTAAATTCCTGTGCATTTTTAATGAATAACGAAAAAGAATAATGGTAATAATAAATAATCTTTATTAGTACCAGATTAAAGCACTAAATAAAAATTATTAATTGAAAATAACAAAAAAAAAAATTTGAAAAGAAGTTTGACCCTCCAGGCCAACCCTGTAACTTCCCGCTATTTTCGAGCTCAAAACGCTCAAAAATATATAAAATATAGCAAGAAGTCTATTTTTTAGCTCTTCGAGCTCAAAAAAAAAACACTTTGTTACGAAATTTTCGTTCACCATATCTCATGAACAAATGAACCGATTTTGATGCGATTTGCGGCAGTCGACTCAATTTTTTAACCTAAAAAAGTAATTTATTACAGAAAAATTGATCTCATAGGAATTTTACGAGTAATTTAAAAAAAGCACTTTTTTACAAATTTTTCGTTCACGATATCTCGTGAACAAATGAACCAATTTTGATCTGGTTTGCGGTGATCGACGCAGTTTTTTTAGCCTAAGAAAGTAATTTATTACAAAAAAATCGATCCGATAACAATTTTAAGAGTCATTTTAAAGAAACACTTTTTTACGATTTTTTCGTTCACGGTATCTCGTGAACAAATGAACCGATTTTGATGCGGTTTGCGGAAATAGACGCAGTTTGTTAAGGAGAAGAGCTGATTAGATTTTGGAATTAATCGGTTTAGTAGTTTAGAAAATATTTTACAAAAACAATTTTTTAAAAATTTTTGAAACTTGTTTTTTTAAGATTTCTCAAAATTTTTTGGGCCGAATCATTTCAAATTTTCAGGAAGTCTAAGTTCACCAAGATCACGTCAGACGCCGCAAACCGCGTTTCAGTCGGACACTCCGTTCAAAAGATATAAAAGGTTTACATACATACACACACACACACACATACAGCCCTACGGACATCATCGCCAAAATAGTTTCAATAGCTTCCTAGGACCTCGAAACGTCGAGATCTGGCGAAAACTCGATTTTCGAAACCAATAACTTCCCGATTTTTGAAAAAAAAAAATTTTTTTTTTTATTTTTATAGCGGGAAGTTAAAAATGCAAAGGCAAAATTGTTTCTTTCCTTTTGTTTTTGAGTTACGAAAGCTTTAGAAATTGGAATTTTTTCTAAAGTCAGATAAACCGAATTTTTCATTGTTTTGTTTCGTTTTTTCTCATGTTAAAAAAGTAGTTTTCGAGCCTGTAGTAATATTTTGTTTTTGTGTTTAGGTATTGTCCAGGATGTAAAAATGATACCGATGAAATCGTAAAACCAGGAGACAAATTGAAGGAGAGTAAAAAGAAAGCTAAAAAGCCAGCAGCTAGTAGTACATGCAAAAGAGATTGGGGCCAAGGCATGGCCTGTGCGGGACGAGTGAAGGAATGTACAATTGTCCCATCGAATCATTTTGGCCCCATTCCGGGTATCGATGTTGGAACACGTTGGAAATTTCGCATACAGGTATGACCAGTTCGATAGTACAGATTCATTCGAATAGTTCAATAGACGGTATTAAAGCTATTCATTCGTTGCAAAATCATTCACTCCGTACGAAACCATTCACTGTCAAACCGCTTGTCATTAGCAAAGCGAATGAACAGTTTCGTTGAAGTTATTCATTGTACGGATTATAAAATATGTTGAGAAACAAAAGACAGTCAGATACTATATTTTTATACAAGCTCATTGGTGAACTAATAACTAATCCATGAATATAATATTAAGGTAGTACGAGCACCAAGGCAATTTTAAATAAAAGGCATGATTTTTTTTTATATGAAGTTGGACTAAGTCTAAATCAATTCTGAAAATTTTAGGGGGAGTTGCCCGATTATTTAAATAAATAAATGACTTCAAAAGTAGGCATATTTAACATTGGCTTTATGGTAAAACGGTAGATGGATGATATGTTTTCATTGATTTCTCCAAAACTAGTCGGTAGAAATTAATAAAAACTATTTAAATTAAAGTTAAAACCTTAATAAATTATTGAAAACGAAAAAAAAACCGTTGTGCCCGACTAATTAAAAAGATATTTAATCCTTTTAATTAAACATCTTTTTAATTAGTCGGGCACAATGGTTTTTTTTTTGTTTTCAATAATTTATTAAGGTTTCAACTTGAATTTAAATAGTTTTTTTTTTAATTTCCACCGACTACTTTTGGAGAAATCAATGAAAACATGTCATCCATCTACCGAAATATAAAAAAAATCAAGCCTTTTATTTAAAGTTGCCTTGGTGCTTGCTTAAATAACACAAACATTATTTGAATTCTCAAAACTATATCGAAATTATTTTCAGGTATCGGAAGCAGGGGTACATAGACCATCGGTGGCTGGCATTCATGGCCGTGAAAAAGAAGGCGCTTACAGTTTAGTTCTTAGCGGAGGCTATGAAGACGACATCGATAATGGGGATGATTTTCTGTACACGGGCACCGGAGGTCGAGATTTGTCCGGTAACAAAAGAATTGCTGAACAAAGCATCAATCAGGAATTAACTAGAGCGAATCTGTATGTAATTAAAACAGAAAAATATTTTTCTAAATTATAATAATAATCCGATTAATTACATTGTGCGATTTATCATTGGGCCGAAAATCAAAACTGACGAGAAAGATTTTCTGAAAATACTTTTTCTTCATACCTCGATCGAAAGTACGTACTTTCGTCCCTTATAGCAGGGACGAAAGTTTGACATTTCCTCCCTGTTATTTATTATGGGTATGTTCCGGTATGCACTGCGATCACTGCACAGTGCTATCACTGTAGAAAAATTCGTTCCGTTATGGACTGCCAGTATACTGCCGCAGTACCCTAGGGAAATATATGATGTCATAAATCGCCGGCATATTCTACTGTGAGCACTGGCGTTTTCGAGGTAAGGCACTCGCATTACTTTGATCACGTGATCTGTCAAAACCACTCGAGTGACTAACGTCTTATAAACAATCTACAGTTTAATTACAAAAATTATAAAGTTCTGTAATTAGTTTGAATTAATAACTAAAACAATGGAAGAATTGCAAAAAATAACCTTATTAGACATTAAAACATATTCTTTTTAATGAAAAACTCTTTACTTTTATTATATTATAAATTCAATTTCAATTTTCAAATGCTGCGTCAAAATTTCAAAAATTGCGGCTGACAGTATACGGGATTGCGTTCCGTTTTAAATAGTAACCAGTATAACTGTCTATAAAGGAACGTGTTCACAGTATACTAAATTGACGTCACACTGTACAGTGGTCGCAGTGCATATCGGAACATAGCCTTAATTAAATGACAGCGGTAACCCTAGTTACGAGTATAAATACGCATGAGAAATTTTTTCCTCCCGCCGTTCTCACTAGGAGTAAATGTCAATCTTTCGTCCCTGCTGACGAAAGTACGTACTTTTGAGCGGATATGAAGAAAAATCGTATACACCACACGGGCCTTGAAAGTTGAAATCTCGGCCCTGCGCGTCATGAGCCCGAGGCGAAACCGAGGGCATCATGACGCGCAGGGCCGAGATTTCAACTTTCGGCCCTTGTGATGTAATACTATATGCAAGTCTGCATTAGTAATCATAATAATCTATACATAAATACGGGATGGAATACTCCTACAAAAACTCTTCTACCCTTTACCTGCGCGCAGTATCAATGGCGGCTGGCGTACGTAACAGTATTAATTTTTTCAATCAATATAGGTATACTTTGTTTTGGAAAACAAGTGTGTAAAAAAACTACTTACTACTATTTTTACAAATGCCATTTTAAATCTAATTCCGATACGAAATACTCTCAAAAAAAACGAAATTATGTAGGTCTTGTTACAATTTTATACTGGATGCGGCAAAAGTTTGGAAACGGTCCGATATTTCCGGAGGGTTAGGTTTGCGAAAAAAAAGTTTGGTACAAAAGTTTATTGGTTTTCAGTTTGCAATCGTTTGGTCACTGAATCATCCCCCAACCCCTCACCCCCCACGTGGGGGTGAGGGTGACTTTGAAATTTCAAATCGCGACCCCAATTTTCTTTCGCGGATTCAGGTTCAGAGAGCAAAATTAGGCAACTTTTGTTCGAAAAATTTTTCGGCCAAAAGTCTCTCTCTGAACCCGAATCCGCGATGCGAAATTTCCAAGTCACCCTCACCCCCACGTGGGGGGTGAGGGGTTGGGGGATGATTCAGTGACCAAACGATTGCAAACTGAAAACCAATCAACTTTTATACCAAACTTTTTTTCGCAAACCTAACCCTCCGGAAATATCGGACCGTTTCCAAACTTTTGCCGCACCCAGTATAATACTATTGATAATTTGTTTATGATTTGTAGTGCCCTGGCGGTAAACTGTAATGCTGAAATTAACGTGGAGACCGGTGCTGAAGCTCAGGACTGGCGAGGCGGAAAGCCAGTACGTGTCTCGAGGAGCTATAAGGCTGCAGTACATTCTAAATATGCACCAAAAGAGGGAATACGATATGATGGATTGTACAAAGTTGTGAAATATTATCCAGAAAAAGGAAAATCCGGCTTTATAGTATGGCGATATTTATTAAAACGACATGATCCAGAACCTGCTCCGTGGGCGCCTGATGGAAAAGAACTGGACATTATTGTAAGTGATTTTGAATCGTTAAATGGTAGTTTATGTATCTTGTGCGTAAATGAAGTTATTTTGACGAGATGCGACATACTGTAACGAGAAGAGACGCGACTGCAACAATCACTCGATTTATAATATGTACAAGAAAGTTATTCATTACACTTTGTATAAAATAGCTGAATGATAATTAGGCTTTTGAAAAAAAAATAATTATCGATTTTTTTATTGTATTTTAAAACTTTATTATAAATAATATTGATAATCGATGCGAAAAACTTACAAAAAACTTTTTTTAAATTAATTATAAGCAATTTAAAATTGTTAAAATACAAAAAAAAATCACGTGACTGCAAACGCACTAAAATCGTTTTTGACAATTGTGACGTCATATTGTTAAAAATATTTTTAACAAAAAAATTGAACCGACTTCAAAAAAGGCACTAAAAAGTAAAAAATAATTGCGTATTGAAATGTTTTGGAGTCGGTGTAGATTTCATTTTGGCTGACACCGACTCCAAAACATTTCAATACGCAATTATTTTTTACTTTTTAGTGCCTTTTTTGAAGTCGGTTCCATTTTTTTGTTAAAAATATTTTATTTTTCTCTTTTTAGTGTTAATCTAACACTAAAAATCGGTGAACATACATAAAAAACATTATGCGTTTCTATGAAATTTGAGAGTTTCCCTCGATTTCTCCGGGATCCACCATCAGATCCTGACTTGGTTCCGATGGGACCACCTCGGAAGTGCACTCTTTCGAATAAAAAAAAAATTTGAAAATCGGTCTATAATTGACGGAGAAGTCGGTGAACATACATAAAAAAAAAAAATATACAGACGAACACAGAATCTCCTCCTTTTTGTTGAAGTCGGTTAAAAATGTATATACGCAGTATAGTATCAATGGCTTCTACATGTGTATTGACTAAAACTATCCTAAATTTAGTATAAAAAAAATATTGTTGACAAGTAATTCTATTTAATAATGTGTGACAAAGCTTTTATAAAAGCCAATTCTGCTAATATACTTACTGTAGATATTATTTATGATCACAGATTTTCTAAAAAATGATACATTTGACACCATTGTTTTCGACGTGTAACATCTTGTGGCACATTTAAAAACATTTTGTGGGGATTTTTTTCTGTAATATTCGTACACCTTTGTACAAAGCAAACACGATAACATTTAAGATTCGACTTTTTTGATAAATTTCTTAATGTATTGACTGTATTCAATCAATGAGAGGTTAAAAGTGTTAAAACACCTAGTCAATTGCATTGTGATGATAATAGAAATTAACATTATGACGTCACATTATGTTTTCGGGAAATGTCGGCGCGTTCTCGGAACTGAGTTCAAAAATTTATTTTTTATTTGATATAACTTTTGAATTATAACGAAAATAAAAAAAAGAAAAATAGTTTTGTTATAAAACTAACATACGATCTTTCCATTTATGACAAAAAAAAAATTCATTCAAAAGCCCAATTGACACGTCACTTTTGAAATTTACTGTAATTTAACATTCATTTGTTTTGATTCACAGCAACGGGTTATTTTATTACCGCTATACAGGCATGAAAAAGTAGTTATTTTGTGGGTGGGGGTTGCAAAAAATGCCTAATTAATGAACCGACACCAATCACCATCGAAACTTGAACCTGAACTCGCAACATTTGTTTGTATAAATTGTCTACGATAGTCGTTATGGAGTAACTGGTAACTCAACATATAGCGAGCGTCTGGCTCAGGTTTCGACTGACTTTTAATAATATTTCTGACTTGTTTGTTGCTTCGATTTATCATAGATCCCGACTGGTATGCTCGTTTTGATATTTTTTTACTGCAGGAGATACAATTTTTTTATTATTCTAGTATCCAGAAAATTACCCAGTTGAGGAAAAGGAGGAAAAAAAACGGAAAAATGATTCGAGTCATACCGAAACAGATCAAACTAAGAAAAATAAAGTGGAACAATACGTTATTCGAATCAGAATACAAAAGTTGATACAACAAGATAAAGCAAATGCAAATCTATGGTACGAGTGTTCCAATATGTGTTCGGAAGGAAAACAGAGCTACTTGAAGCATGTCGAGAAAACATTTACGTGCATTTGTTGTTTAGAACTTCTCTTTAAACCGGTGACAACGCAGTGCCACCATAATATTTGTCGGGTAAGTTATTAAGTTAAGCTCGCGCTGACGTTTAACTTTTATGATACATAATTTGCACTGATTTTTCACTCGGCACTTGGTAGAACATGATTAATATTAAATAAATAGTAAAACACTTGAAAATTCTACAAATATTTTCTTTCTCGACGATCGTTTCGGACAATAAGTCCATCTTCAGGAGTACAGACGTACATACTGGTATTTTTGAATTTGCAATAGTTTATATAGGTATAGTAGGTTAACCGAAAAATATATATAAATTATATATAAACTATTACAAATTCAAAAAATATTTTTAACAAAAAAATTGAACCGACTTCACACTAAAAAGTAAAAAATAATTGCGTATTGAAATGTTTTGGAGTCGGTGTCAGCCAAAATGAAATCTATTCCGAGAACTACACCGACTCCAAAACATTTCAATACGCAATTATTTTTTACTTTTTAGTGTGAAGTCGGTTCAATTTTTAGTGTATTTGCCATAAGGCACTTACACTATTGGCGTCGGTCGGATGGCGGGACCTAGAGGTCGGACCAAAATTTCTCGACGTTTCATAAGTTTCTAAGAAGTTTGGCACCATTTTTGGAAATGTTTATATATATATATGTATATATATATATATATATATATTTATATATATATATATATATATATGTGTGACCACGATAACTCTCGATAGACTTAATCGATTTAAACGAAATTTGGTCCACATGTTGGAATCCATCATCGCAAGAAGCCTATTTAAAATGGGCCCGATCGGGCCATTTTAAGAGGGGTATTTAGGGGTTGAAAAATGTTTTTGGGCCCAAAAATACGGAAAAAATTCTCAGAATCACTTCAAATTTGAAATTTAACCCTTTAGTAATTATTGAAATGTGCTGCTAAAATTTAAATAAAATCGGCCCGACAGGACCGGACTTACAAATTTTATGAAAACGCAAGTTTACTGATATGGATTTACATACTGAAGGGTGTATATAATTTGGTACAGATGTTGAATTGGTATGTAGTATTGAAATTAAGTAAAAAAATGTTGTTTTAAGGGGTGTATTAGAGGGTAATTTTTTTTATTTTGTCCAAAAACAAAGTTAAGTTCATACAATAGAGCCACACTGCTTATAAAAGCAAATACACTATATTGTCGGCAGGGTTTCGCACTGCGACCCGAGTTTTTTGTTAAAAATATTTTATTTTTCTCTTTTTAGTGTTAATCTAACACTAAAAATCGGTAAACATACATAAAAAACATTATGCGTTTCTTTGAAATTTGAGAGTTTCCCTCGATTTCTCCGGATTCCACCGTCAGATCCTGACTTGGTTCCGATGGGACCACCTCTGAGGTGCACTCTTTCGAATAAAAAAAAAATTGGAAATCGGTCCATAATTGACGGAGAAATCGGTGAACATACATAAAAAAAAAAAATATATACAGACGAACATAGAACCTCCTCCTTTTTGTTGAAGTCGGTTAAAAATTCAATATACGTCTGTACTCCTGAAGATGGACTTATTGTCCGAAACAATCGTCGAGAAAGAAAATATTTGTAGAATTTTCAAGTGTTTTATTATTTATTTAATTTTATAATACAGTATATTCTAGAGATGCGCATCGTAAGAAAAACGCTGATATTAACATCGAATGATACATCGCAACTGACCGTCGATGTCAAAAACATCGGATGATCGGTTGCAAAACATTGGTTGTCAATGTCTTTAAAGTGTCGATGCAATTCAACAAAATAAAAAATATTATTCTACAATTTATCAGCATATCTTGCATTGGATTTAAAAAAATTAATTAGTTGAAATTAAAAATAAAAATCTGTAACTTTTCAAAGAAAATCTATTGCACTGAGGCCCGCTTTATGATGTGGGGGTCATGTTTTACATCACAAAACTAATGGATTATCTGTTATACTCATTGAATTTGAGTGCAAAATGTGTACCTAATATATTATTATTTTTTAGAGTTGTTTGGCCAGATCTTTTGCAGCTGAAGTGTACTGCTGCCCATATTGTCGAGGTAGCATTGATAAAAATGCCACTAAGGAAATAAACTACAATTTACAAGCAATTTTGGAGGAATTCTTTCCTGGCTATGGAGCTGCCCGACATTAAAGTACTAAACAAATACAAAGATATTTCAAATATTATAATGACAATATATATAACAACTAGCGGTCCTGCCCGGTTTCACCGGGGCGCAAAAGAACGAATGGGGAAGGAAGGGACATGAGTACGCACATTCATCTTAGTTTAAAGTAATAAATTTCTTTTCTATACTAATATATAAAGCTAAAGAGTTTGTTTGTTTGAACGCGCTAATCTCAGAAACTACTGGTTCGAATTGAAATTTTTTTTTTTTTTGTTGAATAGCCCATTTATCGAGGAAGGCTATAGGCTATATAATATTACGCTACGACCAATTGGAGCGGAACATAAATGAAAAATGTTGCATGATGTATCTCAAAATTAGTCCGTCCAACAAATATTATCAGGTGAAATGCCTTAACTAAATATTGCAATATTAGCGCTTCAGGTATACAAGCCCAGATAGCTCAGTCGGTAGAGTGTAAGACTCTTAATGCCAGGGTTTAGGGTTCAAGCCCCACGTCGGCGAATATAACTATAAGCACCTATATAAAAATAATTTTCCTACAGTATTTTCAATTAAATATTTATTATATTAAAAGAAATTTATTACTTAAAAAAAGTATAAATACTGCTTTTTAACAACAAAAACTTTTGAACGGTAACGCTGATTATTATGAAGTTTGGACACAACATTCATCTCGGTAAACTAAGATGAATGTGCGTACTCATGTCGCTTCCTTCCCCATTCGTTCTTTTGCACCCGGATGAAACCAGGCGGGACCGCTAGTAATATAATAAATATTTAATTAAAAACACTGTAGGAAAATTATTTTTATCTAAAGTTTGTTCCAAGCAGCCAGCGAACGGTTTCGAAACCGTCACCCGCATGCGCAGTAGGTAAAACAAAGCTGTTAGTGGCGATTTTAGAACATGTTTACTGCGCATGCAGGTGACGGTTTTGAAACCGTTCGCTGGCTGCTTGGAACGAACCTATAAGTGCCATCATTTTTTATGCTCAATGCAAATTGTTTTTAAACTGTCTTTGTATATGTTTTTAATATGGGATGGGCACTTCTAATGTACGAATTAATGTGATCGTGTTTATGAGGTCGATGCCAGAGTCATCTATTTTTAAGGACTGGTAGTGTACATTGAGTAAAGATTGGTATAGACCTTGATTTAAATCATTTTTAATATTTTGTACAGACATAGTCTTTAATTTGTCGGACCTGTTCTGTACGTTAGTGTTCTTTACAGTTTGTTGGTATTATTCGCATAGATATATTTATATTTAATAGATTGCGGATACACTGGCGCCTCCTGCCCCTTTCAGAAGCCATTTTGTATGTGGAAAACGCCGTAAAAAGCGCGCGAGATTAAAAAAGATTAAATATTCTATAATATGATGTTAATGGGAAAAACAATAAAACTCGCAGTAAACAGTGATATTTCACTCCAAAACCTATTTTTATATTGAAACGTTTCAAAAATTACAAAACCGAGCATAAATATAATATAAAACCTTAGAACATTTTACATTGTCAATTTGGCATCAAGGTTGACAAGCATTGATGCCAATTTCACAATGTAAAATGTTCTAAGCTTTTATATTATATTTATGCTCAGTTTTGTAATTTTTGAAACGTTTCAATATAAAAATAGGTTTTGGAGCGAAATATCACTGTTTACTGCGAGTTTTATTGTTTTTCCCATTAACATCATATTGTAGAATATTTAATCTTTTTTAATCTCGCGCGCTTTTTACGGCGTTTTCCACATACAAAATGGCTTCTAATTGGAACCATTCCGCACAATACTCAAGGATAGGCATCGGCTATCTATTAATATTATATATCTATGATTATTCGCAATACCTAATTGTGTTTAGTGAAAAAAAAAACTACGCAATACTTAAAAATACGAAAAACATATTTGATTTTGTAAAAATAATTCATTGTCAATAATTTATCATTTACGCTGTTAAAAATGAGATCATGTTGTGTTCCAAATTATCATAACAAATCAGTTCGAAGATAACAAAATGTTTTGTTAGTAATAATAAAATATTTGAGAGTAGGATTACTCCTAGTTAAAAGTTTAAAACGTATTCTATTAATTTTACAGACGTTCTTGAAAATGTCTCAATTAAGCCTACGTCATTTGGGGACAGTCCAGAAATACGTGTTCAAGCTCCGAAAATGACATACGGAAAGAAACATTTTAGTCCAGCTGCTAGCACCAGTGACGAAAATATAACCGAAGAAGGATATGTAAAAAATTGCGGCTTCCCTAGCTAGTATTTTACAAGAAAGTTCTGAACCAACACCATCCACGTCTGGTTTGCAAACTAAACGTAAGTTATCTCAAAAAAGTTTGCTTAAAACAATGATCCCGAAACACTTTTTAACTCTTGAACAGCAAACTCGGGCAAATATCACAGTATGGAACATTAATTGTACATTTGAGATCCGACTGTAACAAAAAAACAGTTGGTCTAAAGTCAGGGTCCGATCCAACTATTTCGCCGCTCCGGTCAAAATAATATTTGCCGCCTTTTACCCATGCGTTGTTCCATAGAGGGTGTAATTTTTTTTTGTTTAACCATCTTTCAAATTTTCGCCGCCGACGCCGCGCTGCCCTCAATTTTGTCGCCCCGGGCAATTGCCCGGTTTCCCCCCCCCCCCCAGATCGGGCCCTGTATAAAGCAGACCAAGTTACTTTACATTTCCTATATTTTTTTCATTCTACTTCGGCATAATATAAGGGCAGTCAAAATACTAACCGTATATGGGCTAATTTATCGACTTGGTCACACTTCATTTTCGGTAGACCTGATCTATAATTATAATGTTCAAAATTTCAAATGTTCTCAAGTTTTTTTCAAAAAAATATTTTAACAACTGCGTTTTCACTTACCACATCTCTTATGTAAATAAAGACCGCGAAAAAAGCTTGCATATTTACATAAAAAAATTACTTTCCAGTTAAAAGAAGAAATATGACATTTTCTGTATAAAATAAAAAAAAGATTTATGTTTTAAATCAGAGGTTCCCAAACTTTTTTGTCTCGTAGACCACTTGCCATGTTTTTCGGTTTTGGGTAGACCCCCTGCTTATCTGATACTGATTTTTTGCAAATTCATTAATTTCAAATGTATTTTTGACAATCGGTATAGTGCTACTCACTTTGAACGATTTAAATTTATAACGGTAGTGAAATGTAGTGTGAAATGTTTAGTTTTATACATTTATTAATTAGATTCAAATTAAAACAAACCAAATTATAATTTAATTTCTGTTACATAAAATAACTAAGCAAAAAATAAATGCTTTTAGTTTGAGGGATGAACCTGATGCTTTAATAATATATTTTCAACATTATTTTGGCATCAATTTAGTAGATTTAATCTTAAATCTCTTCGGTTAACGATGCCCAGTTTGTTTCTTTTTTTGTTAGGAGATTCACTATCGTTGACCCCCATTTTCATTTCATAGACCCCCAATTTTTTTCCCCCTGACATGGACCCCTTGAGAGTTGCCGTCGACCCCTGGGGGTCGATATAGACTACTTTGGGAATCACTGTTTTAAATGAAGAGTACTATTATTTATATTTCGGTATGTTCTACTAATGCAAAAATAAAACCTCTATCCGTATGTTATAATATGCAAATAAGAAACTTACAAGTCTGCGACAATCCGCTAATAAAAGATTAGAAGTAGGTACCGTTGTCAGTGTGCAAACCGAAAGTTGTGAATTATCGCTCCTTGTTGCAGACTTGTGGTAACTCATTCAGTTCCTTGTTTGCATATTTTACTCCATTCTATCTATTTTTAACCGACTTCAAAAATGGAGGAGGTTATATGTTCGTCTGTATATATATATATATTTTTTTTATGTATGTTCACCGATTTCTCCGTTAATTGTGGACCGATTTTCAAATTTTTTTTTATTCGAAAGAGTGCACTTCCGAGGTGGTCCCATCGGAACCAAGTCAGGATCTGATGGTGGAATCCGGAGAAATCGAGGGAAACTCTCAAATTTCTAAGGCACGCATACTTGGCCTACCCATTGCAATACTTTATCTAACACTAAAAAGAGAAAAATAAAATATTTTTAACAAAAAAATTGAACCGACTTCAAAATATGCACTAAAAAGTAAAAAATAATTGCGTATTGAAATGTTTTGGAGTCGGTGTCAGCCAAAATGAAATCTATTCCGAGAACTAGAGACATGTAAGATTTAAATTGCTACTTTCGAATTCCGATGTGACACCGACTCCAAAACATTTCAATAGGCAATTATTTTTTACTTTTTAGTGCATATTTTGAAGTCGGTTCAATTTTTTTGTTGAAAATATTTTATATTACCTGTCATTGTGACCTTGTTGAAAATAGTGCACATACATACCATAAAAATGGGAAAAGCTTACTTTTTCAACCTCATTCTGATAAAAAAAAAACTTATGGTCAGTACAACCGTTTACAACAGGCCTGGGCCCACAGCACAGTTTTGTCCGGCCCGCGAAGCATTTTATAAATTTTAGAAAAATAGTAAAGAAATAGCAAGGGCGCCAGAACAGACGAAAAGGAGCTTTATCTTTTTTTTTGCTCTCCAAATGCGGAAATAGAATGTAAGGACCTTTTTGTTTTTGCTCTCCAGATGCGGAAATAGAATGCGAAGACCTTTTTTTTGGCCCCAATTTTCATCAGCTCTACAGCCCGCTGTCGAATTTTCATCATCTATGTGGCCCGGCGATCAAAAGATTTGCCCGCCCCTGGTTTACACTATGTGTATTTCGATATCTTTTTTTACTTGGTATTGCTACCTGAATAATTTAAGCAAAAATATTGATTACGTTGACATTGTAATGAACAAAAATAAATGCATTAATTTGATGATTTGTCTTTTATTATATAGTTGTAACAATATCATGGTTTTAGATAAAGAGGACCGTTTTGTAATCAAATTTAAAGTCATTTGATATTAAATTGGTGGGGACATTCGATAACAGAGCATTGTAGTCTGAATTTCACTTCCAATGTAAAAAAAATTCTCTAAACTTGGCTGTAAAACCCCTTCCATATTTGAAATCGCAGATGTAAACCTAATTCGCACCACAGTACAGATTCCTACAAGCTCAACAAGTACAAAATTGTAGTGCTGTGGGTCTGTGATTATTCGACACTAGTGGCCTCTAGAAAAATATTCTGGTAACTACCTATTGTCACGATTTCATCTGTCTGTGTTCAAAAGTTTTGTACTTAGAAGAAAAATAACAATTTTAAAAATATTAGATCGTCCCAGATGTTCAAACTGACCTTCAAGCAGTCTACTTTCAGCAGAGATAAGGGTTCTTCCAGAGCTTCATTTGGTATGTAAAATATTACTAACTGATATAACCCTATTTTTTGTCGTAGTAATAATTATGACAGCTGATGTTGCAACATATTGTGAAATATTCGTGCAGTTACTGAAAACAAATACAAAGTTTTCCATTTTTTTACTCTTAATCATAGTCCTAAAAATTACAAAAATAATGAGAAAGAATTTTTGTAATATCTTTAAAGACAACAACGTTATGCTACTTCAAAGTTTATATTTGACATTTCTCCGCGTTATGCCGGGCGACGTCACGCGGCATAAGTGTCATTTATAGTAATTAATAATATATTATAGTAAATCATGAAGACAACAGATAATTAACACTTGCATAGATATGAAAATTAATGTATTGTCAATTAGGAAGTTTGACATATACAATATAGGAAGTTCGATGTATACAAGGTGTGACAGTTAAATAACGGGACTGATTTGGAAAACACGCTTTATTGAAAATATTACAAATAACTGTTAATCCCCTTCAACATGTTCCCACTTCCTGTCTATACACCGTTGCATACGAGTTTTCCATTCAGTCCAAAACAGTTCTGCAGGTCTTCACGTGTTACCCTCTTCAGCATGTTTGCCATTTTTGAAATGTGTTAGGCTTGGGTAACTCAGATCTGAACCGGTTCAAAGAGCCGGCTCCAACATAAGATCCGTGAGAGTCGGTTCACGTTTTTATGAGCCGACGGCTCAACGGATCCGCATAACTCAGTGAAACACTTAACACATAGAAGCACTGTCAGCTCAAATGACTCATGCATATGTTTGGCTATGCATTCTATATAGGTATACAATTATACAACTATACAGTGTACTCACTATGCACTTGGCGGTCCAATACGACAGTGTCTCACTTATTTAATTCACAACTATTTAAACTATTGTATTGCATATCGTAATATAATTAAGGGATGCTTATTTTTCATGTGTCGAGCTAAATTTCCTGTTGATCCTTTTGAAATTTTGCACACAATGGAACAATATTTACATTTTGCAGTACTTTCGCCTAAATTTTGAAGATTTAGGTGAAAGTACTGCAAAATGTAAATATTGTTCCATTATTATGTAAATATATGGTTCCACACTTCACTATATTTCCGGCTGCTCATTTTTTAAATAATGTATTATTAACAACCACGGATCACAAAAATTATTATGAACGCATATGATACCCAAATAATACTTTAAATTTGTGTGTAAGTATATGGTTGAACTTGAATTCAAATTCAATAAATAATATATTTAGCTATTAGCATGTGATTGGTTGAGCAAATGCGTGTGAATCTGTAAAACCCCGCCTTATAATATGTGAGTCAGTCACTGGCATGATCACAGAACATACTGTTCTGTGGGCATGATATTAGGTGATACGATTGACTTGACTCAACTAACTCAGTTGGCTCAGTGGCTCAGTTGACTCGAATAACATATTCAGAACTCGGCTCTTTTTGAACCGGTTCAGGGAGCCGGCTCACATACGGGATCCAGATGCAAAGATGCAGATCACTAAAAAGACCCGTTTGTGTCATCTCTAAAATGTGTTGCCTTTAATGCAATACTCACTTTTGAGGAACAGGTAGATGTCGCGTGGATCGAGTTCTAGGATGAAATCGGCAAATGTCCGAAGACAGTAATGCCAGAGCAGATGTTTTTCCTGCTTTTCCTTTTGCTCACGTGTGTCGTTTTTTTATACCATTTTTGCGCAAGGTTTCGTCATTTGCAAATCCTCATGCAAAATTTTTCTTATTGTCTCTGTCAATGTTCGTAATGTCTGCTATCATCCGGATACTCAACAGTCGATCTTTTTGGATAATTTCATCCATTTTCTGAATGTTTTCTTGATGTCACAGGTCGACCAGAATGTTCAACATAATAAGCATTTTAAATTTTTAAAGTTATCATTATCATGATATGACTAGTATTTTCGTCAAAGAGAAACTTCCTAATTTGTTTCAAAGAATTGTCAGTTGACAAAGTTTTTTTTTGTTGTTTGTATACATAAGACGGGTTTTTGGTCCTATTTTAAGGTTTAAGCAATATTTTTTTATTTTTTTAATGGGGACATATCAGAAGCGTAGCGTGCCTTGGCGGGGTCCCGTATAAAAATTTGTTTGGTGGCTCTTAGGAAGGGTAAAGATTTCTCACAAAAAAAAAATGTTTGCAAAAAATTAAAAGAAATATTTATTCATCATAATTATCTAACT
Source organism: Xanthostigma xanthostigma (assembly GCA_963575645.1). Classification (NCBI taxonomy): domain Eukaryota; kingdom Metazoa; phylum Arthropoda; class Insecta; order Raphidioptera; family Raphidiidae; genus Xanthostigma; species Xanthostigma xanthostigma. The sequence continues at coordinate 11,812,305 of OY754474.1, forward strand.
GTCACTTTTTCCAAAATTTTTACAAACAATCCATCATCGTATCGTATATGTACAGCCCGCGATAACCGGTGTAGGGTGTTGCCAACTTTTGAACGCACGCTTCACGCGGGAAAAAGAGAAATTTTTTTTTTTTGACTTTTGTCATTTCTGAAATAAAAACAAATTTGGGAAGTTTTTATTAATTTTTGCTTACGCACGTTGGGGGCCCCCGTAGTGATATGGCAGATACGGCTGTAGCTACGCCCCTGACTTATATAATGTATAAACCAGCAAGTCTAGATGTACTCAACATTTTTACAAACCGCTGTAAGTATATCAGTATCGGCGAAAAAAATCATATTGGTGAATCCCTAGAAATTACTGTCAAATTAATTAGATCGCATTTATTTGTTTTACATTACGTCACAAGTGTTAAATGAGTCATTTTACTACTGCTGTATAAGGCCTAGTTTATATGAGAGGCGTTCAACGCGCGTTGGCCCAACGCGCGTTGACAGTTTCTATACAATTGTATAGGACTGTTTATATGATAACGCGCGTTGGTGGCGCGTTGAACGCGCGTTATCATATAAACAGTCCTATACAATTGTATAGAAACTGTAAACGCGCGTTAGGCTAACGCGCGTTGAACGCCTCTCATATAAACTAGGCCTAACGATATTTACAATTTTACGGTGACATAAGCATGACAAGCAGCTATTCTGTAGGGGGTTGTGTAACAACTTATTTTTGCGTATTATCGCATATATTTTTTTAATACGTAATAATTTTTTCAATTAATAATACCGTTTTCTTACTTTCAATAAAACAATATTCAAATAAGTTATGTCAGTAGAACTTGACAATTTATATTTAACATTTGGCTTCTCAAATTGTGGTACGATAAACCTCATTTTTTAGTAGTTGAGTAAAAATAATGTTTAACTTGTTTCTTTTAGGTATAAAACAACACTCAAGGTCATTTTGTTGTTATCTGTCTTGATCCTCGTTGCAATGTCTGAGACGAGAGATATCGGGATAGTCAGAAGCGTTGTCGCTTCAGATAGACAAGCCAATGGATCAGCAGATGCTCCTTCAGTAAGTTAAACATATTTTTTTTAAGTGAAACTTCTTTAACTCACGGTAGAACAAGTTCGATTCATGCGACTGAAAGGGTAACGAAACGCTACATCGCTCGACGCCTCCTCTACTGCTACGCGCTTGTGTGTCTATAGTAATGATGCCACGAATAGTGACTTTGCCGAATACCAAATATCGAATAATCGGCGACTTTCTCGACCTAAGTGCCAAATGTTCGGCAAAATATGTGTACATTTCGCGGGTGACAGGTTACTTGGCGCGCCGTCATGCTGTGTACTGCGTGTGCCTTTCTATCCGACTATAGTATACCTGACACGTTCACCGCTTGTATACCCACTTTGTATTAGTTACAGGGTGAAATTTAGTTATAGAGCGATATAAAGTCACTAGAACTTCGTTAGTTGACGGGGCGAAATTTACTTAGTAAAATTTCGCTGTATGTTTCACATTTGTCGGGCGTACCACGACAGCTCCTAATTTTTTTAATCAACCATTCTCATTTTAATCTTAGGGGGGCCATTCAAGTACCAAAAGGGAGTGGTAGCTTATTTTTGATGACATTGGAGACGGGGAGGTCTAGATGATGATGACGTCAACAATATTTATTTGTTTACTTTTTCTGCAAAATTTAGTTTATATGTTAAGAATATAATATTTAAATACGATGTTAATAATTTGCTTGAAATTATAATTTTTAAATTCCTTATTTTTCTAGACTTGAAAACTGCTGCTCATGAATAACAACAAAGAAACTTGAACAGATTTAATATATAGCGATGTTTCAAGTAAGCATAGAGGGGGGGAGGGTAAAAGCTTTGCTTACTTTTGCTGACATGATAGGGGGGAGGGTCAAAAATTACTAAAACTCTGCTTATGTAATACTTGAATGGCCCCTTATTCAAAAAAATAAATTATATCAAGTTGGGGAACATCCTACCGCTGTTGAACAAAATCATTATATGTATTTGAAAATTATTTTTTACTTTGTAGTGCACATTGCTATAAAAGCATGTTTTTTTAGTTTTTTTTAACTATAATTTTGAATTTATGTAATAACAACACAGAAATGCTAACACAATATGTTAAGCAGTCAAATAGCCATTGACAGAGCGGTCTAATTGAGCACTGCAGGCCCTTTTTGCATTAATTTGAAGTATAATAATAATATAATGATTTTTCAGGACACTACTTCGTCTTCCATACTGAAACCTGACATACAAAGTATGCACGTAATATCGAATGTGAAAAGTCGTTATGCTACAACAGTTATCTCGAGCAAAGTAGCCAATCCGGCAAACTTCTCACAGGAAGTTTTCTTTTCAGTTATTATTCCAGACGCTGCGTTTATTTCTGAATTTTCCATGTAAGTAACTTCGCTAGAACCACAGCTTAGAGCAGGGGTGTCAAACTGATTTTTCTAAAGGTCCATTTATAAGATTGAATATAACGGCATGCCTGCTGTAACGATCAAACATAAGAGTCCTATCTGATTTCTGTAATAAATATGAACAAAATATATACGCTAGGAAAGTATCTTTGACATGCGATCTTTGCGACATCTCGTGTTTGATTTTTTAAAATCTGGTTCTCTCAAAATTTACAAACACATGGATACCAAAAAAAAAATTTTACAAAACGTTAGTTTGTAGATAGATATGGATTTATATAATTAGTGCAGGGCATCAGGCGCGGTCCGAAGGGGGGGGTCACAGGGGACATGACCCCCCCCAAAATCTAAAGTCAAATTGAAAAATCTCAAAAATTTGCCAAATAATAAAAGGAAATTTTTAGCTACAATACAAAAAGACGACTTTTTTTATTAGTGTAGTGAGTGACCCCCCCCAAAATTTCAGGCTGCGGCCGCGCCTGCAGGGCATAGTGGCGCATTCGTTTGCAAAATTCGTTTGGTTCGTAAATTTTTTTTTTTAAATGTCCAGGAGGCTCTCCTGATTATAACAGTGTAACATGACACTCAATATCTGTTGCCGTTTTTGTTTAAACAACGAAAAATTGAAAATGTTGCAAAATAATTTTTTTTGCAATAAATAATTTTTTTATATATTTTTCAGACTATTTTGAATCGAAAAAGTCCTTACACTCATTATCGTATCTTCAACCGGTGAATTTTTATGAATTTTTAAAAATTAAAAATCGTTGTAAATCGTGATTTTCTTGAATTAAATAGTACACCTGAAAAAAAAATACTGTGATTTCTATTTTTTTATTAAATATTTAAACTTTAATAAAAAAAATGGCGTAATCAGATTTCAAATATTTTATTGATTATTATGTTTATTATTCATAATAACAATATGCTCTTTACGCGCATGCACTTTAAGGATAGTAGTATTGTCATCTCACTCCCAGTCCTATGTATGACATTAGTAAGAGAGAGGCAGATGGTACGTTTCGACAAATTATTGCATATTGTTATTATGAATAATAAACATAATAATTAATAAAATATTTGAAATCTGATTACGCCATTTTTTTTATTAAAGTTTAAATATTTAATAAAAAAATAGAAAACACGGTATTTTTTTTTTCAGGTGTACTATTTAATTCAAGAAAATCACGATTTACAACGATTTTTAATTTTTAAAAATTCATAAAAATTCACCGGTTGAAGATACGATAATGAGTGTAAGGACTTTTTCGATTCAAAATAGTCTGAAAAATATATAAAAAAATTATTTATTGCAAAAAAAATTATTTTGCAATATTTTCAATTTTTCGTTGTTTAAACAATAACGGCAACAGATATTGAGTGTCATGTTACACTGTTATAATCAGGAGAGCCTCCTGGACATTAAAAAAAAAAATTTATAACCAAACGAATTTTGCAAACGAATACGCCACTATGCCCTGCACTAAATGAAAGGTGAATTTAATTTGTTGTATTGATAGTAATATTAATATTAAGAAAAAAATATTATTTTAATCGGTGTATTAAAGTTAGATTTTTTATTTTGTTCAAAAATAAAGTTAAGGAGGTTGGTCCGTTACAGTCCCAATCAAAAGTAAGTCGAATTCTAAATGGGAACTTTTATAGTTTATAAGTCGATGATACCAATAAATTATTGTCATAAAGGCATAAATAAATAATTTTTTTTAATATTAATTAATTATTTCAGTACTTTATACTTAATGGACTAACTTTTGTATTTATTGTACAAAGTTAGGTTAAAAAAATAGATTTATGTAAATATCTGTATTTTACATATTTTTTGCAGTAAATAATTGAAAAAAGAAATTAGAAGTAATAAAAATTAAAATTAAATCATTAAAAAGTTGAAAATTCAGTTAAAATTGTTAAATCTGTCAATAAAAGTCCATAATCGAAAAGTGCTAAGGTTTAATAATTTTTTTTATTGATTAAAAGTCTCCTAATTAAATTGGAAAAAATATTAAAATATGCGTATGATATCGATGCTTTACATAGATAGTTTTTGAAACTGCTGACATTATTTGGTTATTTGCAAAAAATTAAAATGAACAGTTTGCATGTTAGCTTGACATATTATTTTCCATAAGACTACATGTAAAAGTTTTTTTTAATTTTTAACTTTATAAATCTCCTAATGATTTTGGATTTTTTACAGAAAATTTTGTCATAAAAAAATCTATTAAAGAAACTTTATTTCAGATTTTTTTCATTATCTTCGTAAAACGGCTCAACCTCCTTAAGTTTTAATAAGGGAGCCACACCCTATAGTAGCAAATACACTATATTGTCGGCAGGGCTTCGCACTGCGACCAGAGTTTTTATTTTTTTTTTTTAAGTTGGTTAAAAATATTCGGTCGTTATCTTGAATTATCTATATTTTTAGGGAAATTGAAGGGAAAGTATACAAAGCGTCTGTGAAGGAAAAAGAAGTAGCTAAACAAGAGTACCAACATGCTGTGTCTCAAGGAGTTGCTGCCGCTACTGTAGCCATCAGGTTAGCATATTTTGTTTATAGTATAGATTCGTTATTCTATTGTTGCGGTGAGGCTTCTCATTAATTATTATGTTATAATTAACATTTTTGATGATTAATTACTTGAAAACTAGACGTGCAAAATTAAAAAAAAAATTGTTGAACGTGTAAGAGATCCATAACTTTTCGTCTGAAACTGCTCTGTGCATCGAATAAGGCTACGTTCACACCTTGCGGTTTACCGAAACGTTTTTCGTATGCGGTTTTCAGTAGCAAATACAAACATATACACGTATTCACACTATACGGTAAAACCGAATGCGGTAAAAAAAACAGTTTCGTTTATTTTTGCATCCGTGTCTTGTCACTGAAAACCGTGAGCCGCGTACGGCACAAAAAACGAAACGGTCTCAGTGGCAATAGTATTTCGATTCTACCGTATAAGAAAAACGTATGAATGTGAATACTGAATACGTTTTTACTGTATACGGTAAAATCGTATAAGAATTCCGAATAGGAAAAACCGTATAGTGTGAACCTAGCCTAACTTTAATGGTAGCAATAGGGGACATTATTTAATTTACTTATCAACATCAATATTGATGACTCGGTATTCCTATTCCCCCCAGGATAAATAATTTTGATGCAACGAAATTTTTTTTATTTATGACAAGATCTTTTGTTTCCCACCATTCGATCGATAGTAGATATATAGACGCTCAACAGCTGAGATCATCAGTTTGTGTATGTATTAGGCTGGTATTACACTGTCAAAGATTTGATAAAAGATCCTTTATAAAAGGTTTTATAAAATAGTATTTGATTCTAAAAAAAAATTCGAAAACTAGTATTATCTATATTCTATACTATTATATTTTATCAAAGTTGTTGGCGGAATGATGGATGAACAAAAGTGCTATGCTTGTGTGGCTTCAATTAGTTTGATTGTCAATTTGTGCAATATTAAAAAAACGAGGAAAGAATAGTAATAAAAAATAAGTTCTAAAACTATAACCCGACTACTGAAAAGTATGAAACGAGAAAATATTCTCATCTGAGGATAGGCGTGGTCATATGCCACCTACCCTAACAAAACATTACATTTTAACAGTAGTAAGCGATCATAAGCTCTAGGGCAAAGTGCATCACGCTATACATCTAGAGGGGCCTCATATATATGAGATGGCATACGAATAGTGATGTGCCGGATATCCGTATCCGCGGATATCCAAGGGAGAAGAAAGATCCGTATCCGCGGATATCCAAGGGAGAAGAAAGATCCGTATCCGCGGATATCCAAGGGAGAAGAAAGATCCGTATCCGTTTGTTTTATGGCGGATCTTTTACGGATATTTTACCTTATTAATTTTCAATTCATAGATGAAATTTTATATATATAGGTGATTACGTAATAATGAAAAACTGTTAAATTTCATTCAGATTATTTTTTATTTCTTAAAATCGTATTTGGCACCTTTATATTGCAAAAATTTATCGTAGTGAGTACCATACCAATAGTAGGTACATAACTCAAAGGTACTAATAAAAAACTATCTTTATAATGAGATATTGCACATCGATGTCTGGAAAGAGACAATCTGTTATGAGAGTTAACTCTTAAAGAAGTCAATAACTTTTTCCCATAACAGTCTGTTTCCAAAGGTCGATGTGCAATATTTACCGCCGCGTACTCTAAGAAAGTTAAGATCCGTATCCGCGGATCTTGAAACCAAATATCCGTATCCGCGGATATTCATTTTTAACGATCCGGCTCATTACTACATACGACCACGGTTATCCTCAGGTGTTAATATTTTTTTGTTTCATACTTTTGAGTAGTCGGGTTTTAGTTTTTGAACTTATTTTTTATTTAAATTATTTTTTTTATTTGTGTTCAATTTGCTTCTCTCTGGGACCAAAATTAAAAAATAAATATAGCCTATGTTACCCGGGCCATAATAACGAATCGATTGACACCTTATTTATCAAAATCGGATGAATAGTTTAGGCGCTATTACTTACATACATAGTCTGTTAAACTCATAACCCTTCTTTTTGGCTTCGCCGCAGTCGGGTAAAAAGCAAAGTAGACAGTGGGTTAAACCATGGGCTGTCAAATCTTTAATAAAACTTGGTCGAACGTAGTTAACTTTGATAAAATATAGCCCATTACATTGTAAAATTCCTTTACCAAAGATCTTTTTTATTACTCATGCGGGAAAAGTGGTATCTTTACGCATGCTGTTACGGTTGAAAAGTGGCTATTTTTATTTGCGTGCGCAAACTTTATTTGTCGCACTGAAATTATTACCATAGTTACCAATACTGAATGTGACAGCAAAAAATGTGTATTTTAAAATTGAACATTAATTTATTCGTAATAAATAATAGTATGTGCAATTCGTGCGGCATTGTCGCACTAGTTGCACAATATACTATTATAAAAGATCTTTTATCAAATCTTTGATAGTGTAATACGGGCCTTTAGTCCAGTCGGTGGAAACAATTTTAAACCAAAAGCTCCAGAAATTCGAAAACAGACTCAAATTTTTTTTATGAGTAGTTTAAAGTGTACTGATTGAAATAGAAAAAAGTTCATTCGTCTATCGATTTCCCAAAGTCAAAAAAAAATTTGAAAAAAATTTTTATTTTCAAAATTCTTGAATATTTTAAGCTGGGATAAAGATAGAGATAAATAAAAAATACTGCCTTGTAGGGGACATTTTTTTCTATAAAAGAGATATCTTGTACTTTTTTCGTCAGAGCTATAGTTTACCTGGAAAAAATTCGGAAAGTTAGTAAGCCATCTTGCTTCGGCAAACAAGCAAATAAATCACTTTGCAGAAGCAAGAATCATTAAATTTTACTAAAATGTTTATAACACTATTTGTCTAGAAATGCATATTCTAAATATTCCAAATAAAAAATTTAAAAGAAAACAACATTTTAAAAAAAAATTTCAAAATTTGCAAAAAATTTTCGGAAAATAAAATTTTTTTGTTTTTGGCGTCGGAACCAATTTTTTTAGGTTTTTTGGACAATTCTAAAGAAAAAAGGTCTCTAATGATTTTCCTATAAAATGCACCATTTTTGAGATATTAATTCTAATTAGCTTTTTATAAAATCTTTCAAAATTATTAATGATTATCAAAATAATGAAAAAATAATAACAAACAATTTTTTATTAAGTAGTCATGGAAAAATTGGTCGATAATTTTATTTATTGAAGAGTTCTAATCAGACGTTAATCAAAGATTCGTTTACCTGTTTTAATTTCCATTGTATTTTTTACCTAGATACTTTCTTACCTAGCCACATATCACATTCTATTCCTTGAGTATTTATCTTCGTAATGTAATAGTATGAAATTTTATATTCAACGATATAAAAAGATACAGACGAAAAACCAAAAAAATGTCTGTTTTCTCTTTATGGATGAAAAATCGTTAATATTAAAAAATTTTGAAAACTTAACAAATTTATACTTAGTGATTCTTAATACACTTAATTATACCTACGATTTAAAAAAAATATACATTGAAATCCGTTAAGTTTTCATCGTATTACAGAGGTTTAAAAATATTTTTTCCAGTGAATTCAAGATTCCGAAAAAATTGAAAGTAGTAACAAGGGCCGTATTTAATAACGAGATAAGATTTATGGTCAGGAATTTTTATTTATGAAAAAGAACGTCTAAAGAATAGTTTACCAGGTTCAAAAAAAATTTACGACTTTTCCTTATGTTTAAAAAAAATTATTATTGCAACGCTCGATTTTCGATTCAAATATATATCTATACTTGCATTTTTATACATGATATTTTATTCAAAAAAAAATTAACTACACCATTGAAAAGTTCAGATTTTCTACTTGAAGATAGGCTATTTGAATTTTTATTTTATTACCCTATAAGTATGTAAAATATTATAATTCAATACGCCGGACACAAAAAAGTAGGTTCTCGCATGGCTAGCCGAGCATCCTGCGCGTAAAATAGATACATAGTTTATCGAATTTTTTGCAGGTAAACAATAAGTCGGACGAAAAAAGTATAAGATATCTTTTTTATAGAAAAAAACGTCTTCTATAACGTGGTATTTTTTATTTCTTCCTATCTTTTTTACATTTCAAAATATCAAAGAATTTTGAAAATCAAAATGATTTTCAATTTTTTTTTTACTTTGGGAAATCGATAGACGAATGAACTTTTTTTATTTTAATCATAACACTTTAAACTACTTATAAAAAAAAATTCAGCCTGTTTGCGAATTTCTGGAGCTTTTTATCTCCACCGACTGGACTACTTGGAGAATCTGCTAGCCGACATTCCAATGTTTCCCCGGAGATGTGTATAAAAAAATCAATCAGCCGGCATACACAAACCGACGAGCATGAGCTCGGGTTCCTGGGAGTGCCGATTCCCATAACACATTAGAATATTAACATTCCAGTATTTCCCCCGAGGAGGAATTTCCACTCATGTTTAATCTGGACAACATTTAGGAATTAAAAATGTTACACAAATTTTAGTGCCCGCGATTCAAATCGCTTCACTGTGAACGTGAACGTTGAACCACTTAGCAAGGCGACATTTAATTTGACCTACGAAGAACTGCTGACCAGAGATCTTGACGTTTACAATTTAAAAGTCAACTTACACCCAGGGCAAATCGTTGACGACTTATCTATCGACGTTTTCATCGATGAATTGCGACCGATCAAAGTTATCCGAACACCAAAAATGACTCGAGGCAACGATGTCCCTGCTGACGAGAACACTGAGAGTAAGTTTCAATACAAAACAATTCTGATTATTGTCTTAATTTTTTTTTTTGGTGAATATTTTAACTTATAGGTAATTCATTCGCAACGGTTGAATACACTAATGAACAAAAGACTTCAGCACATGTGAAATTTTCACCAACCAAAAGTCAGCAGAAGGAAATCGCTGAAATGCTAAAAACTGATGATGATATAATATCCGGACAATTTGTGGTTCAATATGATGTTAAAAGAGATCCTCAAGGTGGAGAAGTTATCGTAAGTTGTATTTCAAAAGCAGAAATTAAAATTTTAACAAAATATTTTCTTAAGGAAGTACCCTCGATAAACAAATTAACAAACAGAAAATTACGAAAATTTGCAGATATGTCGAAACCTTTTCAAAAAAGGCTCAGTTAAATTTTTGTGATCTTTGGTTGACTCTGAAAAAAGATATTGATAATTTTATTTCGCTGCACTTAACATGAGTCTTATGGGAATCTGTGATTTTGACGCACTTTATCATTTATTACGTTGGAATTGACAAACTGATTTTGATAAAATTTTGAGGAAATATAAACGAATATTCTATGAACATTTTTCTTTTTCCAAAACGTATAAAGCTTGCTTATGTTAATAGAAATAACTAAAACAAAGCCGAGATTTTGTAGCAATTCATAAACATGGCAACACCGCAATATTATAGGTTATGGCGCTTCATTCAAAGATAAAACTGCAGCAGTTTTGATAACGTAAGAACATACGTAAATTGAGTAAATGCTATCGTACACTTTTTTAGAAACTTTTCTTCCCTTCCAATAATATCTTTTTTCGCTGATTTTCATAAATTAATGCGAATTGACGAATTATAAGGACACCGCATGCTAACTATTGTATGCTGCGTACATGAGCCCTATATTTGTACGTGAGCACGTACACTACAGCAAGGAATGCGTTGTTGCCAAATTATATACTACGTTACTCAAGTAGAAGACTAACACTCTTTGACTTACTGCGTACCGAGGGTACTTCCTTAAATTCTACCGAACAATTATTGTTTGCTTTGGAATTTACTAAGTGAGCGACTGACTGCGCGTGACGAGAAAATAATTGTTGGGTGACTAAATTACTAAGTGAGCGACTAAATTACTAAGTTGTTAATAGTTAATTGTTTGAATAGAACTGCGTTTTCTAAAAAATATATATTTAATTGACTGTCAATTAAATATACATTTTTTAGAAAACGCCGTTCTATTCAAACAATTAACAATTTAATTCGCATACCCGTTTATCGTTCACCCTGGAATTATTTTTTTAAAAACTCCACCTTTGCCCCATCGCGTTTCACTGTGAGACAATGCGCATACCCCTTTATCAAAAAAAGCGGTGGTTTTCAATCGTCATGAAAATGTGAGTTTTAAGTTGTAGTCTCAAAGTGAAAAAAGAATAATAAAAAGTAAAAACAAAAGAAGATATCTGCTTCAAAATTACTGAAGGCATTCTAGTCGCTCACTTAGTAATTTAGTCGCTCACTTAGTAATTTAGTCACCCAACTATTATTTTAATATCTCAAGTTATTAAAACAGTATCTCATCATCAGTCACCAAATTTGTTTTTTTATTCGACCGTTTTATAATTCCCCTTTAATATATGAGACGCTTTGCATAGAATAGTTCATTGATGTGTAGATGGCGCAATCCCAATGTGAGTTCTAAATTAATATTTTCAGATATATGATGGTTATTTTGTCCACTTTTTTGCTCCTGAAGACTTGGAACCTTTAAACAAACACGTAATATTTGTCCTGGATGTAAGTGGAAGTATGAGCTGGGGTAATAAGATCAATCAACTCAAACAAGCAATGAATACCATATTAAGCGATTTGAAATCTGGAGATTATTTCAGTATCGTTGAATTCAGTAGCAGAGTCAAGGTTAGTGCTTGTAAATTGTAAACGTTGGGTTTGTTCTTCGGTCTCTTCTTTTTGATTATTTCCATCAAAATGACGGAGCCGCACACGCACAGTCTATTTTCTGTTGCAGAATATCATAATACAGTAGGACCTTGATAAGTTAAACCTCGATAAGCACAAAACCTCAGTAACTTAAACAAATATTTTGAGCGTTGGTCCTAGATAACTCAAAAATAATATTTTAGTGACCTCCATAACTTAAAGTATTATCAGTGAGTCATCGTGAATAACTATACAAACAAAAGGTTTTGCCAAGAGCTTTATTAATTTTCACTTCAATCTTTCACTAAGTCGTAGTGTCCGACCGAAATTTTGGTTTCGGTTTCGGCTGAATTTCGGCAAAAAAACTACTTTCGGCTTAGTTTCGGTTTCGGCTGCCATCTGGCCGAAACTACGGCTGCCATCCGGCCGAAATCGAAATTCCATTTGGGAGGTTTTGCGCTGAAATCAGACACGTTCGGTGCAGCTGCGACCGACGAAGTGTCTTTTATGCCTCCACTCTCCGCATTTTTTTTTTTTTTTTAGTTCGAGAGAAAACTCGATTCTTTTATTTTGATACCTTTGATTGAAGTATTACTTGAATTAAAAATATTTATTTAGTTGTTGTATTTGGTGGGTAGGTATACTTATTAATTTTAATTTTATTGTAGTTCGTTAACAAAATGACCAAAGTTTAGAAGAAATAATTTTGTTCTTAAGATGAAAGCGTGTTTTTTTTGTTTTGTGTACCTACCTAAACATATTTATTAGGTAAATACTTTTTGCCAAAAAGCAAGTTTGTTTTGTAGCTTTTATTTTATTACATGACATTAAAAAAAAAGTATATTTATTTTATTTTTGAAATAAGGGGGGTAATAATATGATATGAGAAGTTAATCATTAGTTAAAATATCAGAGTTTGAATGATTAATATGTGATTGATTTAAAAATAAAAAAAGACTGTTTATGATATTGTTTACTTTATTTTTCCCACGAAAATATGAAATTTCGGTTTCGGCCGTAAAACTAGTTTCGGTCGGACACTACTAAGTCACTTTACATATTACTGTGCGCATGCAATATTAATTACCTCGTTAAGTTAAAAATTGAACTTCCAAAACCTATCTAACTTCAACTCTCGATAAGTAAAAAACTTGATAACTTAAATTTTTCAACGTTACTCTTGAACTTTAGCTTATCGATGTTATACTTTATTTAATATTAGCCGTTACCCGTATCACCGCACGTGTTAACAAAAATAGTATTTTCTTTATTATAATATTAGGCGAGACGGCGAGGAGTTTTGGGTGTATTTTTCGGGCACAGGCGAGATTATTGTTGGAATCGCTTCGTTTTAGGGTGTAGTTCAACCCCCTAAGTTTGCTTACAAATTGTTGGTGTGCTTGATTTTATAATTAACAATTAGTGACGAAAATAGTGTTTTTTTTTCTATTTCCTTTAATATCTCCGTTCCTCTTGACTTTTAGTATAGCATATGTTGAGAATTGGATTTTTTGGAAAAAATTAATTCTTACCGATTTTATAACGATTTCTTTAGCGATACCAATTTTAGACAGACGTATAAAACCATATAACTTTTCCAATATTCAATCGTTATAAAATCGGTTAGAATTAATTTTTTCCAAAAAATCCAATTCTCAACATATGCTATACTAAAAGTCAAGAGGAACGGAGATATTAAAGGAAATAGAAAAAAAAAAACACTATTTTCGTCACTAATTGTTAATTATAAAATCAAGCACACCAACAATTTGTAAGCAAACTTAGGGGGTTGAACTACACCCTAAAACGAAGCGATTCCAACAATAATCTCGCCTGTGCCTGAATAATACACTTTTGAATGTTTTTACCTCCTCACCGTCTAGCCTATATGTCAAATGTCAATACTTTTGAAGTTGGAATGGTCCCGTCGCTCAATTGGCTGGGATTTTTTAAAAAATCTTTTAGAGTATATATTTAAAAAATATATATAGATTGTCGGCATGGTTTCATAATGCGACCCAAGTTTTTTATGTTTATTTTACTCGTTTTAGGTTTGGAATTTGGAAAAGGCAGATGAACGGACACAAATATTTGGTAACTGTGCTTATATTGATGGCAGTAATATTAATTTGTTACCGAAAGCATATGCTGCCCAACGTGATACAGTTAATAAAGCCAAAGAGCTTGTTAATTACATGAGTGCTGGCGGAGGTTCGTTTAATTTTTTTCTCAATTATTTAACTTATTCATATTTTCTATTTAAACATCTTACGAGTTTAAATAATCTGAATCTTGGATTTTAGCAGAAGGGAACGATTAATTTTGTCAATTTTGAGACGATTTTGACTTAACAGGGTTTTAGTTACTGAGTTTCTTCTGTAGATATTTACACATAAACATAAAAACGTACAAATGCTTCGCATTTACCATTTTCATTGTTGCTAACAAATTTTCAATTGATACTTTCGTCTGACGGACAGACATGATGTACTTATAATGACTCTGTGAAAATCTTTCATGGGTAAGAAACATAAAACAAAATGAAAATGAAAGATTTTCACTTTTTGTTTGATTTTGCGTTTTAAAAATAGCTGTCGCCAACCAATTGCTGACCAAACACAAAATCGAACAAAACGTGAAAATCTTTCATTTTCATTTGTTTTATTTTTCTAACCCATGAAAGATTTTCATGAAACTGTCATAATTTCATCATATTCGTCTGTCTGTTCATATATCACAGCCTTACAACTCTCTTTCCATCGATTCGAATGAAATTTTACTGACATACAACTGTGTAATGAAATTACAAAAAAAAAAAATTAGGGATAGTTCTCCATACAACTGAAGGATTAAAAATTTTTTCTTCATACCTCGATCGAAAGCATACTTTCCGCATCAATTTAAGGCAGAAAGTCTAACATTTATTCCTTGGTTGGATTACACGCACCAATGCGGAAGTTCATAAGTCCGGGGGGTATAGTAAAGACCCCTTCACACGATCCTGGATTTCGTGCTCGCTAGCTAGCTTGAAATCTTGCAGGCTGTCCTGAATCGTATTCTGCTTGGTGGTTGGTACGGAGCGCTGCTAGTTTCGCTTTATACGCAGCTTGCTTGTTTGCTCGCTGTTTTGCTAGGTTGACAGTTATATTTACAATTTAAATGTGGATATAATGGTTATGCAAGAAATAATTCGTCGTAGACCAGAGGTCCCCAAACTTTTTTGTCTCGTAGACCACTTGACATGTTTTTCGGTTTTGGGTAGATCCCCTGCTTATCTGATATTGATTTTTTGCAAATTCATTAATTTCAAATGTATTTTTGACAACCGGTATAGTGCTACTCACTTTGAACGATTTGAATTTATAGCGGTAGTGAAATGTGTGAAATATTTAGTTTTATACATTTATTAATTAGATTCAAATTAAACGAATCAAATTAAAATTTACTTTGTGTTACATAAAATAACTAAGCAAAAAGTAAATGCTTTTAGTGTGAGGGATGAACCTGATGCTTTAATAATAAATTTTCAACATTTGGCATCAATTTAGGTAGATTTAATCTTAAATCTCTTCGGATAACGATGTCCAGTTTGTTTCTTTTTTTGTTAGGAGATTCATTATCGTTGACCCCCATTTTCATTTCATGGACCCCCAATTTTTTTCCTGCTGACATGGACCCCTTGCAAGTTGTCGTCGACCCCTGGGGGTCGATATAGACCACTTTGGGAATCACTGTCGTAGACGAATTGCTATTATGATTGAAAAGCTTCATGAGAGAACAGAAAAATCAAAGCGAAAACTTATTTCTTGTCGAGCCCATTTACATTTTGATTTTACAACTTTCGCCCTATTGCTGTTCACTTGAAACTTTTTTCAAACAACACCATATTTAAAAACTCGGGTCGCAGTGCGAAACCCTGCCGACAATATAGTGTATTTGCTTTTATAGGCAGTGTGGCTCTATTATATGAACTTAGCTTTGTTTTAAGGCAAAATAAAAAAAATACCCCTTAATACACCCCTTAAAAAAACATTTTTTTACTTAATTTCAATATTAATATCAATTCAACATCTGTACCAAATTATATACACCCTTCAGTATGTACATCCATATCAGTAAACTTGCGTTTTCATAAAATTTGTAAGTCCGGTCCTGTCGGGCCGATTTTATTAAAATTTTAGCAGCACATTTTAATAATTACTAAAGGGTTAAATTTCAATTTTGAAACGATTCGGAGAAATTTTTCGGTATTTTTGGGCCCGAAAACTGTTTTTAACCCCTAAATACCACCCTTAACATGGCCCGATTGGGCCCATTTTAAATAGGCTTCGTGCGGTGATGGTTTCTAACATGTGGTCTAAATTTCGTTAAAATCAATTAACTCTTTCGAAAGTTATAGCCCGTACATATATATATATATAAATATATATATACATATATAAACAGACTTTTCCAAAAATGGTGCCAAACTTCTTAGGGGGCTATGAAACGTCGAGAAATTTTGGTCCGGCCTCTAGGTCCCGCCATCCGACCGACGCCAATAGTGTAAGTGCCTTATGGCAAATACACTAACAAATGTCAGACGATATCACGTGATGAAATACGACTCCATAATTGGTCAAATTCTCAAACTAGCAGGCAGCGCTGCATGAAAAATAGCAGTGAATCTATCACCCAAATATAGCAAGATAGCGAGCAACGGACCAATCAGTGACGTCACACTCCAACAGCGTGGCGTGCAGAGCTGCCTGCAAGACTTCAAGCAAGCTAGCGAACAGGAAATCTAGCATCGTGTGAGCGGCCTTTATAGCGAAAACAACCAATCAACTGTTGTTTAAATGTCGTTTCCATAGCAACCCTATTACATTTTGGCTAATAGTCGCGGAACAGCTGTCATTGGTGTTTTTACATGTAACCTCAAAGTTTCTTGTTTGGAATTTATCTGTGTTTTTATGTAATTAATAAGTAATTAATTAATTAGTGTATTTAATAAGCGTGCACGACCGAAGTATGAAGAAAAATAGTATACACCTCACTGGCCGAAAGTGTGATACCCTATTATTTTAGTGCACACCATTCCATGGAGTGTCGTTGGATAGGTTTTTAAAAATGCAATAAAAATTCTTAAGTGACTTGTTTTCTTGGATGAATATTTTCCGAGATATGAGCTCCTAAAATCGTTAGTAATATTTTCAAGGGCGGTTGGCAAATGGAACCGCACAGATATTTCCGCTAACACTTTCGTGTGTTGCCATCAAATAAGTCATATCTTCCAATTAAAAAAAAATTCTTCTGACATATCACTGAGGGCACTGCACACGAGGCTAGAAACACTGCTAAAAACGCTGCTAGGAGTTCTGCTAGCCGGTAGGCTGGGTACAAAGCTGGTAATGACGTCACTGCGGGCTGCCTTGCTAGCTCAGAAGATAGGTTTTAAAATTAGAATAGGGGCTATTTTCCCTGCTAGATTTGTTGCTAGGTATGAGCAAGAACCAATCAGGAAGCAGTATCTTCACGTGGGCATTTGAACAAACGCCCACATGGCGTCATTCTGCCAGACAACAGACACGTTTTGCTCTATGTTTATATTCTGTCACTGCGCGCGCACCAGATCTATCCACAAAACAAACTTCAAAAATAGTCTCGTGTGAAGTGAGCACTTAACAGCAATCAAGAAAACCAGCGCTAGAAAACTAGTAGGCAAATCTAGCAAGGAATCTAGCAGCGTTTCTAGCCTCGTGTGCAGAAGCCTTTAGTGTCACCGCCTCTCTTACTGTTTGTTTAATAGCTAATTTTTACGTGTTTCAGGAACTAACATCTTTGACGCCTTGAAAATAGCTTTGAGAATATGTAAAAAAGGCATTGAAATCGACCAGACTGCTGTTGTTGAAGGATCAGATCGACACAGTACACCGAACGTTGAACCGATGATTGTCTTTTTAACGGACGGTGATCCGACAGTCGGTAACACGAACCTTCAATCTATACAAATAATGGTATCGGAAGAAAATTGTAATGAAAACACCGATAAGTTGGCCGCTTTGTACACTTTGGCTTTTGGCGAGGATGCAGATCGAACTTTCTTGAAGAAACTCTCACTGAACAATGTTGGATTTATGAGGCACATTTATGAGGCGGCCGATGCTGCTCATCAGCTGCAACATTTTTATAAACAAATCTCGTCACCGCTGTTAAAAGATGTGAAATTTGTTTATCCTCCGGATCAGGTGATTATTCAACTATTTTTTAAATTATTCGCAAGATTTTTAAAACTAAAAAAAAAATGAGTGTGCTTTAAACCACACGACTGAAGTAAAAGTTCTTCCTGCCATAATTTGTTATTATTTACCCGAAAATTCACAAAATATGAACTTTAAAATGAATTTACAATTTTATTCACTTTAAACGTAGAATATTTAATGTATTGAACAAAATATTACTTTATAAAATTGTTCAAGAACGAAATGAACATATTGATGTAAGAAAAAAGAAATGTAAACATAAAGATAATGAAAACAAAAGTAATACATTGCAATTACTTAGCTCTCGTTGGAATTTAAGCGTAAATCTTTATGAAATATTAGGTTCGTTCCAAGCAGCCTCGAACGGTAATGAAACCGTACACAGTCTTGTCACTGCGCAAGACTAATTTGCGCACTAGCTCAAAAATCGATTCTGCGCAAGACAGTCTTGCGCAGTAACAAGACTGTGTACGGTTTTGTTACCGTTCACGGCTGCTTGGAACGAACTTATTATTTAGCTCTGTAAGTTAAGTAGGTTTATAAAACCTTTTTCTGTCACCCGATAGCGCCACTGGCAAGTAAAGTATGTGTCATTCTATTGTTAGTACTGCTTATATTTTCGGACACCTGATGGCGCCACTAGCCAGTGAAGTATTTGTCATCTTTCTATCTTCACTAACTTATATCTCCCTCACAACTTCCGTTCGCCTCGCCCAATCACACTTCCGTAAATCTCTCGTCACGCATTCACCAGCTTATTCCCCAAGTCAAGCGTGCGTAAAGAAGTTTTACTTCAAAAATATTGTAACATTTTGAAAAGTGAATTTTGACCTAAATTAGCACCGTTCCACACTTGTCCAGTTGGAATGATAGAACCTTGATTATTATTACAGAATCAGTTGTTGATTCAGAAATAGGAGTGCAGTGCTAATACCAATATCAGCTTTGTCCCAACTTCTCTGCGAACGGCAATATTATCATCACAGTCATACGCAGTAGCCAAAACGAAACTGTTTTTGTATCGGTTTGGTGCGCATGCGTCGACTTTGCACTGTTTTGTAGCCATATATTTAATAACTTCTATATTGCTAGCGGCCATAAGTGGAATCGTGACCCATGAAGTGAGACAGCAAATGACTGTTTTCTATCTCTTTCTTTTTACTTGACCCGTTGTGCGCAAGTGTCGCGTCTGCAGTGTGGCAATTGGTAAGGGGAATGAAGCAAGGCCACCTCACTTTCACAGCTTAGTTCCATGTGCAAACTGGCGCGCATCCACTCACGGATATGCGCATGAGACTCAGAGTATAATAAGTGAGACAAGCATATAAATGTTTGCACCCTAGTGTTTAAGTCTTTCTCCCGATCTTTGCTAGCAATATAGAGGATATTAAATAAATGTTTGTGGCTTAAAGGACAGTTCTAATCTTGGTTGGAACACGCTTTAGCTACTGCGCATGATTGTGACGATAATATTGCCGTTCGGATGGAGGTTGGAATAAAGCTATCATCGATTAAGGTTTTATGGAAGATTCATAACCAAGGGAACCAAAATGAGGTCACTTTTTAGTTTTTATGGACGTCAATAGTTGGCGCAGCACTAGTCATCAATTGACAAGCATTTTAAACCAGTTTGTTTTAATCCTTGAGAATATGAGAGTTTTCAGACTGATTTGTGCTGGAAATCGTTAGACCATCTATATATTTATCCCCCGAATGTTACCTTACGCCATTTGTTCGTATTGCACAATACGTTCGTTTTTTTGGGACTAAACGCTAAAAAACGGCTGTCCCCGACCTTGATCACCAAAAGGACCATTCAGAAAAATCTGAAAAAATCATGAATATTGAGAATTAGGTATAGATTGAAGGAACATTGTCAGGATTTAAAAATTCTATCGCGATCAGATGTTATAAAGAATAATATTATAAGCCATTTAATAATTTATAATTGTTTATTTCTTTATAACTGTAGAACATACAAGTGGGGGATTGATGGTACGGAACACCAATAGGTCATATGCATGAGACTCCAGATTGGTTTAAATTTTTATTTCGAAATATATTTTAGTTCCTGATCATATCGTAATGGTTACTTTATTAATCTAATCACTGAAAAAAATACAGATAATAAAAAAGAAATGTAGAAAATACGCGCTATATTCGAATTTTCAAAACACATCATAATATTACATTTTTAAATGATTATCAATTTTTTCCGTTTATGGTTGACTAAATAATCTATTAAAAATATTTAAAAAATTCATGCATATGACTTATTGTGAAAGTATAACTTGCACATGCCCGAATTTTTTGTGAAGATAAAACTCTGAACATTCACATACTCCATTAACATACTTGTGTTCTCAAAAAAAAAAATTATCGACCAATTTTTCAGACAATATATTTCAAAACTATTTAATAATAATTCAATATATTATATCACTGACGTTTCGATCCGGATTTGGATCCTCTTCATGATTGAGCTAAAAAAATATACAAAAATATAAAAATTAATTAATAATTAGATTGTTATAAAATTAAAAATTAACGAGTTTTAGCAAAATCAAAATATTAATATCAAAATTTTTAATGAAAAATATCATCATGTAGGTATATTGAATTAAATATTTTTGTAATAATATTAGAGCTGTAAAAGTAACGAGAAATTGTGTACCCGTATGTATTCGTTACTTAAAGAACCAGTACCCGTTACTTTCGTATCGTTACCTTACTCGTTACTTTTCATACGACATACAATCGTGTATAACAGCATCAAGAAGTGTATGTTCTCTGGCATCAAGCATGTACCCATCCCATCGAGGCGCGTCGCATCGTAATACGGTATGACTTCGTTCGTATAACGTATAACCGCATCAAACGAGTCAAACTGACTCCATGTCAGTTCGATACGACAGACGCGAGTAACGAAATGAATTTGTAAGTAACGATTCGGTACTTCGAGTTAGACGATGTACCCGTTACTCAGTAACGAATACATACAGTTTGTTACAGCTCTAAATAATATGGTCTGAAAAATTGGTCGATAATTTTATTTATTGAGGAGCAATCAGGCGTTAATAAAAGGTTTTATTACTTATGTTCTGTTATACAGATAGAGAAAGAAACAGTAACCAAACACCAATTCCGCAATTTGTTTTCTGGATCCGAACTCGTTGTGGCAGGAAAATTAATTCAGCAACAAGAACCAGTAACGTTCAGTGAAGAACCAGTTATTTCGAATTCCTTTGGTGTAGTCCAACGTTTTAGGCCGCTGGTGAGTATTGTCGAACTATTCATTTTGAATTTTGAAGTGAAACTTATTTAGGCGCGGAAGGGGACCCAATTTGCCTACATCATACGAAAAGCGAAACGCTTCTCCTTCTCCAACTTCAATCGTCAGGAAAGAGTGGGAGAATCGTTTCTACTCTCTAGCCACGGTAACAAATTCCACATAACCAGTTCCTAATCCTGATGTAATAAAATCGTCAGCAAATCCTGGAACCTAAAAAGTTTCACTTCTAACACGCGAGACTCTCACGCGTTTTGTTTTTATATAGATTCTACCGATTCCTAAAGAAACTGACAAAGGTCCATCACTGGAAAGATTGTGGGCTTACTTAACTATCAAACAATTGTTGGACCAAAAGGAAATTGAAATTAATCCTAAAGTTGGTCCTGTTATTGCAACAAGAACAGGAACGCCTTTAACTACTGAATCGACGGATGAGAAGAATGTAACGGATCCTAAAAAACAGGCGTTGGAATTAGCTTTGAAGGTAAATAAATTGTCTTTCTTTTAATTAATCCAAGAGCTTGTGGTCAAAATTGGCAAAGATTTTTTGTTAAGGCTAATATTTTGAGATTAATAATAAGAAAAAATCGCAGGTATGGGATATGTGCACGGAGGCGGAGTTACAAATTTTTCGATGCGAGCTTTTGTGGTGAGCACTAGGGGAAACTACGAACTCCAATTTTCCGTATGTCAGTGAGCAATGTTTATTAAAAGTGAAAGTAGTTATAATTTTATAAAGTTTTTTAATTACAAAGAAAACATAGGAAAACTAAGCGATCTGGAAATGCTTGTTGTGTTCCGGGCTGTTACGCTGATGGCGATTTCAGTAAAATAAAGACCATTGGCGCCCTGATTTGACGTTCCGCTTTCAGTGTAAACAAATTAACATCAGTTTTCCTTATTACATTTTTTTTTACACATCATGGCCAACTAAAGTTTTTGACTTATCACCGTAGAAACATGTCGCGATTTTCATAAAAAGTGAGTTCAATAATTCTCTATTATCCACTAGTGGCGCTAATAGGCTTCGTGCACACAACCTATATGGACAAAAATATATTAAGTCCGCTGCACACGAGGCTGGATTTGCCGCTAAGTTCATTGCTAGATTTCACTACTAGTTTTTTAGCGCTGGTTTTCTTGATTGCTATGATGTGCTCGCTTCATACGAGACATCTTTACAAGCTTGCTCTGCAGGTAGATTCGGTGCGCGCGCAGTGATAGAACGGTAACAAAAGTGCGTGTCTATTGTCTCTGAACAGAACACACACTATGGCATAGTGTGTGTGGGCGTTTGTTCAAGTCGCCCACGTGACAAGATACTGCTGCTTGATTGGTTCTTTCTCATACCTAGCAAGAAAAATAGTCCCTGTTCTAATTTTAAAATCTATCTTATGAGCTAGCAGGCGAGCTTGCAGTGACGTCATTTCGAGCTTCGTACCCGGCCTACCGACCAGCAGAAGTCCAAGCAGTGTTTCTAGTCTCGTATGCAGCGGTCTTTAAAGTAGCTTTTACCCGCGACTTCGTCCGCACGGAATCAGTGTTTACCTACAATTGATATAATTGAATGGATACTGAACTTCGTGACTTTCACGCCATCTGGTGGTAAAAATGTTAATTTTATGGCAGCATTTATTCAAAATATAATGATATATTATGAGCAGACTTTGGATAAAAAAAATTGCATTTATCATACTAATATTATAAATGCGAATGTAAGTTTGTTTGTTACGCTTTCACGCAAAAACTACTTAACCGATCATCATGAAACTTTGCACATACACTCTTGAAGGTATTAGAAGTAACATAGGATACTTTTTATTAAAAAAAAATAAAAAATTTTTACGAAAATAAATGCGAATGTAAGTTTGTTTGTTACGCTTTCACGCAAAAACTACTTAACCGATCATCATGAAACTTTGCACATACACTCTTGAAGGTATTAGAAGTAACATAGGATACTTTTTATTAAAAAAAAATAAAAATTTTTTACGAAAAATAAGAAAAATATTATAAATGCGAATGTAAGTTTGTTTGTTACGCTTTCACGCAAAAACTACTTAACCGATCATCATGAAACTTTGCACATACACTCTTGAAGGTATTAGAAGTAACATAGGATACTTTTTATTAAAAAAAATAAAAATTTTTTACGAAAAATAAGAAAATTGTCAAAATATCGTCAAATTTAGCTACTTCAACGCCATCTAGCATCATAGTAATGAAGTTTCAACCCTGAATACTGTAATACCAACCCACTGTATTACCGACGGTGACGACAATATCTAATTCAATATCTAATTCAATTGAATATAGTTTCAACTGTTTCTAATTTTTCTATATTTATTGTTATTTTCTTCTGTCGTTACATGCAGTATAATACTATTCACATTTTTGAGGTTATCCGTAATTTTTGTGGTTAGCTGTCACTTTATTATTTTAGACTTACTTCCCTACTAAACTAATCCCTTTATAAATGCGAATGTAAGTTTGTTTGTTACGCTTTCACTTAACCGATCATCATGAAACTTTGCACATACACTCTTGAAGGTATTAGAAGTAACATAGGATACTTTTTATTAAAAAAAATAAAATTTTTTTACGAAAAATAAGAAAATTTTTTGTCAAAATATGTGCAATACCTCAACCCCTGATATGCATGTCAAAAGTCGATTTCCATCTCAATCGCGGGCGTAGCCGCGGGTAGCGGCTAGTATGTTAATAAGTGACAGTTTGCTTTTCAGTTATCGAAAATATAAGTAAATTTCAAAGTAAAATACTAATATTATACAAAATATTATATTATAAAGAAGAAATTATTTATACATAGCGTAATTTTTACATTTTACACTTTAGACACATTGCTTGTAGTACAACTTTGCGGTTATGACAACTTGCCCATTTAAATAACGTTCTAAAATATTATCATATACATATCTAGAATTATATCATTTTTCGGATTTTAAGCTTTTCTGTCCATGTATACGAGTATTAATTACAGGCTGAAATGCGTACTTTTTATTTTTTCCATTTTTTCAAATAATTTTCATTGTTTGCAATTATAAAATGATCCCATTTACTTCATTAACTAGATCAGGGCTGGGCAAATCTTTTGATCGTCGGGTCACATTGCGGATGAAAATTTGACCGTGGGCCAAACAATTTCCTTTTCTAATTTTAAGTATAGTTTTTTTGAA
Organism: Xanthostigma xanthostigma; assembly: GCA_963575645.1. Taxonomy (NCBI): domain Eukaryota; kingdom Metazoa; phylum Arthropoda; class Insecta; order Raphidioptera; family Raphidiidae; genus Xanthostigma; species Xanthostigma xanthostigma. Next base: position 11,836,751 of record OY754474.1, read on the forward strand.
ACAACAATTTCAAGTTTTTAAACACTATTTACTATTTTTCTAAAATTCTTTTTAGGCGCCAATTTATATTGGCAAACAGTAATATTTTTGCTTTTAATAATCATTTATAAAATGCTTCACGGGCCGGAGAAAATTCTACTGCAGGCCGGATCCGGCCCGCGGGCCGCCATTTGCCCAGGCCTGAATTAGATACTACAGAACGCCAACTTCGGCAGTAGTGCTGCCTCTATGTTTCACGCACGATCCCCATAAAAATTCTTAAATTCAAGCGAGATTTCTCTTGAATCATTTCTCCTTTAACGTCACAGAAAATTTCAAACAGACGCTGAAGAAGTTTCACTTCGAAAAAGTAGTTGTGAATTTCATTCTTAAAATTTATACGAATACTCGCGCGTGTTACATAATATGTGGACTAGGAACTTTACGCCAGTCCCGGGTCTAGAATTTTTTCGAACTGGGGCAGAAACTTTGATAATGGCGCCCCCTCTCTCCAGCGTTTGAGATAAATTACTTAAGAAACCCCACAAATATATAATGGTTGGCATTTTTCGTGAACGGGAAACCGTCAGAAAACAAGCAGATTGAGTAAATCGGAAAAAGGACAGATTGGATGTGGTTTTCAACCATATTCTATCATGATTTTGGCGCCCCCTGAAACTGCCGCTCGGAGCGGGTACCCCGATTTGCCCCCCCTTAGATCCGGGGCTGCTTTACGCGTGGTGCGTAGGTGCACAACGCACTCTGCGCCGACATGACACACCGATTCCATCGGACGACTGTCCAACGAAGTTTAGCTGGACGATCACCGATGAAGCGCGACGAACCGCAAATGCCACCCTGAACGACTACCATAACTCGCGCCTGTAGTCTAATGTTAAATGATTGTACGATTTGTTTCAGTATCAATTTGTGACACCTTTAACATCTTTAGTGGTGGTAAAGCCTAATGCAACCGCATCAGTAGATACTGAATCCGCAAGTACATCGAAACCACGACCACAGTTTCCGGGTATGTCTTTTGCTTTCGTTCGAAATTACAGGGTGTATAAATATGACAATGACAAACTTTGGGAAATAGAAATAGAAATATATTTGTTCCCATAACATTGACTGTAGCCGCGCGGATACAGATGCCAGTCTATTATCTGTATTGTATACAAGATCCTAGGTTCACGCGCAGCAGGAGTAATATAAAACATTTCAATAAATAAAATTATCGACCAATTTTTCAGACAATATATTAACAAAAAATATAATTAATACATTAACGTTTCGATCTGGATTTGGACCTTCTTCAGAACGAATCTAAAAAATATAAATAATAATTAATATTTAATTTCTAATTCGCTTTATATAAAATTCTTTCAAAATAATTAATTACAGTAAAACCTCGTTAACACGAACTCGTAAAAATCAGGCAAAAAGTTCGTGTTATGTGGGAGTTCGTGTAAACCGAGTATGGCATAAAATACAGTCATTTTTTAAGTGTCAAATCATGATTTATTTTAAGTAAACATTGAATAATTATTTATTATAAATTATCTAATAACATTAATTGTTCTTAAATATTATCTGAGTTTGAAAGTTTGTATTTATTTGTTTACAAAATAAATAAGAGGGGAAAAATTTTGAGGTATGTTTCTATTTATAGGATTTCGAGTGAATTTTTAATCTCTCAGTCCTTTGTCTATTTTTAGAATGTGAGTTAATTACTTTTGTGATCCCTTAATCGAATCTTTTCTTTTAGTTGTATTGCATATTCATTGACCAAAATGATCAAAATATTTGATTTGAGAATTTTTGTAGTTCGTATTATCCGATAATTAACCGTGAAGGGACGAAAAAGTTGTTCGAAGTTCGTATTAATGAGGGTTCGTGTTAACCGAACATAATTACATTAAAGTTTATGTGACCATTGTCGAGAGCAAATTTTTGTTCGCGTTAAACCGAAATTCGTGTTAACCGTGTTCGTGTTAACGAGGGTTTACTGTAGTATCAAAATATTGTTATTATTTTTTCAATATTTTGATACTAATTAATTATTATTTTGAAAGAATTTTATATAAAGCGAATTAGAAATTAAATATTAATTATTTTTTATATTTTTTTAGATCTGTTCTGAAGAAGATCCAAATCCAGATCGAAACGTTAATGTATTAATTATATTTGTTGTTAATATATTGTCTGAAAAATTGGTCGATAATTTTATTCATTGAAGAGTTCTAATCAGACGTTAATCAAAGATTTGAATATGAAACATTTCTTTATTAATAAAATTAATAAATTGAAAATAAAAATTTAATTTAACTTTAGCGGCCGGTATACATAGCTGATATTTTATAGGGAGTAGGACGAAAAACTATTGATTTTTATTCAGCCTTTTTACGAGAAACATTAATGTTGAAGGTTCGTCAACTCCGACATTGTTTGGCGGAACGAGGAGCACAGTGTTCAGGTCTTCTCCAGCGGTTGGCGCATCCGCATCGTTTTTCGGAAGCCAACAACAACAACAGTGTGGAGGATTATTTGGTAGTGCACCTGTTAATTTGTCACTCGGACGAACAACGACTCCTCAGTCTCCATTCGGTAGGTCATTTTTATTAATTGATTTAGGGATTATAAATTCCGGTAGTTTCTAAATGAACATCTGGTTTTTACAAGTAATTTAATAATAATGTTATAAAAATTTTACCCGGTTGTTGGACAAACGGGGTTGAACCATTATAACGAAGTCAATTTTTGGATACGTCGGCTAAAGCAGTTGTGTATATTGCTTTATGTCACTATAAAAATCTCTACTAAGGCAATACTGTCACAACTTAACAATAGTTTTTACGCAATTGTTATATGAATGTTATTTTTAAAATTGTACTGTCAGAGTTTGAACTGTACTCCCAATTTTAAGTGTCCGTCAAAGGATTAAAAAAATATTAATATATTTTAAGATATTCGTCATCTTGCCTAATTTATACTAATAGGCATGATGACAGTAGAAATGAATCAAAGAATAAATGGTTTTTGAGAAAAATATATGTTGAAAGGATTCTAAAAAATGATCCAGCGTTAATATAAACATTGAGATAATAAGATTTTTTATAAAATAAAAGTATAAAATACTGCAATCTGCCATGTTGACTGAAACACCGAATGACGTCACGTCTTCTTAAATCAAAGAGAATATAAATACTTCGAGTAAATAATCACCGTTTCGCTTAAATTTTTGTTGCGATCATTCACTTCTGCATCATTTAATTAGTTGATTTGTTGTTTATTTGTTTTTGTGTGATATTTTATAACACTTATGTCATAAGTTATTTTTGAGGTTAGTTAATTTGCAGCTAAAGAAAACCGTACTGTTTTTACTACTGTGTACCTATTTTTAAGAAAAGACGTAATATAAGTCATATCATCAAGTAAATTTATATACCTTTCTAAAAAATACCTATGAACCACAGTTCTACACCCATAAATACACCTAATGTTAGCTGTCACTAAGGCGTGACGTCACAAGCGTTTTCGCGGTTACTTCAAAATAGGAAGATAAAAATGCAATAATTTGCGTTAAAATTTAATTTAATGCTGAAATAATGTTTTTTTTTTTCGGAAATAGTAGACGTGTGCCTGCATCATAGAACTGGATTTCAAAATCTGTCATCATGCCTATTGTCATTAGTGATTAGTCCGTAACAAAAAATAAATCGGTGTGTGTTCCGTTTAAGGCTTTGGACAAACATTGGGAGCTGCGCCTCAGTTTGGTCAGCCACAGGCCAATTCCAATGGTAATGTATTTGGCAAATCGGCGTTTAGTTATCAGAATAAACCGTTCTCTGGTTTCGGTTCGGCTGGAGGCGCTAATCTATTCGGCCAAACGCAACCGCAATCCGGAACGACAACACCATTCGGCACCAATGCACCAATTCCACTCGGAAAACCGGCAGTTGGTACGGGTAGCAGCGTATTCAGCACACTAACATCTCAAATTGCTGGATTTGGAACGACAAATACTGGTTTCGGGGAAATCAGCACTGAGACTTCTCAAGCTGCTGGATTCAATTTCACACAAAACAAGCCGGCGTTCAGCTTACCCACATTGAGCGCCAGCGGCTTCAACGAACTTTCCAGAGCACAGCTCAGAAAGCTGAAGAGAGACGGAAAAATAACGGCGGACACGTGGACCAAAGAGATGCCACAATACTCCGGTAAAAAGCCCGTAGATACAGGAGGAAGTAGTATATTGAATCGCGAGGGTCAGAAAAGACCTCGAGAGGACTCAGAAACGCCTACACCTCGGACTGACAAAAAACCTCGGGCGTCTGAACTGAAGATGGCGGTGATAGACAGACGTCACCCAGAAGTCACACTGGATCGGGGGCAAGCGGATCTGATTCAAGAACGGATTGTGGACGCACTGGATAACGCTGATAGTGATAGCAGCAATCCATTGCAGTTCACAAGAACTACTTTTAGTGAAGGGGTCCTATGGATGATCTGCTACAATGAAGCCACTAAAACCTGGATAAAGGAGACAGTGGCTGCCCTTGGACACCTGTGGGAGGGCGCGGATTTGACAGCTGTTGAATCCGAACATATTCCAAAAAGACCCAGGGTACTTGTATTCATCCCAGGGCAGGAAGAAAAAGAAGGAGCAGTCAGACCACGGCTGGAGAAGCAGAATCCTGGACTACGAGTAGGAAACTGGTTTCTTCTAAGTAAGAATACGAAGAAGCATGGCACGCTCTGGTCCTTCTCCATCGATGAAAACTCTTTTGGAGTTCTGAAAAAAAACCAGTTCCGGGCTTTTTACAAGCTCGGAAGGATCAATTTTAAGATCCTGAAGGGTTTAGATGACCAAGGGAAACATAAAGATGATACAAGCGAACCTCCAGCACAGTAAGGCAGCTTCGATAGTCCTCGCTGTGGTGATGAGGGATTATGAGGTAGCCCTCATACAAGAACCTTGGATAAACAGAGGTAAGATAGGAGGTCTGGGGGGAGTAGGAGGAGAACTAATCTACAGTAGATCCTCCGATGTACCCAGATCCTGCATACTAATAAAGAAAAATCTAAAGATATTGCCGCTAACTGATTTCTGTTCCAGGGATCTAGTGGCAGTCAAAATAAGTTCAAGGAGCAAGGATATGCCAAGGGAGTTAATTCTCGGATCAGCATATTTACCTTATGATTACCCTGACCAACTACCAATCAAGGAAGCTGCAGAGGGACTGAATCACAACTCATCATCAGCTGTGGCGCGAATGCGCACCATATGACCTGGGACAGTACAAACACCAACGAAAGAAGTGAGTCATTACTACAATTCATTATGGCAAACAATTTAGACATACTGAATGTGGGAAATAAACCAACTTTCGTCAATTCAATAAGGAAGAAGATTATAAGCTTGACGATGGCAACCACTTTTGCAAGTAGTCGCATCTCAAATTGACATGTGTCTGATGATGAGACACATTAGCTTCACAATAGGGGGTAATTATCGCAATTCTTGGAAAGCTATCTGGGAAGCCTATACGGCAGACCTAGATTATAGCTTGAAGGGGACAAAGAATGCGATAAAGAATACTAATGACCTAGAGGTGGTGGTAGGTCAAATATAGTGATGTGCCGGATCGTTAAAAATGCATATCCGCGGATACGGATCTGAATACGGATATTTGGTTTCAAGATCCGCGGATACGGATACAGATATTTGGTTTCAAGATCCGCGGATACGGATACGGATCTTAACTTTCTTAGAGTACGCGGCGGTAAATATTGCACATCAACCTTTGGAAAGAGACTGTTATGGAAAAAAGTTATTGACTGCTTTAAGAGTTAACTCTCATAACAGATTCCAGAGATCGATGTGCAATATCTCATTATAAAGATAGTTTTTTATTAGTACCTTTGAGTTATGTACTATTGGTATGGTACTCACTACGATAAATTTTTGCAATATAAAGGTGCCAAATACGATTTTAAGAAATAAAAAATAATCTGAATGGAATTTAACAGTTTTTATTATTACCTAATCACCTATATATATAAAATTTCATCTATGAATTGAAAATTAATAAGGTAAAAGATCCGTAAAAGATCCGCCATAAAACTAACGGATACGGATACGGATCTTTCTTCTCCCTCGGATATCCGCGGGTACGGATACGGATCTTTCCTCTCCTTCGCATATCAGCGGATACGGATACGGATATCCGGCACATCACTAGTCAAATACATGACGCTATCACCTCAGCGTATGATGAAAACTGCCCTGTACTAAAGAAAAGTTCTCGCAGGAATGTACCTTGCTGGAACGAAGACTTAAACAAAATGAGGAGGCAAGTCAGAATAAAATTCTATAGAGCTAAGAAAACCGCGGATTGAAACGAATATAAAAGGGCCCATACGGAATATAACAAAACATTAAAGAAATCGAAAAGAGATTCTTGGAGAAGACACTGCGAGGACATTGAACTCCGGAATGTGCCAGACTGAATAAGATACCTTCTAAGGAACCTCAAAGATCCATATACAACCTTAAAACAAAGAAGGTTGAGTATACAAAAACAGATCATGATACCATAAGAGAACTTCTGAAGGTACATTTTCCGGGATCTGCAATCACCAAACACTCACTAAAGAACTGTCAAAACACGAACCTAGAAACCGTGAAAAGGGCATCTAGGGAGGATTGGCAGGTAGCAAAAACGGTGATAAATGTGGACAAAATAAAATAGACCAGAAACTTATTTTAATCTTATAAATCTCCAAGACCAGTTGGCATTTATTCAATTATACTACAGAAGGGCCCGGACCTTCTACCGCACAGACTTTGTATGATATTTAGGAGTAGTTCAGCACTAAGTTACATACCAACAGCACAGAAGCTGAGTTGTTTTTATCCCAAAACCTGAAAAAACTGGATTGGCGATGCAAAGATTACGCGCGCGCCTCTAGCGGTGAATTTTGGAAGTTGTCTAAGAACGACACTTTGTTATTGAAGTTGACGTTAAATAAGCTTATACACATGATTGGTCACGATTAATTGAACAAAGCTGTTGCTAATAAACGTAGAAATACAAAATATTGTTGTGTTCTTCAATCTAGTACTTATGGAAATTCAGGAAAAATATGCAGAAAAAAATGGAAAATTGCTCTAAGAATAGGCAAACCGATTTCACCTGCAATGAGAGTTTGCTCTCATTTTGAGTCTTTGGACTATTTTCCAAACAGTAAGTTTAATTATGATTTAATTGTTTTTCTCGAAACATAGAGCACGAAAGAAGCATAATATGGTTGTGTCAGGGTTGTGTTCTGAATATCCTACCCTAGACGCCCACAAAATTTCATTTATTTTGATGTATTCAGGTTCATAAGCTTCCCTTGTAAGTTTTTGTAACAATGAAAATGAATTTTTGATCAATAAATAATTTAGCACAGTTGTATTTCTTTTATTTTCAAAAATTAAAATCCATATTCTGTGTATCCTACAGACTTTTTCATAACATCCACTATTGACAACATATTTGTCGTCTGTGAGCAAGAAACCACATAATTTACTTTTATTAATTAATGTCTCTGTGATATAAATTGCACCGAAATCTGTGAAGTGTCATTCTTAGGCAGCTTCAAAATTTAGTCACTAGAGGCGCTTGTTACACGCGGCTAAATCTCTGAGATCTATAGGGTCATGTTATTTACGCTGAAAACTTTAGAAAAATTACTTGATAGACATATTAGGGATGATGTACTGGTTCATAGACCATCACATCAAGACCAGTATGCATACAGAGCAGGTAGATCCACAGAAACAGCATTACATTTGCTCGTGGAAAAAGCTGAGTATGCTTTTAAAAACAAAGAGGTGTTATTATGTCCCTTTTATAGAAGGAGCTTTTGACAACTCCTCTCTAAAGTGTATCTCCAAAGCGACAAGGATTAAAGGAATCGTCGAAATAAGCTGCAGATGGATAGATTGCATGCGTAAGGATAGACTCGTCTATGTACTAATGTGCAAGGAGGCGGAGTTACAAATATTATCGATGCGAGCGTTCATGGTGAGCACTAGGGGATACTTCCAACTCAAATTTTCCGTATATTAGTGAGCACTGTTAAAAATCAAAATACAGTGTAAACTAGTGTTGGGCATAATCGATACATTTCAATAATCGAATGAATCGAAATAATCGGTTTTTATAATCGAATGATCATTCGAATTATCGATTATGAATGATAAATCGAATGATCATTCGAATTATCGATTATGAATGATAAATCTAATGATCGTTCGAATTATCGATTATGAATGATGCGCAAACCTGGCAGTTTATAATTTCGTTTTATATACTTTTACAGTGTAAGCGAATGATCATTCAAAAATCAAAACATTGATTATGAATTATGTGCTAACTTTGCAATTTCGATTTTTTAATATTACTTAACACAATATTAATAATGGAATCACTGATATGATCGAATAGAAATAGAAATATATTTTTAATCTCTAGATGGATACATCGTCAATTTACATAATGAGTTAAACATTAAAATTGAAATTTAATGCAGAAACCGAATGATATATCAATATATCATATTATAATCGACAGTCGACATAGCAATAGTACTGTGTCGGGATTAGTATTCATTTCATATTTCATAATCGATTCAAGCGAATGATATCTCGGTTGCCATAATCGAATGATCCAATAAACTACAAAGTATGTACAATCGAAACACCCCCACTCTCCAGTGCTAGCAAAGCCTTCCCATCCCAGTGCATGTAGATGCAGATACCGAATGATATATCGATATATAATAGTACTGTGTCGGGATTGAATATTCATTTCATATTTCATAATCGATTCAAGCGAATGATATCTCGGTTGCCATAATCGAATGATCGATTATTCGGCCATAATCGAAATATTTCGATTATATATCATTCATAATCGCCCAACACTAGTGTAAACCATATAGGTGTAAACTCTATATAGCGACACTCAAGGGACTGTGCACTTTGTGGCGTTATTGAGAGTTGTCGTTAAACGGAGAGAAGAAATAATCCATTAATATTTTAATTACTACAATATGTATTTACTCATAATATTATATAAAATTTACAACTGATCAACAAACAATTTCTTACAAGATTTTCCATTCTCTTCTGCTTTTAGAATTTTTTCTTTATTCTTTCATATTGTCGATGGTACGGTCGAGTGACTGAATCCAAAGCGTCTTACAACGTCACTTATCTTTTCTCCCGCCTCTATTACCGCGTATTAATAAAACTTTTTCGTCAATACACAAAGATTTTCTTTTACTCGCCATGTTCACAGTTTGCAAGTTTGTGGGCAACTAAGAATATGATAACTTACTTATCAATAATCAGCTGGGCTAAATATAGTATGAAAGATAGTCTCAACAAACAAAAGAACGAATTTCTTAGTATCTTCAGTACGCATGATGCCGACAACAAAGCGACAAAATAACAAACAAGTACTGTTTATTATTATTAGAGTGGGTGTGTCGTTATTTAGAGTTAAGTTATATCGACGTTTTAAGGAGTTTGACCATATATTCAGTGACGTTAAATGGAGTTTACACTGGTTATAATTTAATATAAGATTTATTTATTAAATATTAATTAAATTCCCTAAAAATAAGGAAAAATCTTGTGTTTTTTAGTATTTTTATCATAGAAACTACCACTAAACGTTAAAATTATGTTTTTATTTGAATACAGTCAACACCCCTGTTGGTACGAGTAGCCACCTATTCAACACACCATCTCGAATTGCTGGATTCGGAATGACAAATACTGGTTTCGGAGGAATCGGCACTCAGACGTCTCAAGCTGCTGGATTAAATTTCACACAAAACAAGCCGGCGTTCAGCTTACCAACATCGAACGCCAGGGGCTTCGGCGAATTTTCTCAGACGACGCAACACCAAGCCTCGAACGCGTGTACCGGTTTGAAAGCGACATCAGCGCCCACTTTTGATACGACTGCGACGCCATTGAGTTTGTTTAGATATGAGGGATTGAACACTTCTTCTTCCACTATGATAAAGTAGGAATCTGCATTTTTGTTCATAATTTAATTACACGACTGTCAGTTTAGGCCTCTTGTTAACAACAACGGATAACGGCCCGATTTTTATGACGGGCCGACGTGCAGTGTTCAGTAGGTTAGTGTGTGTGTTTGTTCACGCGACGGGCATGTAACCATTGCAACAAAACTCAACTGACACCCGCACGTCGCCCCTCGGCGCGACTGCGGTCTTTCTGATGCAGTGGACCACGTCATTTCATAGAAGTCTGTTGACGACGACAGATGTGCGCGCACGATTTTAACTGTACTTACCTACCTACCTTGTGCTGCTCATTGTGAATATAGAGTTTAAAATTGATATTGATATGAATTTATTAATTAGCCTTGTTCATAATAGGCCAGCGTTATAGGACAAGACAGTGGCGGATCCACGGGGGGGGGGTTCGGGTTCAACCCCCCCCCCTTCCAGAGAATCAAAAATCCCAAATTAAAATCTTACTGCGCAATAAAAAAAAGCTTTTCATGTTTTTCATGAATTCTCCGCAAAGGAGTAAAAAATTTTCATGACCCCCCCCTTGCCGTAATCCTGGATCCGCCACTGGGACAAGACTTTAGAAAATTACAAAAATAAACAAGCAAGACATAACGCACCTGCACTTCTTCGCTCTTCAAGTATAGAACTGATATCGATAACAACGGACGCGCTCTCGTTATATTAGCGGATCGTGTACAAAGGTAACCGTTTCGCGTTGGCTCTTTACCCGTTGACTAAAACGGTCGTTAACAAGAGCCCTTATTGTTTCAACTTTCAGTCGATTTTCAATTTTTTAAAAAATAGAGTAGTCTTATTACGAAAACTTAAACCTTTATGGGGCGTTTGTAGGCCTGTTGGATCGGAGCTTCCGAAACACACTAACACAATACATCAGCAGTTGATGGCGTGTTCGACACAGTTCCCGGTCCGAGATATATTCAAAGGGCTGTCGCCTTCAAACACGGCCATTCCGGAAGTGACGAATCCGGCACCAATAAATTACGTTTTTGACGATCAGCTCAAAACGTCTCCATCTCTGTCGAACAAAATCACATTAATGGCCGAGCCGGCCATCAAGGTAAGACTGGAGCATTGTCAACATTGGTGTACAAAAATGTAATACAAATATATTCAAATAAATTATGGTGGAATACTGCTAGCTGCATAGCAAGCTAAAAAGAAAACGCGCGTTAGAAAGGAAACTTCTACCAAAAACTTTTTTTTTCACCATAACTCGCCACTGATAGATTTTAAGTATAAAATTTGTAATAATTTCTCATTGAAATGAATACATTTTCAAATAATATTTTTTTAACTTCCCGCTATAAAAAAAATTGCCAAAAAAATCGGGAAGTTATTGTTTTCACCCCGATTTTCAAAAATCGAGTGTTCGTCAGATCTCGACGTTTTGAGGTCCTAGTGTAGCAAGCTTTGTTACATTAACTCTCTCTCTCTTTTTTGTAATTTGTTAAAATTAGTTTTCCTTAGCTACGCTGGAAAAAAGAATGTTATTTTGAAAAAATTTAATTGATCACTAACGACTCTTGAGAAAACATCAATTACGAATCTTTAAAGTTCAAGCTTGTGTTTTATTTATTTCTAGTAAGAACTTTATTTAGTTCTTACACTAGGAAGCTATTCTGACTAGTTTGACGATGATGTCCGTAGGGCTGTATGTGTGTATATAAACCTCTTATATCTTTTGAACGGAGTATCCGATTGAAACGCGGTTTGCGGCATCTGACGTGACCTTGCTGAACTTAGATTTCCTGAAAATTTGGAATGATTCGGCCCAATAAATTTTGAGAAATCTCAAAAATACAAGTTTGAAATATTTTTAGAAATTTGTTTTTTGAAAATATTTTCTAAGCTATTTAACTGATTAATTCTAAAATCTAATCAGCTTTTCTCCTTAAAAAACTGCGTGGATTTCCGCAAACCGCATCAAAATCGGTTCATTTGTTCACAAGAAAAATTCGTAAAAAACAGTTTTTTTTAATTACTCTTAAAATTCTTATCAGATCGATATTTTTTAAAGAAATTGATTTCTTAGGTTAAAAAAACTGCGTCAATCGCCGCAAACCGCATCAAAATCGATTTATTTGTTCACGACATATCGTGAACGAAAAATTCATAAGGAAGTTTTTTCTTTTGTGCTCGAAGAGCTACAAAATAAACTTCTTGTTATATTTTATGTTTTTGAGCGTTTTGAACTCGAAAATAGCGGGAAATTTCAGGGATGGCCTGCGGGGTCAAACTTCTTTTCAATTTTCTTTTCATGATTATGTACTCGACCGAACACTGAATACAAAATATATGGCCGAATACCGAATAGTATCTGAATATATTTATTTTATTTTATTTATTTATTTATTTAATTCCAAAATACTTATGATGCATTATTTTCCAAATTTTGAAGTTGGAATAATCCTGCCCAACTTGGCTGAAGCCAGTGCTAGGGCAGGAGTATGGGTTTAGGGTGTGTGTAGAAAAATATAAAAAAAATAAATAAATAAAAGTACAAAATAAAAAAATATAAAAAAAAAATATAGTTTAAAAAAAACTAAAAAACACGCTTTATATCGGACTAAAAAGTAAAAAATAATTGTTTTAAAATAAGCTTAAAAAGCGTGGGGCGCTTTGTTCCACATTTTCGTACATCGAGCGCCCAACGCTTTTTAAGCTTATTTTAAAACAATTATTTTTTACTTTTTAGTCCGATATAAAGCGTGTTTTTTAGTTTTTTTTAAACTATATTTTATTTTTCACTTTTTAGTGAGGATCTATAAAAGAATTTATTAATCCTGGGGGTCCTAATAAGGATAATGGGAAACTGTTATCAAATTATTGCATTGTCATCGGTCCTTGATACGTATGCAAAGTTTCAAATTAATCAGACTTCGGTAAATTGGTGAAAATTATGCTCAAAGATTCCGTTACGGACATACATACATAGTTACAACCCAAACTAATATAAAGCGTTTAATAATAAGGATAATGGGAAACTGTTATCAAATTATTGCATTGTCATCGGTCCTTGATACGTATGCAAAGTTTCAAATTAATCAGACTTCGGGAAATTGGTGAAAATAAAGCGTTTACTACAGAGGATCTATAAAAGAATTTATTAATCCTGGGGGTCCTAATAAGGATAATGGGAAACTGTTATCAAATTATTGCATTGTCATCGGTCCTTGATACGTATGCAAAGTTTCAAATTAATCAGACTTCGGGAAATTGGTGAAAATTATGCTCAAAGATTCCGTTACGGTAGTTAGTTACATACATACATACATAGTTACTTACAACCCAAGCTAATATAAAGCGTTTAATAAAAAAAAGTTATCTCTAGTCTAAGGAGTTGTATTGCCGACAAATACTTGAGCAGTTCAGAACCTAATAATTTTATGATTAAGTAATTGATTAACGTATTATAATACGTTAACCAATGATTAAGTTGATTTTAGATTTTACTAGTGGATTTTGAAGTGTAGAGAGAAGGATGACAGGAGTGTACATTTTTTGGCTCATTAGTCGAAAAACAGAACACTGCTTTGTGTCGGTATCTCAGTCGTTTTTTTGGTCTTCACAAAATATCATAATGATTGGACAGCCTTCACTATAATTTAACATTGTTGAACAGAAAAAAACGCTTTTCGGTGGACTAGAAGAATACGATTCGTCAATCGCGGACAACATTTACGAGAACATAAGAAATCCGCGTCGGTTGATCCTACGGAAAAAAGGTGACTCAATTGAAAATGAAATAGAACACGAAGAAAACAAAGAGTCGAATAGCAGCCAAACAAAATCGAATAGGAATGACACCGTCGATTCACCGAAAGCCGTTGATCTTCGAGGCTCTGATTGGTTAGTATTAACTTTTACCATTCCAGCCCACAAGTGGGGAACGGTACTAGTTTAGGTCAAAAATCACTTTTCAAAACTTTACAATATCTTATCGTTTTGAAGTCCCCTGAATCCAAAAAAACATATTTTTGGAAAAACTATGTGCGTCTGTTTGTCTGTGCATGATAACACAAGTGGATGAACGTATTGAAACCAAATTTTGGGAGGATGTTTGGTATGCAAATATAAAGAGACCTAATGTTTTTGGGGAAAATCAGCGCATGCGCAGAAGAGATATATGCGCTATAACCACAGAACTGTGGCTATAACGGTGTTTTTTATATAATAATGGTTTACTTTTCATAACGGATTATTTTTTTATTTATTTTTAAAGAAAAGTTTCGTTAAAACATTTTTTTTTCTAAACTTTATAGTTTCGGAAATATTTTGAAAATAAAAAAATCAGCTATTCTTTTGTTTTGTAGATCTGTCAGAAATAAACTTTGATTAAATTTTACATGACGTGGAATATATTAACCATGGCAACGAATAGCAAATATCATATTGAATATTACCTCACGCGATATCAGAAATTTTATTTTCTTCAACAAAATATGTCAAAATTTCGAAGTTGGAATGGTTCCGTTGCCCAATTGTCTGCAATTTTTTTTTTCTCGAAGATGCTCGAGTCTGAATTGACTTGTTTCTAAAGTACAGTGGAATTTTGTTAATTCAAACTCCAATAATTCGAATTTCTTAGCTGGTCCCTTGAGCTCCCCATATAACACAATGTAATATCTTCGATAGGGGGCCATTCAAGTACTACGTAAGCAACAAGGGGGGGGGTCTTTGCTTAGCTTATTTTTGATGACATGGGGGATGGGGGTCTAGATGGTGATGACGTCAGCAATATTTATTTATAACATTACAGAGTAGCTATTTGCTACAATTGTTAAGAACACCCATTTTTACAACGCTATCCTAACGTTGATAGCGTTGTAACAATGGGTGTTCTTAACAATTTAATTTTTCAAACAATGTCACCGTCGAGATACGTACCCCGAATCCCTAGAGTGGAAAGATTCCTTGGACTTTAAATTAACAAAATTCCTACTATATTTTATATCTCAACAAGCAATGTAAATTTCTAGGTTAAAAAAATCGATGCAAGAAATGTCTGAAAGCGAAGAAACGATCACCAGTCCGAAACAATTGAGAATCGACAATACAATTGGAACCTCCACTGGAGTCGCGAATTCGACGCCTAATTTGGATCAGGACGTTGGAGACAAATCAATAAACGAATCGTCATTTGTTCAAAATTTGGGTGAGCTCGAAAACATGCACCGGGGCGAAGGTGACCAATTGGAAACTCCAGTTAAAAAGTACCGCCACGGAATTATAAACAGCCGGTTTGACTATTACACGATACCATCGATAGAAAATCTGGAAGCGATGGTTTCTGAGGACGGAACTTGTAACGTTAGCGGTTTTACGATCGGAAGGAAAGGTTACGGACACGTCTATTTTTACGATGTGTTCGACGTTGCTAATTTAGATATCGATTCTAATGGTAAGACAGATTTTGAAATTTTTTTATTCTCAGGGCCTCAATGCAAGTTTAAAGCTGATAAATTATAGTTTTTTTTATATATATACAGGGTGTCCCACGACATGACTGCCATAGCCTGGGACTGTGTTGCTGGGGTGATTTCAAGTCAAAAATGTCTAATGAACATATACCCGAAACGCTATCCTAACTGAGCTAGAAGCATTTGAAATTTTAAATAAGTAAGCCCACTAATGCAGGTATTAGGTTCGGCTGTTGGTTTTGTAATAATATTAGAGCTGTAAAAGTAACGAGAAATTGTGTACCCATATGTATTCGTTACTTAAAGGACCAGTACCCGTTACTTTCGTATCGTTACGTTACTCGGTACTTTTCATACGACATACGATAGTGTATTTAACAGCATCAAGCAATAAGCATGTAGTTCGCATCAAAGCGCATCGCATACGTGATACGACATGAGTCATGACTTTGTACTTTATGAATACTTATAACTTATAAGTATAACACATTGTGTTCATATAACCGTATCAAACGAGCCGAACTAACATAGATACGAAACATGCGAGTAACGAAATGAATTTGTAAGTAACTATTCGGTACTTCGAGTCAGACGATGTACCCGTTACTCAGTAACGAATACATACGGTTTGTTACAGCTCTAGTTATTATTAAAAAGACCAGGTGGTTGTGAATCACCATTAGTATTTATTTGTGCTGATCCTGAGACTCTTCGCAGAGCTACCACTTCATTCTAAGAAGAGCTAGACTATGTATACAGCAACTGGGTGAACATTTTGAGCAACTAATTCAATAAAGCGATTTCTTTTTAAATGGATCTAAAATTTCAAATGCTTCTAGCTCAGTTAGGATAGCGTTCCGGGTATATGTTCGTTAGACATTTTTGACTTGAAATCACCCCAGCAACACAGTCCCAGGCTATGGCAGTCATGTCGTGGGACACCTGTATACTAGAGATGAGACAAACGGGTCTTTTTAGTGATCTGCATCTTTGCATCTGGATCCCGTATGTGAACCGGCTCCCTGAACCGGTTCAAAAAGAGCCGAGTTCTGAATATGTTGAGTCAACTGAGCCACTGAGTTAGTAATTGAGTCAATCATATCACGTAATATTATGCCAGTGACTGACTCACATATTATAAGGCGGGGTTTTACAGGTTGCTACTTGTTATGTTACAGAAAGCATATTACAAAAATATGCAATACAATACCTTAAATAGTTGTGACTTAAGTACCGCCTAGTGCATAGTGAGTACACTGTATAGTTGTATAATGTATGTATAGAATGCATAGCCAAACATATGCATGAGTCATTTGAGCTGACAGATACTTATTTGCTTCTGTGTGTTAAGTGTTTCACTGAGTTGTGCGGATCCGTTGATCCGTCGGCTCATAAAAAAGTGAGCCGGCTCTCACGGATCTTTTGTCGGAGTCGACTCTTTGAACCGGTTCAGATCTGAGTTACCCAACCCTACTGTATACCTGATTAATAACTCATTATTAAATGATCCTGGTCTATAAAAAAACCTCTACAATTTACCATCACCCACTTTAACCCCCCTTTGGGGATACTAGGAAAGATTGGGGATGGTCCGTTTAGGGTAAATTCGACTTATTATTTGTTAATAGATATTTAAAAAAAAACATTTTTTTTACTCAAAAATAAAATGGGCCAAAAACCGGCCTTATTGACCCTCCTTCTTTCCTTCAAACGTATTATTTGGAACAAAACTAATACTAACAACTATTATTATTTTTATAATCTGGATACTATGTAAACATGTCTATAGAATTGATTTGTTTGTCTTGTAGTATTTTTCAGACATAGAGAATTGATTATCTATCCAGAAAATGTAGACAAACCACCCGTCGGAGCTGGTTTGAACCGCCGGGCGCAAATAACGTTGGAAAAGGTATGGCCGACTGATGTAAACACCGGTGATCCGATAACAGATCCGAAGAAATTAGACGAACTGGATTATGAAACTGTGCTACGGAAGGCGTGTCACAAGTTCGGAACACAGTTTGTCGAATACAGACCGGAAACGGGCTCCTGGGTTTTCGTCGTTCAACATTTCACCAGGTTCGTGTTGTCTAATCTATCATTATTACCCGATAACTGAACGGGGAAAAATAATGTTTGGTGTAATGTAGAGATGTTACCGATGTCATATTGTAAACCGTTTTTTATTAATTATATTGGAATTGTAATTAAAATTTTGGTTTCCTTTTGATATAATTATTGAATTATCTCCTTCAATGGCAATAGTATACCGGATGTTTCAAAAGTACCGGAATGGCTTAGTATTTCTTATCGGGTAATTTGAGCTAAAAATGTTAAATTTTTTTTTATAATTTTTTCCTGCCTATCGAATGGCAGAATTAAATTTTGGGCTCGAAAGCTCCAAAAGTATCCCGCAGGATCTAACTTTGAAATTTTAAATGGGAACCATACTTTTTTATTTCATATTCGGATTCTGCGGAAAATTTTACATATGATGCATTAGTATTTTTGTAACCCTCGGACCCTTTGTAGAGTTCCTAAGAAAGACCTATAAATAAGCCCTGTACAATAAATATCTAAATTTGAAAGGATTAACTTATTTTTACCTAAAATATTCGTTTTGAGGAGCATTTCACGAATCGATACTTCATAGGTCCCTTAAGCTTGACTTTGAAGCTTAAGGCCCCTAAAAAGGTCTAAACTCTAAAACAGTGATTCCCAAAGTGGTCTATATCGACCCCCAGGGGACTTGCAAGAGGTCCATATCAGGGGGAAGAAAAATTGGGGGTCCATGAAATGAAAATGGCGATCAACGATAGTGAATCTCCTAACAAAAAAAAACAAACTGGACATCGTTAACCGAAGAGATTTATGATTAAATCTAACTAAATTGATGCCAAATGTTGAAAATTTATTATTAAAGCATCAGGTTCATCCCTCACACTAAAAGCATTTATTTTTTGCTTAGTTATTTTATGTAACAGAAAGTAAATTTTAATTTGATTCGTTTAATTTGAATCTAATTAATAAATGTATAAAACTAAACATTTCACTATCGTTATAAATTTAAATCGTTCAAAGTGAGTAGCACTATACCGGTTGTCAAAAATACATTTGAAATTAATGAATTTGCAAAAAATCAATATCAGATAAGCAGGGGGTCTACCCAAAACCGAAAAACATGGCAAGTGGTCTACGAGACAAAAAAGTTTGGGAATCTCTGCTCTAAAAGGATCCAGAGTTGAATAAATGTTAATTTGAATTTGGTTGCTTAATATTATCTTAAATACTTTTTTCGGCATGAATTTTACAAATTAGTACTTCATAGGGCTCTAAGGCCCAATTCAGAACTTTATAAAATTTCATCCCGAAAAAATTACTGATTACTTACTATAACTACTTATATGACACATTGTACCATGGAGCGTCCTAAAGGCTGACCAGACGTCAATCAGTCTCGTTTGCGACCCCATGTACAAAAAAATTAATATCTCCTTTGAATTTAAATATAACAAAATAATGTTTTCAACATTTTTCAAGTTATTGTTATTATAATACAATGTAACAAACACCATAATTTATTAAGTATTAACACACGATCGAACTTGGTACAGGCCGACAACGGACATGGTACGGCGGATCAAGTTCGCTGGTTGCAACAGACGACCGAATCTGTCAGTCTTCTTGTGTACACAGATACGTAATCATGCCTCCGATTAAGCGCGCGAAAATTGCGATTGTTCTAGCGGCAACGTTAATGCCGCCACAAACAACAAGGAAGAAAAGAAAGGAGTGGGCAAAATTCTATTTGAAAGATCGCGATAAATTTAGTCATATGAAGTTAATAAAATCGCTTGATAGCGAAGATCATATTTTGAATAACACTCCCGAAGAATTTCTAGAGCGTTGTTACGCGCTTCTCTGTTACAATATAACTTATCTGATAGATCCCACAAACATGGGAAATCTTTATATAATACCAATACTTCACCAAAAACTTCGCGTTCTGTCAAAATTTCTGTCATGTTGCACAACCAGGGCCGTATTTAGGGGAGGTCAACCGGAGCTACAGCCCCGGGGCCACCACAAAAGAGGGACCCCCACAATAGAGACTTTGGAAAAAAAAATTCAAGTTTCCTGAGCATTGAAAGTGATTTACTTCGGGAACTGGATTTCAGCTCGGAAAGTTCTGTTCGTTAATATTTAATTTTTAGATAATTCTTGTTTCTGATTATATTTATGTTTGTTAAATAATAAAAGTATCTATACTTGGTTTCACAATAAATTATTTATTGGAAAAATCGACTGAAAAAATTGTCCATTTTATTTGGAAAATAATTTGGGGCCAGGGGGCCTCCACTCCTTTGTTGCCCCGAGGCCTCCAGACCTCTAAATCCGGCATTGTGCACAACGTTTTGAATTACAATGACGTCGTATCAAGTTCGTCGTACTGCTATACACACGCACGGATATTAGTACGAACCGGACCAAGTACGGTGTGCAAACCATCGAACCGCGCGGACACGCAGACTACAGTGTCCAGACGAGCAGATTTGGTACCATATCCGCTGTCCGCTCCGTACCAAGTTCGATCGTGTGTTAATACTATTAATAGTTTCGTCAAGTGGAAACTTCGTAATTCCAGAAGTTGTATTTTGGTTTTTAGGTACGGTCTGACCGAAACAGAAGAAGACGAACTGGACCTTTGATCGAGATCACCATGTGACCGACAACACGACATATGAATGTGGCGCCGCCTAGTGTCTGCGAGAACTGACTGCACTTGCACAAGTAGTCATTCGAATCATGTTTTGATAATGCTAGAGTTGATAACTTTTTTTGAGAAAATACCATAACTTGTCTTTGAAAGAGAAAAATAAAAACTAACTGAAACAAAACAAAAGTGTTTTTTATATTTTCATTGCCTTAGAAAATTGTCTCTTTAATGTCATTTATTGACACCCGATCCTATGATCAAATATTAAAGTTTAGAGGATATCTTTGTTATTATTTTTTCATTATTTTGATTTTCATAAATAATTTTGAAAGAATCTATAAAAAGCTAATTAGATTTTAAATATTAATTATTTTTATATTTTTAAGATCAGTTCTGAAGAAGATCCAAATCCGGATTGAAACGTTAATGTATTAATTTTATATTTTTTGTTAATATATTGTCTGAAAAATTGGTCGATAATTTTATTTATTGAAGAGTTCTAATCAGACGTTAATCAAAGATTTGAATATCTTTTTGGAACTCCATATTCTTAATATAATTTGAAAGACAAAAGTAAGCGCGATAACATATCAAATTGAAGACATACACAAGTTTAAAGGACCAAGAATGATGATTAGTATGATTATTGATTAGTTCTTTCTATTATTTTCGGAGGTTAGACTTAAAAGCGATACGATTGAAGATTTACACTGACAAGAGAACTTGATGTTCATCGAGTTATGATTTAAAAAAAAATACAGTTTATTGTTTTTATACTGATAGCATAAAATGTATAAAACTTAAAACGTATGTTTTTATTGAAGTGGAACTTCTTTAGGCGTGGCAGTGTAAATTGGTGGCCTGGATCAGACTAAAAGTGAAACGCCTCCCTTTCTCCGGCTTCAACCGGCAGCTGAGAGGAAAGAATGGGAGAATCGTTTCTACTCCTGTCTGTTGAAGCGTCATACGCAATCTACGCGCATGCGCAGTGCGTATCGCGTGTATACGTAACATTTTCTCTAGCCACGGTAACAAATTCCGCATAACCATTTCCTAATTCTGAAATAATAAAATCGTCAACAAAATATGTAAGAACCACGTAGTCTGTAACTAGAAGACCTAGTTTCCTACAATTGCTGTGTTTTGAGACGGACTGTTTTCTGACGCATACGAAATGGCGCTGTTATCACTGCAAACATGAAACTGTATCGGTTTTGGAACACATTTTAGCTACCTGCGCATGACAGAGATGGTTTCGTGTTCGTTTGCTGTATGGAGGTAGAGGTAAGGAGAACAATCTGAAACTATATGAAAAGTGTCTGTCAAAAAGAATGAAATTAAGATGGCGCCACCATAGGTAGAGTGTCAATTTCTCTCTGATGATTCTATCAGTTATATTTACCAAATAATGTTAAAGTTTTATTTACTGTGAATATATTAACTACTCTAGTCGCCAAAAGTATTAAATATTTCTTTTAGCACACTTCATTTCGTCTACAACTGCAAAGCTTAGATTAAATATTTTTTCTACACTAGCGCCATTCTGGTCACTTTGTGAACTGTTATTTGACGCTTTCAGAGGGACACTTTTTCAGTTTTACTCCTATATAAGATGGTTCTCCTTACCTCTACCCCCCATAGTTGCTGGCTGCTTGGAACTTACCTGATATCCAATATTAATTAAAAGATACAATATTTAAATAACAAATAATAATTTATTTCGTCAGGTAACAGTTTTTTATTACAAAAATTACTACTAATTTAATGCTAGGTTCTAGGTGAATAACCTTAATTTAAAAAAAACAGTTGTGTGGTTTTAAGAAACCACGACGCAAGTGAAACTTTTATTGGATTGTAGGCGTTGGATTGTAGACACTTATCCATCACGATTAATTATAAACAACAATATTCACATGAATATACGTATAAAAACATGTGAACACTGTACAGCACTTGCCCGCATGACAGACTGACTATGTGTTATACATACTACACGGTCAGCTGATGCTAACCATGGGCGCCGCCATATTGGCCTTGGCTGCTCTACCGAGCGCCTACTCCGAACGCCTTTCACTTTACCCTTACTCCGCGGCCGCCTGTAATGCGACATGCAACAGACGGCCAGAAAAATCTGACTCAAACACCAAAACGAGACAACCAGTTGATGCTTACAGCACCGACTAGACGCTTATGAATTATGCTGATCTGTCAGTCAACTGAATGTCAAAAATTGTGAATTTGGACACTCATATCTTAGAAACCATTTCACCTAGGTTCTAGACTATGCAAGTTGGAATACTGCTTCTTTATGGCAACCTTAACCCTCTTGAAATCACTCACTTCTGTAATTAGACTCCGAGACTCAGGGGAAATGGTTTGTGCAATTAATATAGTGCACAGTGCTTTGCAAAAACTTGGCCTGCATACTCCGTGCACTATGATACATATCACTTGTAAATATCAAACCACCGGATTGTGCTCCGCTATTTATTTTCTGTGGGCGCTGGTGACGCTTGATTTAACAATACTCGGTATCGTTTCTGCCAATCAGTTAATAAGCGTGTAAGCGATTCAATTTTTTTCTTTTGTCGAAGTCTTTGTGTGTGCAACCGCTTGATTAGACACTTGTTTTTTTCACACGTGCGCTTTAATAAAACAACAGATTCTTTCAGTCTTTCTGGCGACATATTCTCCAGCTCGGTCGACGTTATATCGCCAGGATAACGAATCTTTTTCTGGAGTGTTAAGGGTATATCTGTTGTATCTTCTTCTTTTTTAATGGTTGTGACTGGAAAATAGCTGCAACATAAAAAAACGACACATCACTAGCACACTATATCGATCCAGCACGGCTAGACAGATATTGCAAGCAACAGATTGACAGTCAATGCTGGTAGCAGGTGCTGGTCTAATGTGCGCTACTCTGTTATTTAATATAAGTACCTTCATGAATAGGCTTTTTTAGTCCGTGCAATGCTGGTTCGTACTGGATAAGTGCGCGGTAATTAAATGTAATCGTTTTACGGGATAAAATAGCACTCAAAAAACGTACATAAAACGTAGATGTTTTAGATAGGTATTTCGCTCATGACGCATGGGATAGATAGAGAATTTGTCCAGGACAGAGAGTTCAATAAAAGCTCATAAGAAAGGATTAGATCAGATGGTAGATTATAGACGCTCAAAACAAAGGAATTAGCAAATATACAGAGTGTATCACAGGAAACCGTACATTTAAGATCAAATATTGCTTTGCCCTCTATTCAGAGGGCGTTACCATGGTTTACATAAAATCTATTCGAGATGGTGACACAATCTGGACGAACTTAAAATGTTAGACAAAGTTTTTATTACCGATTAAAATGGAGCTTTATTTGAACATTTGCTTTAATTTTTTATTTTCTCTGTTTGTTTGATTTAATTATTAATTTAAAAAATATTTGATAAATAAAAAAAAAGAGAAGTCTCGTGGGGCACCCGGTTGGAACGAAGTTCTTTTCGCTATTTATTATGTATCATATCAGCCCCGGATCTACGATTTTTTCGAACCGGAGCAGAAACTTGATAATAGCGCCCCCTCTCTCCAGCATTTGAGATAAAATACTTTAAAAAAAACTCACAAATATATAATGGTTGGTATTTTTCGTGAACGGGAAACCGTCAGAATACAAACAGAATGAGTAAATCGAAAAAATTGGTTGTCTGTAAAGTCGGTTTACGGACGATAGTTTTACGTGATACGTATTCCGTAATACATAACCTAAACCTCCCAAAATTTGGTTTCAATCCGCTTATCCTTGGTGTCGGAATGATAAGAAATGTCAAAAGTGACGTTTGCAACTTACAAAGTATTATGTTCTAATAATAATTAGTTATTCCAATACTTAACTTAGAAGGCGTTGCATTTCACAATATACTAATGTCAAAAAATTGAATTAAACATTAGAAATGCAGCCGTTTTCATGTTAAGACAAGACATACGTTCAGGGGCGGACTGGGAGCTTATTTGCGACCGGGAAATTAGTGAACCGACCGGCCCCGTCAGGTGAAATTTTTTTTTAAAGAAAGTATCTAGGTAGCCTCGTCGCAAGTAATGTATTTTTAAATAAAGCAAAGCATACAAATAATAATTTAACTTGTCATGAATAGCACAAATTAAAAAAAAAAAAAACCTCGCAAAGTCAATCAATTCTTGAGATAAATTACTTTTAGTATATTATATGTATAATAACTAACAATCAGCGAATTGGTACAATGAACGTTATTGTTGGCCCATTGCACGTGTATTATTGTGTTCGGCCCACTTGATTCTTGAAATATGAACATATTTTGATTTCTTTTTTAAATCTACAAAATGCACTTAGGTCGGACCGGCCCACAATGCATCGGCCCACCGGGAATTTTCCCGGTATCCCGGTAGGCCAGTCCGCCCCTGCATACGTTTGCTTCTAATTTCCATGTACGGCAAACAAAGACAACCGACCGCGTCGCGCCATGCATTACACAACATTGCATTTATACAGCTATTTTTCTATATAAATTTGTATAAAATATTTTTCTATATAAATTTGTATAAAAAAACTGTTTAGGCAAATTCTGTTATACGAAATCTATGTAAAATGTTCTCCTCTTTCGTTTAAGATTGGTTTCAAACCGATCTGATTTAAATTGAGCGAGAAATTAGCAAAAAGCACGCACAGGGTCAGGCGGAACGTTACGCGTTATGCGTTACGCGTTACACTTTTTCGTACATGCAGCCGGTGTTTTATCAATTTATAATATTGGTGATTCATCAATTTATAAGACGTTATCACGTCAAAAAAGGACTGATTAGATGTGTTTTTAACCATATTATATTATGCAAATCTTTGATTAACGTCTGAATAGAACTCTTCAAATAAATAAAATTGTCGACCAATTTTTCTCAGACCAATATATTGACAAAAAATAAAAAATTCATTAATTTTTCACTATTTTTTGATTTATCAAACTTTCAATCTTGCGTACAATTTATTAGATAATAAATAGCTTAATACTAATTAATTTTTATATTTTTTAGATATTTCTGAAGAAGATCCAAATCTGGATCGAAACGTCATCTTGTGTTATATTGATTTGTTGCGCATCTGTCGAGAATCTAATCCAGGACACCCGCATGGCAGATGAGTATTCTACCACTGAACCACTGACATTGCTTAGATATCGCTATTTATATAGGTTTAATAACAAATCGTGAAGTTAGGAGGCCTTGCATTTCATAAAATATTCATGTCAAGAAACTAGAACATACCTACGCAATCTTTAAATGTCCATAATACATTGTGTAAGAGAAAAGGATAGCCGATCCACGAGCGCGATGTATTAGGCAAAATCGAATTTATATAGTGTTTATTTTTGCTTTTTTATGTATAAAAAAACTATTTGCGCGAATTTTGTTATACAAAATCTATGTAAAATATTCTCCTCTTTCATTTAAGATAGGTTTCGAACCGATCTGATTTAAATTGAGAGAATTATAAGCGAAAAACTTTTTTGTTTTCTATGTGCTCCCCTCTGGGACCAAAATTCAAAAATCCGACTCCGTTAGAATCTGTCTCATGCCCTATATTATAAGTGTGCCAAATTTCAGCTTTCTATGTCTGCGGACAGACCTACAATAGGTAATTAGATTAGATTTTCGTTACAGATTTTCTTTTCGCTTTTTTCTTACGTTTTTTTTTTCTAACCCTCTCCATTCATATCTATAACGTCCCACAAGGAACTTCGTTCCAAAAATCGTTTCATTTTTCTAATTATTCATTATTAGCAATTATTGTAATTAAATAATTGTTAGCCAGCGTTACCATGGTACTTCTCATATGTGGCCAAAGTAATCGTTGATATTAACTAATTTGCACAATGGAGTTTTCCCTATGTTAGGTTTTCTGTGATACACCCTATATGTAATATAATACCATTGATTAAAATATTAGTATACCTTACTCAATGATAATACCTTTCATTCGACGAATATGGAAATATTGATGGTACCGCTTTCCGTTTTAAACGTACAGCAGAAAATCCAAATTGTTCAAAACAATCACTTGTAAAATGATTTCCGCATATTTGAGCTGTCTTTGGTAAATCCAGTGCCCTTTGCTGATTATTAAAAGTGACTACAGCCTCCACCCATTTCTTTCGAAGTACAGGATCTTTTGGAAAACTGTATAAATATAAAAATTACATACATAATATGTAATCAAATAATCTTAAGTCATTTCAAATTTTGAGCACCCGCATTTAGCTGAAAAATTATTTTAAAAATTTTGAGGTTAGGTTACCTATGCATTGTCACAGGCTGCGTAAAATCTTCGGAATTTTTTTTGTATCGTGATGTTTTGCATTTTTCAATGAAACAGTAGCGTACCATTTTATTTAAGCGATTGCACACTCAGAAGTAAATTACTTAAAATTAATTAATGAACAATATACGTAAACAATAGTTGCTTAGGTATATGGCGCTCTCTTAGTTCAAAATTGTACCTATTTATTGTTAAAGAAATGTCAGATATTAACATTAACCGACCAAATGTCACCAAATGAAAGTCTACAACAGAGACATACCATATCTATAGGTCACTGAACTTAGCCCCCGCAAAAATTTTTTTTTTTTATTTTTTAATTTTCATTATTGCATATCGTTAGTTCATGGTTTGTTCTTGATTGTTCGCTATAAATATTTGTTTGTTCCTTAATTGTTTATTTAAAAATAATTAATTAAAAACGTACCGTTTGGTTGGCCCCCTCAATCGAAATTATTAATATTTTCTCTTATTATTAGTCCATAAATACAGATTAACGTTTGTTCTTCAATAATTTACGTTTGTTCCGAAATTTAATTGCCTTTTTATTGTTTAAATTACAATTTTTATTTCCGCGACGCGAATAACATTTCAAAAAAAGTTGCATTGCGCATGCTCTGTGCTGCGTTTCGTTCACCCCGGAATTACAATTCGCATACCCCTTTATCGTTCACCCCGGAATTACAATTCGCATACCCCTTTATCGTTCACCCCGGAATTGTTTTTTTAAAAACTCCACATTTGCCCCTTCCCGTTTCACTGCGAGACAATTCGCATACCCCTTTATCGTTCACCCCGGAATTACAATTCGCATACCCCTTTATCGTTCACCCCGGAATTACAATTCGCATACCCGTTTATCGTTCACCCCGGAATTGTTTTTTTAAAAACTCCACATTTGCCCCTTCCCGTTTCACTGCGAGACAGAAATATTATTCGCGTAAATAAAAATTGTAATTTAAACAATAAAAAGGCAATTAAATGTCGGAACAAACGTAAATTATTGAAGAACAAACGTTAATCTGTATTTATGGACTAATAATAAGAGAAAATATTAATAATTTCGATTGAGGGGGCCAACCAAACGGTACGTTTTTAATTAATTATTTTTAAATAAACAATTAAGGAACAAACAAATATTTATAGCGAACAATCAAGAACAAACCATGAACTAACGATATGCAATAATGAAAATTAAAAAATAAAAAAAAAAAATTTTGCGGGGGCCAAGTTTGATGACCTCATATCTATGGACATTGGACGATACAAGTTCTACAACGTGTAATTTTATTTGTATCTATGGTATTTTGACATCTCTGATATTGACATTTGACTTGTGCGGACATTTCTAACAATACAAACATATTTTATTTGTTAATTGTATTTACCATGATATCACCATTGATTAACGTATTATACAATACCTTAATCAATGCCAGTAGTTTCTGAGATTAGCGCGTTCAAACAAACAAACTCTTTAGCTTTATATATTAGTATAGATCAGGCCTGGGCAAATGGCGGCCCGCGGGCCGAATCCCCGGCCCACAGCGCAATTTTATCCGGCCCGCGAAATATTTTAGAAAAATAGTAGCGGAAACAGAATGTGGGGACGGGCCTTTTTTTTTTTTTGCTCTCCGAATGCGGAAATAGAATGTGAGGATATTTTTTTCTGCAAATTTTTGGCCCGCGGCGGTGAAATTTTCGCCAGCAATCCGGCCGCGTTCAAATTTTCATCAGCTATGTGGCCCGCCAATCCAAAGATTTGACCGCCCATGGTATAGATATATAGATATAGTGCGACAGAATAAATCAAATGAAATATTTCAAATATTTTTATTTAAACTGACTAGTGATTTAATTTACAAAATTTCTATTTACATATATACAATATATCAATTAACTATGATTATTTAATCTGTGGTTGCTTTAAGCATAAGTCTATTAAAATGAGAAACTCTATCAATACATAGAATCTTAGCTTGGTGCACTGTGTTGACGGACCGGTTTTAACAAATACTCTCTGAATAGGGTATTTTCATGATATTTTTTTTATCTATATTAACAGCGCAGTCAATTTTTATTATAAAAGTAGTGCAAAAATCATTTCCGAAGTCTTTGTGTAAGCCTCGACCGTTGAAATGCAATTTTGACAAAGACGTCGTCGCAAGCTGCGATCGCGTACGGAGGTCGATTGCTTTCACACACACTATCTACTGTACTGTAAAAAAACCGGGAAAAGGACTGCCGAAACCTTCGAGTGTCATATAGCCTCTCCAATATAATATATACTCGCCCCCCGGTGAACAATTGTCTATTCACAGTGTTAATTGCAACAGGCACGGCCACTGCAATTTTTTTCATTAGATTATAGTCAAGAGCTAGCAACGTCGCGAAAAAAAGAATTTTAAGACGGCTGATCTTTTGATATTCCTTTTCTTATTGAAGTTTGGTGGGAATGCGGCACGTCTGGCTGCTGGGAGCGGTTGCGTTTACCTGTGCGCATCCCATTTGTACAGGTACAAATTATAGGTAATTTATATATCATTTGCTAGTTTTTAAGAAGCGTCGCCCTGGTAACTGAATGTTAGTTATTATGTTATTAGTTGTGTTTACTAAAGTAGTGGAGATGATTGGGAAAAAAAGCATTTTAATATAGCTGCAATTTTAGCATGATAAGGTTACGGTATTAAAGAACCTAAAATTAATTTGCCAGATAGAAATCAAGTTGCTTAATAAGGAGCAAGACTAATTTAAGTCTTGGAGACAGTAAATGATTTTGAATTTTAAATTGGTCTTGCTCCGTATTAAACAACTGAATTTAATTACTAAAATTGTATCTGGCACGGAGTTAGCAACGACAAAACTGTCTGGCACTTTAAGTTAATTTTGCTGAAAGGTTAACTAAATATAATTATTTGTCCACTTTTGTCTTCACATAAACATATTTTTCTTTTTCGTTACTATCACGACGAAATTTGGCTTTCCACTTTGGCAAACACAACTAATAACATAATAAAAAACATTGCGTTACTAGGACAACGCCATCTTAATAAGTAGAAAATGACATATAAATTATCTGTAATTTGAACCTGTACAAATGGGATGCGCACAGGTAAACGCAACCGCTCCCAGCAGCCTGACGTGCCGCATCCCCACCAAACTTGAATAAGAAAAGGAATATCAAAAGATCAGCCGTCTTAAAATTCTTTCTCGAAAACGTTGGTAGCTCTCGGCCTATAATATGAAAAATGACAGCCGAGCGATTTTTCTCGTCGAAATCTGTACATTTTAGAAATAACAAGAACACCGTGTAATATTTTTCCCGTGGAAAGTGTTCGTTTCTCAAACGATAAGTCCGTTCGTCGTCGGCCGAATTATTGTTAACGAATCTCGGGATCGTTTATAATGTTTATTCGTTCGGCCGACAGTTTTCGAGACTCGGCGACTCCGGTGCAGTCGCCTTCTCGAACCGTTCCGGCGTCGCGTCGACGATCGTTTCTACCACAAACGTTGAAATAAGAAGGCGCAGTCGTTCCTTTCGGTTTATCTGACGGAGAGCGGCTGCCGTTCTTGAGTCGTCGATTTGTCCGTCGTCGCGTGCGCCCGCGAGCTTCCCGGTCCCGGTTCGGTGTACAGACACGACGATTCGCTGCACGAACAGCACGCGTCGTGGCTGCTGACGCACGAATGTCGATCGGTGTCGACGTCGGCGTCCCTGGCATCGTCGTCCCACCTGCAAGACGAAGACGTTTCTTAACGAAAATGAAATCGGGATTTTTCTTACTAGCAAAATATGTCGGTTGTCCCGACGATGCTGCGTTTCCGATACGACTCTCGACTTCGGATTTAAGATTGTCGTCTGCCGTTTTTAACAGATCGGCGATATCCTTTTACGGTTCGGTCTAATATATTCTAACCGGCAATTCGTACACTGTTATATTTCACAATATAATACGAGCGGCACAGTTTTCTTGCGCGGCACGAGTAATTGCAACGATGACTCGCACTTTATTATTTCTGAACCGCAGTAGGATAGTTGAAGACAAACGACAATCCTAAATCTAGATCTGAACCTGACCGTCGTGGCGGAATTCAAAAGTTGACACTCCCCGTAAAAGGCCCCACTCACGATCAAACTTCATGCCGCAGTTCAGTGTTCAGTGAAGTTGGACCGATTAATTGAAAGACTGACTGGTACCACACACAGTTCATGCAAACTGCTCATTTTTTTAAATTTTTTGTGTTCAGTTTGGTTCAGTTGTTGGCATACACTCGTCGAGTATAATAGATACAGGTGAGTTTTAAGTTGATGCTTTTTTTTACAGCGTGTAAAAATCAAATAGACGAGCAAATATTTCAAATAGTTTTTTTATCAAATCTCAAAAATAAGAGAGAAACAGCCTTTCGAAGTTTAAATAAATATTAAATTTTCTTTAATTTTGAGGTCGGTGCTGGGGTTATATTATGTCACTATGGAAATATGTTATTATTATCAAGGCACACACAATTCTCTCAAAAACAGAACAATACACATACTTGATAATAACAACTTATTTCCATAGTTACATAATATAGCCCCAGGACCGACCTCAAATTAAAGAAAATTTATTTAAACTTCGAAAGGCTGTTTCTCTCTTATTTTTGAGTTTTGATAAAAAAACTATTTGAAATATTTGCTCGTCTATTTGATTTTTACACGCTGTAAAAAAAAGCATCAACTAAAAACTCACCTGTATATAAAATATATATTATATACATACTATAATATTATACTATAGATAATAATTAATAAGAACTAAATGAGTTATTTAAATGGTGAGGATTGGCTGTTCATAGCTATGGGATTGTATTTAAAACAGGGAAATAAGAAAAAAAAAGAAGAATATGGGTGAAAAATTTGTTGGAAATGCGTGATTCAAGAAGTCATGTTTATTTGATTAATGAATTACATCTTGAACCGCTTGATTGGAATAATTATTTACGAATGGATGAATTAACTTACAATTATTTACTGGAATTAGTTACCCTATTTATTAAGAACCAGGACACAAATATGCGAAAATCTATTTCTGCACAAGAAAGATTTGCAGCAACATTGAGATTTTTGGTTGTACAAAACACAGAACTCCAAAAACTGAACTGAAAAAAACCCACACACACAGCAGTTTACTTGAAAACTGAACTAAAGTCGTTCAAAAATCAAGATGCATTTGATGAGTTCATGCCTGACTTCAGTGTTGGTTTCAGTGTTTATGTGTCCCACACATTATCATGCTTCACTGAACTATAAGTTTGAACACTGAACTGTGGCATAAAGTTTGATCGTGAGTGGGGCCTATAAGAGTGATACTATTGAACAATCTCGCCGTTGATATTTGCGAACTGTCATTTTTTTTCCATCAATGTTTGCATTCAATAGCGCATGACGGAAAAAATCTTAAAACTCGTCGCATAAGGTCTCTATGCGCTCTGTATATAACAGACCTTTGAGCATAAATTTGTATTCGAGATATTAAATTAAATTTCATTATATCAAATCTCCTTCGCCATAACAGAAATACGGGTCGCTATCACGTCGGCGTAAAATAATAATTAATATACGCGCGGACAGTGATTTCGGAGCCGGCGACGCACGTCTGCCGCACGAAAGGAAACGACAGAGAGGTGTCGTTTGGTTTTAACCGACTCCTAAATTTATTAACACGTTGACTGCCAACCAGTTTTTGACATTTGGTCACCACAGGCCAAGAGTATTTGTTGACAAATATGTCGTTAAAATGTTATAAAAGTAATCAATATGATGTGTAATTGTGTTTTATTGCATTTTATTTAGTTTTTTTGACGGCTTGGGCTGAGAATGGCCATAAAATATCTCACAGATGACGAGGTAGCGCCCCGTGTTTTAACATTTTACATTAGAACCTCCATTACCTCCTTACAATAGATCTTCTTTGTACCATTTTTTCTATGTTTTCATTTATCGTAAATATTTTTTATGATATTTAGTTTTTTCTTAGGAAAGTAAAACGTTATTAAATGTTATTAAAAAAAGACAATGCGCATACTTTGGTCATATAATGAGGTCACAAAAATACAAAATTCAAGAAATCATATTAATGGGGAAACTTGAACAAAAAAGACCCCGAGGTAGAAAAAGAACATCGTGGCTTGACAACATTAAAAAATGGACTGGCTTCAATTTTATTAACCTCATCCGTACTGTCCAGGATAGAGCAAAATGGAAGAGAGTGGTATCCAACGTCCTCTAGGGGATATGGAACTAATCATCATCATCAGTGTTTATTTTGTTTTATATACGTTCTTTTGTATAGCATAAAAGATACCTTGTTTTTACTTATAATCCCTTTTCTCAGGCCAAAATTCTGTATGTCACTATGTTCGTACAGTCCAAGAGAAGCTATATCCACTATTAAACCAATATAAAAGTGAGCGCTAACGATACACCGGTGTTCGGAACAGAGACCTACTCGGTGTATCTCTATCGATACACGCGGCCTACACAAAGCACACCGGGTGTATCGCTAAAGATACACGTGGCAGCCAACGTGTTAATTTATTTATTGCAGTCTATATTTGTGGCGCCTAATTAGGCGACGTTTGTTATTTTAAACGGAGGTCGTTTCGAAAAACAAGAAAGAAAAAACGGTCCCATGCACTGACGGCGACCAAGAGCGGCGTTCAACATAATATTATAGAGGTACCTTATAGGTTCGGTGCACCATCTTTCGGGCGCCGGTCCATATTCGCATTCCGTGTCCGAATCGCATCGATGCTGCCGCTGCTGTCTCGGCCGCGATTTCTGTCGCAGCTTCCATTTGCCGGACGACGTCGAGCTGCTTCCGGGCAACGAACACTGTTCGCCGGCGTCGCGGCACGACCTCGACGAGCCCGTGCGACGGCTGCACGACGACGAGCCCTGACTGTACGGACAGTACCCGTCGTGGCCGCCGCCGCTGCTCGCGGTCCGTTGAGGCGGCATCGGAGGAGGCTGGCAGATCGCCGCCGCCGCACGTCTCGTCTGAGGCGTGGCGGGAGGCGGTTCTTCCGGAGGCGGCGGCAAAAGAGCCGCCCAGTCCGGCGCCGGCACAGTGCCGACGAGCATCGTCGTGGCGTACGGACTCGGATTGTCCGACTTGTGGCAGTTGTAAAAGGTCGACATGTTCCTGGCGTCGACTTCTGCGTAGTCGGCCTGCGGGCGGAGCAATTTCACGTCGGACTGACATTCGGCCGGTCGCCAGCCACGATCTATCCACAGTGCGGCGTCTTTGGCGCGCGGAGTTTCGGAGGGCGCCGCCAGCGCGCCGGTCAGTCTCTTTCCGCGCCTCTTTGCGTACGCGAAGGCGACGACGCCGGCCAGGATGCACGTCGCCGCGGCTCCGACGACGCCGATGAACCACGGCTGCAGCGCGAACAGCATCGCGGATTCGTTGCCGTCTTTGGGGCGCGCGAAAGGTTGCGCCGCCTCCAAAGACAGCGAGACCGGCTCGCTGAACGGGCCGTTCCCGATTTTCGTGAAGGCGGCAATCCTCGAAGCGTAGACGCTGCCGGCCGTCAAATTGCTGACGAGGACGTATGTCGTGCTCGCGTTAAACGTCATCTGAACGACCGGCCTCGTCGCGTTGTCTCGGATCTGCAGTCGATAGCCGATCAGAACGCCGTTGTGGTGTTGCGGCAAAGGCGGCGACCACCTTATCCAGCCGGCCGTCGCGTTTATCTTGCCGGCCCGAACGTCGGCCGGCGGAGCCGACGGCACGTCTTCGAGCGTCCGAACGAGTTTCGTGTTCGACGGCCGACCCTCGACCGATTTGTAAAACGGAGCAACGAAAAACTCGTACTTGGTGTGCTTTTTCAAATTGTTCACGGTGTGGCTTCCGCTCGGGTTCGACACGGTCAACAGGTTGTACTTCTGAGCGCCGCTTCCGCTCGAAAGGTCTCGAAAGCGCACGTAGAGTCCCTCGACGTAATCGCCGTCGCTCACCACGGTCCAGACAAGTCGCACCGAGCTCGAAGAGGCGGCCCTCGCCTCTCGGAGATCGACGACGTGGGTCGAGAGAGCGAAGCGCGCCGCTTCGAGTTCTCCGGGCGCAATCGTCCTCGCGTCGGCGGCCAGCGTTCTCGCCGGTGCCGACAGTTCGCTCGGCGGCGACAGGCCGTGAACGTTTTCGGCGCGCACCAAAAACACGTACACGCTGTCGGGCTTCAGTTCGCCGACGGTGAGCGTGTCGGCCGGCACTCGGTGCGCGGCCTCGACCCATCCGGACTGAAGGTCGGTGCTCCAGTGTTCGACTGTGTAGCCGACGATTCCTGCTGCGGAGTCGGCGCCGCCCTGCCACGTCAGAGTCACGGTGCTTTCGGTGGCGTTGATGACGCGCGGTTTCGACGGCGCCGGCGGGAAGCTCGACGGATCCGGACTTCGGTGCATTTTGGTTCCGCCGACGCTCAACGACGCCGACCAGGAAGTTTCGCCGCTCGGCGAGCTGGCGGTGCACGTGTAAGTGCCGGAATCGGAAGGCTCGAGATCTGCGAAAAGCGCAAAGAGAGGTTATAATAGGTAGGTACACTATACAGGGTGTCCCATTAAGAATGGGACATAGAACAACCGCAGATTCTCCAATTCAAAATAAAACGATTAAGCGAAATATGCTTAGATAAAATGTTACTCGTTTCCGAAATACGGGGTGTTGAAGTTGAAAACTGAAAAATTATTAATGTCCATAATTTTTTTAATACACCGTATAATTTTACTCAAATCGGCACACTTGTTAAATATCATAAAATGCACCTAACAATAAAAAAATTAGTTCAGTACGCTCTACCAGTGGCGTACGGCAAGAGTAAGTAATGCTTGTACCCCTTCTAAATGTTACGCCGCTGTCTAAATTTTAATTTTGACTATAATTTTAATTTTTTTGATATTTTCTAAGTCAATAATGTACACTTGTTAGTTTGTTGTAAAGTCATTGGTTTTCGAGATATTCGCACTTTTTTAAAGATAAAATTGTAAAAATGAATATTATTAATAATAATACAAATAAAAAGTGCATGTCTATCTATCTTTAACTGCGAATATCTAGAAAACCAATGACTTTACAACAAACTAGCAAGTGTACATTATTAACTTAGAAAATATCAAAAAAATTAAAATTATAGTCAAAATTAAAATTTAGACAGCGGCGTAACATTTAGAAGGGGTACAAGCATTACTTACTCCTGCCGTACGCCACTGGTAGAGCGAGTAACATTTTATCTAAGCATATTTCGCTTAATCGTTTCATTTTGAATTGGAGAATCTGCGGTTGTTCTATGTCCCACTCAGTCGAGCTGCACACTCACCGTCAATGTCGAGCGAGCCTTCGGCGGACAAAAGGACGCGAACCGACGCCTCGAGCGGCCTCCCGTCCTTGGTCCATTTGATCGTCGGTTTCGGCTCTCCCGTCGCCCGGCACGGCATTGTCGCTTGACTGTGCACCGGCAAAGTCTGATTTGTTGGTCCGAAAATCATGACGGGCGGCGGCAGGTGTTTCAGGTGCGACGTTACCAGAAGATGAGCGCGCACGCTCACAGAACCGGCGACGCTCAGCGCCGAACACACCAGGAATCCGGAATCTTCTTGGGCGACCGCGTGGATTCGAAGCGTGCCTGAAACATATATTATATTTTTTGTTAATATATTTGTCTGAAAAATTGATTGATAATTTTATTTATTGAAGAGCTCTAATCAGACGTTAGTTGTCAAAAAAAATGAATCAAATAATATCGAATAATTTTGATAATAGGTACATTGAGCGCCATAAAACTGTTTCGTATTTGTTATTAGATGATAGTCAATTGTTTTCGACATTTGACATAGGTATTTTTAATTATTTCAATTTTGGCATCTCAATCTCAATAATTAATCTGTCGCGTGCCATAGGTTCGCCACCTTTGAACTATACTATTTAAAGAATATATAATATTTTTATTATCCATTTCTTGAACTCGTTCGTACCTACGTAATGTTATTGTAATCTCCTGCCCTAGCACTGGTTCTCCAAGTTGGGCAGAAAATCCTTTTCATTGCATAAATGAAAAAGCAACGCTCTATGTCATTAAGAGACATTAATTAAATAACAGTGCAATAAATTGAGCCCGAGTTCGATCGAACGCGCCTAAGTAATAAATAATAAGTAATAATAATATTTTATTCAACACGCGTGAGTAATATGTAATTTCGGGGACCTGCTAAATTCGGGAGAAATAATAGATTATTTCATGTTGACGCGTAGAGTGCTAATAATGAGCCGTACAGTGTGATAATGAATTTTCTGGACCAATAGAAACTCAGTAGCAAGCCCAAGCGTGAAATAATGAAAAAAAAAAACTGCACGCAGCTTCTGGACCAATAGGAACGTGGTAGGTGGTATTGTATATATGAAAACAGCATCGCAATTCAGTGAAAGTCATGGCAATCTTGTGTGCATACACTGACGGTGGGTACGTCAATCAATGAAGTGATTTATTATTTTTCCCTCTTTTATCAGGGCCCCGATTACATATTACTCCTGCTAGTTGAATAAAGTATTATGTGCGACCATTGATCGAAGGAGAATATTCCACTCGCGTGCGTTTTACGCTCATGGAGTCATGGAATCTTCTCCTTCTCTCACTAGTCGCACAATATACTATATTATTGAAGAGTTCTAATCAGACGTTAATCAAAGATTTGAAGACATTAATTAAATAACAGTGCAATAAATTGAGCCCGAGTTCGATCGAACGCTGCCTAAGTAATAATAATAATAATAATATTTTATTCCTAAAAGATCTACAAGATGCTTGGATTGTCATGCAAAAATCGGTTTTAGAAAAATTCGCTAATTTTATAAAAAGACTGAAATTAAAAACTTTTTAAGCGCTATTTTGAATTTGTTGGAATATTTTTTATGTGAGATGGCAGATTGTTAAAAACTGCTATGGAAAAATTCATAGGACTTCTTTGAAAGCTCACAGTATTACATTTGGAAGCTTTGATAGCTGTACCATGCCTAGTATTGTACTGATGTGTGTCCCCTACCATGGGTAAGGAGTGATCACGAGTTTTTATATATACAGCAACGTAATATACAGAGTGTCCCATTAAGAATGGGACATAGAACAACCGCAGATTCTCCAATTCAAAATAAAACGATTAAGCGAAATATGCTTCGATAAAATGTTACTCGTTTCCGAAATACGGGGTGGTGTTGAAGTTGAAAACTGAGAAATTATTAATGTCCATAATTTTTTTAATACACCGTATAATTTTACTCAAATCGGCACACTTGTTAAATATCATAAAATGCACCTAACAATAAAAAAATTAGTTCAGTACGCTCTACCAGTGGCGTACGGCAGGAGTAAGTAATGCTTGTACCCCTTCTAAATGTTACGCCGCTGTCTAAATTTTAATTTTGACTATAATTTTATTTTTTTTTATATTTTCTAAGTCAATAATGTAGATACACTTGTTAGTTTGTTGTAAAGTCATTCGTTTTCGAGATATTCGCAGTTTTTTTAAGACAAAATTGTAAAAATGAATATTATTAATAATAATACAAATAAAAAGTACATGTCTATCTATCTTTAACTGCGAATATCTCGAAAACCAATGACTTTACAACAAACTAACAAGTGTACATTATTGACTTAGAAAATATCAAAAAAAATAAAATTATAGTCAAAATTAAAATTTAGACAGCGGCGTAACATTTAGAAGGGGTACAAGCATTACTTACTCCTGCCGTACGCCACTGGTAGAGTGAGTAACATTTTATCTAAGCATATTTCGCTTAATCGTTTTATTTTGAATTGGAGAATCTGCGGTTGTTCTATGTCCCATTCTTAATGGGACACCCTGTAGACAAATACAGGGCAGTGTCATTATAGTTATACTATGTAGTTTGAAATAGGGAACACAAGAATCGGTATTTTTTAGACGAAACATGTATCTTAGCCCCATTTTTTGTTTAACGAAAATTTTTTGACATAATCCAGTCTGACCCCAGCAGAGGATTCCGTATTTTAAAAAGGGAAAAATGAAATACCTATACCTACACTTCCTGTTTGCAGCGCTTAAAGTAGGTACAGTCTATTGAAAAAAAAAGTTTACCTTGAGCCGAGACCTGCATTCGTCCATAAGCGTTGTCCGGAAACATCAGCAACTGAGATCCTTCCTTCGTCCAAAAAACCGACGGCGGTGGATTGCCGGCCGCGGCGCATTCGAACGTCGCAACGCCATTTAAACCGACCGTTTGGTCGGCCGGACGAGTCGTAAACACAGGCGGTGCTGAAAAAAAAATAATATATACATTTATTTTTGTTGACGAACAATCCAGAGTTGTAGGTTAGGAACATAGGAACTTGTACCTATTGGCATATATTCAAGGAGTATATCTATACTAATATATAAAAGCTGAAGAGTTTGTTTGTTTGAACGCGCTAATTTCAGAAACTACTGGTTCGAATTGAAAAAAAAAAATTTTTGTTGGATAGCCCATTTATCGAGGAAGGCTATAGGCTATATAATATTACGCTATGACCAATTGGAGCGGAACATCAATGAAAAATGTTGCAAGATGTACCTCAAAATTAGTCCGTTCGACAAATATTATCAGGTGAAATGCCTTAACTATATATTGAAATATTAGCGCACGACGGTTACAGGTCGAATAGCTCAGTCGGTAGAGTGCAAGATTCTTAATGCCAGGGTCTTGGGTTCAAGCCCCACGTCGGCAATATATATTTTTATTTTTTTTATTTTCTACATTGCTTTCTTCTAAGGTTTACATTTCAATTTTTTAAAATTTTATTACGACTAATTAAAATTAAATATTTATTATATGCCTTGAAAGAAATTTTATTAAGTACTTAAAAAAGTATATAAATAGGTACTGGTTTTTAACGACAAAAACTTTTGAACGGTAACTCCGATCATTATAAAGTTTGGACACAACATTCATCTCGGTAAACTAAGATGAATGTGCGTACTCATGTCCCTTTCTTCCCCATTCGTTCTTTTGCACCCGGGTGAAACCGGGCGGGACCGCTAGTTATATATATTATTATTTATTAATTAATTAATACACGTCGATCGTTAACCGTGTTCTTGGTGAAAAGCATAAGTGAGTATATTATAGGTATATAAACGCTGCAAACGCATAATATTACAAGCGGGAACCACTCACAGTGCACGGAGAGGGTGGCCCTCGCCGAAACCGACCCGACAACGTTCTCGGCGCTGCATATGTAGAGGCCCTCGTCGGATGTCGCGACGCTGTCTATTCTTAAAGACTGGTCGTCGAGGATGCGCGCGCGACCGACGGGCATGTTGCCGTCGTCGCGACGCCACAAAACTGTCGGCGTCGGTTCGCCGTCGACCGAACAGTGAAACAGCGCTCTGTCGCCGGCCAGGACGGTCACGTCGGCGGGCTCTTTGCGGAAGGACGGTTTCACTGCGAAAAAAATATCAAACATTTCAATCGTGCAAACTTGTTGAAAATTATTGTTTCGGCACCCCCTCCCCCCACTTTGATAGGCCTGCACATTGCACAATAAGTACTATCGCTGTACTATAGCTATATACATATTATATAGGTATAGGGTCAAGTTGTCAACAGTGGCTCAGGCGGGTACAGTGAATCATTGCTAAAAACGAAATAAGATTGATCTATAACGCCATTCTTTTCATAATATAACAATGTATAAGTATTTGACGTGAAGTTGTCTATAGTACACGTCAGCCACGTGTGCTTGTCAGTTCAAGTGATACATGTAATTAGTGTTGGGCGATTATGAATGATATGTATAATCGAAATATTTCGATTATGGCCGAATAATCGATCATTCGATTATGGCAACCGAGATATCATTCGGTTGAATCGATTATGAAATATGAAATGAATATTCAATCCCGACACAGTACTATTATATATCGATATATCATTCGGTATCTGCATCTACATGCACTGGGATGGGAAGGCTTTGCTAGCACTGGAGAGTGGGGGTGTTTCGATTGTACATACTTTGTAGTTTATTGGATCATTCGATTATGGCAACCGAGATATCATTCGCTTGAATCGATTATGAAATATGAAATGAATACTAATCCCGACACAGTACTATTGCTATGTCGACTGTCGATTATAATATGATATATTGATATATCATTCGGTTTCTGCATTAAATTTCAATTTTAATGTTTAACTCATTATGTAAATTGACGATGTATCCATCTAGGGATTAAAAATACATTTCTATTTCTATTCGATCATATCAGTGATTCCATTATTAATATTGTGTTAAGTAATATTAAAAAATCGAAATTGCAAAGTTAGCACATAATTAATAATCGATGTTTTGAATGATCATTCGCCTTACACTGTAAAAGTATATAAAACGAAATTATAAACTGCCAGGTTTGCGCATCATTCATAATCGATAATTCGAACGATCATTCGATTTATCATTCATAATCGATAATTCGAATGATCATTCGATTATAAAAACCGATTATTTCGATTCTTTCGATTATTGAAATGTATCGATTATGCCCAGCATTACATGTAATTGTTTGTTTTATGTGTCAAAACTTTTTTTTTACGAGGTAAGCTTCATCGTACTTTAGTCAATCGAGGGTACTACTTATTTGCATGTTTTTGTTTCATTATAAACTGCATATATTTAGGTACATTTTAACGTAACAATTATAATCCATACCTAAACTAAAGTTAAAATTTTTGACGTGAGATATCAAAATAGCACACAGTGGTTCAAGTAGACTGAGTAGACAGTGAATAAATGATCCACTCTGTATCTAACATTTTTTTTTTATTATTTTAACAAAAAAAAAAACAAGTGAAGCGGCTGCTGTGGCCATTATCACTACAAAATGATTACAATACTGCAAAAATTACAAATTTATTAATAATAATGGAATTTTACTTATAAGATAGGTAAGTATGGTAAGACGTAAGTAACCTAACATTTTACTAATCAACCAGTTAATGTCTGGATTTTTATTTCATTTCTTTGATAAAGCATCGATAAAACCCATTTTTAACCGACGAAAAACAAAAACGGAGGAGGTTCTCAATTCGACGCGTATATATTTTTTTTAATTTTAATTTTTTTTTATTTATGTATGACCACGCATAACTTTTTACAGAGTAGTCCGATTTTGACAATTATTTTTTTGTTTGAAAGGGTATACCCCGAAGTTGGTCCCATATAAATTTGGTAAAAAAATTCCAACCCTAAGGGTAGGAAAACAGGGGATAATTGGATTGTTCACTCACTGATTGTAATGTATGACCACACATAACTTTTTACAGAGTGGTCCAATTTTGATAATTATTTTTTTATTGGATAGGGTATACCTCGAGGCTCGTCTCATATAAATTTGGAAAAAAAACTCCTACCCTAAGGGTAGGAAAATAGGGGTGATTTATAGTTCACTCACAGATTTTCATGCTTTGTGTATTACAATTATAGATTATATAGCGACAAAAAATTATAAAATAAAAACTTTTTAACAAAAAATTAAACCGCCGAAAAACTGAAAAGCAAAAAATAATAAATCTTTTTATTTAACTAAGTTCTATCTAAGTAGTTGAACGTATGTGACAGTCTAGTATATCTAAGTAATTTTGAGTCGGCGTCAAACCATCAATGAACAAAGATCACTAAAAGAAATAACCAAATCAAATTAAAATAATACGTGAAATCTCCAGCGATAAACATTAACATTCCAAACATGCGCTCTCCACACGACCACTCGCAAAGACGTGTGCCATCAGTGTGCCCGTTCGGGTTGCTCTGTCGCTGACATTAACTTCGTGAACGCTCAGAGATTTCCGGCGAAGGATTGTTGACGCCGACTCAAAATTACTTAGATATACTAGACTGTCACATACGTTCAACTACTTAGATAGAACTTAGTTAAATAAAAAGATTTATTATTTTTTGCTTTTCAGTTTTTCGGCGGTTTAATTTTTTTGTTAAAAAGTTTTTAATTATAATGATTCCGTGTAATCATACCTGAGACACTGTGTACTCAAGGCTGAACCATTGTACCCATCTAGCAGTACACAGTGAATCATTTTCTACTTAAAAAAAAACTTTTATAAAACATTTTTCTTTGCAGATAATGAAAAAAAAAATAATGAAAACTTAAATCAAATAAATAAATAAATAAATAAAAAAAAATAAATAACCACACTATACAGATGTCATATTTTAGTTTTCTTGGTACCTTAAAATTTTATGATATAGCCAATAGAAAAAAAGTGATCCACTG
Source organism: Xanthostigma xanthostigma (assembly GCA_963575645.1). Lineage (NCBI taxonomy): Eukaryota > Metazoa > Arthropoda > Insecta > Raphidioptera > Raphidiidae > Xanthostigma > Xanthostigma xanthostigma. The sequence continues at coordinate 11,879,669 of OY754474.1, forward strand.
TTGACAACTTGACCCTATAGGTATGTACCTATTACCTACCGTGAACTGTTAGCGTCGCGTCGTGGGATTCCCTCGTGCCAACCGTGTTCGTCGCAACGCACCGGTACCTTCCCTCGTCCTTCTGTCGGACGTCGTCGATCAGAAGATTCGAGCCGTCGACGAGTTTGGTGCGTCGACCGTCCAACGGCACCGATCTGCCGTCCTTTCGCCACGACACCACCGGCTCAGGACTTCCGCGAGGCGGCGAACATTCTAGGAGAGCAGTTTCGCCGGCCGCTACTCGGGTATCGCCGGGCTGGGCTCGGAATTCGTCGCGCAACACTGAAAATCACAACAGAATTGTTATATGATTTCAATTGTTTATTTGTTAATTTTTCAATCGTTATGATTTTTTTCCCGCGCCTTATCTATTATTATAAATTTAAATAAAAATTTATGTAAAAGGCGTTTTCTTAGCACAGATTTAACGAATATGTCATTGGTCTTAATTAATTTGCATTATATTAGTTACAAAAGCGAGAAATGCAGCGCGAAGCGCAATTATTAGAGGCTTCAAAATAGCACGAAATGGATTGGTGGGCGAGGGATCAACCGATCGGGATGAATTTTTTTTTTAAATACTGGAAATTGGGTCTACTTTAAATAGTAAACTGTCGGTGTGGGTGTCAGATGCACTGGAAAGAGTGCAAAAACTGGGCGCAAGAACTTTTGGCAAAGAACTTATAACTTTGGACGCTAATAACTTTTTTCCAGTACATTGGAGAGTTTTACTTGATAGACATTCAATTAAAGAGTAAACCCTAACGAGTCCAACGACCCCAGAACGATTGCTGTGGGATTATTAGAACGCGAGATATGAGCAATTGAAGAAAAAAAACAAAATCCAAGATGGCGGTGGACGGGGCAATTTGGAGAATGCGCAAATTCAGGTTAAGGTCTCCATCGAAGACCCTTGCGAATGAGCAACAAAAGAAAAAATGTATCTGAAATACAGTATGCGTTGTGCGCACATGGCTGACTATTTTTTACGTCTGGGGGGATGTTTGGTCATTCCAATTTGTCTGGCTGTTGAAATGTAATTTTATAATAGTTGTCTGAATAACATATATAAAAATCAAGCATTTAAAAATAAGTAAAGTTCATTCATTTTTCTCTGAGCTTTAAAACGTCTGTCAGAAGTTGTGGTCATCGGAAAGTGTCTGGCGATACTGGATACTAATTTATAGTGATATTTTACAAAACATATATAAATACCAGCCATTTAAATTTAAGTAAAGTTACCCTTATTTTTAGTCACCTTTGTCACCTGGTACCTGTACATTTGTCACAGACTCAATGATGGAGGTACGCCAAGCGTTCTAAGTACATAAAACACTACTCAAAACGTAAGGTTTCATTTATTTAAAAATAAGTTGTGTCTGGCGGCTCTGGGATCTTGGGCTATTATATAACGTTGCCATCTACCTACGTTACGTCGTAACGTTATATACGTTATATAGGTAGTTCAAACGGCTCAAATTTAAAAGAACGCACTTTTCACATTAAGCCAGGTAAGTATATCATGAAGTCATGAAAATATTTTCTCGACAATTTACAAGCTGGACGTTTCATGTCAAAACTATATACAAATTCTTAATACTTAATTATTAAATTATCATAACACAAGCATGTAGGTATAGCTAAGTACGAGTCGGTACTTATAACTGCTGTGGAATCTTTTATAGGTACCTACCTACTATCTATATTGAACAATGAAAAACAATTTGCAATCGGTTGAATAGTCTCTGAAAACACTTTCGACTTTTACTTGGGCGAAGCCGGGCCGGTAATAGTTATACTTATTATATAAGTAGCCTGCATCTTAAAGTAAAGTGTCGCCCATCGAACGGGGTGAAAAAACAGTTGTGTGGTTTTAAGAAACCCCGACGCAAGTGAAACTTTTATTGGATTGTAGGCGTTGGATTGAAGACACTTATTGTTGTATATTACGTATTTTATAATTTACAGTGTCATTAGAATTATGTAACTATTTTCTACACTAATTGTATTTTATTTTATATTTTAAAAAGCAGTCTCTGTGATCGTCTTGAAATAAATAAAGAGTTTAAAATAACTAAGTTGTATTTAATACACACCAAGTGGCGACGAGGTTAAAAAAAAAATTATAATAAAATGTCGACTATCGGGCATTTGAATGAATTTGATTTTCGATCGTGTGATTGGCCTTTGTTTTATGCAAGGCTTAAAAATTATTATATCGCAAATAAAATAGAAGACGACGGAACTAAACGTGCTATATTATTAAATATTTTAACGGAAGAATCTTACAAATTAATTTTTAATTTATGCAACCCGAAAAAACCTGAAGAAAAACAATTTAAAGAACTTGTTAAAATACTTGATGCACAATTTACGCCGGCACGTTCATATTATACAAGCAGATACGATTTTTACAACGCGAAAAAAAGGTCAACTGAATCTGTTATGCAATGGCTTGCTCGTTTAAGAAGTCTTGCTACACAGTGTGATTATACCGAAAGTGAGCTTAAATTAGTTCTTCGCGATATATTTATAGTGGGTTTAGACCCAGGATCTGTCAGAGATCGATTATTTGAGAAGAATTCTCTGGAGCTGTCTCTAGAAGATGCTGCTAAATTAGCACTCAGCAAAGAATCTTCATCGCAACACATGGAAAGGCTAAATGTGGCGGAGGCGGTAGAATCCGCGGTAAAAACTGAACCTGTCCAAAAATTGACCAGTGGGACCAGTGGCAGCGGAAGTTCTTCACCAAGAAAATGTCTTACCTGTGGAAGAAAGGGGCATATCAAAGCCCAGTGTAGGTATAAAGACTTTAGTTGCCATACTTGTGGTATAAAAGGTCACTTGTCTCCTGTTTGCAGGAATAAAAACAAAAATAATTCAAATTTGCACTTCGTTGGTCAAAATACTAATGAGGAATCATTTTTTGCGTTATATGATAATAGCAGTGAAAAACCTTTTAAAGTAAATTTATTAGTTGAATCAGTTCCTGTCACATTTGAAATTGATACAGGGACGGCTCTCACAGTTATTAGTGAAGAGTTTTGGAAAAATAAATTTTCCCATATTCATTTGCAAACCACCAATAAAATTTTGTGTGATTATGTAGGTGTTAAAATACATCCTTTGGGTAAAATTACCGTTAGAATTTTCTACAATAATATGAATTATCTACTTGATATATTTGTTGTTAAGAAGGGTGGTTCACCACTTCTGGGTCGAAATTGGCTTTGTAAATTAAAACTAAATTTTAATCAGATCAATAATTTGTCAGTAAATTCTGACATTGAAATTCTTTGTAATAAGTACAATGATATTTTTGCTGAAAAATTAGGTTGCTTTAATCAAAAAGAAATTGATTTAAAATTGAAAAATGATGCTACACCTAAATATTTCAAACCCAGACCATTGCCCTATCATTTAAAAGATAAAGTTACGGCAGAAATTAATCGATTGGTTAGTGAAGGAATTTTGTTGCCAGTTGATTATTCTGAATGGGGAACCCCAATTGTGCCTGTACCTAAAACGGACGGCACAATTAGAATATGTGGCGACTTTAAAGTAAGTGTTAATAAAGCAATTCATATTTATAAACACCCGCTGCCACGTATTGAAGATATTTTTATGAAATTAGAAGGCGGTGTGGAGTTTTCAAAGTTGGACTTGTCGCAAGCCTACAATCAATTAAAGCTTAATGATGCTAGTAAAGCGGTGTGCACAATTTCAACTCATCTTGGGCTGTTTCAGTATAGTCGCCTCCCTTATGGCATCGCCTCTGCTCCGGGAATTTTCCAGAAAATTATGGAAACATTATTGTCTGGTATTGAGGGTGTAGTATGTTTTTTCGATGATGTTCTAATAACAGCTGAGACACGACAGTTGCATTTAGAAAGATTGGAAAGCGTATTTAATATTTTTAAAAATAATGGGTTGACTATTAAAAAAAGTAAATGCAAATTTTTACAAAAATCTGTGACATATTTGGGTCATACTATTGACAGCACTGGCATACGTACGTCAGATGATAAAATTAAGGCAATTCAAAATGTTTCTGTACCTAAAAATGTTTCAGAGCTACGTTCATTTTTGGGTATGGCAAATTTTTATTGTAAATTTTTACCTAATTTATCTTCTGTTTTAGAACCCTTGTACAATCTAACAAGGAAACATGTAAAATTTAAATGGACTAATGATTGTTCTAATGCGTTTGTTAAAGTTAAAAAAATGTTAATAACTTCCCCAGTGCTGGTACATTTCAACTCAAAATTACCACTTAAGCTTACTGTTGATGCTTCTTCAGTTGGGTTGGGAGCTGTCTTGTCTCATTGTTATCCAGACGGTTCTGAAAAACCAATTTGTTACGCATCTAAGGTTTTACTGTCTGCTGAGAAAAATTATTCTCAGATTCACAAAGAGGCGTTAGCCATTGTGTGGGCTGTTCGTAAATTTCACACCTATTTGTATGGCACTTCATTTAAATTAGTAAGCGATCACAAGCCACTTTTGGCATTGCTGGGTGAAAACAAAGGCATTCCACAAATGGCAGCGTCCCGTATGCAGAGATGGGCTTATTTACTATCGGCATATAACTATCAATTAGAGTTTATTAATTCTAAAAATAATTTTGCTGATTTTTTGTCTAGAGTTCCTCAGACCGACAAAGAATCATATAATTTTGATAATCATTCTTATGTAAATTATATAATGACTAATTGTGATTTGCCTATCGATTGCGTAAAAATTAAAAACGAAATTAAAAATGATAAAATTCTATTTAAAGTTTTAAATTTTATTCGAACAAATTGGCCAAATAATATTAAAAAAATTGATGACGAGTTAAAGCCTTTTTACATTCGTAAAAATGAGCTTTCAGTGGAAAACGACTGTATAATGTGGGGTCACAGAGTCGTTATTCCACAAAAATTCAGAAATAATATTTTATCCGAATTGCATAAGGCACATATGGGTATAGTTAAGATGAAAAGCTTAGCTAGGTCATATGTATGGTGGCCTAAAATTGATGCAGAGATTGAAAAACTAGCTGCAAAGTGTGAATCTTGTGCAAAAAGTAGTCCAAGTCCACCGAAATCGGTTTTAAAGCCATGGAAATGGCCTGAAGAAGCTTGGTATAGAGTGCATATTGATCATTTCGGTCCATTTCTAAATAAATATTTTCTTGTTTTGATAGACGCCCATAGTAAGTGGATTGAATGTTGTATAGTTAAAAATACTTCAAGTTTTGAGACTATAGAAAAACTACGCGAAATTTTCGCTAGACTTGGACTACCCAAACAGCTAGTTTCTGACAACGCTACTTCTTTTATGTCAAAAGAATTTCAAAATTATATGACTCGTAATGGTATATCACATTTAACTGGTCCTCCGTTTCATCCTTCAAGCAATGGTGCAGCTGAAAATACGGTCAAAATTGTTAAAAACGCGATTGTAAAAGCGAAAAATGATAATTCTAGTTTAATGACAAAAATTAACAGATTTCTTTTTCAATACCGTAACACCATTCATAACACTACTGGCCAATCTCCAGCTGTAATGTTAATGGGTAAACAATTACATAACAAATTAGATTTAATTAAACCTAGAATAATTAATAATCAGTCAAATCAAATTAAAAATTACAGGGGAAAGAGAAATTGCGAATTTGATATTGGCGATTCTGTTATTGTTAAAGACTACAGGAAAATAAATAATGTTGAATGGTGTCCTGCAATTATAACAAATAAACTTGGTTCTCATACATACACCATCAAAACAAAATTTGATAATTTAGAATGGACTCGCCACGTTGATCAGATTCGTGCTTTCACTTATAAAAATAATTCGGAGACTTGTAAAAGTCATTCATCCGAAGATGAAGACACTGCCGTCACAGGTAGTTTGGACGATGAAGCTGTTCCTGATGGAAATTCCAGCGAAACAGAGGTTCCTATTGTAAAAGCTAAAAGAATTGTTAAGCCTCCTGACAGATTTCAAGCAGGAACTTAAAAAGGAGGGTATTGTTGTATATTACGTATTTTATAATTTACAGTGTCATTAGAATTATGTAACTATTTTCTACACTAATTGTATTTTATTTTATATTTTAAAAAGCAGTCTCTGTGATCGTCTTGAAATAAATAAAGAGTTTAAAATAACTAAGTTGTATTTAATACACACCACTTATCCATCAAGATTAATTATAAACAACAATATTCACATGAATACACGAATAAAAACATGTAAACACTGTACAGCACTTGCCCGCATGACAGGCTGACTATGTGTTATACATAGGTACTACACGGTCAGCTGATGCTAACCATGGGCGCCGCCATATTGGCCTTGGCTGCTCTACCGAGCGCCTACTCCGAACGCCTTTCACTTTACCCCTACTCCGCGGCCGCCTGTAATGCGACATGCAACAGACGGCCAGAAAAATTCGGGGCGATAGAATAAAAGTTTCACTTTAAAAAACATTGAAATCGCTTCGTTAGTTTCTGAAATCGGTATATAATCACCGAAAAACAAACTAGGCATATTCCTCCTTTAGGTATATAATTATTATCCGACATTTCAGAGACTTTAATACATGATGCATAGGAACCAATGTTGTATACGGAATTTGAAGTGATTTCAATGCACGGTAAGGCCGCGGATTAAGAAACCTCTATGTTGGGTGATACGGATAATAAAAATGAAGCGTGTCTTCAGTTGTATAGCTCAAGCTGTATGTTATTCGTACGTTGAGACCATAATTCCGTAACATTTTCGATCTTACGAATCAATTTCTACAGTATAAGACGAGTACCTACTAGTGATGTTCCGGATCGTTAAAAATGTATATCCGCGGATACGGATCTGAATACGGATTTTTGGTTTCAAGATCCGCGGATACGGATACGGATCTTAACTTTCTTAGAGTACGCGGCGGTAAATATTGCACATCGACCTTTGGAAAGAGACTATATCTGTTATGGGAAAAAGTTATTGACCTCTTTAAGAGTTAACTCTCATAACAGATTGTTTCTTTCCAAAGATCGATGTGCAATATCTGATTATAAAGATAGTTGATTTAGTACCTTTGAGTTATGTACTATTAGTATGATACTCACTACGATAAATGTTTGCAATATAAAGGTGCCAAATACGATTTAAAAAAACAAAAAATAATCTGAATGGAATTTAACAGGTTTTCATTATTACCTTAATCACGTATACCTATATATAAAATTTCATCTTTGAATTGAAAATTAATAAGGTACCTATAAAAGATCCGTAAAATATCCGCCATAAACTAACGGATACGGATACGGATCTTTCTTCTCTCTCGGATATCCGCGGATACAGATACGGATATCCGGCACATCACTAGTACTACCTACCTATATAGCGCGTAGGTATACCATACAGGTGCAATGTCAAAAGGTGTACCTATAAGCAGTGAGCGACAACGCAGCTATTTTTACCCGGGTAAAGCCGGAAATAAGTTTTTAGTTCGAACAGCCATGATGACGCCTGCACCATAGTAACTAAGTATAAGTATATTAAATGAATGCCGTCTGCACCATTGAAAACAAATCCCGCCACCAAAAGGTCCCTAAGGGACGTATATCTGAATGCATCTCATATTAGTCACGGCCTGGGGCGAGGCCCTGCAGCGATTAGATAGATACCTATCGCTGTGAGAGCTATTTAGACAAACCAAATACGTAGCTCGAGTTTATTTTAACGAGGACTTGCAGTTCGTTCGCGAATGAATCGTTCAGTAGTTTTTAAAAAACGGATCAATAAGTAGGGGTACCTAAGTACCTACCTATACCTATACAGTGGACCCCCAGTAATCCGACAAACATTTTGCAGGGCAGTGTCGGACTATCGAATTTGTCGAATTATAGAGTACTGTCTACTCTGAAGTACAAATCATACTTCATTATGTATGTCAAATTTAGTAAATTAAACAACACAATAGAGAGCTTACGTTTTATTATAAAATTAATGTCATTAATGCTATACAGAATACATTTCAATATAATAAGATTAATAAGGTAATTTAAGGACGTAGTCCTATCTTCAGGCTCGTTTTCAACCGTTAACTCAGAAATTTTTTTTAATATCAAAATAATGTACGATGTTTTCAATTTTGTTACATGTTTTTACTGACATCGTAAACTAAGACAAAAAAATTTTTTTGCTTAATTTTACGCCATTTTATAATTGTTTTTTTAACCTAAAGTAGACAACTTTAAGTGGAGGTAGGTGGGTAGCGCGGGTGATAACGTCACTTGAAGTCAACTGAATTATAAAAATTAAATTGGTTATTGTTTCGTAGGCTTGTGGCTCTATCCCGTACTAGAAATAAACATTTTTATTGATAAATAACAAAATGGCGGGTTTTAGAAAAAAAACAACGAGAAAATCGTGATTTTTTCGTTAAAAATCGGTTAAAAAAATAGAAACAATTTTTATAATTAAGTAATTCTAGTACCGGACGGAGCTATTGTTGTGTAAAATACCCTGTGCAAAACTGAAAGCAATCGGTTGTATACAATTGTTTCAATCACCCGCGCCACTTAGAAAAACGTAGTTTTGAGAAAAATGCGTTTAAAGCTTTAATTTCAGATTTCTTACAAAAAAATAAAAATGAATATTTACACTAATCAGCTATGCCTGGTGTATATTAAACCTTCCGTTTCTTCAAAGGCATCGTTTTCTGTTAATTTGTTTGCTCTACTCTGCGAGAGTATAAGGGTAACGTGATAACAATTGAGAGAAGAGCAGGTAAGAGTCTTACCGTAAGACCGTTGCTGCTTTCGACTATAATATGCTATAGATTTGTAAATATTTAATATTTCGGTCTACAATTTTTACAGTATTTTCTCAATATATTATACTTACTAAAAATGTAAAAAAAATAAATTCGTTTTTTCAAAACCCGAACACCAGACTACGTCATTAAATAATATTTTAAGGTCATGAAAAAATTTCTTGTGACAATTATGCAATAATGTCAGAGGCTATAGGATAATTTTATTAAATTTTTTGTACAAAATTACGGTATTTTCTCAAAAAACCTAAACTACATTCGGCGATTCGTCCACATAATGTCGAGAATCGATCATCCATGGCGCAGTACAGCGGTTCGCAATCACACTCCCCCAACAATGTTATATAATAGGTCCCAAAGCTACAACTTCTTATACCGCGGATATATCAGTGCATCGCGGATTACCCAACCGTGTGTGGCACGTGCAGGACCGCATGACTGCAACGTCGCACGCCGACCTGCTCTCGGGTCCCCCTCGAAATATTATAAAAAAATAAAACAACAATCTGCTTTTTGTCGGTTTTTTATGTTTTATTTAAATTCTGCACTCAATAAACTAACAGGCACACATTACAAAAATGTAAACAATAACTGAATGGGCTTTCTTTGACTTTCAAACATCGCTACCTATATCTTGATTATTTATACAAGGTTAAAGCGATTTTGCCTGTTTCATAAATCGTGTTCTTTTTAAGTGACTTAAAAAAAAATAAAAAAGCGATTACCTATATTATCTATATTTAGTGATGTGCCGGATCGTTAAAAATGTATATCCGCGGATGTATATCTGAATACGGATTTTTGGTTTCAAGATCCGCGGATACGGATACGGATCTTAACTTTCTTAGAGTACGCTGCGGTAAATATTGCACATTGACCTTTGGAAAGAGACTACCTGTTATGGGAAAAATTATTGACCTCTTTAAGAGTTAACTCTCATAACAGATTGTCTCTTTCCAAAGATCGATGGTCAATATCTTATTACAAAGATAGTTGATTTAGTACCTTTGAGTTATGTACTGTCAGTATCGTACTCACTACGATAAATTTTTGCAATATAATGGTGCCAAATACGATAAAAAAAAAATAAAAAATTATCTGAATGGAATTTAACAGGTTTTCATTATTACCTAATCACCTATATACAGGGTGTTTGGCACATGAACCGACACAATTTTTTGGGGGGTTCTCGTGGTCATTGTGATCATTTTAACCCTAATGACTAATTTCTAAATAGACGTTAATTTTTTTTTTTAATGATTTTTAAATTATTTTTTTCCACTGGTTTTTATTAATACAGGCACTTTAAAAGTCCATAGGGTCTTTTTCCTGATAGTATTTGCATAAAATTATGATACATTTAGAACAAGGAGTCATTCGAGAACTCAATAAATGTATTTTCGTATCTCTAGTACCAAAAACAACCAGGTTACGATTTTTTGAAGGCAATTTTTAGGTCAATTTTCGAAAATAACTAAAAAAAATCGTATCTCGATAACCATGACACTTAGGGCAAAAGTCATTGGAGTTAAAATGATCACAATGACCACGAGAACCCCCCAAAAAATTGTGTCGGTTCATGTGCCAAACACCCTATATATAAAATTTCATCTATGAATTGAAAATTAATAAGGTAAAAGATCCGTAAAAGATCCGCCGAAAACTAACGGATACGGATACGGATCTTTCTTCTCCCTCGGATATCCGCGGATACGGATATCCGGCACATCACTAATTATATTATATTATACAAGATTTTCATGATGATTTTTTGTTGTTTCTTTTCAAGGCAACGGCAGCCCTAATTCTCATATTTTTTCTAATTTCATTTTTATTGTTGAAAGCGCTGCAATAATAAAAGGCTTCGACGGTGCAGGTCTCTATACATTAGTAATAGCCGTTTCGCATGTCGTTTTAACAGCAAACTAGGGAATCAAACGCGTCTAATTACATTTCAATAGGTACGCCTGCCAGCGTTGCCAGTTTTTTTTTTTTGCCAAGTCGGGATTTTGGAACTCTTTGAGTGAAAACAGCGGGATTTTTTCGTCGAAAGCGGGACATAGTAAAAAGTTAAAAACACGTATATAATCAGAAGTTTTCATATACCTATTTATCTTTTTATTTGAATTAAAATTACGTTTACGTGACAATAGTTAGCAAAAATAGCCATAGAAATTGTATTTCAATAAAAATATAATATTTTAAATCAGATTTATCCTATTATTAAATAGTTGAGTCTTATTCGTCTTCAGAATATAAAAAAAAAACAGAAATCAAAATCAAAAAAGTTTTATTCATTAGAAAAGTATGGCGTTTCAAACAATAGTCTGTAGAGTGAGTGTTACAAATTGCAACTTACAATAAGAGAATAATTATTTATAAGAATTACTTATTCATGATATTTCTGTGAAGATTTAACTTCTTTTAAAGTTATCCCCGAAAAGCGGGACTGAGCCTGTCCCGCGCGGGACATTTAATTTTGATTTAAAAATCGGGACGTCCCGCCAAAATCGGGACGTCTGGCAACGCTGACGCCTGCATACCTATAAAATGCAGGGAGAAATACAGGTAATACAGTCCACACCCGCTCAATACTCGCTAAAAGCTGGCGTTTTTATTAACAACCAACCTAGAAAAAGACGGTCTCAAAACCGTAAATTAACATTTTTATACCTATAGAAAAGAGCAAATAACAATCATAATATGGGTATTAAGAAAACCAAAACCACTTATACGAGTAAGTAGATATCTATACCTACTAATATATAAAGCTGAAGAGTTTGTTTGTTTGTTTGTTTGAACGCGCTTATTTCAGAAACTACTGGTTCGAATTGAAAAAAAAAATTTTGTTAAATAGCCCATTTATCGAGGAAGGCTATAGGCTATATAATATTACGCTATGACCAATTGGAGCGGAACATCAATGAAAAATGTTGCAAGATGTAACTCAAAATTAGTTCGTCCAACAAATATTATCAGGTGAAATGCCTTAACTATATATGGCAACATTAGCGCACGTCGCTTACGGGTCGAATAGCTCAGTCGGTAGAGTGCAAGATTTATAATGCCAGGGTCTTGGGTTCAAACCCCGTCGTCGGCGAATATATATTTTTATTTTTTTTATTTTCTACATTGCTTTCTTCTAAGGCTTACATTTCAATTTTTTAAAATTTTATTACGGCTAATTAAAATTAGGATATATGTATTATATTATGTCTTGAAAGAAATTTTATTACTTAAAAAAAGTATATAAATACTGATTTTAAACGACAAAACCTTTTGAACGGTAACTCCGATCATTATAAAGTTTGGACACAACATTCACCTCGGTAAACTAAGATGAATGTGCGTACTCATGTCCCTTTCTTCCCCATTCGTTCTTTTGCACGCGGGTGAAACCGGGCGGGACCGCTAGTAAGTTACTTATATACCTACAATATTTTTACAACTTGTAGGTACCTATGTCACGTTAAAAAATCCGTAGAAAAAATATTTCTTTACATTTTTTCGATATTTTTAAAATTTTATAATATTTGCACGGTTCACCGCCTCCTTTCTTTATTTTCAGAAAGTTCTCAATCGTTAGAATAAACATTTAAAAGAAAAAATTGTCGATGGAATCTATCAGCGTTTCTGACAAGATACCTATAAATACGAAAGGATTTTGATTTATATACAATCTTTTTCTGAAAGAAACTCGAAGCGATAGACCGGGAGTGTCAAACAAAATCGAGAATATTGCCAACAACTTTTGCAGGATTACTGAATGTCGGAAAAAATTAAACGTTTCGTTTGATAATGAAAATTCTTCGCGAAGACAGATTTTTTACTTTTTAGTATATTCGATATACAAAAAGGGCGGCGGCTGAGTGCGCTGTAGTAGCAGTACGTTAGCTGTGACGTCACCGTCTCAAGTCTCGATTGTATAGGTAAGATCTCACAGATTCACCTCGGGCCGAGATGTATTTATTAATGATGTACCGGATCGTTAAAAATGTATATCCGCGGATACGGATCTGAATACGGATTTTTGGTTTCAAGATCCGCGGATACGGATACGGATCTTAACTTTCTTAGAGTACGTGGCGGTAAATATTGCACATCGACCTTTGGAAAGAGACTATATGTTATGGGAAAAAGTTATTGACCTCTTTAAGAGTTAACTCTCATAACAGATTGTCTCTTTCCAAAGATCGATGTGCAATATCTCATTAAAAAGATAGTTGATTTAGTACCTTGAGTTATGTACTATTAGTATGGTACTCACTACGATAAATGTTTGCAATATAAAGGTGCCAAATACGATTTAAAAAAATAAAAAAAATAAAAAATAATCTGAATGGAATTTAACATGTTTTCATTATTACCTAATCACCTATAGGTATATATAAAATTTCATCTATGAATTGAAAATTAATAAAGTAAAAGATTCGTAAAAGATCCGCAAAAAAACTAACGGATAAGGATACGGATCTTTCTTCTCCCTCGGATATCCGCGGATACGGATATCCGGCACATCACTAGTATTTATATAGGTAGGTACACACCAAAATACTTCGATGATCTTTATAAACAGACTAACAAAAAAATTTATTCATTTTTGTCTAATTACGCCTCGTAACTTTCATATAACATCAACGTATAGTTGGAAAATCGGCAGAACATAGAGAGACCCGTTCGACGTGTTTGTTTATCACACCTAGTATACGTCAGCGCGTGTCAATCAGCGCCATGTTTGTCGCGCGGGTCTTTTGGCAAACATCACGGCTGACTTGAAATGTATTTTCATTAATTTCATTTAGATATTTAAACAGATTGAGCTCTATGACTGATTTTTCATAAATAAAGAAGTTTATTGAACCGGACATAAAAAAAAACCATAACCGGCTCCATATCTATTATGCGAATCTATATATTTAAATAAAAATTAAATGCCATGTTCAAATCTTTGATTAACGTCTGAATAGAACTCTTCAAATAAATAAAATTGTCGACCAATTTTTCTCAGACAATATATATATTGACAAAAAATAATAAAAATACAAATCAATATGATGACGTTTCGGTCCGGATTTGGATTTTCTTCAGAAATATCTAAAAAATATAAAAATTAATTAGTATTAAGTTATTTATTATCTAATAGATTGCACGCAAGATTGAATCATTCAAACTTTCAATCTTGCGTGCCATCTATTAGATAATAAATAACTTAACATGTTCTTTAGTAAGCCTATCACTTGGAAACGGCTAAACCGATTTGACTAACTTTTTTAAAATTGTTTGTAATAGTTCGAATAAGGGAAAGAATTGGAAAAGTGGCCCGGAAAATTGGTAATACTATATTAAAAAAATGAATTACGGTGGCTACCGCTGGTGTGAATTTTTATTTATTTAATTGAAATCCTCATCGAGACGGTTGACCGACAAAGACGACGAAAGCGTATTCGCACGATTTTGCATGGCTGCGTCTTTGTCGTGCGATGATCACCGGAATTTAGGGGTCGCACATATTGTGTGCGTTTCACAGTATCTAAGTTTTAATTTGTTAATGAATAGAGAAGCGCCAGATGGTGTTATTTCACAAGGTATCTGAAAAAGGGGCGAGAGGGGGGTAGAGTCCTACATTCGAAGGGTCGATCGGCATAATATTGTGTGTTTTTAATATTTTTTATATTATACATAAAGACAACACAAGGGTGCAGAGTTTCCACGCGGTTCTCGATTAATTTGTTTTAAATCCGTTGTCAGAGATTATTTTGTAAGTTCTTTAAAGAAGAGAACATTTTGATTGATTGAATGTAGAGCCGAAATCGTATTGTCGCTTACAAATTCTCAGTTCACGTTCGAGAGTCGGTTTGTTTCTATGCGTTGGTCCGTTTTTTTTAGCATTTTGATGGGAAATTTTCGAAAACCGTTATTTTACTCGCACAGTCGCTTGTTTCGTCGACAAAAATAAAAGTCAGCTTTAAGATTGCCAATTCTGCAGCAACAAAGAAAAAAATTGGTTGTCTGTAAAGTCGGTTTACGGACGATAGTTTTACGTGATAACGTATTCCGCTCGAATAATAAATAACCTAAATTTTAGTAGCTGTCAAACTTGGGCCGATCGTGCGCGGAACGTGACACATTTCGGAACGTGACACTTTTTCGTGCATGCAGCCGGTGTTTCATCAATTTGTTTCATCAATTTATAAGACGTTATCACGTCAAAAAAAATATGCTATATATCTTCAGAACGTATTTACGCAACAATTCAACAAAAGATCCAATCAACAATTCAATTTTAATGTTGAATAAGAACCTTTCAGGTCAGAATTGGAATTTTAATTCGCTTGATAAGCATGGCTGTCAATTTATTTATTACAATAATATTATCAAAAGTTTAATCAAGGATTGGAGAAAACATTTCTCCAAATAATTATGTTTAATACAATAATTGACCTGCAGTTCAAACGTGATTTTTAACCGAATTCGCAAAATTATTGAAAGTTGTAAACTTACTTATATCGGGTCAAGCCTATAAATATAAAAGATTGTCTGAAATATAATTGAAAATTAGTGCAGCGGCAATTTTTTAAAAAAGATGCTTCTTCAAAAAGTGTTTTAGTTGTTTGGCAGATATTTTTGAAATGAAACTTTCTTAGTCGTCAACAAAAGCTATAGATTCTAATAAGTTTCACTTCTAACGCGCGAGAGTATCACTAAAATAACCCCCATATCTCGACAACAAAAAAAACTAGCGGTACATTAAGTTGACATAATATTACAGCACTCTGTGGAAAAAAATTACAGCCGTAAAAAAGGATAGAATGGAAAATTCGAAGTTTCACTGTCGACTCCTCTACAAAGCTTTTCATTAGTTGTCAGTTTTTATAGTAGGTATAGACAGTGGCAGCGTCGAATTTGGTGTGTCACAAGGGTACCTACATTTTTATTCGAAAATTTTTATTCCTGCTGCATAACCGCTAATTAGGAACCGCACTTCTAGATATTTTCTTCTCTAATTTGGTCATTTTTTTAAACAACTTATTGCGTATTATGCGATCTGCAAACTATAGATGCAGACTGTTCTTTTTTATAAAAATATCGGCGATACCAAACCGATACGCTTATTGTGAATTCAAAAATGAAGGTAATAATAAATAAGTCACAAGTCAGATTTTTTTTATTAATATAAAAAGTAGAGACATAGGTTAATATTAGATAATTAAAAATTTTAGTAATTGAAATTAACATTGATAAGATTTTTGTTTAAAAAACAAAGTAATCTTAACTTTTGCGGAGAAAGGCAATTTTGCAAGTCTGTTTGAATAAGACCTGCGCTGGAAAATAGTCTCTCAGATGCGACAGAACTCATTTGGAAACTAAAGTACTTCTGCGCAATTTTTTTAAAGTTTGGGTATAAGACGTCATTGCGCCAGAAAACGAATGGATCTGCATCGCTTGATATATTGGGAGACCTTAGGTATCTCTCGACTTCTTCTTTGAGAGAATTACACATTTTTGAATTAAAAAATATCGTTGAATCGGTCATATAAATATCGTCGATACCGATATATCGGCTAACCCGAAGTATCGCCGATATATCGGTATCGGATGCATCGCTACTATACGTTCAAGAATTTCTTTTATTAACACTTTATCGTTGGTTGTCAAAATATAAGCCGTTCATGAAATCTTTTGCATTCGTCGACAATTTTTTTAAACGGAACGCCGAGCAGGTTCGACGCGTTGGAACCCACCCCCATTTGGCGCCACCACTGGCAGTATATATAGACTTGAAAAATCGGCCGCCTCTTGCTATGACAGTTCGCGGAATAAATATGTGATACAATTGAGTGGATGCGGGACGAGTTCTTCGTGTGTTGAAGTTTTTGTGCAGATGGACTTTGTTGGAAAAGAACAGAGAAGAAGTTATTGGAGTTAAAGATGAAACTTGTTCGAGCGGAAAAACGAAACGGATCCACTCACCAATAAAACGTCTGCCATTTGTCAGACACAGTACCAGTGCAAATATATTGAAATTATTGCTGGGCCGCTTATAAAATGAAGTCTGCATAATCGGTCGCATCATTTTATTATCTTTCCAACGAGTCACTTCAAGAATGTCGTTTCTGAAATTGAACAGTTATCTTTTTGCAAGATTGACTTAAAATTCTACCGCATGCTCTTCTCACGGAAACCCATAAAAGTTCAAAGATAATAAACTTTGTACTGAGAGTCAGTGCGGAACGGGCTTTATTTCTTTAATTTTTAATTTGAATGAGTACCTAGCTTTAATTCGATAATATCGCAGCGAGCTTTGGACGGCGCGGCGTTCTATTGTTTTACAAAACAAACTGGGGTTTTACAGAGCACAGTCGACTGTTTTAATGGGCTCCGATGATTGGTTGACAAGCGAACATAAAGAATATGATTGATTAATCTTTTAGGTACCGTCTTTTATTCGGGTCGCGAAGGGTGCACTTTACGGGGGTTGAATCAACAAATTATTATAAACTATGCCTTCAGTATCTATGTATATACCGTTATACAGAGTTAATAAACGGTGTTCGCTGCAGAGTTGCAAACAAATAAAAAAAATTTGAAAAGAAGTTTGACCCTGCAGGCCATCACTGTAACTTCCCGCTATTTTCGAGTTCAAAACGCTCAAAAATATATAAAATATAGCAAGAAGTTTATTTTTTAGCTCTTCGAGCTCAAAAAAAAAACACTTTGTTACGAAATTTTCGTTCACTATATCTCATGAACAAATGAACCGATTTTGATGCGATTTGCGGCAGTCGACTCAATTTTTTATCCTAAAAAAGTAATTTATTACAGAAAAATCGATCTAAAAGGAATTTTACGAGCAATTTAAAAAAAACACTTTTTTACAAATTTTTCGTTCACGATATCTCGTGAACAAATGAGCCGATTTTGATGCGGTTTGCGTCGATCGACGCAGTTTTTTTAACCTAAGAAAGTAAATTATTACAAAAAAATCGATTTGATAAGAATTTTACGAGTAATTATAAAAAATTACTTTTCTCCTAATTTTTCGTTCACGTTATCTCATGAACAAATGAACCAATTTTGATCTGGTTTGCGGCGATCGACGCAGTTTTTTTAGCCGAAGAAAGTAATTTATTACAAAAAAATCGATCTGATAACAATTTTAAGAATCATTTTAAAAAAACACTTTTTTACGATTTTTTCGTTCACGGTATCTCGTGAACAAATGAACCGATTTTGATGCGGTTTGCGGAAATCGACGCAGTTTGTTAAGGAGAAGAGCTGATTAGATTTTGGAATTATTCGGTTTAGTAGTTTAGAAAATATTTTGCAAAAACAAATTTTAAAAAAATTTTGAAACTTGTTTTTTTAAGATTTCTCAAAATTTTTTGGGCCGAATCGTTTCAAATTTTCAGGAAGTCTAAGTTCACCAAGATCACGTCAGATGCCGCAAACCGCGTTTCAGTCGGACACTCCGTTCAAAAGATATAAAAGGTTTACATACATACATACACACACCCACACACACACACACAGCCCTACGGACATCATCGCCAAAATAGTTTTAATAGCTTCCTAGGACCTCAAAACGTCGAGATCTGGCGAAAACTCGATTTTCGAAAATCGGGGTGAAACCAATAACTTCCCGATTTTTTTTTAAAGCGGGAAGTTAAAAATAGTAGTTCAGAAGGTGACCGCTTCTTGGTTATGCACATTCTTTCGACAGGCGTACCTATACTTTCCCTGGTTTGCACAGTATAATAACAAATGAAAATTTTGGAAAAATTTGTTTGTACAGCGACGAAGCATAATATATTGGAACCCGAGCGCAAGCCAGTGACTGATATCGTGTCGTTAGCAGTCGGACCGATATATCTACAAAATGAATGGGTAATCAGTAAGTGACTGACGTGTAATTACCTATATATACATACATATATATATATAAGGGAGAGCTCCGTGCTTGTTCCAGGACCCCATTTAGTGTTATTTCCAATTTGTACATATCCCTATATTATTAAACGAGCTAATCTTGTATCTACCTATGTACCTATCTACCTATGTCCCTAAATATTTTCTCGAAAACGGCCCTAACGATTTGGATGAAATTTACTGAAAAGGGATTTTGGGGGGCAAAATATCGTTTTAGCTAGGTCTCATCTCTCGAAAAAATCGTTTTCTTACAAATTTTATCATTATAAAAATCAATTTTTTGACGTATGAAAATACTATTAAATATTATAAGTACGTTTTGGAATTTTATACAAACAATGAAACAATTGTTTTCAAAATATTATGACAGTTAATCTTTAATTACTATCCAAGTGAGACTTAAAATAAATACGTATTTGAATATCAGTATTTTATTTAACTTTCCGAGCAAAGCTCGTTCACCCAGATACTATTGTGCGAAAAATTTCATTTGGCGCTGTTCGAACAATCACCCTCCCTACCTACATTGGATCAGAAGAATTGTACGAAAAAGGGGAAAGTAATTTTACCACTTTAGAGTCATTCTGGTTCTTTTTATCTGCGTTAATTTTATTACCGTTTTTCATTTTGTTTCAATAACGCAAAAAAGATGTCGCGGGCCACCAAGCAGACACTTCGGCCGTAAAGAGTTCTGGCTCCTATTAATTAATTATTACCTAGTCGTAGATATATACTTTCAAGTGAAATTGCGTCCTATTATTATATGGGTAGTATTTAAACGAGTGACTGTAAATTACAATTTTGGGTGACAAAAATAATCAATTTGGGTTACTGTATTACTAAGTGAGCGACTGACTGCGCGTGACGAGAAATCAACAGAACATCAACTTACAAACATCCATTTGAGTTACTTAAATTACAAAATGGGAAACTTCATAATATTTGAGCGACCTAATATTTGTTTGAGTGTCAACGTTACGTCCTGCATTTTTTTCAAAATTTGGCAAATGATTTATTTATTCTGAACGGCATTTTGTTAATAGTTTTCTAAAAAATATATATTTAATTGACTGTCAATTAAATATCTATTTTTTAGAAAGCGCAGTTCTATTCAAACAATTAACTATTTAAATCTTTGATTAACGTCTGATTAGAACTCTTTAAAAAAAAAATTGGTTGTCTGTAAAGTCGGTTTACGGACGATAGTTTTACGTGATAACGTATTCCGTAATACATAACCTAAACCTCCCAAAATTTGGTTTCAATCCGCTTATCCTTGGTGTCGGAATGATAAGAAATGTCAAAAGTGACGTTTGCAACTTGCAAAGTATTATGTTCTAATAAAAATTAGTTATTCCAATAGTTAACTTAGAAGGCTTTGCATTTCACAGAATACTAATGTCAAAAAATTGAATTAAACATTAGAAATTCAGCCGTTTTCATGTTGCATTTATACAGCTATTTTTCTATATAAATTTGTATAAAAAAACTGTTTAGGCAAATTCTGTTATACGAAATCTATGTAAAATGTTCTCCTCTTTCGTTTAAGACTGGTTTCAAACCGATCTGATTTAAATTGAGCGAGAAATTAGCAAAAAGCACGCACAGGGTCAGGCGGAACGTTAGGAACGTTACGCGTTACACTTTTTCGAACATGCAGCCGGTGTTTTATCAATTTATAAGATTGGTGATTCATCAATTTATAAGACGTTATCACGCCAAAATAAAATTATCGACCAATTTTTCAGATAATATATATCCGTTCTGAAGAAGATCCAAATCCGGATCGAAACGTTAAATGTATTATTGATATTTTTTGTTAATAATATATTGTCTGAAAAATTGGTCGATAATTTTATTTATTGAAGAATTAACTATTTAATTCGCATACCCTGTTATCGTTCACCCCGGAATTGTTTTTTTAAAAACTCCACATTTGCCCCTTCCTGTTTCACTGCGAGACAATTAGCATACCCCTTTATCAAAAAAAGCGGTGGTTTTCAATCTTCATGAAAATGTGAGTTTTAAGTTGTAGTCTCAAAGTGAAAAAAAAAAATAAAAAGTAAAAACAAAAGAAGATATCTGCTTCAAAATTACCGAAGGCATTCTAGTTGCTCACTTAGTAATTTAGTCGCTCAAGTTATTAAAACAGTAGGTATCTCATCATCAGTCACCAAGTTTTTTTTTTATTCGACCGTTTTATAATTCCCCTTATTATATCCGTCCGTGTACGTATAACAATGGAACTGTCGGAGCAAAATTGAACTGTGACGAATTTATTAAATTCGAAATTCATTCAAGACGTCGTTCTCTTTTGTTTGATTAGATTTATTTTCGATTGCCTATCTATTTTAACAACAGTTTTAATTCAGTTTCTTTCACTTCGAGAAATATATACAACTTAAACATTTATTTATTAGATATACAGTTTGCCAACTGTTAAGCCGAATAATGTAATAGCTGTCGCCGTTTTTCATTCAAAACAAGGAAGAGAAATCTTCCCGCAGGCGACGGTTTAATCCAGCGGGAGACTTGCAACAGCTGTTGGCACGGTTTTTAATCCGCCATTTAAGATATAACGATTAATCTCAACTCGGTTTAAGCGTTAAAAAAAACTAACTAAAGTTGTACGATTAGCGACACTCGGAGGAAGTGCAACTTCTTAGACGCAAGACAGAAGGTGTTATATTATGAATCTCGACTGTGATGCTGTTATGACTCGTGTGGTTGTTAAAACTCGCTGATCACTCGTTTTAGCTAATGTTACGCCTCGTTTAAAAATAATGCATTGTTGCAATCCAAATACACAAGCCACTAGGTATGTACCTATGCTGTGACATTTTCTTTCTTTGACAATACAGCAAAAATGCACCGTTTTATGCGATTTTTTTTTTTAATATTTATCACTCTAAGAATTTCAAGTCAATTGATTTAAGTTCCAATTGGCTCAGTGGTTCCGGAACTATTTTTCTGGAAAGTTTCTTTGAAATTGATTCATCTTAAAAATGATTTTTTCAATTCATTTTGAACCATGATGGAAGCTCTCTATACAGGGTGAGGCACATAAAGTGTTACAAAGCAATAGCACTCAAACTATTGATCATATCCAAAAATGTTTCCGACAAAAGTTTTAGTGTTCGAGAAGGTCGTCATACTGGACCACCCTATTTTTTTATCGGTGGAGGCGCTGAAGCTACGTCAAGGTCAACTTCACTTTTTTTAAACGAAACCATGTATTTTTTTTCGATGACATTATTAGCGATTTTAAGACGAATTCAGCAACCTACAACACAAGGTCATTCAAATTATTTTATTTTTATTTATTTAAAAAAAAATTCAAGATTTTTATTTTTAGAATATTCTGTTCAATATTCAGAATATTCAAAATAGTCACGTATGTACCGAAATTACACCACAAATGTCATCAATTCGAGCATCTTCCGTAGGTAGACCCAAGCAAAGGTTAGTGGATCCTTTAAAAGTGAATATTTCGATATGTTTAGATTTTTCGACTACGATTTTGCGTGATTAGAATGACCTTGTGTTGTAGGTTGCTGAATTCGTCTTAAAATCACTAATAATGTCATCGAAAAAAATATGGTTTCGTTTAAAAAAGTGAAGTTGACCTTGACGTAGCTTCAGCGCCTCCACCGATAAAAAAATAGGGTGGTCCAGTATGACGGCCTTCTCGAACATTAAAACTTTTGTCTGAAACATTTTTGGATATGATCAATAGTTTGAGTGCTATTGCTCTGTAACACTTGATGTGCCTCAGCCTGTATAGATCTTCTCACACCTTTTAGTGTAAAAAAAAAAATACTCACCGGCAACCTGCAAAGTGGCGTTCCTGCTGTACGCCGTTCCGGCAATGTTTTTGGCGACGCACCAGTAAACTCCGTCGTCTTGTTCCCGTTTTCCGTGCAGCGTCCTCAGAAAAAACAGGGAACCGGCCGGTAAAAGAACGCGATGCGATTTGTTGTCGGAGGGCGAAGTCTTAACCGGTTCTCCGTCCTTCCACCATTCTATCGAAGGCTCCGGGCGACCTTCGGCTTTGCAGTTCAATGTCACGGGTTCGTTTTTTGCGACGGTTATGTCAGACGGATGCTCGGTTATGCGCGGAGACCGATATTGACCTAGGAGGGAAAAAATACAATTATTAATTCTTACAAAGTTCTAAACTTTTTTAACAATCAAGTTATCTGTCTCTCCAGTTTTAAAGACAAATGAGCACAGTCATGAACCAGCCGGACATAGGTAAATGAATAAAAAATGTCGTGCAGTGCCGGCGTTGTTTTTTTAACTTCCCGCTATAAAAATAAAAAAAAATATTTTTTTTTCAAAAATCGGGAAGTTAATTATTGGTTTTATGTGTGTGTGTGTGTATGTATGTATGTAAGCCTTTTATATCTTTTGAACGGAGTGTCCGACTGAAACGCGGTTTGCGGCATCTGACGTGATCTTGGTGAACTTAGACTTCCTAAAATTTGAAATGATTCGGGCCAAAAAATTTTGAGAAATCTTAAAAAAACAAGTTTCAAAAATTTTTAAAAATTTGTTTTTGTAAAATATTTTCTAAACTACTAAACCGAATAATTCCAAAATCTAATCAGCTCTTCTCCTTAACAAACTGCGTCGATTTCCGCAAACCGCATCAAAATCGGTTCATTTGTTCACGAGATACCGTGAACGAAAAAATCGTTAAAAAGTGTTTTTTTAAAATGACTCTTAAAATTGTTATCAGATCGATTTTTTTTGTAATAAATTACTTTCTTCGGCTAAAAAAACTGCGTCGATCGCCGCAAACCAGATCAAAATTGGTTCATTTGTTCATGAGATAACGTGAACGAAAAATTAGGAAAAAAGTAATTTTTTAAAATTACTCGTAAAATTCTTATCAAATCGATTTTTTTGTAATAATTTACTTTCTTAGGTTAAAAAAACTGCGTCCATCGCCGCAATTTGTTACAAAATCGGCTTATTTGTTCACGAGATACCGTGAACGAAAAAATCGTAAAAAAGTGTTTTTTAAAATGACTCTTAAAATAATTTGTTATCAGATCGATTTTTTTGTAATAAATTACCTTTTTCGGCTAAAAAAACTGCGTCGATCGCCGCAAACCAGAATTAAAATTGGTTCATTTGTTCATGAGGTAACGTGAACGAAAAATTAGGAAAAAAGTAATTTTTTAAAATTACTCGTAAAATTCTTATCGAATCGATTTTTTTGTAATAATTTACTTTCTTAGGTTAAAAAAACTGCGTCCATCGCCGCAAACCACATCAAAATCGGCTCATTTGTTTACGAGATATCGTGAACGAAAAATTTTAAAAAAGTGATTTTTTATATTACTCGTAAAATTCCTATGAGATCGATATTTCTGTAATAAATTACTTTTTTAGGTTAAAAAATTGCGTCGACTGACGCAAATCGCATCAAAATCGGTTCATTTGTTCATGAGATACCGTGAACGAAAATTTCGAAGCAGTGTTTTTTTTTTGAGCTCGAAAAGCTAAAAAATAAACTTCTTGCATTATTTTATATATTTTTGAGCGTTTTGAACTCGAAAATAGCGGGAAGTTACAGGGATGGCCTGCAGGGTCAAACTTCTTTTCAAATTTTTTAGCATGTGCCCCTCGTGTTATAATTCTAGGTATTATAGTCTATTCATATAAGAATCATAACCTCATTTCAGAGGTATTTTAACAAGAATTGTTTGACTTTATTACAAGCATAAATAAACGACATCGAGTAAATATTAAAAAGAAAAAAAAGTTACGCATTCAGAGATAAAGCGTCAAATGATAAATGACCTGTTATCGTTTCTTCTAAACGACACAACCGTTAAAACAATCCGTCGCGTGGAACACGCAAGTAGGCTGGCTTAATCTCAACAATGTAGTTAAACAAACGGAATAACAACACACAGATATTTTTCTCCGCCTAAATTAAATGACGTTTCGTTAAAGAAGAAAGCAAAATAGAACTTCGCTGGCGCTGTGCCATTTCGAAAGTTACTGTCTTTTTCATTTTTTATTTTAAATGAAATTTTCGTTTCATTTCATAAACTCCCCAACCATACGAGACAGCGCGCAAATAACGCGTGAGTCTCATCATAAACAAGAGTTTCGGTTTTTACCATTTTTTACGGCAATCCCGTTTTCTAAATTCTGCTTTTTGTTGTTATTATTATACATCGAAGCCCTCGATGTATATTGTATTCGCAATAATCCTGTATGAATTCCTATGTCATATGTTTTCTCGAGTAACTGAAATCTGGGTTCGACGAAATTTTGGACACAGATGCGTTCCCATCATGTCAAGAGCCTTGCTAAGTTTAATTAATGAAACTAAAAAATTAGTGCCCTTTTAGCCATAATTTGTCAAACAAACCTCCGTAACTTCTGTACGATGCAAGCTACAAAAAAAACTATCGAAGGAGATTTGTGCATCGGTTCATTATCTTTCCGACTGGCATAAAAAATGTATTGCTATCTATCTGCGTCTGAATGTAATAAATTAATTTCTGTTGGCTTGACTGAAAATAATTTTTTCGGTTATTGCCTTATCTTTTTTAATTACTTTCCAATTATCACTAAATTTGTTCTAAACTTTAAGAAATCGCTTCTTGTCTGTAAATAACATAACTTTCAATGTTGTAAATACCTTAAAAATACTTTTTTGCATAATTTTGGATAATTCTATATTTCAAACGACTGTCAACTCTTTTTCCCGCAGAGTCAATTTCTGACTCACTTAGCATATTCATTTAAGTAAAGTAAAATCTCGTTTCTCCAGTTGTGACTGATAAGAATTTTCGGCGGCCAAACGGCCGTTTTTGGCCGATAACCGATATGATATCGGTATAGGTAGATTCCTACTTGTAACTGGTTGTCTCACGTTCAATAGGTTTGTGATAAATTGTCATGTATAATCTTTGTTCTGCTTTGAAAACATGTAAAGGGTCTCCGAAATAGATAATATTGAATTTCGAAAACGCAGTTTCACAAAATAAAAAATTATTTATAAAACAATGATTTTATTTTTTGTTGTCGATAAGTAATAATGTTTGTACAAAATGTTTTTAAGATGCATTCATAAATAACGCGTTTAAAACTAATAATTAGTCAACTGAAAACAGACGCCTAGCGCTTCTATGTATTATTGCTGCGGATTCTATAGACCCGTTAACAATCAATTAATAAAAAAAAAGCTAACACTGATAGACAGACCGTTTTGTAAATGTATCGATGGTATAACATTTAATATACAATTCAATATATCTTTTCTAATTTCTGTACACACAGTTACTCAGGAAAAAAAACCCGAAGGATTTTCTGTGAAAAGCGCTAGCTTTTCTTGTTATTATCTGTGTTCGAAAAAAAAAACTGACGGACGCGGATTGACAGACAGACGCACACAGTTCAAAGTCTTCGCCTATTAGATCTTCGCTTGCCGCGCAAATTCTGAGGAGTGAATAACACGCAAATCACAGAATTATATGACTCATAAACATCTGCCCATGGTTCGCCGTTAACGGATTTATCTATGCCTAAATCAAGTTAACGTCGTAAAAACAATTTACGATCGTCGTACTAGGTGCATTATTATTATTATTATTATTATTATTATTATTATTATTATTATTATTATTATTATTATTATTAATAATTGAAGGAGATTTATTTGGTTGAGGAAAATTGGTTGTCTGTAAAGTCGGTTTACGGACGATAGTTTTACGTGATAACGTATTCCGTAATACATAACCTAAACCTCCCAAAATTTGGTTTCAATCCGCTTATCCTTGGTGTCGGAATGATAAGAAATGTCAACAGTGACGTTTGCAACTTACAAAGTATTATGTTCTAATAATAATTAGTTATTCCAATACTTAACTTAGAAGGCGTTGCATTTCACAATATACTAATGTCAAAAAATTGAATTAAACATTAGAAATGCAGCCGTTTTCATGTTAAGACAAGACATACGTTTGCTTCTAATTTCCATGTACGGCAAACAAAGACAACCGACCGCGTCGCGCCATGCATTAGACAACATTGCATTTATACAGCTATTTTTCTATATAAATTTGTATAAAATATTTTTCTATATAAATTTGTATAAAAAAACTGTTTAGGCAAATTCTGTTATACGAAATCTATGTAAAATGTTCTCCTCTTTCGTTTAAGACTGGTTTCAAACCGATCTGATTTAAATTGAGCGAGAAATTAGCAAAAAGCACGCACAGGGTCAGGCGGAACGTTACGCGTTATGCGTTACGCGTTACGAACGTTACGTTACACTTTTTCGTACATGCAGCCGGTGTTTTATCAATTTATAATATTGGTGATTCATCAATTTATAAGACGTTATCACGTCAACAATTGAAAATAAGCTTTACCAGTGTATCGCTTGTGGCCAACGTTTCGAAAAATATATTTTCATCATCAGGCCCTGATGATGAAAATATATTTTTCGAAACGTTGGCCACAAGCGATACACTGGTAAAGCTTATTTTCAATTGTTCCTCAACCAAATAAATCTCCTTCAATACATATTTTGGAACAAAACTTCTACTTACAATTATTAATAATGCATTATTATAAATTATATATATTTACCTATATTTATATTTATATCGTTGGTTCAGTGTTTTTATTTCAATTTACTTACGCAAAAATGTTTTGCGGCAATCCGTATATATTTCCATTTTCAAGAATGCGGAGCACTATAGCTTTGGCTGATTTAAGATTAGAATTGAACTCTCAGATGTATGTAGTTTAGTTTAATGTAAAAAAAAGATAGCTGCACCGTTGGTAATTGTATTATTTATAAACGTTGTAATATGTAGGTACCTATAGTATAGTATACTTGTTATTGTTGGCTGTAGTTTCACTGCGGAATTGACCGCACACATTGCCAGCCAAACTCTGTCCAACGCACTGTCGAGCGTCTATATCAATTAGTGATGTGCCGGATCGTTAAAAATGTATATCCGCGGATACGGATCTGAATACGGATTTTTGGTTTCAAGATATTGCACATAACCTTTGGAAAGAGACTATCTGTTATGGGAAAAAGTTATTGACCTCTTTAATAGTTAACTCTCATAACAGATTGTCTCTTTCCAAAGATCGATGTGTAGTATCTCATTATAAAGATAGTTGATTTAGTACCTTTGAGTTATGTACTATTGGTATGGTACTCACTACGATAAATGTTTGCAATATAAAGGTGCCAAATACGATTAAAAAAATTAAAAAATAATCTGAATGGAATTTAACAGGTTTTCATTATTGCCTAATCACCTATATATGTATATATAAAATTTCATCTATGAATTGAAAATTAAGAAGGTAAAAGATCCGCTAAAAATTAACGGACACGGATCTTTCTTCTCTCTCGGATATCCGCGGATACGGATACGGATATCCGGCACATAACTAATATCAATCTATACAATATCTATCTATCTATCTATATCTATCCTAATTCAAGGCACATGGAAAACATTTGATCCACTATAGCCACATTTTTCAAATCGGTTAAGTAGTTTCTGTCAAATCGCACATCTACACTATATAGTAGATGCCCGGCGCGCGGATTCGGGCGGGCAACAATTTATCACTCGAACTTCAAATCAATTACTTATATTGTTTAGTGGGTACAATATTACATTTCGCACCGCCTTTGAGATAAACTTGAATTCAATTCAACTCGGAATCAATTCGATTTGGAGTCGGACAAAGCCGGAGCGGACAGTCGATATAGACCTAAACCTTCCTCAAGAAATAAACCATAGAATGGTAAAGACTGCATTCAAATCTTTTCAATAGTTTTCGAGAGCAGCCGACACAGATATCCAGACAGACAGACAATCTATATATATACAGAGTGAGGCACATAAAGTGTTACAGAGCAATAGCACTCAAACTATTGATCATATCCAAAAATGTTTCCGACAAAAGTTTTAGTGTTCGAGAAGGCCGTCATACTGGACCACCCTATTTTTTTATCGGTGGAGGCGCTGAAGCTACGTCAAGGTCAACTACACTTTTTTAAACGAAACCATGTATTTTTTTTCGATGACATTATTAGCGATTTTAAGACGAATTCAGCAACCTACAATACAAGGTCATTCAAATTATTTTATTTTTATTTTTATCCAGAATACTCACGTAAAATCGTAGTCGAAAAATCGAAACATATCGGAATAATCCACAGTAATAATAAAGGATCCACTAACTTTGGTTTGGGTCTACCTACAGAAGATGTAAACACTTGTTTGAACGTTGTTTTCATTTCTTGCGATACCAATGTTTCTTATCGGCAGCAAGTACGCATTTTCTGTTGACGTATCACTTAGTTATGCATTACCTTCTAATGTGAGTGCATCGGATTGCGAAAATGAACGATTTTCAAGAATCTTTTGATATGTTAACAAGTGCTTACAAGTCGAGGGTCATCATTTCGAGCATCTTCCGTAAGTAGACCCAAGCCAAGGTTAGTGGATCCTTTGAAAGTGAATATTCCGATATGTTTAGATTTTGCGAAATTAGAGTGACCTTCGTGTTGTAGGTTGCTGAATTTATCAATCGTTAGTAATGTCATCGAAAAAAAAAATACATGGTAATTTCGTTTAAAAAAGTGTAGTTGACCTTGACGTAGCTTCAGCGCCTCCACCGATAAAAAAATAGGGTGGTCCAGTATGACGGCCTTCTCGAACACTAAAACTTTTGTCTGAAACATTTTTGGATATGATCAATAGTTTAAGTGCTAGAGGATATCTGAATAATTGCAACGGTATTCTACGCGAATCAGTTCTGAGACGACCCGAACACGGTAGGTTAGGTTACCTAGTACACATGTATGTGTGTGCATTAAGCCGTGGTAACGTGATATTATGATGGATTGATTTCACGTTCCCCGTGTTTTTTATTGTTTTACAAAAATGCATTTCTCTCCGCCAGCCTGCACGATAATGGGGCAGGTCTCTTTCTCATAACGAATTGTAACGCGAGATAAATTATATACAGGCGCGTAGAATACAGGACGGTTTCAAAGCGCATTCGCGAACGGAAAAATATAACACAGTAGAACACTCATCTGTTTCTAATCGATTCGTGTGTGTTATCAATTTCTCCATTATCCTCAGTCATAATATAGACCAATCAGGAAAAGCGTATAATATTAAATTGAGATTAAACGTATTTTTCCATTGACTGAGTATTATATAGTACTAGTCGGTGCCCGCGGCTCTGTATGCGATTGAGATGAAACAAGGCAGCGCACAGGGGGGCCAAGTACACTAATTTGTGGCAGAAACTCCAATGGTAAAATTCGACAGCAGGTAGTAAATAATACTTAGATACTAAAGTTGAGTAGTGCGTGTACTCGCTACCACCAAGCGTCGAGCGCAGATCATGCAGTCATCCAGTTCAGATCAGTTTGATTGTTGGTTATCCTAGCGACTATACGAGCGGAATGAAATTTGGCTATTACTTTGTGTTAACAGTGCGCCTCAGTGTTATTATATAAAAAATTGCTTTTAGCATGGAGTGTTTACCCTTAGGTTGGTCTTTTGTTTCTTAGTTGTTATTACGGTTTTTAGGTACATAGGATGTTCTAATTATATAACCAAAATAAATATGTCAATTGCACTTGTTACTTGAATCTATATATATGATTTTACTTGTCATTAGGGCAGACCATGTTCCTAATTCTAACTCTGAATCAGTCTTCGTAACTTGTATTTGTAGAATCACGAACAAAATGTTGCGCATATTTGCGCCTTTTGAAGAAAATTTCAGTGAAAAATGAGACTATGGTAGTTGTCATTTTTAAGGATATTTCTTTCTTCTCTTTTAATGATCAGGTTCCATGGACACTAAACGCACCAAATGTCAGTAGTTTGAAGAAATAGATAGCAACGAATCATTAAGTGATAATGATTCCGACGTTTCCCTATAAAGTTGCTGCATAAATCCAATACATGTAATAATTATTTTTGGCAATGTAATCATATAGCATAAAAATATTAAATATCTTTATAATGTTCATTATAAATGTTTTATTTACCTAGAAAAACACAAAAAAATTTTAAAATAATTTCTGCCAACAATTTATATATTTGGCCCCAGTGTGCAGCGCCAACAGCACTTCATTACAGTCCTGCCGCGCGGGGCGCACAAAAATATTTTTTATACTAGCGTGATCTGTGCGAATTATTCGCACTAAATAAGTATGATAATTATCACTTTACAAAATTATTTTTTAAATATGATTGCAGGTATTCAATTCGTTTCTAATTTTGTACACTGCTTATAACGTTCTTCTTTTTGTTGTTAAAGAAATATTTTACTAAAATTGTCATATAGAGGCGCAAGTAGCAAAAGCGTTGTTCAGCGTTGCCCGTCAGATGGCAGTATGCAGTATTTACAATATGAAGGTCAGATGACAGATCGAAGTGTTAACGTTACGCCGTCAGATGTCAGACGTTGTTCAGAGTTTAATTAATTTAATTAATTTACAAAAACAATAGCAATAATAAATTTTTTAGTTGTCGATGTCAGTAGAGCAAGCAATTATCTGTAAAATGATATATAATTTATGTGGAGAAATTGTGTGGTTTTTTTCTAAAAAGGGAGGCAAGCATCTTAAACCTTAGCGTATTAATATATATGATACCCGTACTCCCACCATAAAATTACGGTACTTCCACCATGTACTCGAATATCGCTAGTTTTTTTGAATTTTTATTTTTTATCAAAATAAAATATAGTATGTATTAGTCACAGATTGTGTAGTTTTTATTGGAGAAAAGAATTGTCGAATCGGTTCTGTAGGTTCCGAAATTACCCCCTGCGAACAAATATAAACAAATTTTACCTCTTCAAATCATACAGTGCGGATAATAGTGAAGTGTTTGCTCGATTTCAATGTAAATCAGATAGATATTTTTTTTTTTATTTTGAAAAAAATGCTTCGGCAAAAGCCATTAGCATAACAAAAAAAAAACAATTACATGTATAATTACAAAATGTATGTATATACAATAGGAAAGAGAAAAAAAAAGTTACATAATATGTATTCTTAATTAAGTAATGTATTCTTATATAATTTTGTAAAAAAATAAGTGAAGTGCCGGTTTAGTGGAATGATAGAGATATTTGACACGTAGAGTCAACGTAAGATTAAATTGTGCCTATTTCTGTTTGACTAACCACATCCCTTCATAATACTATATTCCAGACAAAGTGCGCGGCGAGAAAGTCTTCTTCAAGCTGCTCATAATGAGCAATCGAGCCGCAAAATGAAGAGGGCCATTAAATGCTAATTACTCTATTAACGGCCAACGTGTTTTCGAGAATCGAACCCACAATAACACGTGTATTGTACAAACGGAGGGGTCGAACGAGGGACGCACGCTCTCTGTTATTGCTTCAACGACTCCGCTGTTATTTCTTATAACAGCGGAGTCGTCGAAGCAATTTAATGAGGACGTCTAATTGCGCAAAGTTTTCTTTTTGGGAATTTCAATTATCCAAATTCAATATTTTTCAATCTATTGTTTAAATCGAACGGTTAATATGTTTATTCAACTCATGCGCGTTATTCATGTTTTATCATGCCTAAAAACCGAACCCTAAATAGCCATTTACCGACTGGTGACAATTACTTGTCATAACTCAATGAAGATTCCTACTAGCTCGGCCATTGTGGAATAATGTCGTAACGAAATAGTAGGTAACAACAACTCCGTTGTTACCCATCGAGGCTAAAATTGAGAGGCCGAATGTTTTCGACATGGAGTTTATTCATAACCGGCTAACCTCAAACCAAAACATTGAATCGTGCTGTTTGGTGCTGTTAGTATTGACAGTTTTTTTTATAAAGAAATAAATAAATATTTACAGCATCTCATTAATAACAATAAATAAAACATGAATAAGCGCAATTGTTGAATAAAATTATGGGCGTAACTTGTAGGCTAAGTCATGACCTGTCAGCGCGATGAATGACTTAGACTACTAGTTACGACAATAACTATTACTTCCCACCTCTTTAAAAGTACCCACATATTGGAATAATTCCGATTTCGGAAAATTATATAATATCTTAATGCTTGATAGATAAGATACACTGTAAAAAATAAAGTTCTGACGTCAAGCTCCCTAGGCGCTTGACTGATTTACACTGAAGTGAAATCAATTTCGTTTGAACTAACATCAAATAACTTACGTAAAAAAAAATACTTTTTTTGAGTTAGCATGTAAATTTGGTTAAAAAAAACTGTTAAAATGATTAAGGATGTTTTGTAGGTATATTGAAAATGATGAGAATACGTTGAAATTTTAATAGATTATTCTAACAAGTCTTCTGAAGCTTCTATAAAATTTAAGGATTTTTTTACAAGCCCGTTCAAAAGTTATAGCATTTTTTAGGTGTAACAAATTTACACGTACTTAAATGGAAAACGCGCTATCAGGCCAATTCAAGTTCAAAAATAATAGTGAAAACATGATGAGAAAAATTTGTAAAATTGCAAACTAGTAGATTATATATCTAAAAATCATATAAGCAAGTAAAATTTAGTGGTTTCAATACTATTTACAGAGAAAAACTATAAAAATGAGTAATATTTACGATACTATTTGAATGCAATGTGTGACTCACAGATAAACATGGCAACCTCGTAAACAACTACAGCTATGTTCGCGATGCTAGCTGTCATTTTAATTATTTAAGCAATACAAAAGGACACAAGAAATATTAAAAATACATATTAAAAGTATTCAGTGATAATATTCATGTAATTTAGAACACAGTGTATATGTTGAATAAATGCTGGAATACAAAAAAGTAAGTAACAGATTTGAGATTTTGTTATTTTGAGATATAATAAAAATAATCGTTATGTTTATTGTAATTTTATATTTAATTTCTATTTTCAGCAATATTATATGCGCGCAATAATAATTATAACCGGCTTCTAAACTGTCACTCATGAAATTGGGCTTTAACCTCGAAGTATATAAAAGGTGAAAAGAAAACCATACAATTGAAAATATGTAACCTTTTTGTCTATTCTGCAATAAAACACGGCACTGTAACAGGAAAACATATTTGTAATTTATTTAATAATTAATTAAACTGTAATAAAAGAAAATGATTAAGTATATTTTTTTTTTATTAGTAAATAAAAGATTATAATTATATACATCTTTTTAGAAAAAAATGGAATTTATATAAATTATAGAAACAAAAAACTGATTTGAAATTTACAAATATGTGTATGATTTATATCGTAGTGGAATCTGTGATTCTCAACCTTTGTATGATATATTGAAGGGAATATTGTTGTAAGTCCTAACGTAGATAGGGCTCACTTGCTCAACTGATTTTTTACATCTGTTGTAAATGGTTCTTTAAATAATTGAAATGATAATTTATTTTATTAAATTATATTTATTAATGAGAAAAATATAATAACTTCTTTTATTGGCTTTTAAATATCGACTGCTGGTTTTACAATGTCTGAAATAAAATATTCTATTAGAATTACATAAGTGTTATTTTAGTTGTATAATTCGGTCATTTATAACAACATCCAATAAAGTATACTCTGAAAAATGCACATCACGGTACCTAATATTTAATAACATTAATAAAATCTCCATCTTCCAAATTGGGCGACCGAATTTTGCTCGGAAGTGTTCAATAAACATAGCATTAATTTGCTGTGATTTTGTACTATATTTTAAACTGTATCATTCCGAAACGATTATTTGACAGATAGTAAAGAGTTTAATTTTAGTTTAGTTTGAAGTTGCAGCAAATTATAACTACCAACTATTAAAAAGTCGCGGTGTTGACACGTTTGACTGGATAAAAATTACATCTTATTTTGTTTGATTCATTTGAATAAAATCAAATTTTTCATTTTCTGGGGTATATACCGGGCTACTAATTTTTTTTTAAGTATATTGCGATAATTTTTATCAGTGATTTGTAATATAAAAAATGTATTAATTTTATTTTTTAAAGTTGAATTCAAGGTACACTCACTAACAAACGTCATTTTGTAATTTTTACAAATATTGAAAATATTATTTCAAAATGAATTAAACGCAAACTAATTTCTATTTTATTAGAAATTTAATATTGAAAACAAGCTCGTGAAGAAAAAATATATCGTTTAAATACCGTATTTTAAAAAATATTGAAAGATATTGGTTTAGTGAAAATTTTACATACTTTTGTCTCCGATTGTATCTACAAATCATCCTTAAGTCAAAACTTTTAGATTTGAACTAAAACATTATTCGGTTAAATATAAAAATATGTTTGAATGAAAGTTTGTATGAAAGTCCCGGCAATATCGAATGGTGTTAATCGAAGCACCGAGTCGCTTGAGTATTATACCGTGCTATAAGTACAAGTATACTTAAATAGTGCACGTGAAGCAAACAGATCGCCGATCATTGATAACGTCGTGGCTTTCCAACCAAGAGTCCGAATTCAAATCCTAGTCTCGGCCTGCGGTATGTATTTTAGTCCAAATGGGTAAATAATTAATATAATATAAATAATATTAAATAAATTGTAATTAAATTTCAGGTTCTTCAAGCACGTCTGACCATTCAGTCCAATGTGGTAAGCAATTAATTAATATATAAATTAAGTTTGATATAAAAAAAATGATATGTATAAAACTCAGATGTAAAAAAAATCAAATAAATGGAAAAAATACAGTGTAAACTCTTTATAACGTCCTTTGTTATAACGAAAAACTCCCTATAACGTCGAAATTTACCTTAAAACCTATACATTAATACCCTCTTTATAACGCAACAGCCATTCTCTATTACGAGGAAATATGTTCATATTTAGGCGTCAGCAAATGTTTACAGACATAAAGAGGACCATTCTGAACCATCACCATCTATTCAACAAGCACTTGATAACGCCAAACTATAGGTATATGTGTTTGTATATGTGTTTGGAATAAATTAATTTTGTGAAAATTGGTTATTTTTCTTTCTTCCCTCCATATAACGAAAATTCTATATAACGAAAAAAATGTTCGGTCCCTTAAAATTCGTTATAAAGAGATTATACAGTACATTGAAGATTATTGTTAATTTGGTTGTTTTTATTTCTTCACTCCATATAACGAAAATTCTTTATAACGAAAAAAATTGGGTGTTTTTCTTTCTTCACTCCATATAACGGTAACTCTCTACAACGATAAAAAATGCTCGGTCCCTTGAGTTTCGTTATAAAGAGTTTACACTGTATTTTGTATTTTTCATTTAGTTCAAAATCAGCTTGATATTTACTTCGAATTAAATGGTAAGTGTTTTGTTTAAAATAAAAATTGTAGTTGTTTTAACAACATTTACAATTCCAAACAAGTTTTATTTTAGTTATATCAAAAACATTAGAGTTAGCACAAAGGATTTATTCACTTGAGCTTAGCGACTGTGTGTTGTTCCGAGAAATACCGTCAAGCGAACAGAGCGCTTCACTCTATCACTTTATGAGTTTGGCCGTATCGAAGCGCGTAGGGAACTTGAGCCTAGCGATTCTGGTTTGAGGTCAGGAACTATTTTTTACAGTGTAAGAATCGTTTCCGGAATTACTGATTGATGTCTGTTTTTTTTTTCTGTTTTGATATCGCTACAAGTTTAATTAATAATTTAGAGAACCTTCAGCCCAATCGGTTGTTTAAAAGAAATTTTATAAAAAAAATCGAACCCGCTAAAAAGAAAAAAAAATAGGAGTTAAAGTTTTTACTTTCTAGTGGCTTTGCAATACGTCGCTTGCACGTTATTACGTAATTCTTTTATGATATCTGATTATCAGAAAATTTGAAAAAAAACTTAAAGGACCTTGTTAAACTGTTAACGAAGCGTTTGTAATTTTTTTCTCGAAAATATGTATTTAATATAACATTTACAGATTTACAAGATTAATAATAATTTTCATATTTTTGAAAACTTTCCAAACATCAAACGAGTTCGAAGACCGGAGCAGCCTGTTTATTGCGGCCATAAAGTCCGTCCGCAACGAAAACAAAAGAAGGTTGTACATAAAAACAAGTGCACTCTGCGTGTTTCTCATTTGTTTATTTACCGTTTAAACATGTCGTCATCCTCTTTGCCTTACAATAAACATGTCTGAACTTGACTTCCCGCAGCTCTACAAATGGCGGCTTTCAAGTGCAAGAAAAACGACGGTAGAAAAAAACATTAGCAAATTAATTAATGCAAAATGAATGCGGCATTTATTTTTTTGGGCCTTGTTTGTATTAACCAAAACGATACGATTGGATTCAAGCACGGAGCGCGCAATGTACGTTTTCAAAAAACGACGTCTAAGGCCTAGTTTATATGAGAGGCGCTCAACGCGCGTTAGCCCAACGCATGTTTACATGATAACGCGCGTTCAACGCGCCACCAACGCGCGTTATCATGTAAACAGTTATATACAATTGTATAGAAATTGCAAACGCGCGTTGGGCCAACGCGCGCTGAACGCTCTTCATGTGTGCTAGGCCTAATGGAGAACCAAAATCAATTCCGGATTACCAGAATAAATCAAAGATAAAACAAAACAATAATTTTCCGTGGATCCTATCATCCTTCTTAAAACAGCACCAGCTGCAAAAAGCAGTTGGGTTACATTTTATTGCCTTTCTATAACCTCTACGGCTATCGAAATTATATGAAATAACACGAGCGTAAAAGT
This sequence comes from Xanthostigma xanthostigma, assembly GCA_963575645.1. NCBI lineage: Eukaryota > Metazoa > Arthropoda > Insecta > Raphidioptera > Raphidiidae > Xanthostigma > Xanthostigma xanthostigma. The sequence continues at coordinate 11,917,207 of OY754474.1, forward strand.
ATACAAGGTGGTCGGAAAAATTATACACAAACGAATTGGAGCTTCGTAGACGTTGTAATTAGTGATGTGCCGGATCGTAAAAAATGTATATCCGCGGATACGGATCTGAATACGGATATTTGGTTTCAAGATCCGCGGATACGGATACGGATCTTAACTTTCTTAGAGTACGCGGCGGTAAATATTGCACATCGACCTTTGGAAAGAGATTATCTGTTATGGGAAAAAGATATTGACCTCTTTTAGAGTTAACTCTCATAACAGATTGTCTCTTTCCAAAGATCGATGTGCAATATCTCATTATAAAGATAGTTTTTTAGTACCTTTGAGTTATGTACTATTGGTATGGTACTCAGTACGATAAATGTTTGCAATACAAAGGTGCCAAATACGATTTAAAAAAAATAAAAAATAATATGAATGGAATTTAACAGTTTTTCATTATTACCTAATCACCTATATATATAAAATTTCATCTATGAATTGATAATTAATAAGGTAAAAGATCCGCCAAAAACTAACGGATACGGATCTTTCTTCTCCCACGGATATCCGCGGATACGGATATCCGGCACATCACTAGTTGTAATGCATTTAACAAAACAGGTAGGTACCCACTACATTATTCTTCCGAACATCCAGTAGATTATACAGAATGCGTGTTTCTACGGTTGTGTAGTTCCATATGCGTGGATATCTCTATAAAATAAAACATAAAAACATAAAATCGTTGGAAACATATTGCCGAAGTCCCCCTTAAGAGAGCGTGCGCCCCAACGGGCTGTAATATGATTACATTGCTATATTTTAAACCCTTCATAGGCACGCCCGTCTAACCCTCTAAGTCTACAGTTTATATAACACCGCACCTGAATACGTTTGACAATTAAAAATTTACCATATACTTTGCCACCGTACTTCAAAAGGCTGTGTTGTATTGATTCGAAAAGTCTAAATCAATTTTCAAAAACTCCATAACAGCTACATTTTTGTCAGAGTGCAAGCCACAACAAAGTATAGCTGTGCCGTCTCTTTCGACTGCAGACATAGTCATTGAAACATAATAGCAACCCAGCCTAAATCACTCAATATTATAAATGTTTATGACAGCTGTAAAACTTATTCATTTCAGAATGTAAATATTTTCGTTCGTGCATTTTATGTGTTTTTCTCGTAAAAAATGACCGATTTATTGCACTGGTCTAGTGTATGATTTAGAAATTCGTCAAAACCAATCGCAACGAATGCCTTCGTTTGGGCGAGATATTTCCGAAATTAAAGTAAAAATACAAATACAGTAATGTTCTACTAGACGAGCTCTAAACAACGAAGCCTAGGCATAGATGAAAAATATTTTTAGACCTCTATTTTACGCATGCACGGAACTGCCCTACGAACAAAATTCTCAAAGATCAACATCTTTTTCAGTGTACGAGCTAAAATTGCATCTGACAGACGGACAGACACAATTGCCACAATAATTTAAGAGTATTCATCCCTGCAAATACCCCCTGCACCCTTCATCTCAAATCTTTTCCCCTTGCCTAAAAACGATTCGCGCTCTCCCGACGCTATTTTTAAAGCTAGAGGGTTCTGGTAAACGCCAAATGGAAGACAAGGAATCAGACTACAGATCCTTCAGGCGAATTTTTTGGAAAAAAAAATTCCTGAAAAAACTTACAACCTTTTGAAAAAAATAATAAGTTACGTAATATTTCACACGTAGGCGAAACTGTTTTTCAAAACATTCGCCTGAAGGATCTGTAGTCTGATTCTTTGTCGTTCATTTGGCGTTTACCAGAACCCTCTAGCTTTAAAAATAGCGTCGGGAGAGCGCGAACCGTTTTTAGGCGAGGGGAAAAGATTTGAGATGAAGGGTGCAGGGGGTGTTTGCAGGGACGAATACTCTTAATAGGGCTCCGTTTGAACCTTTTGGGTACGGAAATCCGAAAATATGGAATGGCTCCGTTGCAAATTTGCAGTAAACTAAGCACGCAAATAGTTGTAAGTGGACTATTTTTGCAAAACAATTTATATCCAGACACATTAAAGCAGTTGTTGGTAAAAAAGCTGTCATCGCAGGAGGTTTGGCGCAAGCCGTCGACCAATCACACAAATAACTGTCACATTCTAAGATTCAGCGGACCGATAAAAGCACTCAAACCAACGTCAGACTGTGAAACGATATCAGACATAAATGGCGACCAACAGCGGGGAGATCAATAATTTTCTATAGTTTATGAACCGCTGATTTTTAGTTCTATCACGTTTAAAGGAGTCTCTTGAATATGTAGGTATATATACATTTTTTAATGATGCAACGAAGAACCAAAGTTACGATTTATCAGATAGATAGAAGATAGTGCCTTTTAGCACAATGCTCGAGTTTGCGTGATCGCACGAAATTTGTATTCGCGCGTATCGAAGGATGTGGAATTTACACAATCTCGTAAAATACAGAGTAATAATTAATTAATATTAGACGAAGAACGTTTTAAAAACAAGCTTTTATTTAAATGTAATCTACTGAAAGGAGATAAATGTTTTTTTAACAATTTAAGTTCATAATTATCAGAGTATTATAGTACCGTAAAATGGGGTGACTTTGACCAGTTTTCAGGTTTGAACTAAAATTTCTATGTGAAGACTACAAAAATTCAGGGATATTGTTTTTTGACAATATGGGTATTAGGTAGTACTAACGTTAAGGGAAAATAGGATCTTTAGTTTGTTTACCATTATCAAGAAAAAAAATAAAATGGCGTAATAGTCAACTTCACCCCAAATGGGGTAAGTTGACCACAGCTTTAATTTTCATTCTAATTGTTTATTTTAGCTAGTTGGGCTTAGTTTGTCCAGAGGAATATGAAAAGAACATTTTATAAAACATTTATTTAAAAAAAAACGAACAATAAAGTCCGAACAACCTAGATAATGCAAAAAAGTAGAAATTAAACAGTTTACTTTAAATCAGATTGAAATTAAGCAGTTTACGTCAACAAAAATGTATAAAAATATCACTAAAACTACTTTCAAATATAAAAAAACATTTTAGCTGAAATTAAACGCCGAAAGGTCCAAATTAAACGAAAATTCCCCTCTGCGACCGGTTTTGGGTTCGTACAATTAATATTAATTAATATTTATTTATTAATATTTTTTTAGAAGCCTGAGTTGCACTTATCTTTCCTTCTAAAACCTCTTCTAAGCACTTTTCTAATGTTTCTTCACTATAATCTTTAAAAACTCGAGCACCTAAATATATTCTCGGCATCGTCAAATTACACTTTTAAATAATAAAGAACTCAATTTTACAGCCACTTCACATTCATTCATCAGAACAAACCGCGTTGTTAGAACAATACAGACACACAAGACAGCAAGTTTTTGCAAGTCTCTGCAAGCTAGTCAACTTCACCCAGGCGGTCAAGTTAACCCCAAAATCGTAAAAATATTGTCAAAGTTGAATATTTAGAATACTGCGATCCAGTTATGAAAGTTATGTAAAATATGATAATAAAGTTTTGACACAAAAAAATCACGTTATTAAAATAACGAAACATATTAGTTCTAAAGTTTCTGGTTTTGCAAATATTAATGATAGTTTGAGCACTACGAATTTTCATTAACTTTCGTATATGACTTTGGCTTCGTATGTATCATGTACAGATAAAAATTAAAACATTTTGTTTACATGAAAACTTTTGACAATATATTAGCTTACTATTTAAGCAATAAAACTTTCGAATAATTATATCAATACGGAAAGTATTTAGCCCTGAAACATTTTTTTAGTTTTTGGTCAAATTCACCCCAGTGGTCAAAGTCACCCCATTTTACGGTACTAGCGGTCCCGTCCGGTTTCGTCCGGTGCAAAAGAACGAATGGGGTTTACCGAGATGAATGTTGGGTCCAAATTTTTTGCAGTTTTCGGCAGTTCCATGCTTTATTACTTATTTAAAACTCAAACCTCCATTTGTGATGAAAATATTTTTTTTAAGTAATAATTATTTCTTTTAAATCAATTATTACTGTATAATTAATAAAATATAATAAATATTTAATTGAAAACACTGTAGGAAAATTATTTCTATACATAGGTAGGTACTGTAAGAGTTTTCAAATGAGCTATTATTTAGATTTATTTAATTCTAATTAGTCGTAAATTAAACTAAAATAAATTTAAATGATAGCCTAAGAAGAAAACAATGTAGAAAATAAAAAAAAAAAAACATTAAAAACATGTTTGTCCAAGGTGGGGCTCGAACCCACGACCCTGAGATTAAGAGTCGAGTGCTCTACCAACTGAGCTAATCGACTTACTATGCGTGTGCTGCTAATATTGGGATATTCAGTTAGGGCATTTCACCTGAATATAAGTATATTGTGAAAAATTTTGACTGACATTCTACAACATTTTCCATTGATTTTCCGCTCCTATTAGTCGCAGCGTGACATTATATAGCCTATAGCCTTCCTCGATAAATGGGCTATCCAACAAACTTTTTTTTTTCAATTCGAACCAGTAGTTCCTGAGATTAGCGCGTTCAAACAAACAAACAAACTCTTCTGCTTTATATATTAGTATAGATTAGTCACGACTCACGCTTTTAGAAATTTTAGCAGATGCATTTCAATGAAAGCTTGTCTTCTACGAGTTTTTTAATTCCAATATTTTATTTTCAAATTACCAAAAAAAAACCTCCCCGTCTGGCTGTAACCCACCCATATAAATATGCTTAGTTCGATCGCGTGCCGAGAATTGTTGTAAAGTGAAGGAAATCGCGTCCAACGCACGCTTCTTAATTCTTTATATCCATGAGTTGACAGTATATAGATTGAAGGTGCATTTTCTTTTTAGGGAGAAATAATATTATACATTCAACTATGGTTGTATTACTAATAATTAATCGACGCTTAAGTGTTTTAAGAATAAAAACATACCTACAGCCTGTATAAAATAGTACAGGTACTGAACGTAAATAATATTTCTGCCTGCAAACAAATGAATGCGACGGGAGTTTCGACTGGCTATCGATTAAATATATAGTCATCGGGATTTTTGAATGCGTTTTCCCCCTCGCTTCCCCTTTATTGTTTCCAAACGCGTTGGAACAGGTGCGTCTCGGCGCCAAGGAAGTGACGTCAATATACAAGCAAACAAATTTTGTCACGGATGTCTTTGATTCATTGGCATATGAACTTCACTTTAATTCTATATATTTAAAACACAAGCCCTAAATCTTTAGACAATCCGCCAGCCATCCCTACTAAACCGATTGACACAATTTTTTTTTTAAACTGAAGCCTTTAGATCACAGATATGTTATCGCTATTTTTTTTTGTGAAATTTCTTTAAAAGGGGTGATTTCAAGCGATAATAGTAAAAAAGCCGAGGGGGTAGCGGGGTGAAGAGGAACGTAAAGAGAGAAAATCCTTCGATGTTCACGAGACATGAGTGTGAGAGAAATGCAAATATGTACGTATGTCGGAGATTTTACAAACAGTTTGACAAGTCAACTTTGACAATTGAAGTGTATATTTTTAGTTCGTTTTTTAGCGCAAATATTCCAAATATTAATACACAAATAAATTTTATTTTATTTTCCAAATAATTTAAGAACGTGTAAGTTTATGTTAATTTAATGCCAAAGTAGAGTTTTTAAATATTACATGGACTGTACCAAGTCTAAGATTTGGTCTCAGATCAGAAAAAAATAGTGAAAATCGTAAATGAGGTTAGATTTTCTAAAAATGAATTGTGACAGCTCTTGCGGGGTAACCATGACAACGATGAACAGATCTCATACATTTTCTTTGAATTTATAATCAATTAAATATAGAGACAACTTGATGGATCAAGCTAAATCAAAAGAAAAATAACTGTAAATGGAAACTAATGAGGAATAAAATTATTGTCGTAGGTCTGTATCAAAATATCGATTTTTGAAAACAATATGAAAATACATGCAATAGGTTTTGCACGGGTACACTAGTAAATATAATTACCTATATACTTACATACTTATATAATTATCTTTTTTCGCCCGGTTGAAACGCCTAAGGTCCTGTTGTTTTAAAAATGTGTCTCTGAATAAAGTTTTTTTTTCCAATCCTCCGGAACCTTATTTCGAGTCGAAAAAACAATGAAAATTTCCCCGTTCATTTATTCACTACGATAATTGTAACATTTATAATTCAGTCAACGCAGTAAAACGTACCGACAAAACGACGACCGCGAAGACGGAACAAAACAATGTCTGTTGTAAGGAAAGGTTATGTGAGGCATCGTCATTATCTATTAAAATCAATCGATTTATTCGACCGCAGCCTACACAAAACTTGACGTTATTTTCGTCTCCAAATTCAAATCCCGTAAATTTGTCAACCGTCTAAATTATGGACTTTGAGTTTATCTGAAATATTCTGCATCTGGTTTAGCTAAAAAATGGTGTTGAAAATATTTCAACACCCTTTTAAAGTAGCCATATGGATAATTTCAAGAGGGAAAGCCTGAGAGGTGAGAAGAAGTTACCGACGTCTCTCGACTGTTTTATTTACACCACTTTGCAATGCGCCTGAGCGCTTTGCGTTTGTTTCTTCGCACCAGCAGCGGACTGATTGAGACAGATAAAAGTACATGTCGTCGAGGCCATTTTATACAAATTTCGTTGAATATAAAATAATCGTGAAACTGTCAACGCGACGATTGGAAAAAAAAGCTGCTAGATTTTATTTTTAATGTGAATCTTTGTCTGCAGAGACAAGCCGAGGATTGAAATTTATTCGATCGATTAAACGAGTTTTATTTTAGGTCGTTGGAGAAAAAAAATTGAATTCTCTCAGAAAGTTGAGAAGTTAAGCTGGAAAAAAGATCCGTTCAAAAAAATTCACCTCCGTAGACAAGGTGGAAAGCATCCCCCATGTTTCAGACAGTAATGGAGTATTATTGAAGATCGGTGTCATGTTCTCGCAGTTGTTTTTTAAGTCGTCGAGATGTCATCTTCTGACGCGCGCCAAGAACACAGACACGCCGTCGGGTAGAGCCCGCACAACGGAGAAACGTGAAAAAAAACGCGCTTAAAAATATCTACGGCCATAGGCTTGCGACTAGAGAATACAATCCTGGGATCCCGAATCCCGGGATCCCGGCCGTTTTCTGGCCCCGAAAATTTCGGGATCGTACTTGGCTAATCTCGGGATTTTCGGGATTGGCACAAACAGATCTAGTTTGCATTCCGTAATCCGTTGCGCCTTGACAATTACCTTGCCTAGATTATATTAATATTATTTATTACATAACGACAAAAAACAATCCTTAAATACGCGGTACGATACGTAAGAGTATGAAATCTCCAGATCCTGAAGTACAAGTACAAAATGAATCGGGGTTAGCAAATAGTATTAGACGTGAAATGAGTCTGTTTTAAAATGGAGGAATTCGTGTATATCACTTAGGAACAGCATATAAGTATCTATTGTCTATTCCTCCAGCCAGCGTAGAACCTGAGCGAGCGTTTTCAGCTGCTGCTTATGTTGGCAATAAACTACGAAGCAGGCTTGGAAGTCAAACATTGGATGCTTTGATATTTCTGCGATTGTATTTTCGAAATTCTAAATAGTTTTTTTGTGTTGTCTTTTTGATTTCCTGCAAAAGTTTTTTTTTTGTTTTGTCTATTTTCTTTTCTTACTATATTGTTATTTGTGTTGTGCAACGATTTTAAAAACATTTATTAAGAAATTACCCAAGTTTTTTTTCATTTGAGCCCAATCAGAAGCCACATAGTCTAATCCCGGGATAGTCCCGGGATTACGCATCAAAAATCCCGTAATCCCGGGATTGAAAAACACGGTCGGGATTGTATTCTCTACTTACGACTCACTGAATTCGGCGTTCCATTTTATACCAGTACCTTGAACCTTATACCTATATTATATAGTACAATAGTACATGCTTTATAGTTTAAAGTTTGAGAAAAAAATTGTAAAAAAAATCAGACAAGAAATAGCAAACCTTGCAGCGCATTACTTAATTTTTTTTTAACAAACTCAAGAACATATTTATTTATTTATTTGGTAGGATTAATTTCCTGCACGTATCGTCAGTCATTTTTGAAGGTGACTATTTCACTGTGAAACAATCCTTGCTTCCAGAACTGTTGATGAGCGGAGAAAAAACGTAAGGAACGCAAGAGAAAAAGCGCTCTACCTTCTCAGGGTGCTCTGCGCCGATGTCGGCCGTCTTCAGGCGGCGGCGGCGCGGCGCGGCGCCTTTGTTGTGACGCGGGGATGTTCGCACGCACGCACGCTTTCAGGCACTCGACAAGTCGGTGTGTGTGTCGTGTGTGTGTAAAATGTACGTTGACTTGATGGACGCGCCGGAAATTGTCGATGATTGCCGCCCGCACCACTTAACACCGGCGGCAACAGCAGCAGCAGCAGCACACATATGCATGCGCGCCGAACTGCACGTGTGCCGACAGCGATTTCACAAAATCGTGGGTATTTTTTCGTTTGCACACACTTAATTGCACGAAATGACATATTTTATTCCTTATGTTTGAGCATCGCGTAAAAATAACAGGACCTATTTTCGAGACTTGCCAAAATTTCGACTGCCGACTGGCACCTGAACACAAGGGCTTGTCTTGGATCAACAACATAATAATACCACCTTTTGGCCAGCACTGAGTTCTGGGTCTTTGACAAGTTTGTTACCGCATTCCGCAGGAGATTATTTCACGGCCCGATGTAAAAACGAAGAAAGAATTATTGTAACAGCAGACGACGCCATATATCACTAATAAACAATGTCTTCATCATTGGACTGTCAACTGTTCTACGGTTGAGGAGCCAATGGGTGAATGTCTCTGTCAAGGTTGCTTAACCGATTGAAAACATGTGTAAATAAACACTTGAAGATCGTATTATTATTATTATCTATTATTATTTGTACATAAATACACGATTAAGTCATTTGACTGAAATCTCGCCATGTGTGATTCTCAAACTATTCGATTACAGAGCTGTATAAAGTTTTATAACCCTGATAAAAATGTCGAGCATAAATTAAAAAACTCGGGTCGCAGTGCCAAACCCTGCCGACAATATAGTGTATTTGATAGTACAGGCAGTAGTGTGACGTTATTAGGTGAACTTAATTTTGTTTTTGAAAAACAATAAAAAAATTTTAAAAAATTGAGTTCAACATTATATCAATTCAGTTATTGTCCGTACACATACTAATACATATTTTCAAAAATGGTGCCAATTAAATGTTCAGGAGGCTATGAAACGTCGAGAAATTTTGGTGCGATCCCTATAGGTCCCGCCATCCGACCGACGCCAATAGTGTAAGTGCCTTATGGGAAATACGCTAATAGTAATAAAATATCGGCGAAGTTTTTTATTTCACCAACTATTGGCGTATAGATATTCAATTGAAAACTTGAATACTGGGTGTCACGAAAAAATTGGTTGTCTGTAAAGTCGGTTTACGGACGATAGTTTTACGTGATAACGTATTCCGTAATACATAACCTAAATTTATATAATAATTATAATAATTCGAATCTATGATATTGCATCTTTCGCTTCAAATTTAGGTTAATTTTATTTATTTAAATTACTCACCATATAATATAATTGTTTTTTTAACTTTCTTTCTTTCGTATTTATTTTAAGTCTCAAAGATTAGCTGTCATAATATTTATAAAACAATTGTTTCACTGTTTATATAAAATTCCAAAACCTACTTACAATATTTAAGTATTTTCATGCGTCAAAAAATTGATTTTTATAATGATAAAATTGGTAAGAAAACGATTTTTTCGAGAGATGAGACCTAGCTAAAACGATTTTTTGCCCCCCAAAATCCCTTTTCTGTAAATTTCATCCAAATCGTTAGGGCCGTTTTCGAGAAAAGCACGCACAGGGTCAGGCGGAACGTTACGAACGTTAGGAACGTTACACTTTTTCGTGCATGCAGCCGGTGTTTTATCAATTTATAAGATTGGTGATTCATCAATTTATAAGACGTTATCACGTCAAAAAAACTTCCTACATTTTGACGGGTGACAGTAAATATCAAAACAAGAAAAAACATTCTAACAATGAACCCAGGTTCAATACTCGATGGTTTTCGAGATGTGGTTGTGAACGTGTCTTTTGAAAATCAGTTAGAAAATACTTACCTAGATAGATCCATTTTTAAGAAAGCTGTACAATAGGTAGTGCAGAGATCTATACCAAAAAAATACTTCGGATGTGCAGGTGTCGTATGTAATAGTTGAATAACAAACGGCGAAACCTATCCCTATAAGAAAACAAAATATTTGCCACGTCTCCATAGAAACGGAAGTCTTGGAGTGGACAGCATTTCATGTGTTAAAGCGTTGCGTTGTTCGGCGAGGGGTGATTTATTCATGAATGGAAGTAAGTGAGAAAGAGAATAAAGAGAGCGTCGAGTGTCTCTCCTTTCACGTATAAAGGTGTCATTATTATATCGAGGAGTCCGATCTAAGGCGGCTTCGGTCAGTCATCTGAGAAAATGCACCCGGCTACTGGAGCGCCCCAGTTAATGGCACCGATTTGTCACGAAAGAGGATGGTCCCCTCGCTTTCTATAAGAAGTCGCAAAGTCGTTCTCTTTTTCTACCGCTTTTTGAAGGGAATGGTGCAGCACTTTCTTCCGGCCGCATACCTCATATTAATTGAAGTGTTCGATGACTTTGGATGTTGCAATAGACAAAGAAGATGTTTACTTCATTTTTTCTTTGTCTTTCAACTATATTATTACAGAAATGTAATTCCGTCTCGTACGCTTAAAATCAGTCGGGATCCTGAGATTTCGGAATCGGAAGACCTATATTATACACCTGCTGGTACCAAATATATTTTCTCACCGTTTATTAAACAAAAAAAAAGACGGGTTGCACTCCGGGAGTGCCGGCGGAAGTGAAAACTTCGTCTTACGAATTTTCGATCAAAATGGTTTGTATCATAGATTGCATTTTTATGTACGATATTTCAACGCTAGATGTCTAACGTTATATAAATAAAAGTTTTCGTCTTACGCATATCTGACGATCTGACGCGAGTTTAACATTTTTTACCCATTACAAAAAAAGTGCACAACGCCGCTAAAGAAGTTTTCACTTCAAAAATGTTTATAAATTGTTTCTTTTTAGCGCTGATGTAATACGCCACATTTATATCGGCGTGGGTCGGTCCAAATTTAAATTTTAACCATTTAATGACGATTTAAATGTACCCCTAAAATTTTAACGAAATCGACCAAGCACGGTCGGTTTTAAAAAAAAATTGAAAACACTAGTTCACGGATAATGAATTACTTTACTGAAAGGTGTCTAATATATTATAACTATTTGGTGCAAATGTTATAGATTGACAAAGTGCGTGTGTAATATTGAAACAGAAAAATGTATTGTCATTAATAGTATAGATATGTATAGAGGTACTATCAAGAGCGTAAACTTTTTGTTTTTACATGCATTATATTAGTTTCATTGTAAGTTTGTATGTACGTAATATGTATGTATGTATGTTTGTTTGTAATCTCGTTTGGACTACAGCAAGTGGTTTATTACTGTTAGTATGTTATGCCACTACTGTAATAGGCCCCACTCACGATCAAACTTCATGCCACAGTTCAGTGTTCAGTGAAGTTGGACAGATTAATCGAAAGACTGACTGGCACCACACACAGTTCATGCAAACTGCTCAGTTTTTTAAATTTTTTGTGTTCAATTTGGTTCAGTTGTTGGCATACACTCGTCGAGTATAGATACATAAGATATATTATATTATATACACAATATAATATTATACTATAGAGTATAGTTCATTAATAAGAACTAAATGAGTAATTTAAATGGTGAGGATTGGCTGTTCAGAGCTATGGGATTGTATTTAAAACAGAGAAATAAGAAAAAAAAAGAAGAATATGGGTGAAAAATTGGTTAGAAATGCGTGATTCAAGAAGTCATGTTTATTTGATTAATGAATTACAACTTGAGCCGCTTGATTGCAATAATTATTTACAAATGAATGAATTAACTTACAATTATTTACTGGAATTAGTTACCCTATTTATTAAGAACCAGGACACAAATATGTGAAAATCTATTTCTGCACAAGAAAGGCAGCAACATTGAGATTTTTGGCTTCTGGTTGTACAAAACACAGAACTCCAAAAACTGAACTGAAAAACACCCACACACACAACAGTTTACTTGAACACTGAACACTGAAGTCGTTCAAAAATCAAGATGCATTTGATGAGTTCATGCTTGACTTCAGTGTTGGTTTCAGTGTTTATTTGTCCCACACACTATCATGCTTCACTGAACTATAAGTTTGAACACTGAACTGTTGCATGAAGTGTGATCGTGAGTGGGGCCTATAAGAGCAATCGTTGACCGAGCGGTCTAAGGCGCTAGTCTTCGCTGACGTCAACTCTCGGATTCACCGGTCGTGGGTTCTAATCCCGTCCACGCCGAAATAAAAAATTTGTTTTTTTTCGGCAAATTTTTGACAATAAATCGAACTAAAAGTGGAAAATAAATATAGTTTAAAAAAACTAAAAAACTCGCTTTATATCGAACTAAAAAGTAAAAAATATTTTTTTTACAATAAGCTTAAAACAATAATGAATAAAAAATACTAGTATTATTTTGAAAAAAGCGTGTGGCGCTTTGTTCCACATTTTCGTACATCGAGCGCCCCACGCCTTTTTCACAATAATACTAGTATTTTTTATTCATGATTGTTTTAAGCTTATTTTAAAAAAAATATTTTTTACTTTTTAGTTCAATATAAAGCATGTTTTTTAGTCTTTTTTAAACTATATTTATTTTTTTTTGTCATAGATTTCATTGAAAAGTACGTATAACATCCCTGTATACTGTATACGGGTCTGTCCGAAAGATTAGTTACTTGGCAATTAACGCCAGCTTTTACTAAAAAAATGAAGATGACGTCAGGTAGGCTGCGGGATTATTAAAAACATGCAGGCATAAGATTAATTATTTCCTCGTGACAGGTAATCCGCTATTTATTATAATGGTAATGGTCTAATGATAAACGATGCTCTCTTTTTACTCCTTTCTGTTACATGTAACTTCTTCATTATTTGAAGACACAAAATTGTCTCGTGAGAAAAATTAGAATAATATCCGAAGTAGAAAAATATGTTTATCACTTTTTGAATTTATTAATTCGTTTGGATATTTTTCTTTGAAACCTCCGAATTAATCGAAACGCCGGAAGAAATCAGTTTTCTCATTTTAGGTAAGAAAAAAAAATCAAGAAACTGTTTCAGAATGGTGGCCAAAGCAATGTTGTTTAAAAAATATAGAAAACGTAAGCAATAATTAATAATCTCCACGCCAGCTGTGTCTAAATATAAAATATCTTCAAAGCAAGATTTCTAAATGGAATGAAAAATGAAAAAGTTACATAAAATATAAAAATGCAGTTGAATTGACAGGCGGTCGTAAATTTAACAACTAAATATACTGGTTATAGTTTTTTTTCTTTTCTGTCTTTATTTATTTATTTTTTTTTTAATATCCTTACGCTTAAATGAACCAACTTCATTTTAAAAAGTATAACGCGAGTAACTTTTTTCTAATTGGTGAACAAAGCGATAATCGAGCACATTCCCGCTAACGAGATCTCGCAGCGTTTCCCAACGCATCCTGTCCAGTTTTCGGCATCAAATGTTGACATGCACTGATCTACCCTATTTTTGCCCGCTTCTATTTCCGATCGCACGCACAGAACTTCCGGTCCGCGAGTCACGTGGTAAATAAACAAAACAGTCGTTGTTTCAACGTGACGTCATGATATAAAACTAAATAGTAGGCGCATCGTTATATTAATATGGCGACAAAAACTAACCACAAATGACACGGTTTAATAAATGAACTGCCGGAAACTACAAAGAACCGAAACTAATAAATAAAAACCAAATCTCAAACCAGAAAAATATGTCTCTTAAAACATTTGAGATTTCAAAAACTTTCAAAGCGTTTTTGATGACCGTTAATATCCGATGCAAGATTTGGATTAAAAATAAACTTAAATTGAAAAATAGTTTTATAGCCTGCGGCGGTTGAGAGATTTTCTCTGTCCCAGGGCTGTCGAACTGACGATCAAGGGTCCATCTTGAATAGGTATTCAAAATTAAGCGTTATCAAAGCTTTTCATATGTATGCTTAAAAGCGCAGTGCATTGTAGGTAGATACTTGCAGGTGAATGTGAGCGCGAGAGAGCCGAAAGTTAAACGGTAGACGGTATTAGTAAGTAGTGATGTGCCGGATATCCGTATCCGTATCCGCGGATATTCGAGGGAGAAGAAAGATCCGTATCCGTATCCGTTAGTTTTTGTGCGGATCTTTTACGGATCTTTAACCTTATTAATTTTCAATTCATAGATGAAATTTTATATATACCTATAGGTGATTAGGTAATAATGAAAAACTGTTAAATTCCATTCAGATTATTTTTTATTTTTTAAAATCCTATTTGGCATCTTTATATTGCAAACATTTATCGTAGTGAGTACCATACCAATAGTACATAATTACTCAAAGGTACTAAAAAACTATCTTTATAATGAGATATTGCACATCGATCTTTGGAAAGAGACAATCTGTTATGAGAGTTAACTCTTAAAGAGGTCAATAACTTTTTCCCATAACAAATAGTCTCTTTCCAAAGGTCGATGTGCAATATTTCCCGCCGCGTACTCTAAGAAAGTTAAGATCCGTATCCGTATCCGCGGATCTTGAAACCAAATATCCGTATTAAGATCCGTATCCGCGGATATACATTTTTAACGATCCGGCACATCACTATTAGTAAGTAAGAGAGTTTCACTTCTTCACCTGGGAATTACTGGAGGTTTGTAACAGCCGGTCGTATAAATAAAAATGTCTCTAATAATAACAATTGAAGTTAAAAGTTTGCTCCGGCGCGGTGAGTTCGACACGGCTACTGCAGAGAACGTGTGTGCTTTATTTATTTACTTTATTTTTATCGGAGCCCAGTTTGTGTTGTTAGTTTCATATTTCTATGGAGTTCTTTGCCTCTTCTGCTTTGAATACAATTTACATTTTAAAGTACATATATACCTCGATGGCGTAAATGTGGGCAGATAGGCTCAGTGCAGGCTCACTGAATTTTCAAATTATATAGCGTCGTTGCATATCCATTTTTTTTCTACTTTTCAATAGCTACCTATACAGGGTGTTCTACAAGCTCTATGACAAACTTTGACAGATGGTAGGTCACTTGATTTTAAACATATTTTTTTAATAAACATGGGTCCGATTCGTTTTTGTTTATAAGTTACAAGCATTTAAAGAATCAAAAACGTAGGCTGATAAATAGAAATATCGGTTGTTATGACAATAATTATTGTTGGTGTCATTTTAATTATTTATTTATTTATTATTATTAGAGTGACCGAATCTTTAGTTCGTCGATGTGAGGCTTGCATTCAAGCTGAGGGTGGACATTTCGAACAATTTTTATAGTCTTAAGTTTTGTGATTATCATTTAAATTAAATTTTTATTGTAAGTTGTTAATAAAGGTTAAATGCTTGTAACTTCTAAACAAAAACGAATCGGACACATGTTTATTAAAAAAAATATGTTTAAAATCAAGCAGCCTACCATCTGTCAAAGTTTGTCATAGAGCTTGTAGAACACCTTGTATATGAAATACAAGAAGCAGGTTTGCGAACAATTTTGAATTTTTTATGAACTTTGCACGTTTTCAAGTCGCCGGCCGAACCCTAAAGAGTCAGTCTATCCAGAGTTTCGATGGCACCGCTGAAGTCCGGTACCAAAACTAAACAATGATGAAAATAACAAAAGTTCGGCGGCAGCTTACTTTTAAGCCATCCTTTATAAAGATATGTTAAGCACCCAGAATAGTCCTCTTATGTGATACGCCACTGGACGACAGTTTAAGGAACGCATTATAAACACAAAATAACGTGCACACATGTCTTTCTCTATGTAAACAGACATTGAAACGCGTTTAAAAAGTTCTAATTATAAAGCAAATTCGGACTCACTCATCTATCTCAGCTACAGACTATATAAATATAATATAGCTGATCTCTTAAAGTAATGGTTTTAAAATTCGCTAAGTCTTGAGCAGAATCAAAATTAAATTTTCCGCAAATTTAGAAAGTTAAATGTTTTTCATATCATTATAAAAACAGTAGTAAATGCAAACCTTTATTAATAAACAATTTACAGCAAACATTATAAAAAATAGTTTTCTCACACTTCAAAACGCACTCGAAACGCTTATCAAAAATCGAAACGCACGCTTGCTGCGAACAAGCACTATATACGAGGCGTCCATTAAAATACATCTGGAAA
The DNA here is from genome assembly GCA_963575645.1 of Xanthostigma xanthostigma. Taxonomy (NCBI): domain Eukaryota; kingdom Metazoa; phylum Arthropoda; class Insecta; order Raphidioptera; family Raphidiidae; genus Xanthostigma; species Xanthostigma xanthostigma. The sequence continues at coordinate 11,933,628 of OY754474.1, forward strand.
AATGTCGCGATACCTCCTTAAAACAAATGAATAGAGACGAAACATAGGTAGGTCGGTCCATCGCACTCGCTTGTTTCAGCCTAATTGAATATTAGTTCGACATAACCTCACACGACGTTTTAAATCTTCGCAATAATCTAGAGGTCCATTTTTAACTTGCAACGGAAAGAAAAAGCTATGCCCTCAGCTACGGCGACGGTCGTTAAGAAAACGGCGAACATTGAGTCTAGTAAGCGAGAGTCTCACGCATTTTTTTATCGCTTGTATTATTTAAAACAAATGTCTATGTTTTATTTTATCTTGAATAAATACATTTTTGAGTGCGTTTTGTCCATATGTGTACATCGGGAACAATTTATTTATTTGTACAGCCATGGCCAAAAAAACAGATTACTCGTATTTATCTTCCCAAATACAAGACGAGCCTGTGTACTTTAATATACAGTGTGGTCACTTAAGTGTGCATATGGGAAAATTTTTAATTAAATGCACAACCAAAATGCAAATATTGTCAAAAGTTGGTGCATGTCCGATAATCATTTTAGGTGCTCTTAGAATTGTTGAAGCTCAAACAACAAACAGGGTGTTTAATATCGTTGCAACAAACATAAAGTTTGTGAATCCAAAAAAAATTAAAAACTAAGTTAATTTTACAAATATGCCTGAATTTGATCAAAGTTATGCGAAATTGATTTGATTTTGAATAATTTATTAGTGTGTTTAAGGTAAGTATAAAAAAAAAATTCAAAAAAATCATAATTTTGGTTTAAAAAAAAAAAAAAAAATTTCTTAGAAGGCCATGTTTTGGTATTTGAGCATAACTTTTAATTCTAAACAACTTTCTCTTATAACATTTCGCTGAATTTTTTAAAATAAGGGCACTTTACTCTTGTACAATTTTTATATTCTTTGACCCACCCTGTATGCTGTTTGAGTTTCAACAATTCTAAGAGTACCTAAAATGATTATCGGACATGCACCAACTTTTGGCAATATTTGTATTTTGGTTGTGCATTTAATTAAAAATTTTCCCATATGTTGCACACTTAAGTGACCACACTGTATATTACATCCACGCTTTCAATTCCGGAATTTCTAAATTTCGAAAATTAGATATGCGAAGGCCTTAATTGAAAACAATGAAAAACTAAATCACAAATATAATATAATCCTCAGTTGATTAAAAAATCTCCAACAGTAACTTATGAATGAAAAAATAAGCACAAAAAATACAATAAATTTTCCGAAATTAACGCGTTGATGTGTTGAACGCTGTTGATGATTTACTGGCGGAGGTTTTAATTGCCCACAATTCCACACAATTTATTTATTTTTTGATAAATGCGTATTTTGAATCGGTTACAGAATTACCTATTTACCCACGACTAGTGTTGTGGCTAAATTTAACGACGTTATTAATGCTTCAAATTACCCCCATTTACTCTAGCTAATTTCGATGGCATCTCCGAGAATACATTGTCAATTTGAAATAACAGGCTATACAACTATTACTTCGAGGGCGGTCAGAAAAAAAACACCGATAGGCGACACGACACTTCAAGTCAATAACAAACAGACAGACAGACAGACCGGTTGACATAATCTATACTAATATATAAATCTGAAGAGTTTGTTTGTTTGTTTGAACGCGCTAATCTCAGAAACTACTGGTTTAAATTGAATTTTTTTTTTGTTGGATAGCCCATTTATCGAGGAAGGCTATAGGCTATATAATATCACGCTACGACCAATTGGAGCGGAACATTAATGAAAAATGTTGCAAGATGTATCTCAAAATTAGTCCGCCCGACAAATATTATCAGATGAAATGCCTTAACTAAATATTGCAATATTAGCGCGTGACGGCCACAACGTCGGATAGCTCAGTCGGTATAAACTGTAAGATTCTTAATGCCAGGGTCTTGGGTTCAAGCCCCACGTCGGCGAATATATTTTTATTTTTTTTATTTTCTACACTGGTTTCTTCTAAGGCTAACATTTCAATTTTTTAAAATTTTATTACGACTAACTAAAATTAAATATTTATTATATGTATTGAAAGAAATTTTATTACTTAAAGTATAAATACTGATTTTAAACGACAAAAACTTTTGAACGGTAACTCCGATCATTATGAAGTTTGGACACAACATTCATCTCGGTAAACTAAGATGAATGTGCGTATTCATGTCCCTTCCCTCCCCATTCGTTCTTTTGCACCCGGGTGAAACCGGACGGGACCGCTAGTAATATTATATATAGATTAGACATTAATTATTTCAGAATTGTTTCCTTTATACGTGTTATGAGTATCAAATTTCAAGATTCTAGAATCCGGTTGAGTGAGTCAGCATCAAAATATGCGATTTATAAAGGTCATTTCTTTTAATTGCACCATTTAGTTCGGGCCTTGATTTTTTATACTGCAAGACTACGGCGTTGTATATTTCAGTATTTGATATAATAATTAATTTCGACTTAATGTCTCTAGCCGTTCCTAAGAAGAAATGATCCTGACGGACATACAGATAGACGGACAACAACGTGACCCTATTAGGGTTCCGTTTTTTATTCCATTCTGAGATAATATGGAACCTTCCGAATAACAATTTCTTTTCGGCCACCCCTTTTCGTTCTCCAGCATCTGCGTTTCCAAGAAACAACAGCTATTGACTAAAATAAATAAAAGTTAATACGAGTGTCAAGAGAGAAGATTCTTTTATTTAAGTTTGAGTGTTTTTCTAACGAATGAAATTTACATTGTTTTCAATGTTAAAAATTATATGATTGAATTGTAAAAGTTCTTTTTTTTCTCGAAGAAAATGCTAGATACGCAATCAACATTGCTTGTATACCTACACTTAATAATTTCCGTTTTCTATTACGAGTTCGTAAAAACAGATTAAAAACATTAAAATCGTGTTTCGAGGCGGTACTTGTTGAAAGATATGTTAAAATACTGCAACATATTTACACCACCGCGCCGTGTAGGAAAATTTCTCAACGTTTAAAGATAAATTTTTAACCCTCGACACACACAAAAAGCGCAACGTGATGATCGCGTCTGTGTCATTAATAGAGCTGTAAAAGTAACGAGAAATTGTGTACCCGTATGTATTCGTTGCTTACAGAACCAGTACCCGTTACTTTCGTATCGTTACCTTACTCGTTACTTTTCATACGACATACAATCGTGTATAACAGCATCAAGAAGTGTATGTTCTCTGGCATTAAGCATGTACCCATCCCATCGAGGCGCGTCGCATCGTGATACGGTATGACTTCGTTCGTATAACGTATAACCGCATCATACGAGTCGAACTGACTCCATGTCAGTTCGATACGACAGATGCGAGTAACGAAATGAATTATTTGTAAGTAACGATTCAGTACGTCGAGTCAGACGATGTACCCGTTACTCAGTAACGAATACATACGGTTTGTTACAGCTCTAGTAATTAATGTCTGATAAATGACACCTTTTCCCACAATATTTTGATTAAAAATGATAAAACATGGATGTAAATAGTCCTTTAAAAATTAAAAGGAAAAACAAAACCAATCCGCCAATTGTACCAGTTGGTGCCTTCCTACTCAGTGCAAATATTTAAAAAACGCCCCTATAAAAAGAGCCGCCGTAAAACAGTATCCGGGCGATTCCGGTCAGGGCGTGTACTAAACATTCTACCAACATAATAATATAATCTCCGTGTATACTTTAGAATTAACATGAAATATTACTATTAAAATAATCTAAACAAATAGACTTTTTCTCGTTTGTTTATTTTTATACTGTAACAACTTTTTATGGCATTTTTGTAATCCCTTAGTATTACGTATTTCAGTGTTTTATTAATAGCTCTTTAAAATATTCTCATAAAAAAAAGAAATCAATTATTCTTCGAGATTTACATATCACGATAAGCAGTTGTTCTGTGAACAATAGATTTGTTCTCTTCACAGTTTTAAATTTTTACTGACCTGCAATCATGTCACAAAAACTGGCCCCACACCGGATAGGTTTGATCGCAAAACTATCCAAGTCCGTATTTAATTTTATAGGTCCAAAGAATATCTATGCTAATTTCGTTGAAAATACTACCAAACGGCCGAGACAAAACGGAGCCATTCGCTTCGCTAGCTCTATCAAAGATATGAAACCGAAAATTAATTAACTAGAAAAATGAATAGATGAGGGGATAAAAAACGGATATTTGGGGAATTTTCAGATAACACGCCACTTTTTTTTGTAATTTTAGAAGAAGCAATATGCGATATGGCGGATTCAGCGATAATAGTCCGGCAAAATGCGGGAAAAAGATGATAAACTTTACAGGTGGCCGATATCTGCAGTCGTTAAACATTATTTTCTTTCATAAATTTCTTATAAGAGAATATGTCACGAGCGCCGCATGTGGGGATGTAAATCTGAAGTTTAGGTTTTTTACTAACAATTTTTTTTGACGTGATAACGTCTTATAAATTGATGAATCACCAATCTTATAAATTGATGAAACACCGGCTGCATGCACGAAAAAGTGTAACGTTCCACCTGACCCTGTGCGTGCTTTTCTCGAAAACGGCCCTAACGATTTGGATGAAATTTACTGAAAAGGGATTTTGGGGGGCAAAAAATCGTTTTAGCTAGGTCTCATCTCTCGAAAAAATCGTTTTCTTACAAATTTTATCATTATAAAAATCAATTTTTTGACGTATGAAAATACTTAAATATTGTAAGTAGGTTTTGGAATTTTATATAAACAATGAAACAATTGTTTTCAAAATATTATGACAGTTAATCTTTGAGACTTAAAATAAATACGAAACAAGTTAAAAAAAAAACAATTATTATTATAGGTGGTGAGTAATTTTAATAAATAAAATTAACCTAAATTTGAAGCGAAAGATGCAATATCATAGATTCGAATTATTATAATTATTATATGTAGAAGATAAAAGAAATAGAACATAAATTATTGACGTGATAACGTCTTATAAATTGATGAATCACGTCAATATAAAAAGATGAAACACCGGCTGCATGCACGAAAAAGTGTAACGTTCCTAACGTTCCGCCTGACCCTGTGCGTGATTATTAAATATGATATTCGAACGGAATACGTTATCACGTAAAACTATCGTCCGTAAACCGACTTTACAGACAACCAATTTTTTTGACGTGATAACGTCTTATAAATTGATGAAACACCGGCTGCACGCACGAAAAAGTGTCACGTTCCGCCTGAGCCTGAGCGTGCAAGCGAGAGCGCGGTATAAGCGATAGAGAGGCACGATCGGCTCAAGCGTCGGCTTGTACGCATTTCTCTCTCTTCTCGCGTGACGTCAGAGAGTTCATCAATGTTTCTTTATGACGTTATCACGTAAAACTATCGTCCGTAAACCGACTTTACAGACAATCCACACTTTTGCGACTTCTTAGATTATTATTATTATTTTTTTGTAATTGCACTTTCGTAGCTGTAAAAAAAGATGAAAAAAGGCTGTCACGTACAGTTGGGGGACGAATATGACAAATAATATAAGGGCTTTTGTAGTTTCTACGGAATCCTAGAAGCCGGGAATAGATGGTTTTGAAATTTATATTTTATTCTTATACCTACTGAAAATAAAAAAGTTACTTTATTGAAATGAAATTGTTTTAGCCGCGATATGCGGGAGTGATTCCGATCAAATATGGAGGTGAAGTTAAGGGTACTACTAGAGGTATAGAAAAACTAGTTCACTCACGAACTGATGGCAGTGAATAATTAAGTGCAAAAGCGTTAATTCTTCGATTCCTAGACTCCTAGTGGTGGCGCTTGCGATTGAGATGACGAGTTTCACTTCTTCCGCGGTGGGATCTTTTTGAATAATGAACTGGAAAAAGAACAATTTTTACTTATTACCGGGTTCTGAAAAGGCACGCCAATGAAAATCGAAAGTAAAGTCGATATAGACGCAAGGAGGACGGAGAGCAGATATCGGAAAATAAAGAATCACAAGGACTGCAGTTTGATGGCATTATAATATATCATTCACGTTTCAGGTGACTTGATAAATGGACGCCGTGCGTTTTATCCGCCGTAATACATAGCAAATGTACCGCAAGGAGTCTTTGCGGCATATAGCGGTGGAGAAACTATAGTACGGCCGATCGACGTATCTGCACCACAACATGAGATTGTGACGAATCTGGCGACACCTCATTTGTAAAAATCCGTCAATCCGTTTGAGAGCTGCGGGGGCACAAACACAGCCACATGTTCATCGGATAAAAACTCTTGGTTTCGAAACAGCGCCCGCGTAAGTTAGTCAGTCCTAGGAATATAGAGCAAGATTTGTTAGGTGTCACCTATTTTAAACTCGTAATAGAAATCACTCTTTTATAAACATGTTTAGCATAAAATACATACGAGGCGTCCTTTGTGTTCGAACGTCTCCAAAGGAGGTTTTGTTTGACGTAACCTTTTAGAGGTTCGATTAATGGACTGCAATTAATTTACCCACGTCTCTCGTGCCAGACTTTATACTATTCGCTGCAAATGGCCCACACTTCTGCGGTTACGAAATAAATCAACATCCGAACGTTGTCAGGAATTATTCTAGAATCTGTTCCATTGATTTTAATTAGCTGCCACCGTGAGTGACTTTGAACTAAATCTAAAGTTCCTTTAGCTGCGTGTCCAGGCGATGAACGTCTGTGCGGAAGAGGACCGACACTGCTAAAATTCCGCCAAATTATTCACTGCCTCTCCGTCGCATATTTCTAACACATCGGCTATAATTTCCCGCGCACAATTTTCTACAACAAATCTCGTCAAATTACTCAGACTGGCACTTCGCTTAAAAATCCGTCGTAGAATCAACACCCCACATTGACAGAGCTGAATTTTCCATATAATATACTTTCTTTTGTTTCGTTTGCTTTTTTACAGTCATACCAGTTTTAGTTCTCTATAGCGTGTAGTGTGAAATTAACAGTCTTTTTTTATAAATTAAATAGGTACCTGCTCGAAAATTGACCACTATAGGTACTAACAACTAGGGATGTGCCGGATATCCGTATCCGTATCCGCGGATATCCGAGGGAGATGAAAGATCCGTATCCGTATCCGTTAGTTTTTTAGCGGATCTTTTACCTTATTAATTTTCAATTCATAGATGAAATTTTATATATACCTATAGGTGATTAGGTAATAATGAAAAACTGTTAAATTCCATTCAGATTATTTTTTATTTTTTTAAAATCGTATTTGGCACCTTTATATTGCAAACATTTATCGTAGTGAGTATACCATACCAATAGTACATAACTCAAAGGAACTAAATCAACTATCTTTATAATGAGATATTGCACATCGATCTTTGGAAAGAGACAATCTGTTATGAGAGTTAAGTCTTAAAGAGGTCAATAACTTTTTCCCATAACATATAGTCTCTTTCCAAAGGTCGATGTGCAATATTTACCGCCGCGTACTCTAAGTAAGTTAAGATCCGTATCCGTATCCGCGGATCTTGAAACCAAATATCCGTGTTCAGATCCGTATCCGCGGATATACATTTTTAACGATCCGGCACATCACTACTAACAACACTATTCCAATGAATATATATGTGCCGCTCGCCAAAAACGTCGGACATAGCTATAATCATTTTAAGTGAATCAATAGGAAACGACCGACCGCATGGAAAAACAAAACAAATTGGAAATTCGCTTGGAAAACAGACAAATAAAATTGGAAAACACAGTATCTATGCAAATTGAATCAGGTAATCCCCGTTTGTGTAATCAGAGCAAAAGTCAATAAAATAATATCGGTATTCGAAGCATCGTTCGATTTCAATTTAAACGGCAAATTGTTCGGCCCCTTTTAATCAGGCTAATTTATTATAACAATACCATAATTCAATAAATTAGACAATGGGCGGTACACCTATCAGCATCACAAGTTTACAAATTTTTTTTTTTTTTTTTTATTTTAACAAAAAAAAACAAGTGAATCGGCTGCTGTGGCCATTATCACTACAAAATGAAAATGATTACAATGGTTATCATCACAAAACTGAAAAAAATTACAAATAGTATTGGTAATTTTACATATTAAATAGGTATAAGTATGGTAAGTATTACAAATTTTTATTTATTAAATTACTACAGATCAAAGTTGCTCAGAGTTTTCAAAATGTTTTAGTCTCCTGATTTTCGATAATACGTGCAGGTCCGAAAAAAATCAGGGAAAAAACAAATTTTGATCGAGTTAAAATTGATTTAAAGAACTCTAGCAGAAAGCTAATACTAATAACTTTTTAAACAGAATCGAGTCACCGTATTATGCTAATTTAAAAGTAAACAAAAGCTCGCTGCATGTTCGTTACACAAATTGCTGCAATTCGCTAGAAAATTACAGGTGCGCTTTCCTTGTTTATTTTCGAATATAAATAACTTACAATCAAGCAATTGAGCCGTAAGAAGGAATATAGGGGAGCGGGGGGAAGGTGTAACATATATAGCAATAATGATCAGAGAAAGGGGATGAAAGGAAATGCGACCCCATAACGACGTATATACATAATATACGGTGTGTGCTGCAAAATGTCATGAGTCAGTGTTTCGGTGCTCATATTAAACTTTTATACTTAAAGTAAAGTCAGTCGTTGAACCGATTTTAAAATCATTTTTATCATTGATACAAATTAGTAAAAAAAAATCCAGTCAATTGGGCGACGGGACCAGTCCAACTTCAAAAATGTTTACATTTGATTAAAATAAAGAAAATACAATATCTTATATCGCGTGAGGCGACGCGGGTAATGGCTAGTATTCAATATGATATTTGCTAATCGTTGCCATGGTTACCTACATAATATGTTCACGTCATGTAAATATTAATCAGAACATGCCGAACTTGTTTATTTCTGACAGATCCATAAAACAAAAGAGCGGCTTATTATTTTCAAAATATATTTTCGAAACTATAAAGTTTAGAAAAAAATTTTTTTAACGAAACTTGCTTGAAAAAATAAATAAAATAATAAGCCGTTATGAAAAGTACTTATACCATTATTATATAAAACACACCGTTATAGCAAATATCTTTTCTGGGCATGTGCCGATTTTCCCCAAAAACAATAGGGCTCTTCATATTTGCATACCAAATATCCTCCCAAAATTTGGTTTCGATCTGCTCATCCGTTTGACCTGTATCGTGTTCACAGACAAACAGACTAACAGACGCACAGAGATTTTCCAAAAAAATGTTTTTTGGATTCAGGGAACCTCAAAACGGAAAGATATTGTAAAATTTTTGAAAAGTGATTTTTGACCTAAACTAGTACCATTCCCCACTTGTGTGTTGGAATGGTAAAAGGCGGTAGGGAAATCGACACATTTATTTAATTATTGTCTGTTCACTTTGTAATGTAATTTATTTATAAAAATTCATTTTAAATTTTCAAAAAAGTGCAATATTTAAAGTTGAAACGAGAACGTCGTCAGGCTCAGGCGTGCTGAAAAAATCCTCTCACCATTATCGATTAATAATACTAAAACAATAACTCCGTCCAAACGATATTTCGTGACTGAATTTGTAGTAGGTACGTCAGACAGACGTTGGGTGATTGAGAGACGCGCGTGACGAGCCGTGCGTGACTCGTCGACAAGCACGCATCGCACCATCGAGAGCCGATTCAATAGACGCTCGAATTATCGGTCTGAAGTGACGAGACGTCGCCCCAGAACTGTTTTGCGCGTCTTCTTGACTGATTTATGCTCCTATATATTATATATATACACTACGACAATACGTTATAGGCACCCGGTTTCACATAACCTTAAAGATTCAAAGAAATATTGAAAAAACCGTGTTTTTCGTTTTTAATTTTTTTCTCCTGCATAAATGATTTTTAGGAGACTTACCTTTCTATGTACTAAATAGGCTGTAATTTGCAGGAGAAAAAAAATTAAAAACGAAAAACACGGTTTTTTCAATATTTCTTTGAATCTTTAAGGTTATGTGAAAAAGTTATATTCATAAAAGTTGCAGATCCTTTAAATACCTACAACATTGCCATACAACATTTTTCGATTGGAGACAACTTTCGCCGGAAATAACGAAAAACCGCGTTTGACCCCTAAAATGCACCCCCCACAGCCCTCCGGCCTTTTACGCATTTGAATTTTTGGTTTCCGTATTTCTGACGGCAGTTTCTTCTCTTCCTCATCATTCGTTTTCTGTTATTAATTTTGTCCTTGTCAAAAGCTAACTTCACTGGTCTATTAACTGAGAAACAAATTAAAAAAACATTGTTTCGGCAGGATTTTCGCAGGCAACCTTAGCGATCTTTCTTAATTATGGTCTTAACTATCATCTCTAATTTTTTCGTTCGTCCACCTTATGACGACACATTTTCTGCAGCCGTCTCTTGGACTAATTATTGTGACGTCGTAATGTTCGAATTTGTTTATTTTTGTAAAAATTTACCTTCAAAGTTACCATGGAATCAACTATGTATCAGTCGTCATGGCGGTTTAACGATTCTTCGAGCCCGACTACTTGCAGCCTTCGGACGAGGCAATATTAATAACGTGAAATGTTATAAGAACCGCAGTTTACTACGGCGGTAACGTCTAGATACCGGTGCGATACCGAGTCCCTGCCTTCTTGTCAGATCCCTTAAGATTGTGGATAAGTTATGCACCCCCAGAATGTTCCTTTTACTTCGTAACCGGGGGAAAGAAAAAGAAGTAGGCCACGCAAACAAATTACAGACGACAAACGCGGCGCACTCGGATTGTGGATGAATTATCTCAAGACGTTTGTCTGTTTATTTTCGAAAATACATCAACCGAAACCAAGCTGCACCTGCAGAAGTGATTTCATTCGCGAGAACTTTTGGATTTGTTTAGACAGCTTTTATTGTTTACCATGAAAAACCGAAAAATCGTTATATACAGTATGTAAACGCGTAAGGTGCACATAGGGAAATTAGCATTGGGAAAAAATACTTGGATCAAAGTTCCATGACTGCATTAATTGTTATTTCTATTGAATTATCGTGGTAATCTTGAGGATTTCTATTTTAGTTTGATTTATTTTTATTTTACTTGGCTTTTTTAATAATAAAAAGCTCTTATAAATCATTATTTTAATTTTTTTGTACAAAAATAAAACAAAAAAAAAAAACTCCACCTGTTTGGAAACATTTCATTCAAAAATTGTCTGACTGGTATGACGTTTGCGCGTTGGTGAATCAGTGACCTAATATCTTTAGGTTCAACACGAATAGGCGGAGATATTTGATCTCGCACCATATTTAAGTATTTTTGGAAATTTAATGTCCCATTAATAAAAAAAGTCCGATTATGTTGTAATCATTTGAATATTTTCTTCGGTAGTATACACATTCATTTTGCAAAAGAATATTATCTGTCAAATTGAAAAACAAGATTTCAAGGCTCACTCTGATCCAGTCATTTTTTCCCAATGTTAATTTCCCTATGTGCACCTTACGTGTTTACATACTGTATATATTTCAGAGAACTTTTATTTAACTTGAATTTTTCGAAGTGAAACTTCTTTGGCGAAGTATCTGTTTGAAATTTTCTGTAAAATAGAATGAAATCAACATTCCATACGATTTTCCCGGGTAGACTTAGTTTGAACAAACCTGAAAAAGAGAGTGGCTTACACGCAAATACTCGTGTCTACGGGGAAAAAATCGAAGGAAGTATATGTACTCCGCTCGGTATAGTGCCAACCCCGGCAATGCACTGCAGGTAGTGTGCCGCCAGTATACCTACGTCCTCGAGGAATACCTGCACGCATCATTCTGGATTTAATCCATTTGACTTCGAACATTACGCACCGGGATGTTTTATTATACAGGTGGGCTGCAAATGTTTGGAGGGAAAACGTCTCACTTTTCCAACACCCGAACAATAGTTTTTCTCGACCTTGCAGGTCTCCAAAGATATAAAGATTCGAATTTATACACGCTCGACAGTTCACGTCTATATACCGTATAACCCACGACCTCGAATCCTGATAATTTCGCGGCGTGCGCGTCCGTCCGCCTGCGAAAGTCCCGTAGCTAATAAAATTCAAATTTTTAGTGAAATTTCCTAGCGTGCCGGGTTCTGATACTATCAATACTAATTTATTAGAGTACTTTTAACCTCGGTTAATTTCATAGCTAAATTTTAAAATACCTTTTATCTTAAAAAGTCGCATCACAAACCGAGCAATAAAGTGTTGAGAAATTGTGAAAAATAATATTTTTAAGCACCTTCTCATACATGTGAAGTCGATATAGATATTAATTTTAAAAGAAACCTGGAATTCGCCAAAAAATTATAGTTTAGAAATAAATTTGTTTTTAATAAAAAAAAAATCTTTTTACTTATATATGCTGATACAAATAATTTGTAGGTGCTGAAGAAAAAAATTTTAAGTGCCGAAACGTTTGTTATATTTGTTTATCGCTTGCCTGGTATACTTATTAGTGATGTGCCGGATATCCGTATCCGTATCCGCGGATATCCGAGGGAGAAGAAAGATCCGTATCCGTATCCGCGGATATCCGAGGGAGAAGAAAGATCCGTATCCGTATCCGTTAGTTTTTGGTGGATCTTTTACGGATCTTTTACCTTATTAATTTTCAATTCATAGATGAAATTTTAGATATACCTATAGGTGATTAGGTAATAATTAAAACCTGTTAAATTCCATTCAGATTATTTTTTATTTTTGTAAATCGTATTTGGCACTTTTATATTGCAAAAATTTATCGTAGTGAGTACTGTGGAGACCGGTGTGAAGGATACTTATATAAGACTATGCATAATGTAATACGATTCATTTATTTTGTACATTTTTTGAGAATAAAAAGTTTAGTTGTTATTACAGAGTGAACAAGTTCGTTTCATTATAAATTCTAAGGTACCACAAATTGGCGACGAGGATTATTTCGAACCCCTCAAACATTATTGGAGGTAAGAGAATACAAGTACTAGGTTAGCTAGTTAAAACAGATTCATATTTTTTTTAAACGCTTTATATTAGTTTGGGTTGTTTATAATAACTATGACATTGTCAAATAATTATACATAATGTACATTGTAACATTGTATTCCGATAACCTGTACAGGTATCGAGGGCCGGCTGTGAGCTGATAACTGAAGGGCTGAGAGCACCAAAAATAGGGGCTGTGAGCACCCAGGGCTGAGAGCACTAAAAATAGGGGCTGTGAGCACCCAGGGCTGAGAGCACCAAAGACGGGCTGTGAGCGCCAAACAACGGTGAAGTGAACGTACCCTACGAGTACACGCACCATAGATATAGTAATAATATCTTTCTTCAGACACGCACAGTTACTTGAACGTCACCCATAAGAAAAAAATGGCTGACAACAGCAAATGACAGAATCAAGTTTTTTTTTTGTTAAAATACGAGTGCATTCACAACTACAAACAACAGAAACAAAATATTTGTAAGTAATATTTGAATAATCTGCCTATAAATTTTAATTGAAAAATTTTTTTTTTCTCTCTTGGGAACAATATACTTATAATACAGTGCAATTATCAAATACATTTTATTTGCCAACGTTTCGACTTAGATCCAATCTTTTTCAAGGCGCTATACTATTTTAACTAAAGTAAATTTTTGTAAAAGCCATCGTTCGTTCTATATTAGGTATGTAAGGTTACATTTCATGTCACACATGCATGCCTCAAAAAAAAAAACGATTATAAAGTTCCATATACACTAACGATTTTTACTTTTTTTTCTTTCTTTCTCTGCATTTGAAAATTAAGTTAAATTCATAGATTTAAACATTTTTTTTTAACTATTGCGTCTAATATCTTATTTGTTAACACATCTTCAACTAAAATGATACATCTTTTCTTTATTATAGAGAAGTATGGCAGATACTGGGATCAGGCCATTCCTGTGCGACACCATTGATAAAGCACTGATTAGAGGAGATTGGGAAAAATGGCTTAGATCGTTAGAACTGTATCTTGCGTCAGAAGATATCACTGATGTTGTAAAGAAAAAGAACAAGCTTTTACACTTAGGTGGCACACAGTTACAGGAAGTGGCCTATAGTTTACCTGAAGCACTAGAACCATTTAATGAGGAAGAAAAGAACGATGTTTTCAAAACACTTGTCGATAAGTTGTCCGAATACTTCTCTCCTAAACAGAATTCTACATTTGAACGACACGTGTTTCGAAATATAAGGCAAGAAGAAGGAGAAAATTTCAACAAATTTTTATTAAAAATTAGACAACACGCGAAACGTTGTTCATTTGGTGGAACTGAAAAAGAAGCCGCAGAAATAAACATGAAAGACAAAATTATCGATAGCTGGGCACCAGTAGACTTAAAGAAAAAGCTTCTTGAAAAAGAACGAACTCTGGTTGAAATCATTGAGATATGTCAGGCTCACGAACAAATAGGAAACCAATCGACAGCAATGAATAAAACAGTATGCGAGTCAAGTACATCGTCAGTTGCAGTGAACAAAGTCGGAATACAGCGCAATAGACAGTCTAATCATTGTTTAAGATGCGGAAGATCCGGTCATGCAGGAAATATCAAGGCTTGTCCAGCCAAGGATGCAAAATGTCGAAAGTGTGGTCTCCAAGGACATTTTGCTGCATATTGTAAAACCCGACAGTTAGGAAAGAGATCGTTTGCTTCCACATCTACTCAAAATCGCAAACGATTTAGATCTGACATAAATTTTGTTGACGAAAAAGATTCAGAAACTGAATTACAGGAAAATAATATTAAGAATTTCGATTGTTTTAAGATCGATAATACTGAACAACCTAACCACGAGAATCTTTCCGACGACCTTATTGAATGTTTAATAGGCGGAGTACGATTAACAGTACTTATTGATTCAGGATCAAAGGCCAACATAATTAAAGGCAAAGACTGGGAATTACTTTCTGAGAATGGAGCAGTAGTCTGGGATATTACTACAGAAAACAAGAATATCTTGAAGTCATATGCATCGGGAAGTCCACTTGAAATTAAACATAAATTCTTAACAACAATCAACATTCCAGGTAACAACGAGATCATTACGTCTTTTTTTGTGGTAGTAAACGGAGACATTTCATTAATAGGAAAGGATACAGCTAAACAGTTAAGAATTTTGAAGTTGGGACTAGACGTGAATAGAGTCGAAAAAATAACCCCTTTTCCTAAAGTCAAAAATGTTATCGTGAGATTGTCCATAGATCCTTACGTAAAGCCAGTACGACAACCTTTAAGAAGAGTTCCAATATCAGTAGAATCACTAGTCGAAGATAAATTGAACGAAGCATTGCAAAATGACATAATAGAAAAAGTGACAGAACCTAGTGCTTGGATATCACCCATTGTAGTAATTTTTAAACCTACTGGTGATATTCGCATCTGTGTTGACATGCGAAGAGCAAATGAAGCCATTTTGAGAGAAAACTACCCTCTACCAACATTTGATTCTTTTATGACTAAATTAAGGAATGCGAAATACTTCTCTCGTTTAGATTTAATGAGCGCTTATCATCAGCTAGAACTGGATGAAGACAGCCGCCCCATCACTACATTCATCACGCACAAGGGTATGTTTCGATACAAACGCCTTATGTTTGGAGTCAACTCGGCTCCCGAAATATTTCAAAGAATTTTTGAAGCATTGCTAGCATCATGCAAGAATTGTCTAAATTACCTAGACGATATAATCGTATATGGCTCCTCTGAATCGGAACACAACGCGTGTCTCAGCACAGTCATGGAGGTCTTGAACGAAAATAAAGTTCTGCTAAACAAAACAAAATGCACCTTGAACGTTCAGGAACTAGAATTCTTAGGTCATAAATTATCCGACCAGGGAATAGAAGCAGATCAAAGAAAAATAAAAACCATTCTGGATTTTCGTGCGCCAGAAAATAAAGAGGAAACCCGTAGTTTCTTAGGCCTGGTAACATATCTAGGAAAATTCATTCCTGATTTGGGAACCACTACAGAGCCTTTACGTCAACTGACCAAAATAAATGAAAAATTCGTGTGGGCTGAAAACCACCAACGCCATTTCAACCAACTTAAGAAATCGTTAGCCAAGCTTCCAACTCTAGCATACTTTGATCCACAACGGCGAACCCGACTGGTCGCAGATGCTAGTCCGGTTGCACTAGGGGCAGTATTACTACAATTCGACGACCAGGACAACCCCAAAGTTATTTCCTTTGCGAGTAAGAGCTTGTCAAATGTAGAGAAACGCTACTCTCAAACAGAAAAAGAGAGCCTAGCTCTAGTATGGGCTGTAGAAAGATTCTACTTCTACGTAGCGGGATTAGAATTCGAGCTCGTGACAGATCACAAGCCGTTAGAAGCAATATTTAAACCCACCTCGAAACCACCCGCACGCATCGAGAGATGGTTACTTAGATTGCAAGCCTTCAAGTTCAAAGTCATATTCCAGTCAGGGAAGTTTAACATCGCAGATTCAGTATCGAGGCTATGTAAATTACAAGTTGAAAAATCATTTGACTTGGGAGGTGAGCAGCACGTCTTCACAATTGTAGAAAGAAATACACCCAAAGCAATGAAAATATCACAAATTATTTCAGAAAGCAAAACAGACAAAGATATAAAAGAGGCAGTAAAGAAAACTAATAACGATTCGTGGAGCGCGACAGACAAAAGCATATACTTCCCTTTTAGAGCAGAACTATCCGCTATGGGTCCAGTGTTACTCAGAGGTAATCGAATTGTCATACCTCCGTCATTAGCAAAACAGGTATTGGAACTAGCTCATGAAGGGCATCCCGGAGAGACGGTAATGAAAAGGCGCTTACGAGCAAAAGTTTGGTGGCCTATGATAGATAGACAGGCGGAAAAATTTGTCAAAAATTGCCGAGACTGCTGGTATCGCAACCAAACAAACCACCACCAATGTCAAGACATAAATTTCCAGACGGGCCGTGGCAATGCATTGCCATAGACTTGATGGGACCGCTACCTAACAAGGACATGGTGTTAGTGACAATTGACTATTACTCAAGATACCAAGAAATAAAATTTCTGAAAACGACAACATCATCCGCCATAATTGAGTATTTAAGCGAAATATTCTCACGGCTCGGTTTTCCCAGAAGCATACGAACTGACAACGGTAGACAATTTGTCAGCAACGAATTCAAACAATTTTGCATTAACCACAATATCGAACTAATACGAACACCACCTTATTGGCCCCAGGCTAACGGAGAAGTGGAAAATATGAACAAATCGATACTAAAACGCCTACAGATCGCCCACGCGAATAAAATCGACTACCAAACTGAGTTACAGAAGTTTATTTTAATGTACAATGTTACACCGCATGGCACAACTGGAAAATCACCATCCGAACTATTGTTCGGTAGAAACATCCGCGACAAAATTCCATCTATAACCGATCTCACATGTAACGATGGTGACGAAGAAGCAAAAGACAATGACATTATAAACAAACAAAAAGGAAAAGATAGAGAAGACAGGACAAGGAGGTCAAAAGACAGTAACATAAAACTCGGAGACAGAGTCATAGCACAAAACATGACTACTTCAAATAAACTAGAAAGCAGATTTGGAAACGAAGAATATGAAGTAATAGACAAACAAGGAAATTAAGTTACCATTAGAAAAGACGGACAAGTATTCAAACGACACACTACCCATGTCAAGAAATTACCGGAGGAACCAGAGCTATCATTATCAACCACAGTTCCCGCCAAGCCAACAGAGGATGCCAACCGGAACCCAACCCCGGCGGAAGAACAGGCCCCGGACAAAGAAGAGAACGCCCCACCAAGACAAGAAGTTTCACCGCTAAAGCTGAGGAAAAAGGAGGGAATGTGGAGACCGGTGTGAAGGATACTTATATAAGACTATGCATAATGTAATACGATTCATTTATTTTGTACATTTTTTGAGAATAAAAAGTTCAGTTGTTATTACAGAGTGAACAAGTTCGTTTCATTATAAATTCTAAGGTACCACAAGTACCATACTAAGAGTACATAACTCAAAGGTACTAAATCAACTATCTTTATAATGAGATATTGCACATCGATCTTTGGAAAGAGACAATCTGTTATGAGAGTTAACTCTTAAAGAGGTCAATAACTTTTTCCCATAACAGATAATCTCTTTCCAAAGGTCGATGTGCAATATTTACCGCCGCGTACTCTAAGAAAGTTAAGATCCGTATCCGTATTCGCGGATCTTGAAACCAAAAATCCGTATTCAGATCCGTATTTGCGGATATACATTTTTAACGATCCGGCACATCACTAGTACTTACTCATCATAGTTTTTAAGAAAAAGTTGAGCGGCCCTCGTAGAATCGACACGGTAGTATAATACATAAGGTGAGTTACTTGGGCTATTTATCAACCTTTAGTGACATTTATTGTTTATTGGTTGACTGTACCTGCCTTCTGTACACAGCTAAAGAACTGTTATCATATTCTTTCCCAATTACAAGTCATTTCGAGTTTTCGAACCATTGTTTAGCTTTGGTTTATTTTTTGTATGAATTTTCAGTTTGATTAATTTAAACTGTATTATAGTGACGTCAAATTAATCATTTTTTTTTCAACTGACAATTTTGGCATCTCATTATCTACGTACATAGCTATGACGAAGGATTCTTTCTTTTATTCCGTTGCGATTGACCCCGCAACAAGAAGAAAATGAAATCCCTTACTCAAGCGGCTATTATCTGAGAGTTTTGGGTTTTTGAATTTTTATTCCTACCACAGTTGTCTGGAAACTGGTTCGCTATAATAAGAGTGAATTCGTGTTGCGGAATTGGATTTATAAACATTTATTAAATATCTATTATTGAGACTGGAACGAGGCCGTTGGGATCGACTTTTAACGCAATTAAATAAAAATGTAAAGCTATGTATTTTTAAAAATTCATAATTTCTTGTTTGTGAATTTTTTTCAGAACTGTGTTCCTCTTGAAGGACTGAGCAATGTTCGCAACACAAAAATCGCCCTCATTAAATATTCACAAAAGTACGGCCGAACTTTTAGAGGCACTTCCAGAATTTCCAGCAGCCGCGGTAAACATTCAAAAATATTGCAGGTACATAAAATTAGACGCGCTTACAGAAGCCAGTAAAAAGTCAGCCCCCCTCGCAAAATGGATGAGAGCTCCGTAAGCCACCCGAGCAGTCAGGACCGTATCAGGGATTTTAAATCAAAAGCGATACGAGAAGCAAAATATCTCGATACCCAATAGTAGAGCTGTAACAAACCGTATGTATTCGTTACTGAGTAACGGGTACATCGTCTGACTCGAAGTAACGAATCGTTACTTACAAATTCATTTCGTTACTCGCATTTGTCGTATCCATGTCAGTTCGACTCGTTTGATGAGCGTTATACGTTATACAAACGAAGTCATACCGTATCACGTATGCGACGCGCCTCGATGCGATAGTACATGCTTGCTGCTGTTAGTACATGATTGTATGTCGTATGAAAAGTAACGAGTAACGTAACGATACGAAAGTAACGGGTACTGGTTCTTTAAGTAACGAATACATACGGGTACACAATTTCTCGTTACTTTTACAGCTCTACCCAATAGTGTCCAAATATTCCTTCAATATATCGAAAATGTAACAGATAAACTGAGAGGTGCGTTCGTTCTGAGACATCCGGTATAATGCAAATTTCTTTTATGAAGTATTTTTTGTTATTCTCCTCGCCGAGGCTCCTCTTCGCTAATAATTCGTATTTATGGTCTTTTTTCACTAAAACCGACCAATTTGTGTTTCCAACGCTCAAGCCAACAGATAACTTTCCATTCTGCACTAGAAACAGGCCTGTATATATTTCCTTTCTACACTTCTTATATCGTGGCCTGCATTTTCCAGTCTTCTTTCCTTTTTTCACACATTCAGAATGTAGCCACAAGGAATGGTCGGATTTTGGTACTTTTATCGACCGTAAGCTTCCTATACAAGCATAGAACATTTAAACATTTTATCAAAATTGATATTTTCTGAAACGGGCCTCAAAATAATATCGAATCTCAAAATGCTCATTCCACCTCTGCACAGAACGCAAGTTTGTGGGTTTGAAACGTATATATATTATACAGTGTGGCTGTCAACAATTCAACGATAATTAATTAAAATAATTAATTGATGAAATTTGACGCCGCCCGTTTAAAAATGCGGCCCTGCCCCTCCGACTGTAAAGACACGCGTATATTTTAAAATATGCATCTTGGGGTAGATGTAATAATTTAATGCCGTAGTCGGATCACGTTGCTTTGGAACATATTTCGTAACGATCGTCTGTTGTTAACAACTGCAAGACGCATCAATCTTATACCAACGTTGCTGTGCTAATTTAAGAACTGATTGTCGAAAAAAAAAATACAAAAAAAGCTTCTGTTTTATGAGTTAATTTAAATTCAGTAAATAAACCATTATTAGGTGCGTCGATTTTGGCATGTTTTTAAGTTAAGAAATTTTCACGTAGACATTCATCGACGAGATAAAACGAAACGTCGCCACTTCGCTAGCACGGTCAGTTATTGAAAGTTTAAGTTTGCGACACACGACAATAAATTTCCCGGCGAACAAAGAAAGCGGCAAAATAATGAACTTTATGATGGGAAATAATAAAAACGCCTTTCCGTGGAAAATGACTGATGAAGAAAACACAAGGAAAAGCAGTAAAAGGACATTAGTGACGCATTCCAGTTCAAATTTATTTGTGAAGGAAAACTCGGTCGGCAATAAAAATGACTTTTATTATTGTATCAATAAATAGGTAATGTGGAGCCCTCTTTACAGTGGGGAGCGTATGTTCTGGCGTCAGTTTTCAGCTGCGTTTCGGGTTTAATCCGCTCGCGATGATGCTAAACTGATTGGCGAAACGTGCGTCGATAAAAAAATAATTAGGAACTGAAGACTGCTTTCAAAGCACAGTTGAGCCCTAAAAAAACTTAATAATTACTAAAGATACGAGAGAAATATGAATGAAGATATTATAAATATATAATTATAGTTCAAGGATTAGCTGGATTTAATCTTATTCCATATAGGATCAAGTGGGCGAGGTCGATCGTTCACTCGATGTGTGTGTCCCAGGTGAGACGGGCGGGGGCGGAAGTGAGGGGTCACGTCACGCTGTAAGGTGATACAACGTAGCACATCCTCGTGACCACATCTATCGACTGCAGCTTAACTTTTACGTACCTATATTGGCGATGGTATAAGACATAAATCATCTCATTTAATTTGGGCTCTGATTTGGGTAGTATTTAAACGAGTGACTGTAAATTACAATTTTGGGTGACAAAAATAATCAATTTGGGTTACTGTATTAATAAGTTAGCGACTGATTGCGCGTGACGAGAAAATAATAGTTGGGTGACTAAATTATTAAGTAAGCGACTAAATTACTAAAGGAGCGACTGAATAGAACTGCGTTTTGTAAAAAATATATATTTAATTGACTGTCAATTCAATATACATTTTTTAGAAAACGCAGTTCTATTCAAACAATTAACTATTTAATTCGCATACCCTGTTATCGTTCATCAGGGAATTGTTTTTTTAAAAACTCGACATTTGCCCCTTCCAGTTTCACTGCGAGACAATTCGCATACCCCTTTATCGTTCACCCCGGAATTACAATTCGCATACCCGTTTATCGTTCACCCCGGAATTATTTTTTTAAAAACTCCACCTTGCTCCATCGCGTTTCACTGCTGCGAGACAATTCGCATACCCCTTTATCAAAAAAAGCGGTGGTTTTCAATCTTCATGAAAATGTGAGTTTTAAGTTGTAGTCTTAAAGTGAAAAAAAAAATAAAAAGTAAAAACAAAAGAAGATATCTGCTTCAAAATTACCGAAGGCATTCTAGTCGCTCACTTAGTAATTTAGTCACCCAACTATTATTTTAATATCTCAAGTTATTAAAACAGTATCTCATCATCAGTCACTAAATTTGTTTTTTTATTGGACCGTTTTATAATTCCCCATTTAATTTAATCAAAATCGTTCCGTTAAACTTATTGTCAGAAAATTTTGAAATAAGGAAGCTTGATAAACGAACAGTCGTCACTTGCCCCCCAAAAAAAAATGCACCTCAATTGGAAGGCAAATTCAAATCGTTCAAAAGTTAAGAAAGGACGGGACACTTTAGACGCGCATTTAAAATAGTTTGACAACGACATCATACTGATGCGATTCCTGCATACAGTGCGTTCTGCAAGCGAAGCATTTGACTGATTTTGTAACGACCTGTATAATAAAATCGTGGGTTCATTCGCTTGACTGCCCAAGATGAATATATCTTCTTATACGTAGGAGAAACAGACACAATGCGTTTACTGTTGTACATAATATAGGCACAACATTATAACAATATTATTATCCATCTGCATACAGAAAAAAGCCGGAGTGTCACCTCTTCCATTAAATATATACCTTCTAGACGTTGTACTTGACAAATTAGTTATGGCGATTTGCGACTGTAACATAAAGGTGCGATCACACGATGGATCAAAAGACCGATGTAACAATTATGCTAGGCCTATCGGTGTAAATATTTTCAAATGTTTTGGGTCATATAGTTTATAGCAAAGGTTTTCTTTTATGTCAAAAACTACGCGATCTAAAATTATATATTGTACTCACTTGACAGCGTTGCCAGACATCCCGATTTTGGCGGGACGTCCCGATTTTTAATTCAAAATTAAATGTCCCGCGCGGGACAGGCTCAGTCCCGCTTTTCGGGGATAACTTTAAAAAAAGTTAAATCTTCACAGAAATATCATGGATATGTAATTCTTATAAATAATTATTCTCTTATTGTAAGTTGCAATTTGTAACACTCACTCCACAGATAATTTTTATAATGAATGAATAATTTTTATAATGAATAAAACTTTTTTGATTTTGATTTCTGTTTTTTTTTTAACGATAGGGTAAATCTGATTTAAAATATTATATTTTTATTAAAAAACATTTTCTATGGCTATTTTTGCTATCTATTGTCACGTAAACGTAATTTTAATTCAAATAAAAAGTAAATAGGTATTTGAAAACTTCTGATTATATACGTTTTTTTACTATGTCCCGCTTTCGACGAAAGAATCCCGCTGTTTTCACTCAAAGAGTTCCAAAATCCCGACTTGGCAAAAAAAAAAACTGGCAACGCTGTCACTTGACTAGGTGACAAAAAAAATGTTTACCTTCAATTTTTAGCCACCCCATAGTAGACAAAAATGTAAAAATGTAATTTCGATTCTGAATGGCATTTCGGAAAATAACAATTATTCCTTTTTGTATTCCATTCATGAGTTTAACGGAAGGCTTAATTCATTAATCAAGACGTGATCTTCAATCGTAATGGAATTATCTCGATAGGGCTTAATTTCGCGCGTAGGTATTATTCCTCTTTTGCTGAGCTTGATTAGCACTGATTTTGATTCGGGATCGAATTATTTGGTTCTATTTTCTGTTACTGTATAATTGAAAAAATAAAGAATCAAATTTAATTAATTCTGATCAAACAGGAACAATCACTGATTTAAAGATGGCGGGCATGTCAGCGCAAAAAGATAAAAGATTTGTAATTTCATATTTTTGATAGAAAAAAAACTGCCTGCGAAAATGCATTTCGTGCACAACTTTGAATTTTACAGAAATTCCACGATTTTTCCTTCCACACGCAAACGGCGCTGTGAAATTATTATACCTACCTGCGGTTTGCAGAATGTAATATTTCGACCACACGTTGAGGCGGCCACACATTGTACAGCTGCGGCAAAGTCATATAAAAAATAAGCATTTCAATACCACGAATTAAATTGAAAAATAAATAGCATTTGTCCGCCAGTGTACCCACTGCATTTTAAACGATGCCTCAAGAAGAATGACGGCGTCGTCGCCAGCTGTGCAGGTAAAGAGACGTCCTGCCTTATCGGTCGGCCAACCGGCGACGGTGGCGCGGTCAACATTCATAAATAATACACCTTATTATTATTATGTTGGTACGACGCGACGCTTTAAAACAGAGGTTCCCAAACTTGTTTGTCTCGTAGACCACTTGCCATGTTTTTCGGTTTTCAACATTTCGCATCAATTTAGCTAGATATAAACTTAAATCTCTTCGGTTAATGATGTCCAGTTTGTTTCTTTTGTGTTAGAAGATTCACTATCGTTGACCCCCATTTTCATTTCATGGACCCCCAATTTTTTTTCCCGCTGACATGGACCCCTTGCAAGTTGTCGTCGACCCCTGGAGGTCGATATAGACTACTTTGGGAATCACTGCTTTAAAAGAACTTATGTACCGACTTTTGCGAAAAAATCATTACATCACTCGATAATATTTAGGTATACTATTTTGATTATTTTTTTAAGAAGACCACCAACTGCCTAGGTTATCTGAGCCTAGTGCCAGTTTTTTAATGTATTATTATACGAATATAACAACCTAAGATGCTACGTATAAGTATATTTTAGCTCGCTTTTTTGTGCAAAACGGTTACAGTAAAATAGGGAATGATTCCCCATTTCGAAGACAAAGTATTGTAAACTGGTATTGAAAGATACATTTGCAAAATTGAACTTTGAAGATATAAAATATTTTTAACAAAAAAATTGAACCGACTTCACACTAAAAAGTAAAAAATAATTGCGTATTGAAATGTTTTGGAGTCGGTGTAGTTCTCGGAATAGATTTCATTTTGGCTGACACCGACTCCAAAACAATTCAATACGCAATTATTTTTTACTTTTTAGTGTGAAGTCGGTTCAATTTTTTTGTTAAAAATATTTTATTTTTCTCTTTTAAGTGTTAATCTAACACTAAAAATCGGTGAACATACATAAAAAATATTATGCGTGCCTTTGAAATTTGAGAGTTTCCCTCGATTTCTCCGGATTCCACCATCAGATCCTGACTTGGTTCCGATGGGACCACCTCTGAGGTGCACTCTTTCGAATAAAAAAAAAATTGAAAATCGGTCCATAATTGACGGAGAAATCGGTGAACATACATAAAAAAATAGACAAAAAAAATATACAGTCGAACATAGAACCTCCTCCTTTTTGTTGAAGTTAAAAACAGCTTATACATCGTAATATTCGGACCTTGGTCTTTCTCAACAATGTAAAATTGTATTTGGTACTTTCAAAAAAAAAAAAAAAATAGCTATCTTGCATTCTAACGGATCTATTTCAAATAAACCTTGCCGAAAAACAAATCGAAATACGCTTCGGCTAAAAACGACGTCTCAGCTTGGATTCTGGTTATTATCATAATAATTAATCTTATGCGTACTCGAACAACGACGAACGCAATTTATCCTCATACAGTACATATAAAAGTAGGTAATTATAAATGCGGCGCTATTTGCATCCACGACGAGCGCCGGGCTTCGGACTGAGTCCTCGACGAGGGGAGGAACTTTTCATTGACATTATCACGCAACGTCGGTCGGTCGTGCCGCGCGGTCAATAATATAATTCTCGCAGAACAGCAGTAAGCTCTGGATTACACGTACCTGAAACAAAAGAGCGCCAGTTAGTATTAATTACTGACGATAAGTGAAATTGTTCAATTCGTCAGCACATATTACGGCCATGCAATATACGGCAATCGAAAGCCGAAACCTTGACTATAAAATATGAGGCTAAAACTAGAGTGACCTGTGCGAATTATTCACACTAAATAAGTATAATAATTATCACTTTACAAAATTATTTTTTAAATATGATTGCAGGTATTCAATTCGTTTCTAATTTTGCACACTGCTTATAACGTTCTTCTTTTTGTTGTATTACAATATAGATGACAGATCGAAGAAATATTTTACTAAAATTGTCATATAGAGGCGCAAGTAGCAAAAGCGTTGAGCTAAGCCAGATGGCATCATGCAGCATTGCTGTCAGCGTTGCTCGCTGTTTCAAAATTAAAACCGTCAGATGGCAGTATGCAGTATTGTGTCTGTTGTATTGCAATATGAAGGTCAGATGACAGATCGAAATGTTGACGTTGTTTCAAAATTAAAGCCGTTAGATGGCAGACGTTGTTCAGCGTTGCTGTATTTTAATTAATTTACAAAAACAAAAGCAAAAATAAATTTTTTAGTTGTCGATGTCAGTAGAGCAAGCGGTTATCTGTAAAATGATATATAATTTATGTGGAAAAATTGTAAGGTTTTTTCTAAAAAGGGAGGCAAACATCTTAAACCTTAGCATATATATATAAATGATAGGAAAAGCTGAAAAGTTTGTAGGAGGTAAACGGGAAATTTAGCTGTCGGTGATTTTAAAATAAAACGTGCGAACCTCGCCCGCATAAGCTCGCGGGGGAAGTGAAACTTCTTTGAAGTTATGAACTCGTTTCATTGATGCGTTATTGAAAATTTCAAACAGATTTTTCGCTAAAGTTTCACTGGAATAAAAGATTCGGTTGATGTACGTGGACATGTAATCGGAAAAATAATAAAAGAATATGTATAATTCGCTAACACAAATTATATTCGAATAGGTTAATTGTACGAAATTATTATCATTATTCACCGGGCGGAAAAAACATTACCTATATTAATTAAAGTAGAATATAATTTAGATTAATACGTAATAAAATGGATTATTATTTCCCCGCGTTGCAGATAAAGCAGGTAAATATTTTAATTCTCAGATAAAAAATATGTACCTACATTTGTTTTTGTTAACAAGACAATTAAGTCGTGTAATACAGAGTGGTCGCAAAGTTCCGGTATAATAAATCATTGCTAATATAAATACAAAACAGGGCCAGGAACTTTTTCTGCTTTCTTGTGTGTGTATTTTTAAGGCCCAATGCAAAACGCGGCCTGCGCGCTTGTGTTCGATTAAGAAATGGTTATGTAACGAGAAAAATGTTATACCTACGTATACACACAGTACCTACGCACTGCGCATGCGTTTAGAGTGTGCAAGATGCTTTGACATCAGAAAGACAGTAGAAACGATTCTCCCCTCAACTGCCGGTTGAAGTCGGAGAAGGGGAAGCGTTTCACTTTTCGTTTGATTCTGGCAAATTTACCCCCATATAGCGTACCTAAAAAAGTTTCGCTTCAAAAAAATTGATTTGTTTTTTGATATCCAAACTTAAAATGCCTACAAGGCACTTTTTAGCCATTAAAACAGGAAATTATCGCTGATAAACGCTATAATATCACCCAATCTATCTATACTAATATTTATATAAAGCAGAAGAGTTTGTTTGTTTGTTTGAACGCGCTAGTTCTCAGGAACTACTGGTTCGAATTGAAAAAAAAAAATTTTGTTGGATAGCCCATTTATCGAGGAAGACTATAGGCTATATAATATCACGCTACGACTAATAGGAGCGGAAAATCAATGAAAAATGTTGGAGAATGTCAGTCAAAATTTTTTCACAATATACTTATATTCAGGTGAAATATCCCAATATTAGCGGTACACGTACAGAACCTCAGTAGTTCAGTCGGTAGAGCGCTCGACTCTTAATCTCAAGGTCGTGGGTTCGAGCCCCACCTTGGACGAATATGTTTTTAATGTTTTTTGTTTTTATTTTCTACATTGCTTTCTTCTAAGGCTATCATTTAAATTTATTTTAGTTTTATTTACGACTAATTAAAATTAAATAAATCTAAATAATAGCTCATTTGAAAACTATTACAGTACCTATATATAAAAATAATTTTCCTACAGTTTTTCAATTAAATATTTATTATATTTTATTAATTATACAGTAATTATTGATTTAAAAGAAATAATTATTACTTAAAAAAAATATTTTCATCAAAAATGTAGGTTTGAGTTTAAAATAAGTAATAAAGCAGGGAACTGCCGAAAACTGCAAAAAATTTGGACCCAACCAGAGACATTTAATATAAGGAGACACAACATCCCATTCATAAAACACGATTTGTTTATAATCATACATAGTTTCACAGTTTTAAATAAGTTGGAAAGAGATGGCTTTAAAAAGGCAACGTTGTAACGGAAGCTTCTTCAGCATTATCTTAACCAGGGGCGTATGGTTTTTTCGGGATTATTAAAAACAAGAATTTTTAACGTAAATTAAAAATATATTTTGTGTTAATGGAATATTCATATAACATACCTAACAATTGTAAAGCCAGGTTTTACAATATTTATTTAATAAAAGGAGCAAAATTTACTTGAATATCAGTTAGAAGTAATTAATACTGGAGAGGTTCTAGACGCAATAGAAACTGATTTTACGTTTTATTAAAATAATTTACTCTAGAAGATAAAATTTGGTATGTAATTTGAATCATAAAGATTTTAACGTGATTTGTTTTATCGCATATAATCTGGTGGTCAAAGCATTTTAATTGCCAAACGTCACTGTGTAGTAAAGTGGCATTTTACTAAACGATTTTAAATGCAATAATGTGCCTTTACTAACAAATGAGAATAATAAACTGGCCACGTGCGAGTAGAACTTGCGAGGAGAGGGTATGTACCATTCCGTTTTTTGTGAAAACTTTAATACTTAAGATTTTCGTTTTAGTTTTCCTGTAAACTATAAGAGGGGGCCCTATATTCGCTATTTTTTCCAAATTTTAGACTCAGTAGTTTTGGAGTGAAGGATTTCGGTACATATTAAATATTTATTCTTTCTTTTGTACCTGACCGCTAAGGTAGGGCAATTTCCGTATCTATATATTTTTTAGTTATTTTGAGTAGGTAATAAAAGACAACATCGGATTTTTCTTATATTATTTATTACATATTATCACAAGAATTTTTTAGACAATAATCAGTCTTAAATATAATAATTATTAATGGCATAATTAAAGATTACTGCAAATAAGTTGAGTTTATTTGTTTTACCTGTAAGATAAACGATCAGTAAAAACTGTGGTATTAAATTGGGGATCAGCATCTGGTCTTATTTGCCTTCGTCCAGTTAGTTGAGTAGTCATAATATCGCTCCGATCAAAATAATCTGAACAAATTTGAGCAAACTTTTTGACATGCTGGTTTCGTAAATCCAAAATATCATCCATCTTTGTCTGCGCTCATGATTTACTGGAAAGCGAGAACAATATAAATAAACATTAAAGTATACTAAAATGTGCTGTAAAAGGTAAACGAAATGTTTACCTTCGAAAAATCTAGGTTTAGTAAATAAGTCCAACAAAATTATCTATTCAGCTTAAAGATGGGAAATCTAGCTTAGAATTTAACAATCATTTTTTTAATCCTCCATCAAGATATTTTTTAAAGAAGTGCACATGTAAAATTGTTTTTGCAATAATTTAATAAAAATAATTTTTAACTACGTCTACACCACTGCTTAACTTAAAAAAACATAATCTTACTTACCGCCGAAATATCAATCCGGGATTAGAATAATCCATTTTTTTGCAAACTACGCACTGCCGAACCATTGTAAATTGTCAATACTAATAAAAAAAATGAAAAATACTTGATTTTCGCAAAATGTCATACAAAGCACATAGCAACACTGCAACTTCCGTAATGACAATAAAAGGAATGCATTGAATGAAAAGTGAATCATGCGTTCATGCAGTGTTGTCACATGTATTTTCCAACAGATGCATTTAATATAAGTTATATACCCTTCGTCTTCAGCTCGCCGAAGTTTGTCAACGTTGAATTCTGATAGAAACGGTGTATGATCAGGTTAAAATGTAAACAGTTGGATCTACTTATATTAAATATCTCTGGACCCAACATTAATCTCGGTAAACTAAGATGAATGTGCGTACTCATGTCCCTCCCTTCCCCATTTGTTCTTTTGCACCCGGGTGAAACCGGACGGGACCGCTAGTATTTTTTATGTAACTAATTTTCTCTTTACGAAACGAAGCTGTCAAATGCTGACAAAGATCTTAGCACGTAGAACGGTTATATAGTTCGTTCGGTCTTTTTTTTTTCTCACACCCCAACAGAAAATGCCGCCGAAAAACGTGGCAAAAGTATTTTTATGTATCTTTCTGCAAGTCGTTTAAAACTGTCGCCACAGACTATGATAAAGGTTGCGTTCGTCATCGACGTCCGACTTAGTTATTATGTCTATACCCCGGCGCAGCGCTCAGGCGAGTGGCGACTGCAGTTCGGAAATAGTTTCAGATGCATTCCTGGACGTGCGCTCGCCAAAAAAAAAAACAAAACACAATTTGAACATCTCTGGAATGCACCTTTAACGACAGCAAATTTTTATATTGTATATAAAAATGCGTTTAACGATCGTTCTTCGATTTTATGTTATT
The DNA here is from genome assembly GCA_963575645.1 of Xanthostigma xanthostigma. Lineage (NCBI taxonomy): Eukaryota > Metazoa > Arthropoda > Insecta > Raphidioptera > Raphidiidae > Xanthostigma > Xanthostigma xanthostigma. The sequence goes on from OY754474.1 coordinate 11,963,959, forward strand.
ACTTATTACAGATGTCACACAATCACGAAATTTTACTTCTTCTTTTTCCATTCCGACTCTACAAGGAAAGATTGGTACTAATTTAGATAAAAATTCACTTTTCAAAATTCATCAGCATGATTTTTTCTCTATAAGGTCAAGTCAAGTGAAAAATCGTGAATATTTAAAAAAAACGCATTTTAGCTCTATGATATAATTAAGGAGGCAATGCTCATTAATTAAGAACCTGCTATTGAAATTCCTAATCAAGCGTTTAATTTGTCACTTGTTCATTAAAAGTAAATTTAAAATATCTCCCAACAAAAACGATTGATAGATGAAAAACAAGCGACTAACGTGTCGGTGACCATTATTCATCTGTTTTCGTTTCTGTAGTAGTTTATGCAAATATCTTGTATAATCTGTGACAAGAATTATTGATCAAGTGTTTTATTTGTTCGGCCAATCGAAAGAGACAGGTGTGTCATTTGTTTTTACGCATAATAAAGTCGTTAAAATAATTACCGACATTTCACAGCCTCGCATTTCGAGAATACAGATGACTTAATTACGCTGCCCAAAAATCATTTCTGTTTCGGCTTAAATTGTCGGGCGGACTTGTATTTTCGTTGGATCTGACATTTAAATCGAGTAATATTACCAGAAACGCCTTTTTGATCCAGTTCTCGTGTGTTTAAAAAATACAGCGTGAGATGATCGCCTCTTCGGGGTCCGCCCGGAGTTGCCAGGGCTTTAATGCCTTGCCACCGACGTGCGGGTTATGCGCAGTGGTGTTTTTGTCACAATAAAAAAAATCCCTGTCAATTCAAATCTATTTCCGTCCAGATTTGTCTTATATCATATAGAGAGCGTCAGCTCGAACTGCACAACGCAGTGTTGAAACGACAAGAAAGGAGGCGTCGGAATTGTTTTATTTGGTGTTTTTGCGTTTTCTGAAGTCGCGGTGTGTACACCGCCGTACATATTATGATTTATTTAGCTTCTTTGAAGTGTTTACAGTTGGCAACTTGGAGAATTAACGTTCGCCTCCATATTTCATCCCGCAAAAACAGAACGAACTGTCATCGCAGTTCAGATTTGTTATTATTATTTCGTTATGCAGTTTCGCTAAATCATTCCAGCGAATTCCTTTCACAGCTAACGTAGGTGCGGTTTGTTCATCGATGACCGAACTGCGTAACTTTACTAGCCGTTACCCGTGAATACAGGAGGGGAAAATTGGTGAAAAATTCCTCCCCCATCCCTCGACTCACGACCGAAGCACTATTACACGCGGATAACAAATTGAAAAGTTGTTAAATTTTTTGTTGAAAATGAATTTTCTAAAATAGTTTTATCAAATGTTTTGTTCAGTAGGTACGACTTTGCCGGAAGATAGATAAATCGCATAAAAATCCATGTATCCTGTCAAACTAAGGGACTTGCTGTCCAGCACGGTCTTTTACTACCCGTCTATTATTACTACCAACATTAAATTGTTATTTGCGAATTTATTGACTGTTTGATACGCTTTTTATTGTTAATTCGTTTTTTAAACAAATACAAATTTAATTTCGGTGCCCACAAAGGAAAAGAGCGCATGTCGATTTATCAAAGACTCTATTTTCACAAAAAAAAATTGGTTGTCTGTAAAGTCGGTTTACGGACGATATTTTTACGTGATAACGTATTCCGCTCGAATATAATAATACATATTCAAATCTTTATTATTTATTGAATAATAATACATAACCTAAATTTTAGTAGCTGTCAAACTATATTTTTACCGACTAATAATTCGATCAACCAAAGCAAAATACATATATTTTTAAGCAATTATAAAAGACATTTAAAAGAATGTATACCTATATATTATATATTTGTTAACAAACCGTATAATTTATCTGCTGTTATGAAATGCAGATATCTCCCAAAATTTGTTTTTGATACAAAATGTAGCTGCGTTTGTGTACAAACTATCAATTGATCAATACATTTCCATTCGTTGTGAATAATATCATATTTTATCCATAATGACGGCGATCAGTTATTTTTAACAAAATAAAATGACATTTATTAATTATTATTAGCGCCATATTGCCATTATCGTGCGTTCAGTTATACTTTGGCTTGGATGAATCGGTAATAATTATATGACACAAAAAATATCCATGCAAAAACGAACAAATAACGATGTTTTATCTGAAAAATTGCTTTAAAAATTCGATAATTTATGACATTTTTATTAGATATCTTGATTTTAAGTCTTAATTTCCACGGTTTATAAAACAAAGGCCATCTGTCAGATGTAGCTTTCACTAGAACAGCCGAAAAAAATGTTGAACGCACACTACTCTCTGACGTCACGCGAGAAGAAATGCGTACAAGCCGACGCCGATCGTGCTTCTCTATCGAATATACTGCGCTCTCGCTTGCACGCTCTGCAGGGTCAGGCGGAACGCGACACTTTTGGAACGTTACACTTTTTCGTGCGTGCAGCTGGTGTTTCATCAATTTATAAGACGTTATCACCTCAAAAAATCTATACACAAAATAAAACTGTACACAGTGGGTCTGTTAGTGTAGGTATTTGCTGACCCAGTTCGGATAAAGTTTCTAGAAAAACTTTTAGTTTTTATTTCGTCGCAAAATCGGCCCACTCGATCAGAAGATGTGCGAATTTAATATTTGCAAAAATTCATCAGAACGACAAAGAAGAGCCTTCTACATAGTCGACCCATTCGGAGCAGTAATCAAGAAGCGACTATTCAGATATTATGGTTGCGACTTTTCTATACCTAGTTCTATTTTTAAAGCGGATGTTGTACATTACTAAGGCATATGACGTTTTTTCTTGTGGTCAAACTTGAATGCTTTCACGTGTTAAAAAATGCATAAAAAACAGTCGACCCTTTGTTGTGTCTAAAAAACGTGCGATTTAATATATTATTAAAAGAAATTGGACCTCAGCCGTAATAACACCCAAGTGGTCCAAGTTGATCCCATATATCACTACATGCTGACGCTTGGTCTTGTTATAGTCGCCGAAACGTGTATTAATATCGAGACGAGGCTACGAGGTTTCTCGTCTCGATTTTAGAGACGAAATAAATAAAAAATGAACCTTCCTCGAGTGTATACAGTGCGTAAGTTTGGCGTGGAACAATCCAAATAAAAAATCCCAGATCATCTGCCGGCAAATTTTATTTTATCAACGCGCAACAGATGGGTCTATTTTATCGAAGAATATTATAAAAGCGACTCAATTAAATGTTTTCACGCAATGGCATACGTGTTTATTTGTGCAAAAATAAATCGATGTGTGCGCAGTCTTTAATTAACGAAAAACCGCAAGTCCAAATATGGAACTGAAAAGGCGGTCGTTTAAAATTCAAATATATGGCACTTGAACCGTTTTTGAATCATAAGAAACAGATAAGCAAAACCACAAGCCACCTCCCTTATAGGTATATCTGTTACAACTAGAACCCGAAGTGCGGCTACGCCTAGTTTTAGCCGGTTAGAACTAGGTGTAGCCACTTACTCTTGGTTAAATCTAGTATTAGCCGATTGTTTTTGGGTAAAACTAGGTCTAGCCGGTACCATTCCGGCAAGAACTAGGTCCAACCAAACCCTAATGGCTGATACTAGGTATAGCCGATATCATGCCTGTTGCCGGCTAAAACTAGATCCAACCAAACCTATTACTCGGAGTAACCTATATACAGGTTGGCTACCCTGGGTGGAAGTCTACTAACTCTACAGAGCCACATATTTCTGGATTTTAAGATATTAAAAAACACCTAATAATAAGAAACGTAGAGAAAATAAAATTCAACGAATTTATTTTAAAAATTGATTTTTACTAAAGTAGGACTCTAATTTCAATTTTAATATAATAGGAACAATCAGCAACATTTTTTTTAACAACAGAAAATAATTGTATCTTTTATAACTTTAAAGAATATCATTATTATCAATCACACTTTTATAAATCAGCTAGTCGCCTGTTACACGTTAGAAATTGTTTGCATCTAGTTTTATCCACCAGAGTTTGGTTGGATCTAGTTTTAGCCGGCATGATATCGGTTAGACCTAGTATCAGCCACTACGGTTTGGTTGGACCTAGTTCTAGCCGGCATGATATCGGCTAGACCTAGTTTTACCCGAAAACAATCGGCTAATACTAGATTTAACCAAGAGTAAGTGGCTACACCTAGTTCTAACCGGCTAAAACTAGGTGTAGCCGTACTTCGGGTTCTAGCCGTAACATATCTAATCTAATATCTAATCGAAAATCGAATTTTCTGTAAACGTCGTGCACAGAACTTGTGACTGCAGCAATTTGTAACCTGGTCGACCGTTTAAAATTATCAAACGGGCGTCAAATTGCCTGAACGATATTTTTAATCGTTGTCCATTCAAAAATTTAATTGGCCGGAAATTAATTAAATCATTTCGAAGCGTTTTCGATTCATAAACGATGACAAATGAATTTGCTAATGTGAAATCGTTAGAGAGCAGTAATTTTGAAAGCGAGCTTTGATAAATGCGGACACCAATCTAGACGGCGATTTAAATGTCAACAAAGTGTGACAATGACAGAAAGAGTGGGAAAGAGACGACATATTATATAGATAGTAAGAAAGGCAGAGTTTGTGACTAAAAGTGAATACTTAGTCGCTACAGCAATCCGGATGGTGTGCACCATTGTCCAAGTATAAATCTATACCGGTAAGCCAACGAGAGAGTATTTCTCGACAATAACAATTAATTAATTTTCCAGCGAACGAAAACACTTTCCAATTGATCCGCGCATGCGCGACTCTTATTTTAACGTAATTGGCGTGAAAAAGTCAATTTTATTCTCCGAAACTGATCCATTTGGCATTTACTGCAATGCACGAATCGTAAAAATAGTGATCGTTTTGGGCGACACATTCCACAATTTAAGAATAAGTACGGAGACAAATTCAAGTTGACTGAAATACTAATTTACTAGAAAACAAACCACACAACGATCACGCAACAGTAATAGAAGTTCTGTCTGTACGTCTGTCAAGTGGACTCGACAGCCGATGTTATAGGTATGCTAATTTATGCTGTCGGGTTCTGCGCGGAGAATCAATGCCGCAGCAGCAGCAGCAGCTCTATCCCTCGCTCGGCAAATCGCTGCAGAAGAATATCTGTAATAGTCCAAGAGACGGCTGCAGAAAATGTGTCGTCATAAGGTGGACGAAAGAAAAAATTAGAGATGACAGTTAAGACCATAATTAAGAAAGATCGCTAAGGTTGCCTGCGAAAATCCTGCCGAAACAATGTTTTTTTTTAATTTGTTTATCAATTAATAGACCAGTGAAGTTAGCTTTTGACAAGAACAAAATTAATAACAGAAAACGAATGATGAGGAAGTGAAGAAATTGCCGTCAGAAATACAGAAACCAAAAATTCAAATGCGTAAAGGCCGGAGGGCTTGTGGGGGGTGCATTTTAGGGGTCAAACGCGATTTTTCGTTATTTCCGGCGAAAGTTGACCTCCAATCGAAAAATGTTGTATGGCAATGTTGTAGGTATTAAAAGGATCTACAACTTTTATGAATATAATTTTTTCACATAACCTTAAAGATTCAAAGAAATATTGAAAAAACCGTGTTTTTCGTTTTTAATTTTTTTCTCCTGCAAATTACAGCTTGTTTAGGACATAGAAAGGTAAGTCTCCTGAAAATTTCATGAAAAAAAATAGTTTTTGCAGAAGAAAAAAATTAAAAACGGATAACACGGTTTTTTCAATATTTGTTTGAATCTTTAAGGTTATGTGAAAAAGTTATATTCATAAAAGTTGTAAAGTTGCAGATCCTTTAAATACCTACAACATTGCCATACAACATTTTTCGATTGGAGACAACTTTCGCCGGAAATAACGAAAAACCGCGTTTGACCCCTAAAATGCACCCCCCACAGCCCTCCGGCCTTTTACGCATTTGAATTTTTGGTTTCTGTATTTCTGACGGCAGTTTCTTCCCTTCCTCATCATTCGTTTTCTGTTATTATTAATTTTGTTCTTGTCAAAAGCTAACTTCACTGGTCTATTAATTGATAAACAAATTAAAAAAACATTGTTTTTTCGCAGGCAACCTTAGCCATATTTCTTAATTATGCTCTTAACTATCATCTCTAATTTTTTCGTTCGTCCACCTTATGACGACACATTTTCTGCAGCCGTCTCTTGGACTATAATGCGTGACCAACAATAAGCTTCACCTATTTGATACAGTTCGGCCTCCTCATTCAAAAACAAATTTATGGAAGAGCAAACTTATACCGAAGGAGAATTCGTTACTATTTTATATTAGCTACCAGATTCGACTTTACACCCTTGTGCGTTATTTTCGCTCGCTGCTCATCCCCGTTTGCCGCAGCGTACAATAATTTTAATGTATATGTTACGGCTAGAACCCGAAGTGCGGCTAGTCGGCTACACCTAGTTTTAGCCGGTTATAACTAGGTGTAGCCACTTACTCTTGGTTAAATCTAGTATTAGCCGATTGTCTTCGGGTAAAACTAGATCTGGCCGGTACTATTCCGGCTAGAACTAGGTCCAACCAAACCCTATAGTGGCCGATATCATGCCGGCTAAAACTAGATTCAACCAAACTCTGGTGGATAAAACTAGATGCAAACAATTTCAAACGTGTTGTGTTGATTTATAAAAGTGTGACTGATAATAATAATATAATTCTTTAAAGTTATAAAAGATACAATTATTTTCTGTTGTTAAAAAAATGTTCCTATTATGTTAAAATTAAAATTGTAATCCTACTTTAGTAAAAGTCAATTATTAAAAAAATTCGCTGAATATTTTCTCTACGTTTCCTATTACTATTAGGTGTTTTTTTAATATCTTAAAAGCCAGAAATATGTGGCTCTGTAGAGTTAGTAGAACAACTTCCACCCAGGGTAGCCAACTTGTATATAGGTTAGTCCCAGTAATGGGTTTGGTTGGATCTAGTTTTAGTCGGCAACAGGCATGATATCGTCTAGACCTAGTATCAGCCACTAGGGTTTGGTTGGTCCTAGTTCTAGCCGGAATGGTGCCGGCTAGACCTAGTTTTACCCGAAAACAGTCGGTCAATACATAGATTTAACCAAAAGTAAGTGGCTACACCTAGTTCTAACCGGCTAAAACTGGGTGTAGCCGCACTTTGGGTTCTAGCCGTAACATATACAGCCCGTTATGCTTACTCGACATAGGCTTTTTAAATGTTTCAAATCGGGTCAACAATTCTCCGAGCTTTGAGGTAACAGCATAGACACTGGAGAGCCAATCTGGCAACGTTGCAAATGTCATTGTCAAGTCCTCGAAGGGTGATTTATCGTGTTTTGTTTTTTTCGGGATCATTTGCATAATTACACGTTAGGCAAATTTTACAAAAAGTAAACTGGTTTAATATTGAAAACATCAATTATTTGAAATGATAATAATACAGCAAGCAGTTTCCGCGACAGGGCGCCAAACTGGCAGCGTGCAAGCCCTGTAATTTGAATAAAAAACATTTCCGGTTCTATTGAGATCGCAGCTACCTCTGTTCGTAGGGCGACGGTTTCAGTTTCCGCTCACCTATATATTCATTCGCGATTAAATAAATATTCAAACTTATTCGTCGTTAAAGACACAGCGTTTCGCGCTAACATATATTTTTTTTACAAATTACGTAAAACAAGTTCTGTGTTTATATAGGTTTTAGCTGTACACTGTACAGCTCGATCAAAGATGACCGCCGAACTTCAGTAAAACGACCTCTCCGCAAGTAAATGTGTATTCTAAACAACAGTGCAGAGCGCACATTCGGGGCTAGACACGGACTCCCTTTTTCAATTTTAATCCCGATTAAACGGCATTTATGAACTGTTAAATCTCAGTTGGGTAATTTCAGTAATTAATAAGCCCTCTAAAATTCTTCGCCCGTTCTAAAATGAAAATTTTAATTTAAAATTTAATTAAAAGAATAAAAACCAACCCTTCGCAAAACCGCACCTTGCTACCCGCATGAAGAGATCGGCTAATCACTAATCGATTGCCTACCCTCCGTTTTAACCGTCGCAAGGGGTGACCACTCTGCAGAGATCAACTTCTCAAAAGACGACAGTTTTCAATTTTATATAATTTTATGAGAAAACATGCATTTATAAAGCATATCACAAAATATAACCACACTGAAATGTCAATAAATGTGATTACCCTATATTGAGAAGTTCTACGAAATTTCGATACGAATAAATAACCCAAACTTCAAACGTATAGCGTGAGACGTCCGCTAGTAGATATAATATAATAACTAGTGTGACCTGTGCGAATTATTCGCACTAAATAAGTATAATACTTATCACTTTACAAAATTATTTTTTAAATATGATTGCAGGTATTCAATTCGTTTCTAATTTTGCACACTGCTTATAACGTTCTTCTTTTTGTTGTATTACAATATAGATGACAGATCGAAGAAATATTTTACTAAAATTGTCATATAGAGGCGCAAGTAGCAAAAGCGTTGAGCTAAGCCAGATGGTATCATGCAGCATTGCTGTCAGCGTTGCTTGCTGTTTCAAAATTAAAGCCGTCAGATGGCAGTATGCAGTATTGTGTCTGTTGTATTGCAATATGAAGGTCAGATGACAGATCAAAGTGTTGACGTTGTTTCAAAATTAAAGCCGTCAGATGGCAGACGTTGTTCAGCGTTGCTGTATTTTAATTAATTTACAAAAACAAAAGCAATAATAAATTTTTTAGTTGTCGATGTCAGTAGAGCAAGCAATTATCTGTAAAATAATATATAATTTATGTAGAGAAATTGTGAGGTTTTTTCTAAAAAGGGAGGCAAACATCTTTAACCTTAGCGTATTAATATATACTAGCGTGACCTGTGCGAATTATTCGCACTAAATAAGTATAATAATTATCACTTTACAAAATTATTTTTTAATTTTTTTGATTGCAGGTATTCAATTCGTTTCTAATTTTGCACACTGCTTATAACGTTCTTCTTTTTGTTGCAAAAGAAATATTTTACTAAAATTGTCATATAGAGGCGCAAGTAGCAAAAGCGTTGTTCAGCGTTGCCCGTCAGATGGCAGTATGCAGTATTTACAATATGAAGGTCAGATGTATATGACAGATCGAAGTGTTAACGGTACGCCGTCAGATGGCAGACGTTGTTCAGAGTTTAATTAATTTACAAAAACAATAGCAATAATAAATTTTTTAGTTGTCGATGTCAGTAGAGCAAGCAATTATCTGTAAAATGATATAAAATTTATGTGGAGAAATTGTGTGGTTTTTTCTAAAAAGGGAGGCAAACATCTTAAACCTTAGCGTATTAATATATATGATGATATACATATAATACGTTGAAACATAGTACAAGTATCTATTTGCACTTAAAAATAATTGTCAGTTAACTTCAATAATTCCTGATAATAATATATTTCCACGTTGACATTTAGAGAACACAGTCAGGTAAGCGCCGTGGCATTTGACTTCTGCTGCACACGCGTGGGTCGACGCCATATGCTTTTGCAACCAAACAAAATACACTCGACTCGGGCTATAAATGACTTTATTAGTTTCATATTTGGAAGCAGAAAGTGCGCCGAACAAATAAATTCTTTAAAAGTGAATCAGGCTTCAAAATAACGCACAGCCAATGCAATTTATTCGCGAATACAGTGAGGCGTCAAACTTTTTTATGTTGACGTTTGAAATACAAGTTTTTGATCATAAAATCTATACTGTTAAACAAACGCCATAAATACGATCAGTAATATAATAAAATCCACATATTATCACTGTTTGCATTAGCATTCGAATGCAATGCTGTCTCTTCCGATGGTAAAATTATTGGCTGGTATTAACAACAATATATATCTTTTTCCAACAAAAGTCCGTTTTGCAACAGATTCAGACACAATTATTCTTCATTGTATATATTTATGAAAACATTCATCGAAGCATATTGTGCCATGAAAAAATAGTACATTAGATATGGTTGAGGGGTTACCTTCGTCGCGCTTTTAGTGTTGTTTGTGTTGCATTTCCAATAAATCATAATCTGTGCTGTTGTTACGAATGGAAGAGGCGGGAGGGGCAGCGGGGTGGCGGAGCAATCCCTTCGTCTTTTGTAAAAAAAGAATACAAAACAACGGTTCATTCAGGCAGTAAGCAGATGTGCAAACAAGGAGCACAATGAAAGCCGATAATTATTTTCAGCTATTTTATCTCTAGCAGGCTGTTGAAAGAGATTCGACGTCTATTGTCTGTTTTTCTCGTAATTAACTATTTTCATTTTCTCACGCAGGATTCTTTATATACCTATGCTAACAATATAATATATATAATTGATTTCAAAAAACGAATCTCCTCTAATCTTAAAACTAAAAAAAATTATTAATACAGTAAACGCTCCATTATTCTACCATTTCTAGTCACGAATACGTATAGGTATAATAAAAATAGTGATTTTGTTAGACCAGCCTGTACATATTTTTGTGCACGTGAAATGGAACCGAAAAGTTGAACGCATCAAAAAATTAACTCGGAATTAATTTGTTCCAGCGGTTGACAGAACAACCGAAACGTGTGTCGCTGCCGGCGGGGGGTTGATTATTTATTGTTCCGCAGTGATTTGTGGAATACGATCGCACAGAACAATACTGAATGTCATTTCACGATCTCAAATGAGCTTACAATTGCAGAGAAGATTTTATATACCTGCTTTCCCGTTATTAATTTTATTAGAGTTACTAGTGTGACCTGTGCGAATTATTCGCACTAAATAAGTATAATAATTATCACTTTACAAAATTATTTTTTAAATATGATTGCAGGTATTCAATTCGTTTCTAATTTTGCACACTGCTTATAACGTTCTTCTTTTTGTTGTATTACAATATAGATGACAGATCGAAGAAATATTTTACTAAAATTGTCATATAGAGGCGCAAGTAGCAAAAGCGTTGAGCTAAGCCAGATGGCATCATGCAGCATTGCTGTCAGCGTTGCTCGCTGTTTCAAAATTAAAACCGTCAGATGGCAGTATGCAGTATTGTGTCTGTTGTATTACAATATGAAGGTCAGATGACAAATCGAAGTGTTGACGTTGTTTCAAAATTAAAGCCATTAGATGACAGATGTTGTTCAGCGTTGCTGTATTTTAATTAATTTACAAAAACAAAAGCAATAATAAATTTTTTAGTTGTCGATGTCAGTAGAGCAAGCAATTATCTGTAAAATGATATATAATTTATGTGGAGAAATTGTGAGGTTTTTTCTAAAAAAAAACGTCTTTAACCTTAGCGTATTAATGTATACTAGCGTGACCTGGGCGAATTATTCGCACTAAATAAGTATAATAATTATCACTTTACAAAATTATTTTTTAAATATGATTGCAGGTATTCAATTCGTTTCTAATTTTGCACACTGCTTATAACGTTCTTCTTTTTGTTGTATTACAATATGAAGCTCAGACGACAGATCGAAGAAATATTTTACTAAAATTGTCATATAGAGGCGCAAGTAGCAAAAGCGTTGAGCTAAGCCGTTAGATGGCATCATGCAGCATTGCTGTGACGTTGTTCAGCGTTGCTCGCTGTTTTAAAATTAAAGCCGTCAGATGGCAGTGTCTTAATGTATATATTATGAAAATTAAGGCCGTCAGATGGCAGACGTTGTTCAGCGTTGCTAATAATTAATTAATTCACAAAAACAAAAGTAATAATAAATTTTTTAGAAATGATATATAATTTATGTGGAGAAATTGTGTGGTTTTTTCTAAAAAGGGAGGCAAACATCTTAACCTTAGCGTATTAATATATATGATGATGGTAATTCGGACAACTAGGTATACTCAGTAAAATATTGTACAAAATGGCATTCCTTTTTTGTTACCTTTGTTTCTACTTGTTATGTCTCCCGTATAGTTCATAACTGAATAATAAACGAACTTATGTCGCTATATTATATGATAATGGTTCATCAATATATCAATAAAAGAGCGCCGTCAGCTGTTATTATTGAGCCCTTCAATCCACGAATTCTATAATTTGCGTTCTATCTGAACGTAAAATCGGCTTGTGGAAGGTCGAAAGACAACAATAAATCATTAAATGCTCAGCGCAGATCAAAGAAAAACGACCAACTGCTAAAATAAAAATTTATGAAACTGCAAGCTTCCAATAAGAAAATGTCTTTTATTTTTTGGACTATTAGTTGTTTCTTATCCGTCTTGTACCTAAAAACCGTTTTCAATTAATTTCTGTAGCCGTTTTAGTTAATTTAAAATTACTGATTAATTTTATGTTCGCACAAAAATACTACGCTGTAACGTTTCTTTTCGGACGCTTGTATAGAAATTCAGTGTTGACAATAATTCGTTATTTAATAGGGGTGGTTTAATTGGCACATTTACCCTTCTGTCACCCCCTTCAAACCGCCTACATAATAAATACCTGCATATCTGCACTAGATGTGATTTTAGGGGATTACAGAACACCAGGGGAGGCTTTGCGTATAACAATTGAACAAAATTCAACTTAATATCAGAAATTGAGTTGCGTTTGATTTCTGTTCTAAAGCGTTTCTCCGTGGCTTATAGAAAATCGCTGTTTGGCGGACATCGTTAATTTTAGGCCATAAAGTTGCACGCGTATTTGAAACATCTCTATGTATATATATAAAGTTTGGAATAACTATGGAAGTTGGTGGCATTTATAGAAAAAAATATAGTTTAAAAAAACTAAAAAACACGCTTTATATCGAACTAAAAAGTAAAAAATATTTTTTTTAAAATAAGCTTAAAACAATAATGAATAAAAAATACTAGTATTATTGTGAAAAAAGCGTGGGGCGCTTTGTTCCACATTTTCGTACATCGAGTGCCCCACGCTTTTTTCACAATTAATACTAGTATTTTTTATTCATTATTGTTTTAAGCTTATTTAAAAAAAATATTTTTTACTTTTTAGTTCGATATAAAGCGTGTTTTTTAGTTTTTTTAAACTATATTTATTTTTAAACTATATTTATTTTCCACTTTTTAGTTCGATTTGTGAAAAATTTGTCGAAAAAAAAAAAACAGATTTTTTATTTCGGAGTGGACGGATTTAGAACCCACGACCCGTGATTCCGAGAGTTGGCGTCAGCGAAGACCCGTGCCTTAGACCGTACGGCTAACCACTGTAGTTACAGTGCTGGCATATTATACTATAGTAATAAACCATTTGCTGTAGTCCAAACAAAGGTTACAAACGAACATACATACATACATACATACCATGCATACATACATACAAACTTACAAGTGAAGTTAATATAAAGCGTGTAAAAAGCTCGCGTCGCAGGTTGGTTTTTGGACAAAATACAAAAATGAACCCTATAACACCGCGCCATTCGCCCGCGACGCTGATAATGTTCAAGAGTTGCGGGGCCAGTGTGTTACCTGGGACAACATTTTCATTAAATAACGACTGGAACACCATATTTCCCGGTTCACAATCTAATCAGCAAAGCCGTGTATCTGAACACCTACCCTCGTGCCGTTTTAACCCCTTTTTACGCATCCACCATTTTGAATATTTTACCTAAAAACGGAGTAAGTGTGACGCTGCGGGGGCGAAACACCCCCGCTATATACTAAATATTTAACATCTTATCTCGTTTATTTGTTGGTTGGTCGATTTGGCAATTAGCTCCACTTCATATCACGAAATAAGTTGTTTTTGAATATAATGTTCGTATCTGGGATTCCCCCTTATGTATTTGGTTGTTATGAAGCCAGTGCTTCTCAAACTGGAGACCGTGGACACTATGGGAACTGCAAATCATGTCAAGAAGTCGTTTTCTACATTTTAAATACTAGCTGAAGAACTCACGTACTACTTTTCTACATTTTAAATACTAGCTGTAGAACTCACGTACTACTTTGAAAAGTAGTACGTGAGCTCTTGGGCTATACGAATTTAGAGGTGGGATGGGAACGGAACCGTCTGTATTTTTTATTTCGGGTGATTTTTTTTGTTATACTTTTAACCTATAAATTGAACAAAGTGTTAGAAGTTTGTTTTTTTCTGTACCAGTAGGTATCACTCGAGAACAGATGAACCGATTTCGATTTCGATTTAGCCACTAAACCTCTCACCGTCTATATCACACATTTGTGCGGTCGATATTTATAATATACGGTATATACGTGCATTGCAACGTTTCGTTACACTTTCAATTTTATGAATCGATTGTGTCCTATACCGTGCCAGAAGAAGTTTTACTGAAGAAAAGCCGTTTAACCTGCCTTAAGAATTTTAGTATCCAATTTGCAATAATTCGCGAACCGTTCTTTTCTGTCGAAACTTTTGACGAGCCACGTTCTAAGCGACACAGCGCCATGTTCCGTGGAGGGACGTTGCTTCTGTTATTGATTAAATGGAGGTACAAAACGAGGGGGAACCGCAACTCCGATATCATGTGAGTTTTATGACATCTGATTATCTACGCAACATTTTACCTCGATTGTTGAAACTGACTCTAAGCTCATTGTTTGTTCGAAATCAGCGTCGATATATTCAGCCGTTCAAGTCACTGTCGCGCGAAAAACAATTGTCATTTTACACCTTCGCACCTAATTAAGGATTACAATAGCGATCCAGTCGTCTGTCTGTCTATGGCTATTTTCGTAAAACAAACATGGTTCTCAAATGAGACCTGTAGTAAAAACACATTTTTGACGGTTTGTTTTACCTTGAGCAAGTATTTTAACGAGGTTCCTCAAAAGTCTTTTTACCTATTTTTTTAGGTGGAGATCTATCCTAGCTAACTATAAATTCAATTGTTACCGGGATTGCAATTTTCTGTCCATTTTCGTCCAGTTATAGGTATACCTACTATAACAGGCTGCGCATAATATAATTTCAATCTGTCTAGACAATGTATTAAACTTGAAGATTACCGAAGAAAATTGTTTTATCTTTCAACGTAGATAAATTATGCCACATGAAAATAAATCCAGCGTTTTACATGTTTATTAACAGTGTGTGATATTTTAGCCCATTACCGTCCGCGCTCGATTTCAACAACAAACATCGCGAGTAAGTTCTGCATCAATGTTTTGCGTTTTCACCAAACTGAGATCGTTGGGTGTTGGTTAGAGTTTCACATCTACTGAGTGTATCCACGACAGATCTGAGCTATTTTATATAACGACTCAAGTGTCATAAATAAACAAACATAGGACCCAGGCAGCAAATAGCAATTTTGGACGTCGGTGAGTCTTTAAGAAAAACACAAAAAATAAACTGTAAAACCGCTCTACTGCGCCGTATACCTGGGAGACAGCAACTTTTTGTTCAGTGAATAATAATGGGTCGAGAAATGAACGTTGAACCATATTATTATTATTAAAATATTGAAATGTCTTCTCAGCCACCCATTTTGTGTGGTGCGAGTCCTCTTCAATGGTATATAATTAAAGTTCTCGCTGGTGCATTATGTAAATTCATGCACGTCTTGTGCGACCTACTCGCCTGCGCAGCCTGGAATAATAATGCCATCGTAATTATTTATTAAAATACGAGATAAGAAACGGGCCGCCTGTGTCACATGCAAGGAGGATAGAAGATTTGTTACCTGTTCAAGTGTTATTGCATAAAATTAGTGGAACATATTATTATTTATAGTTGTTTTTTTTTTCATTCCCGCACTATTCCAAAGCGAACTGTTTCTATTTTTGCTGTGAAACGTGGTAAAATCTCGAAAGAAAAAGAAAATAAAATACGTGTGGCACTCGGGGACTGCCGCGGTAAAGCTATTGCATATTCTTTTTAGCTCTTTAAGTTTTTCTTCTCTATAATATATAAATATATAATATCTAATATATAAATATCTTATTGACAAATGTTTGTACTCTATACATGATTTATAAATTTAATTGTATTGACATATTTCACAGCTTTTTAGCTACAAATGAAATAAATAAATATCTTATCTTATAAAACGAAAATAGCTAGGTATAAATAATAAGGTATAAATAGTGTAATTACACACCAAAACAATTATTCATTCAAAAAATTTGAACAAAAAGAACGATATTAAGAGTTTGATCATAGAATTTCGCGCGATGTACATTTATATAGATATAATATCATATATACTTTCTCTGCACATAACCTAAATAATTTAGGTTATTTTTATAGCAGTATTATATATAAATTCATTTATACACAAATAAAGATAGAATCAGTTATGAGCAGTTATGCAGTTATGAGCACACAAACACCGTGCCGAAGTCTGCCGAACTGAAACGACGTTAGACGATGCACGGCTTTCAACGCCGCACCGCTGTGCCGGTCGGAGTGGGGGGTGTTAGGTTTTTTCGTTACGGAATTTCTTGATTCGGTCGCCGCGCTCAAAGCCCGCGATAGCTTAAAAACGAAACCAAACACCTCAATTTAAAACGATTATAAAACCAAATCATAGTCAAACGATGTGACGAGATATTTACGACTGAGGTATTGCTTCCTTGTTCAGTAATTTTAGGAAGCATTATTAGTAGAAAAAATCTTTGCCACCGACTGTACAAAACTCAACATACTAATATCTTACATATTTTTTAAATTATTCACGGCCAGGTCATTAAAACGTCTGTTCGTCTTAAAAGAAACGCAGCTCCTCATTTGTATTGCTTAATTAGACAAAACATAATTATTTCATTTAATGAACTCCGACTGACGTTTCGTTTTCAACACAAATAAAACATTTAATTAATTTTTTTTATTACGTCGGTTTTAATATTCTCTTGCCTCTAAAACTAATTTGAATGTGTTTTCTTGGCTTCTAAGACACAAGGTTAAAATTATTATAAATCATTTTTTTTAAGTAGACGAAGTTATAATTCCGAACTCGGTGCAACTCCAAAAAAAGATCTCGGCCAATACAGTAAAGAAAAAAACCAAATTAGAAAAGAGCAGTTCAAAAATTATATATATAGGCGTTTATAAAAGTTTGTAGAAGGCGGCAGAAAATTACACGGGAATCCATTTGACAGAGCAACGAGCCGAAGCCTCGAAGACGTTGTGAGGAGAAGAAGAAGAACTAAGAGGCATCTTTCAAAGGTTACACAGAGAGCTAGGTAATTGTATTTTCCTATTTTATGACGGCATTATTTCCAACACGCGCGACGCGAAATGTGGTATGCTTAGTCCCATAATTAAACCTCAACTGTTTTGCTGGGATCTTTCTCTAACAGGGATGGAATTCTAGAAAAGATGTTGGCATTCTAGCGTAGGAAAATTCGTATTCTTATATTATTATTTTTGGTTTTTATTTTATTTAACACATAGTTTTTACGTTACATCAGTGCTAAAAATATTGAAAGAAAGTGAACTAATGCTCGATTTCTGATACGACATTCAGTTTTAAACCTATATATTAAATAAATATAATTTTAAAAAAATTAAAAAACACGCTTTATATCGAACTAAAAAGTAAAAAATATTTTTTTTAAAATAAGCTTAAAACAATAATGAATAAAAAATACTAGTATTATTGTGAAAAAAGCGTGGGGCGCTTTGTTCCACATTTTCGTAATCGAGCGCCCCACGCTCTTCTCACATACATACATACAAACTTACAAGTGAAGTTAATATAAAGCTGTAATATCACAAAATGAGCATTAATCTATTTTTTTTTTTAATTATAATCGAAACCACTAGAACTGCAGGGGTTTTTGTTCATCAATTGAAAATATATTCAGGGATTGTTTTTTATTAGGTTGCATCGTGGTTCAGTGCAAAACGAGTCATTTTTGCGTGATTCTCGAACACATATCCAATTTTTCTGTTCAATGGTAACCATAATTATTCCAGTTTCACAACTATTTTTTTAAATTTTTATTTCATGAATCTATACTAATATATAAAGCTGGAGAGTTTGTTTGTTTGTTTGTTTGAACGCGCTAATCTCAGGAACTACTGGTTCAAATTGAAAAAAAATTTTTTGTTGGATAGCCCATTTATCGAGGAAGGCTTATAGGCTATATAAAATCAGGCTACGACCATTAGGAGCGGAGCATTAATGAAAAATGTTCCAAATGTATCTAAAAAATAAGCTTCTATTCAGGTGAAATGCACTAAGTATACTCATATTAGCGATGTAAGAATACAACGCCGGCTAGCGCAATCGGTAGAGCACAAGACTGTCAATACCAGGGTCGTGAGTTCGAGCCCTATGTTGGGCGAATGCATTTTTATTTTTTTTTATTTTCTACATTGCTTTCTTCCAAGGCTTACATTAAAATTTATTTAAATTTTATTTAATTAATTAAAAAAAAAATTAGTTAAAACAAGTATAAATGCTGCTTTTTAACGACAAAAAATTTTGAACGGTAACTCGGATCATCATAAAATTTGGACACAACATTCATCTCGGTAAACTAATATGAATGTGTGTACTCATGTTCCTCCCTTCCCCATTCGTTCTTTTACACCCGGGTGAAACCGGACGGGACCGCTAGTATACTTATAATACGATGTCTATCATATTTAATTTCATTTTTATAATTTTCGAATTGCAACTCAATGAACGATTGCGACTTCGCCAGCCCTGTTCTAAGGTATAGGTATAGGTACCAACATTACAAAGATCAAGGCCTGCTATATAACGTAATACCAACTATAAATTAGAGAAACCAACGCCTGTTATTACAGCCTTCTGATTCATTCACAGTCAAAATAACATTTCGCCAACTTAGAGGTACCGCTCCGAAGTCGGGACATGGAACTTTATCAGTCCATCAACTGTATAATTGCTTGTTTACTGCGCGTGCGTAATTATTACGGCCGTGTATGCGAGCGAAACAATTAAATAAATGCGAAGCGTTCGAGTCGAAACAGCAACAATTTGTGATTGTTCTGTTTCTGAACGGGGACAAGATTCATCCCTTATAAGTATCCATGTAAGTTATATATCAACCCCTTTGCAATGTTTGTCTGGGAAGGCTTCGCATTTTCAGCAAAAAGGAAATTTCATACGGATCGACCGTCGTCGAACGAGCTGTAGTACCTATCTACTATATACAGGCTGATTCAAGTATACCTACTCTGGACAATTTCCTTTATAGGGCTTGATTGATCTATTTATTTACTTTAGATTATAGACGCTCGACGATCAACGAGGAAGGTACAGAAAAAATATGTCAACACGGCAGTGTTGTCCTTTTGCGACGAAAAACAAGTGAATTTTAAATTATACTTTTTACGTAAATATTACATAGTAATAACCGACGAAATTAAAAAATTGGTTGTCTGTAAAGTCGGTTTACGGACGATAGTTTTACGTGATAACGTATTCCGCTCGAATATCATATTTAATAATACATAACCTAAATTTTAGTAGCTGTCAAACTATATTTTTACCGACTAATAATTTGATCAACCAAAGCAAAATACATATTTTTAAGCAATTATAAAAGACATTTAAAAGAATGTATATATATTATATATTTGTTAACAAACCGTATAATTTATCTGCTGTTATGAAATGCAGATATCTCCCAAGATTTGTTTTTGATACAAAATGTAGCTGCGTTTGTGTACAAACTATCAATTGATCAATACATTTCCATTCGTTGTGAATAATATCATATTTTATCCATAATGACGGCGATCAGTTATTTTTAACAAAATAAAATGACATTTATTAATTATTATTAGCGCCATATTGCCATTTCTCTATCGCTTATACTGCGCTCTCGCTTGCACGCACAGGGTCAGGCGGAACGTGACACTTTTGGAACGTCACACTTTTTCGTGCGTGCAGCTGGTGTTTCATCAATTTATAAGACGTTATCACGTCAAAAAAAATGTACCTACCACTAAAGCAGGCCATGATAAATAAAAGAGTGTTTTTTCACAGCCTACTTCGAATGCATGGCAGTATTTTATAATATTCGTAATAATGGGTTTTATTCCTTGAACAAGGGTCAGTAGATTTAAGATTACAGTGTCTTAACATTTGTAAATGGCTCTCGCGGTTTCGAGGGGACAATAACAAAAGACGCTCAAATCGTTTGACATTAAAACCGCAGTGTGATTAACATTTACCGGCAGCCCCCATTCTCTTTAGACTGGCCGATAAAATTTATTGAGTGCCAATAAAAAATTACGAGGCGTAAACATGGACGGCGGAAGATGTGAACTGAACTTTAGAAAAAAACAATGAAATAAAATGCCGCGGTTTAATCCTGAAATGAGAAAAGTTCAGTTTATGAAAATGTAGTGTAATTGAAGAAGAATATTCATTTTCTCTTTTTATTAGAAAAATAAACTCGCAAAAGCATGTTATAATGAAAATATACAGTAACTGTATGCTAATGCCTGTGAAATATGAGGGAATAAACGGGACGGAAAATGGAATTTTCTCGGGGAAAAATCGGCTTACATGTTAGACGGTGTTATTATAGTTTGTTTTCAATTAAGTTTTTCATGCGAAAACTTATATCAGATATTATCTAATCAATGAAAAGCTTGAAGAAAAATGTAGGCTTTTAATTTTTAACTAATAAATTTTAAATGCTAACACGGTTATTGAAACTAGTGATGTGCCGGATATCCGTATCCGTATCCGCGGATATCCGAGGGAGAAGAAAGATCCGTATCCGTTAGTTTTTGGCGGATCTTCTACCTTATTAATTTTTAATTCATAGATGAAATTTTATATATATAGGTGATTAGGTAATAATGAAAAACTGTTAAATTCCATTCAGATTATTTTTTATTTTTTTAAATCGTATTTGGCACCTTTATATGGCAATCATTTATCGTAGTGAGTTACCATACTAATAGTACATACCTAACTCAAAGGTACTAAATCAACTATCTTTATAATGAGATATTGCACATCGATCTTTGGAAAGAGACAATCTGTTATGAGAGTTAACTCTTAAAGAGGTCAATAACTTTTTCCCATAACAGATAATCTATTTCCAAAGGTTGATGTGCAATATTTACCGGTGCGTACTCTAAGAAAGTTAAGATCCGTATCCGTATCCACGGATCTTGAAACCAAATATCCGCTGATATACATTTTTAACGATCCTGCACATCACTAATCGAAACATACGTCTGTTCTGTATATAATATATAACGACAAATTACCGTTCGGTCATCGCCGGTCGAACTGTACAACTGCTTGGTCACTTACAAGCTGCTTATGTGAACCAGGCTCAAATTGACGCGAATCTACTACCTTCACAAGCCCATATCATTTTCAGATTATAATTAGTGGATCATTTACAAGTCGGGATTAAATTAACACTCGAAAATTACGCCAAAAAAAATATTATTTTAATTAATTCACCCCGCGCATAAATTATTGTGTAGCAAACACGCGAGACGATGTTTCGTCCTTTTCCGCTAAACAAAGACGGCAAGTCGTTTCTTTCTCGTTAAAAAATCGACTGCAGAACTTGAGCCCGTTTTAATCGAAAAAAATTGGTTGTCTGTAAAGTCGGTTTACGGACGATAGTTTTACGTGATAACGTATTCCGTAATACATAACCTAAACCTCCCAAAGTTTGGTTTCAATCCGCCTATTCTTGGTGTCGGAATGATAAGAAATGTCAAAAGTGACGTTTGCAACTTACAAAGTATTATGTTCTAATAATAATTAGTTATTCCAATAGTTAACTTAGAAGGCTTTGCAAATCACAAAATACTAATGTCAAAAAATAAACATTAGAAATGCAGCCGTTTTCATGTTAAGACAAGACATACGTTATTTTCTAATTTCCATGTACGGCAAACAAAGACGACCGACCGCGTCGCGCGCGCGCCATGCAATAGACAACAATGCATTTATACAGCTATTTTTCTATATAAATTTGTATAAAATATTTTTCTATATAAATTTGTATAAAAAAATTGGTTGTCTGTAAAGTCGGTTTACGGACGATAGTTTTACGTGATAACGTATTCCGTAATACATAACCTAAACCTCCCAAAATTTGGTTTCAATCCGCTTATCCTTGGTGTCGGAATGACAAGAAATGTCAAAAGTGACGTTTGCAACTTACAAAGTATTATGTTCTAATAATAATTAGTTATTCCAATAGTTAACTTAGAAGGCTTTGCAAATCACAAAATACTAATGTCAAAAAATAAACATTAGAAATGCAGCCGTTTTCATGTTAAGACAAGACATACGTTATTTTCTAATTTCCATGTACGGCAAACAAAGACGACCGACCGCGTCGCGCGCGCGCCATGCAATAGACAACAATGCATTTATACAGCTATTTTTCTATATAAATTTGTATAAAATATTTTTCTATATAAATTTGTATAAAAAAACTGTTTAGGCAAATTCTGTTATACGAAATCTATGTAAAATGTTCTCCTCTTTCGTTTAAGACTGGTTTCAAACCGATCTGATTTAAATTGAGCGAGAAATTAGCAAAAAGCACGCACAGGGTCAGGCGGAACGCTACGCGTTATGCGTTATGCGTTACGCGTTACGAACGTTAGGAACGTTAGGAACGTTACGTTACACTTTTTCGTACATGCAGCCGGTGTTTTATCAATTTATAATATTGGTGATTCATCATAATATTGGTGATTCATCAATTTATAAGACGTTATCACGTCAAAAAAAATATTTTCACGCTTCTTTTTGACACTGAACTTATTTAGATGGTTAATTTCAACAATTTCGAGTGCGATAAAGTTTAAGCTTGACATTACATATTCATGGTTCCGACTACATTATACAGACAGTTACATTATATTGAAAGCAAACATATTTTTTTTATTCAAAATCTAGAGTATGCAAAATAGAGCAATATATTTTAACGTTTTTTTGCGAAGAGTGGCTGCCAAAATCTACTTCTCAAGCTGCAAAAATAAACACTCCTGTTCTTCTATCACAATATCAGGGATGGGTGAAATTGATTCCCTCTGATTCTCGCAGAAGTTTCGCAAACGGCAGCGAATATTTCAAAAAAACATAAATTTGAAAAAATGAGCCAAGTTTGCTTACCTATAGAAAGAACAGCCTCGTCGAAAAAAGAATTGAGATAATTTTATGAATCCAATGAGCACAGGCGCAGCCCCGTATCTTAATTTTCAATTTAAAAAGCGACATTCACGTGAGTTATTTCGCGGGCAAAGGCTCCCCCCAGCCCTGACTGTTAGTACATAAAGCATCCTGGCGACCATTGAGAATGACGTAGGATATTTATGTACTTTTTCACATGATAAGATGCTCTCTTAGGCTCACGGAAACATGAAAAAGAAACGAAAGAAAAGTCAGTAAAGAGAAAATGTTATGTTTTGTTATGTCGAAGTTTTATATTCGAGATAAAAATGATGCCAAAACCTATGACACAGACGAGGATCGAGTTAGCTGTTGTCGATTAGTGCAACGGAACTTGTAAAAAACAAAAGACGACATATATATCATATAACGCATATCTCGTCTTTTGCTTTTTAGGTTGTATTTATATATAGGGTCTCTAATTCCGGAACTGGTTTTGATATCGAGAAAGATTACTACAAAAATATTAACATGTATTTTTAAAACAAAATATGTTCTTTGACTCGAAAGCGTAGAACGGATTTTGAATCAGTTTGCAAACAAACAAAAAAATCATCATTATCATTTCCGGATGTGATCTAAAAATTTTGCCCGAAATTTCGGAATACCGCGGCCGGAAACCTTATAGTTGCGCTGTTCGAATCAATACCAACTACAGTATATTACAACGTTTTTGTTTTTTTTTCTCTTTACAACGTCCTATTAAAGTTATATGTCTGTTCCTTTTCATTGTTGTTGTTGTTTATTTTCAGTTGGTTGACAGTTGGCAGTCCTGAGTGACAGTAATAAAACTGTATTACTCACATTGTTACCAACACAAAACATACATGAAAAACATTTATTTGGGTGTGTTCGATATGATCTAATATTTATTGCACATACCGCTAAATTAGCGGTATGTGCTTTATTATCGCTTTGAGCATCAGAGCTGACTTTCGTTCATATAAGAAGTTATATCTAAGTTAATTTCACACGAAATCCATTCAAATTGAAGCTTTTTGAAAAGAGGAGATTCTGATCTATAAAACAGAACCATTTTTAAATCAATTCGAGTTCATAAATACTATTAAAATTGTAATTGAAAGTTACAAACAGCAGTTGTCGGTTGGTCTGTACGTATGTACGGATGTACGTATGTACGTACGTCACGACTCTACAGATCGCAATTTTGGTCGGATTGCCTTGGGTTATATTTTATTCACTTTGTTTACTATCAGACCAGAACCCTATTTAAATTCACATAAATGTGTTCAGTAGTTTAATTTTTATAAACAGTTTTATTTTATTATTTTTGACAGCTAATAGTTAAAATAAAAAACCTTAAAAAAACAAAAAAATATCTATTACTGTTATTGTAATGTAGTGTATTACGTAGAATAACTGCTCCACTTCTATACCATAATAACAACGCAAGGTGGGATATCAGAATGGCCGAGTGGTTAAACGCGTAATCCAGTAATAGCAAGGTGCCGAGTTCGATTCCCGCTGACACCAAGTAATATTTTTTTTTTCTATTCCATTTTATTTTTATTTTTTTTTCTATTTTTTTAATTGTTTTTTTTTTTTAAATCTATTTTCTCAATTTTTTTTCATTATAATATGTACAGTGGAAAACTTGCGGGATGTGCACTTTTGGTTTTGCCAACTATAATTCTATTTTCTCATAGACTGCGCCGTGCGCGCCTCTACCAAATATTCCTTATTTTAATAAAAATCACGAAATTATTTTCAACTGGAAAAAATAGCAACAAAAATATTTATTACTCGATAATCAAAATACTAAATATTCTAATAGGCCAGCGGCACTGCATTTAAAAATTATAATAATGTCATTGCAATCTCTGAGGTCGTTGTCAAATCATATTTTCTAGCAATGCGCTTCGCAAACCCGACGCAGAACCTGTAGTACAGGTAATACAGTCGTTATTTTCGTCCACATTGCACTATCCTACAACTTTTTCTCGTTTTCTTAAATAGGTTCAGTATCACGTATTGACCCTAAATGCACAAAAATTACAAATTAGGCGGGCGGAAGTGCCGCCATTTTGACAAAAACCGTTTCAGCCTATATCTCCCTAACCGTGCACTTGAGCCCAAAAAAGGTAATAACCTTTATTGTAGATAAATAAATTTACTATCTTTTTTGTTCAATAATTTTTTTTGTATCACTTACCGTTTACGACTTATTTGACTATTACGATTTGTTTATTGACTTTTGGACCCATATCTCTTCTAATAATTGTTTAAACAATAAAATGCTAATGACTTAAGTTTTAAATCTACAAATTTTCTACAACTTTTACTTTAAACTTTTTTTTCTAAAATTAATATTTTTGAAGTTATAACGCGCTAATGTCAAAAATCCTGTGCCTAGCCGGTCATATGCGTTTTTGTACTTCTTCCAGAAAAAAAAGTTTAAAGTAAAAGTTGTAGAAAATTTGTAGATTTAAAACTTAAGTCATTAGCATTTTATTGTTTAAACAATTATTAGAAGAGATATGGGTCCAAAAGTCAATAAACAAATCGTAATAGTCAAATAAGTCGTAAATGGTAAGTGATACAAAAAAAATTATTGAACAAAAAAGATAGTAAATTTATTTATCTACAATAAAGGTTATTACCTTTTTTGGCCTCAAGTGCACGGTTACTGAGATATGGGCTGAAACGGTTTTTGTCAAAATGGCGGCACTTCCGCCCGCCTAATTTGTAAGGATTTTGTGCATTTAGAGTCAGTACGTGATACTGAACCTATTTAAGAAAACGAAAAAAAGTTGTAGGATAATGCAGAAAAAAATTCTCTATAACCTGTACTACTGGAGATCTACGAAATTCGGCACCTCAAATACATATGTTCACAGAACTAACTATAAAGAGATATACATTTAAAAAAAAAGAGTTAAGCGAGGCGAGGCGTCTTTGTAAGTCGAAACACGTTTCTGATAACTCGATAGCTTCTGTTATTCCGGCATGACGTCACGGTTCACGCATGACATGCACTCCGCGTAACCTGAGAAACTGTTCTTAATGCATATTTCTTTCATAACTTACCGACGTATCTATCACCAACGCTGTCTCTCTAGAAACACCCCGAATGCTATTTTCTCAGATAACTTAATTTACTAGTAGGTAGGTACTTACATTTTCAATCAATTTTACTCTACGATGCCAAAGAAGTTTAGCTTCAAAAAGAATCGCATGGTAACTAGTGATGTGCCGGATCGTTAAAAATGTATATCCGCAGATACGGATCTGAATAGGTACGGATTTTTGGTTTCAAGATCCGCGCGGATACGGATACGGATCTTAACTTTCTTAGAGTACGCGGCGGTAAATATTGCAAATCAACCTTTGGAAAGAGACTATCTGTTATGGGAAAAAGTTATTGACCTCTTTAAGAGTTAACTCTCATAACAGATTGTCTCTTTCCAAAGATCGATGTGCAATATCTCATTATAAAGATAGTTGATTTAGTACCTTTGAGTTATGTACTATTAGTATGGTACTCACTACGATAAATGTTTGCCATATAAAGGTGCCAAATACGATTTAAAAAAATAAAAAATAATCTGAATGGAATTTAACAGGTTTTCATTATTATCTAATCACCTATATACAGTATGGTTTTTTAAAAACCGAACACCCTTTTATTTCTTAAAGGAAGGGTTTTCGTTATTTTAGTGGATTGTGTGAGTCGGAAAAACCCCTGAAAAAGTTTTTCCGACTCACACAATCCACTAAAATATAGGAAACGGGATGCATTGAGAATCAAACAGCGGTTCACGATGGCATCAAATCCAAAAATGTTTGGTACAAGAGTTGATCTCTTTGACCCAAAGAACAATAATCCTAGATAAAAAATACAGGGTCGTATTTAAGAAAGTGTAGGGGACCTTGATATTTTGGAGACACCTCCACCAAACGAAAAAAAAACTACATCACTATTCTTCCCCCTTGATTCCCTGTAACTTTTGTCCGAAACTTTTTTTTCGAAAACCCTTCCTCTAAGAAATAAAATGGTGTTCGGTTTTTAAAAAACCATACTGTATATGAAATTTCATCTATGAATTGAAAATTAATAAGGTAAAAGATCCGTAAAAGATCCGCCAAAAACTAACGGATACGGATCTTTCTTCTCCCTCGGATATCCGTGGATACGGATACGGATATCCGGCACATCACTAATGGTAACTATCTCGGTTACTCTAAAACCAACACATTTATAATTATTGAGGAATATAACGCGGAATCGATTAAGCATTGTCGAACATTTTATTTTAAAGCATTTTCCACATTTCACAGATTTCGTTTCGTTTCACGGGTTTTTTATGATCTGTTCTATTTCCGGTCATTGTTAAACATTTTATTTTTATGTTCGCGGCGCCTATTTCAAACACAATGGGACGCGACGCTGTATAAAGAACGGTCGTGGATTGTGGCCCCTTGTCAATAAAATATTCAACCAATTTACAGAAATATCCACAAAGGTTTCGCCTAGTGACGGACAACAGTTTTTAACTGTTATCGCTACATTGCAACTGTTATTGTTAAAAACCGAAACCGATAACTGTGCAGGAAAATAACCGCGATTTTTTTTTCTAAACTGCAAAATAGACCAAGCCAATAGTTCAAGTTCGTTTTCAAAAGTTACTTGAGGTTCGAATTCTGACAAATGTTCACAGACTATCTTGGTAATCATTAACTATTATTGGTCCGGAACTATATCGTAGTGATCCAGTTGTCAATTATTCGCTGCAATGGAAAGAGACAGCGCTGCTGCTCGCATTATTATAATCTAGTTTGGCAAAGAATTTCAAGTTTCTAAGATTAGATTTTTTTTGTATTAACATTACAAAAACATGTCTGCAAATAATACCTATGACTTAACTTTATAATTCTTTAAAGAAGGGAGCGGCACATCAGTAATTGTGTTTAACAATTTAATCTTTTTTAAACATTTTTATCTGACACAATTTTACAATCACGTGTTCAGTCTAATGTAAAAGAACGAAATAAAGAAGAATCTCTCCTAAAAGTATTATTTATTTTTTTTTTGTAAAGAAGTACAAATAGTAATGTATTCTTTACAAAAGAAACGTTTTTTTTTTCAACATCATCCTTTTCTAGGTTCCATAGCTGGAAATCATATAGCTACATAAAAGAACGCAAAATTTGTCACTGCATCTTTCTATCTGCTTGTTCGCTTAAAAGAGAGAGATACGTTGCGTAATTTAATTCTGAGAAGGGGACACTAGGCCAAGTTTGTGAATCTCCGCTCTGATAACAATTGCCTGGCGAAGTATATTATATCTATACTTGGAGAGAAAACAGATCGGTATTTAATCAATGAGGACGCATTGTCCGCTCCCTAGTAATGAGAGTTTAATCCCTTCCGCTCGAAGAACTGTACACTCATAAATAATTCAATGGTTTTTCTCTTTAAATCGAATTTCTTATTTGCGGTTTCCATTCGTTTAACATCACAAAAGAGAACTAAGAGTGCTCTGACGAGAAATAAGAGGATTTTGTTCAAATAATCCACGGCGCGGCGGGCCGAACGCGCATTAAATACAGTTCGCAATGTCACTTTCGAAGATAATAAATATTAAACACTCTCTCCTTTCGGAACTGCGTCGTCGTCCCCCGCATCCAAACAATATGAACACCTCAAGCCGCACGCAAAACTGTAGCCTTTCTATACTCCTGAAGTACATAACCTTAAAAAAGGTCAAAATCGTCGACTGTCCCCCCGCTGAAAACAAACAGCGCTTCAAGGAGGCGTCCAATGAAGTGATATTAGGTGTCATTTTTTGTAATAAAAAAAAGCGCGAAATATAAAAATCTCACAATACAAATGTGTCAGAGAGATTCTAGTGGGCGTGACAGAGAAATAACAATCGACAATGGTGAACTCTGACGGAGCGAGAAGGCGTTGGATTTAGATCACGTGATAAATTTCAAAAAGCGGTTTCAAGTGTCGAACAAATAAATTTGCATACGGATGTTTTGCACCTAATAAAAATGCAAATTGAAGAGCCGCTTCAAATTGGTCAGAACTCAGAGGGCGTTCGATTTATTGGTTTTTATTACCTCACAGCTTTTTGCAACGCCGTTTAAACGTCCAAAATTCAATTTTACCGATAATTGCAACGCCGCGGCCGACGTGGCGGTGGGATGTAAAAATTGTGTCTGCACCCTCGAAGAAGTACATTCTTTTAAACAAGCCTCGGGAATGATTGCGTATTTCGACAGATTTTTTATTTAAACCAGGTCGAATACATATAGGTACTCTCGGCACGTGAGAAAGTGCCTCGAGCTCACACGGTTACCGGAATGAAAAAAGAGATCTGCGGATAAAATTCCTGATTTTTGAAAATAAAAAATTCGGACATTTTTCTTCTATCTTTTTAGTAATTCTTATTTATCGGACAATAAATAAAATTATCGATCAATTTTTCAGACAATATATCTATTAACAAAAAATATAATTATACTTCAGAACTGATCTAAAAAATATAAAAAAATAATTAATATTTAATTTTCAATTTGCTTTATATAAAATTCTTCCAAAATTATTAATTAGTATCAAAATGTTGAAAAATAATCTTATTTATTGGTATAAAATGCTACGTATTTTTGAATCAGCCTTCCTCATATAGTACATATCAAACAACGATTGAAACTACAGATTTTTCCTATCCCGGAGTAATTTACGGTAAAAACGTAATCAATACGGTCTTTGCTTTACCCGACAACGACGCGACGAGGCAAGAAGTCCCAATCTATAGCCAATCGAACCGTCTGATCTCAATGCATGGATCAATAACCAATAATAACAGAGTAGACAAACACAGGTCTGGCCGAGCTATGAACGTGGCATGATATACGGTCGGTATTAAGTCAGAAACGGATTAGGCAAAATATCGGATATCCAACGTGGGTCGGTACAGAAGTTTTCCAACAAATGCACCGACCGAACGTTATATATTAATATGCACATTTACGTTTCAAATGTAGAACTAGAATAAGACTGTAAAAAATAAAAAAATAAGTGACATAACTGTTTTTTTTTTATTTTTAAATTAGATATCATTGCCACAAACACAATGAGATGAAAATTTTTTATACCTGCTGACGTCACAAGAGTCAAATCGTGTTCGCTGCAAATGTCATAAATATGATGGGCTGCACACACATTTTAAACATACGACCAAAAAAATCGACACAGTTAAAGCGTTTCGAACAATCGGATTCAGGGAAACGCCAATTTTTTTTAAATAACTTTTAAAGCGATACATTTTCAATTAGCGCGGATTACTGGAAACTGTAATATATCGTACAGCCTGTATATTTGTGGCCGTTAGTTAGAATGACGATATATCAGATTGTATATTTTTTACAGATGGCTTGTCAGATAATAAAATATCTTTTGACACGAAAATTGCCTTCGGTAGCATTCCGTGACCACGAATATGCGTTCGGCTGTCCTCGGGCCATCATACCCTTCAATTATCGTTGAATATTTTAAAAGATCGGAGATGCCTATGGATTTCCTAATATGTACACGCTTTTGTTATTATAATTATTCATATTAAACTGGCCAGGCTCGTTGGGAAACCGTTGCTCTGCTGGTCTGTCTGTTACAAATCCCCAATCCTCGAGCCGGTATAATTTCATTGGGATTGCCGTTATTACAAAAAAAATGACTGAGTCGAAATATGTATTGGCACTAGGCCCATACAAGAAAAACAAAAACAGTTGAATGTCGATCAGTGTGGTAAATGAAAAACAAATGAAGCCCGGCATATTATGAAGGATTCATTCGCCGGTAATACTAATTTCAGCCGAGTGCTTGCTTTGATCGCTTTAAAAGCTTCGCAAACAGAAACTGGTCTGTTTACAGACGGCGACCGACTTTAACTTAAACTGAATATCAATCAACCGCGATATTCTGTTTGCGAAACATATATTTGCTTTATTATATAAATGGCGAATTGACGCAGCTATACAGATTTCGTTTTCATAACATAACAGAACCCAACAGAGCATAAAAATCAAAAACAGTCAACCATTAATTATCTCAAAAAAAGACGGTTTGCACTCCGGGAGTGCCGGCAGAAGTGAAAACTTGAATATTAACGTCTTACGAATTTTCGATCAAAATGGTTTGTATCATAGATTGCATTTTTATGTACGATATTTCAACGATAGATGTCTAACGTTGTATAACTAAAAGTTTTCGTCTTACGAATTTTCGATTAGGTCACGTGTCCCTGACGCGAGTTTAACATTTTTTACCCATTACAAAAAAAGTGTACAACGCCGCTAAAGAAGTTTTCACTTCAAAAACTACTTACCCATCTATATACTCAACTTTGTATTTCTAGCTCGAATAGTTTTCAATATTTCATATGATCCCAAAAGTATTTTGATCGAAATCAAAAATAATCAAACACTGAACGATTTCATCGTTTGAATTTTTGGATGGGCAGTCTTAGTCCATAGAAACGTAATATAAACACATAACGTTATTTTGTTGAAAAATAAGATGTTCCGTATTTTTTTTGACGTGATAACGTCTTATAAATTGATGAATCACCAATCTTATAAATTGATAAAACACCGGCTGCATGCACGAAAAAGTGTAACGTTCCTAACGTTCGTAACGCGTAACGTTCCGCCTGACCCTGTGCGTGCTTTTTGCTAATTTCTTGCTCAATTTAAATCAGATCGGTTTGAAACCAGTCTTAAACGAAAGAGGAGAACATTTTACATAGATTTCGTATAACAGAATTTGCCTAAACAGTTTTTTTATACAAATTTATATAGAAAAATAGCTGTATAAAATATAAATGCAATGTTGTCTAATGCATGGCGCGACGCGGTCGGTCGTCTTTGTTTGCCGTACATGGAAATTAGAAGATAACGTATGTCTTGTCTTAACATGAAAACGGCTGCATTTCTAATGTTTAATTCAATTTTTTGACATTAGTATTTTGTGAAATGCAACGCCTTCTAAGTTAAGTATTGGAATAACTAATTATTATTAGAACATAATACTTTGACAGTTGCAAACGTCACTTTTGACATTTCTTATCATTCCGACACCAAGGATAAGCGGATTGAAACCAAATTTTGGGAGGTTTAGGTTATGTATTACGGAATACGTTACCACGTAAAACTATCGTCCGTAAACCGACTTTACAGACAACCAATTTTTTAGTGTATTTGCCATAAGGCACTTACACTATTGGCGTCGGTCGGATGGCGGGACCTAGAGGTCGGACCAAAATTTCTCGACGTTTCATAAGTTTCTAAGAAGTTTGGCACCATTTTTGGAAATGTTTATATATATATGTATATATATATATATATATTTATATATATATATATATATATATATATATATATATATATATATATATATATATGTGTGACCACGATAACTCTCGCTAGACTTAATCGATTTAAACGAAATTTGGTCCACATGTTGGAATCCATCATCGCAAGAAGCCTATTTAAAATGGGCCCGATCGGGCCATTTTAAGGGGGGTATTTAGGGGTTGAAAAATGTTTTTGGGCCCAAAAATACGGAAAAAATTCTCAGAATCACTTCAAATTTGAAATTTAACCCTTTAGTAATTATTGAAATGTGCTGCTAAAATTTAAATAAAATCGGCCCGACAGGAC
The DNA here is from genome assembly GCA_963575645.1 of Xanthostigma xanthostigma. Lineage (NCBI taxonomy): Eukaryota > Metazoa > Arthropoda > Insecta > Raphidioptera > Raphidiidae > Xanthostigma > Xanthostigma xanthostigma. Next base: position 11,996,758 of record OY754474.1, read on the forward strand.
CGGACTTACAAATTTTATGAAAACGCAAGTTTACTGATATGGATTTACATACTGAAGGGTGTATATAATTTGGTACAGATGTTGAATTGGTATGTAGTATTGAAATTAAGTAAAAAAATGTTGTTTTAAGGGGTGTATTAGAGGGTAATTTTTTTTATTTTGTCCAAAAACAAAGTTAAGTTCATACAATAGAGCCACACTGCTTATAAAAGCAAATACACTATATTGTCGGCAGGGTTTCGCACTGCGACCCGAGTTTTTTTTTTGTTAATATTTCCTGTAAGAAGACAAGGCAGAGGCGATTAGCCTATGTAAAGAAACAGCAACGCACGATCCAAATGAAAGCGCTCCCCGAAACAGTCCCCACAATCGGCGCTTATGCTTTTAATACTTTTGTATAGAGAAAAAATCTTTTCCCGCATTCTCTGAAACTGTAATTGTGTAGAAAGTTGCGGAAACGCGTTCCGATAAAAGTTTTTAACAGGGGTGCGAAGAAAAGGGGGATACGTCGAGAGAACGGGGCAGAAGAGCGCAGGGGCCTGCGAGGAGAAATGCCGACAGTCGGAAATCACTGTCTGTTCTATACGCCTTACAGATAAACGAGTTATTTGAACGAAGGGTTCTCTCGATAGCGCCGTAGGGGGAGCTCTCTCTTAAACACACTATATTATGAACGCTTTAATAATGTTGCTTTTTGAGGTTATGTTTGTTTATTTAACTCAATTACTTATCAATTTATCACGAATAAATAATAATATTAACATAGCGACTTGTTAACTAAAATTGTATATCTGCTTGTCACATAAAAACGAATGGAATTTTCAATGCGCTTTACGACATATACTTCCTTTTTCACCAAAATAATTCTATCTTAATAATTTCTATGAAAAACCCTTAAAATTTAAGTATGCTTTTTACCGGCTTAGAGTACTTTCTCAATTTGGGAAACTTTTAACCACTACCATGAAATGAAACTGAGATTGGTCAATGTGCTCATTTTGCCGATTATTGAGTATCTACATTAGATTACGTAACTTCTCATAAAGTGCAAAAACTACAAAATGCCTGTCTACCGTTTGTTTTTTGCATTTCATATCGCGAACATATAACACCATACTTAGTACAACATGACATTTTAAATATGGCTAACAGAAGATTGTTGCATATGTAGGTATACTTTTTTGACGTGATAACGTCTTATAAATTGATGAAACACCGGCTGCACGCACGAAAAATAGTAACGTTCCGCAAGCGAGAGCGCGATATAAGCGATAGTCTCTCTCTTCTCGCGTGACGTCAGAGAGTAGTGTGCGTTCAACATTTTTTTCGGCTGTTCCAGCGAAAGCTGCATCTGACAGATGGCCAGATAAATTATACGGTTTGTTAACAAATATATAATATATATACATTCTTTTAAATGTCTTTTATAATTGCTTAAAAATATGTATTTTGCTTTAGTTGATCAAATTATTAGTCGGTAAAAATATAGTTTGACAGCTACTAAAATTTAGGTTATGTATCATTAAATATGATATTCGAGCGGAATACGTTATCATGTAAAACTATCGTCCGTAAACCGACTTTACAGACAACCAATTTTTTTTATTTAAAATCTTAAAAGAAAATGAGCCAGCTCTTCTTATAAATAAATTGCATAAACGCTCAAATTTTAAAAAAGCATTTGCTTATCTGGCGCCTAAATTACCAAATGAGCTTGATAGTACTATCTTGAACCAGACCATTTCACATCGCAATTAATACGAAGCTCGTAAATCGGCAAAATTTATTGACCTTTACTTAAGACAATATTCAATCTTTTTTAATTTTTATTGTTTTTCTGTTACTTTTATGTAATTATAAGGACAGATGGAAGACCAATCCGTATGGATTGAATCTGGTCCGATTGCCTTAGCGATAAATTATTATTCTATTCTATTCTATTCAATCTTCGATGACAACGCGCTTTCAAAATAAACTAGAACAGAGAAATGTAGCCTTCCCGATCACATAGCTATAAGAAGAAATAGGCACCCTAAGATACTGTGTGGTACCTATATAGAACGAAAAATAATCACTTTACTAAAAACGCTTTTTTATAATGCAGTGAATAAATAATTTTTTCGTATATTTAAATTTTCTGTGCTGCTGAATAAATAAATATAATACTTATTATGTGTATTCATAAAATGTGAAACGAACTTTTCTACTTCAAAGCAACGTTGAATTATTTATTTTCTCTGCGTTGACAAAACTGAAACCTCCTCTCCTTCAATATGCATAGAGATTTCGACTATCAATAATAATAAGTTAAGCACGCCGTCTCTTAGATATCGATTACTTCCATACATGAATATTGTATTAAATACGGGTCTCGAGGTGGTCGGAACATAGGCAAGCGGCATATCCGGGGGGAAAAAGTGTCATATACACCCATCCCCCGATTTACACGGTACTTGTTTTACACGTTTTCGCTTTTACACGGTTTTCCACATAAGTTTTTTTTTGTTTATATCGCACTCTACTAAATGCTACTGTGATTGAACACGTGCGCTGTGTACACATCTCACGGGGAATCCCGAGCTTATGTGCTGACTTGGTTATTTGGAAGTGAAAACTTCTTTAGCGGCGTTGTACACTTTTTTTGTAATGGGTAAAAAATGTTAAACTCGCGTCAGATTGAAAATTCGTAAGACCTGATCGAAAATTCGTAAGACGAAAACTTTTGTACACTTTTTTTGTAATGGGTAAAAAATGTTAAACTCGCGTCAGGACACGTGACCTGATCGAAAATTCGTAAGACGTTAATATTCAAGTTTTCACTTCTGCCGGCACTCCCGGAGTGCAACCCGTCTTTTTTTTTTCATCCATGAATTTCAAAATTTTCGGAGGGTTGCAGCTCTGTTTTCGAATCCCCGGTCATATGAACTAGTTTTCTTAAAATCAACAACCTTAGAGCGGCGACTGTAACTTCAAATTAGGATACCTATGCTCCGGACGCCTTCGGGCCGAGCTGCGTATAAGTATTAAAACGTGGTTTGTATTTTAATATTTCATGAAGCAACATTAAATATATAGACAATGTGTTTTAATATTTAAAACCGTGAAGTGATTACGTAATATTAAGTATTAGTCTTCACGAAAATTAAAACGAGTCTTCCGGGATTCAAAATTTATTTTCAGAATTCAGATTTCTTGTTTCACGGATTTTAATTTCAGGAGATTTTTTTATTCGTTCATTTTTATTATCACTTTTAGGGTACCAGAATGCCTGTCGCAGTCGATTCTATCATGTCTCGAAATTTGGCAGTTTTAACGACGTCCCTATGAGCTCGGCTATTCTCAGTCCTACGGTATTTTACCTTTGAGGGTCCTAGAATGACACGCCAAACAAAATTAAATTTAAAATTTGTACATTTCAAGAGTCCGATAAAAATAAATTGTTAAGAGTATTCGGCCCTGCTAATACCCCTTGCACCATTCATCACAAATCTTTTCCCCTCGCCTAAAAATGGTTCACGCTGTCCCGACGCTATTTTTAAAGCTAGAGGGTTCTGGTAAACGCCAAATGAAAGACAAAGAATCAGACTACAGATCCTTCAGGCGAATTTTTTGAAAAAAAATTTCTGAAAAAACTTACAACCTTTTGAAAAAAATAATAAGTTACGTAATATTTCACACGTAGGCGAAACTGTTTTTCAAAAAATTCGCCTGAAGGATCTGTAGTCTGATTCTTTGTCTTTCATTTGGCGTTTACCAGAACCCTCTAGCTTTAAAAATAGCGTCGGGAGAGCGCGAACCGTTTTAGGCGAGGGGAAAAGATTTGAGATGAAGGGTGCAGGGGGTATTTGCAGGGACGAATACTCTTAAGCATTGTTCCATTTGAACTCGGCGGGTAGTCCCCCAATTTTTCGACAGGGCCGCCAACAGTTAAATAGCAATCGGTGATGATGATAATAAACGATAGGCCGGTATCGCGTAGGTAGCCGAGAGTCGATAAATCTAGCCGAGACTCGCTCGGCAATTATGTTATCAAAACGAAGGAATAATCACAGGTTGTTGTGGTACTTTGAAATAATTCTTCACACCACGTCCAACCCGTAATTACGTCATTAAATGTTTTGGGAAAGTTTAAATAGACATGTATATAATTAGAGACTCCAGAAAGGTGCATCTTCTAAGAACGTGGTGGAACACTGGTCAGAAAAATTTAATTATTTCACCAGAGACGTTGTATATCTGTTATTTTCGGCACGAAGCCTATTAGCGCCGCTAGTGGATAATAGAGAATTATTGAACTAACTTTTTGTGGAAATCGCGACATGTTTCTATGGTGATAAGTCAAAAACTTTAGTTGGCCATGATGTGTCAAAAAAAATGTAATAAGGAAAACTGATATTAATTTGTTTACACTGATAGTGGAACGTCAAATTAGGGCGCCAATGGTCTTTATTTTACTTAAATCGCCATCAGCTCAACAGCCCGGAACACAACAAGCATTTCCAGATCGCTTAGTTTTCCTATGTTTTCTTTGTAATTAAAAAACTTCATAAAATTATAATTATTTTCACTTTTAATAAACATTGCTCACTGACATACGGAAAATTGGAGTTCGAAGTTTCCCCTAGTGCTCACCACAAACGCTCGTATCGAAAAATTTGTAACTCCGCCTCCGTGCACATAGCCCATAGCCAATCACATTTTCATACTAACAACGTTGGTTTTCCTACTGATTCAAATAGACTAATTTTGATTCTATAATATAATAATACCAACGTATTTCCGACGACAAAGCACAAAATTTCTTCGTAGACTTTTCCTTGCACAATAATAATAGCTTAAGCAACGAATAATTCTAGATGGAAAAGTCGAAAGCAGAACATTTGACTTAGGAACTTTGTTTGGACTAGTTAGGAGATAAACATACTAAAAGTCCTTACCCCTCCGAGGTACGCCCGAAGGGGGGGGGGGGGGGCACAAAGAAGGTCCCGTTTTTTGTTTTTTTGCTTTCATCTCGAAAACGGTACGTCGTACGAAATTTTGTTGTAATACATAATGAAAGCTGATAAAATTCTCTACAACTTTAGCTTTCACACTTTTTATCTATCTCCAATCTTTGCCTAGCTATGAGCTCCGAAAAATGGTCGATTTTCAAAAATGTGTTAAATTCTCTGTAGCACATTGTAACAATACGAATTTGTCAAAATCATTTCGTATTGCTCATCCACACTATTAAAAACACCCACACACTATTAAAAAATAACATAAGCTGGGAGTACCTCCACGCAGGGCCCTCTTTCCCACTGGGCACTCTGGCACGTGCCCAGGGCCCCGCGATCGATAGGGACCCCCTAGTTTAATGGTATACTAAGTACCGAAACTGTTTAAAACAAAAATCATCAGTGAACTAGTTTTTCATATACATATTTTTTTTGTGTCCTTCATGTTAAAATTGGGAACGTGATCCTTTTAAATATATGCATTTTATATCACATTCCTCGACTTAGAATCTAGAACCTTGTTTATCTATTTTCTTTGTCTATTCTAACAAAATAGTGCTCTGTTAAGGTCATAGGGGCCCCATTATCCTAATGTGCCCAGGGCCTCCAATAGGTTAAAGCTTATGTTATTTTTTAATAGTGTGGATGAGCAATACGAAATGATTTTGACAAATTCGTATTGTTACAATGTGCTACAGAGAATTTAACACATTTTTGAAAATCGACCATTTTTCGGAGTTCATAGCTAGGCAAAGATTGGAGATAGATAAAAAGTGTGAAAGCTAAAGTTGTAGAGAATTTTATCAGCTTTCATTATGTATTACAACAAAATTTCGTACGACGTACCGTTTTCGAGATGAAAGCAAAAAACCAAAAAACGGGACCTTCTTTGTGCTCCCCCCCTTCGGGAGTACCTCGGAGGGGTAAGGACTTTTAGTATGTTTATCTCCTAACTAGTCCAAACAAAGTTCCTAAGTCAAATGTTCTGCTTTCGACTTTTCCATCTAGATTCCCCTTATGAGCACTCATTGACCAAACTATAATTAAATAGCTCGATATATAATTTATATAATTTTTGTTTTCAAGAGCGAACTTTTCTTGTACCCATTGGACAATTGATCTTGTCATTTATACTGTTCGAACTTTGACGGTCGAACCGTACACAATTTGCTACCTCACAACCTCGCGTTCCAAAATATGGACAACAATATAATTTAGAATTGAAAGACGCTAATGAACGGACAAATTTATGAATGAAATTTAATTTGGAAAGGAAAAAGAAAACAAGTCGATAATAGCGTTGTTTTTGACATTTCGAACGAAGATAAAATAAAACGATTATTCATCTGTACAAATAAATTCACTTTAATGAATGCATCCATTTGCACTGCACAGGGCGTCCTTTTTCAAAAAACAAATGTTATATTTAAATTCGTCAAATAAATCATCTTGTATAAATAAGAGAGAAGCCTGTGTGGTCCCGTACTTACAGATCGTCTTACTAGATTGTTCCATATACAGGCTGTTCGTTTACACGTCTTCCCTGAGATTAGTCGAGTTGCATATTATTTTCCCGGATCCTAATCTGAAAACTGCACCCGTCAATTATTATTTATCAAGCAATTTTCAGACTGACCATTTCAAGTTGCAAATGATAACAATTCGAACCGTAATTTGTTTGAACGTCGTTGTTTTATGGTTCGTTTATTATAGAAATTTTCAAATGGTTCTCAAATCTCGGATCGTTATCTAAGAAAGTCCTCGCGAATTTTTAAAAGTAGCTAAACTGAATCTTGCCATAAAATATGTTATTTGATATTGGGTTCGGTTTAGTTTGAGTCTTGTCTGAGAGATGGCGCCATGCGGTACAGTGGCAAATAGCAACCGTTTCTCGTCTCAAAGTGAGATCTTATGGCTGTTTGTCTACCGCTGCCGCCACCGGGACGTCACCGAGAACGAGATTACTTCGGGCCGAGAGTTTAGATGACGTGACGGCGATCGTGTGTCCACCGCGAGCTCAGTTCTAGAGCTTTGTCGTGCGTGGTAGTCGCGTTTTCCTTTTTAGTAGAAATAAAACAAACTAAGAGGATGGCTAGTTTCAACCGGCGACAATTGCTTCTTCTGCTTTTGTACGTTTGAAGGCGTAGGCGATGCAAAGAGTTTTGGATTCACCGCTAATACGTGAACGATACATCACAAATCTTGTCTTTGCTTTCCTGCTCCATACTTTCAAAGTTGGGCTCCAAAAAGACGCAAACTTTGCGCCACGCATTTTTTCTCAAAATTTTATCTTTGGACACATCCTTTGTTTTAGCCCCCAAACAGTCTTTACTCTCTACAAGTTCAATTAATGTATAAATATCGTATTTGAATTTGTCAGCCATTTTTTTACAAATTTTATGATAGACAAAACAAAAACCGGGCGAACGGCGCGGTGCGACGGTAGTGTGTGGACAAGAACAAACGTGTTTTGTATTGCCGGCACATCGGCCCGTCATAAAACCGTGCCGAGTTCTAGCGGTCACGCCGAACTACTCGAAACATCGGCGGCCGGGATGACGGCGCTCGGGTGACGGGCGTGCGGTGGACACATGGCCATAGTAAATGTATGTATCGCTAAATCGGCGCCGTCATCTCGTTCTCGGTGACGTACCGGTGACGGCGGCGGTGGACAAACGGCCTATGAATTTACCCCAATCCGAGATATTATTTGGGTTTCGTAGCGAGATTTACTGAGTATAAACTATGAAAATGAAATTCTTGAAAACAAACGCCTTGTATATATTATGCGAAACGAATGACTAAGGCAGGGGCCTGGCTGGCTCAGAGCTGTCTGAGATCGTGGGCAGCGTTGACACTCAGTCGTTCTGATTTATTTTCAGATATTTTGATTCATAAGCGGAATTAAACAACTGACAAACTGCCAAATTTATTGTTAATTTCAAAATTCATTCAACTTTTATGATTTATCTAATCTCCGAATTAAACGATCTGACTTCTCACTATTTCAGGGTTGTCCAAGTAGTGATCTGGTTGTTCAATTTTCGATATTAGATTGTGACAAGCTTATACGTTCGGAGTGCATACAGTTTGGTCCGCACAGGTCGAGCTGTATGAGAATGCCTTTCGACAAACGGCGATAATATAATCAGTGATTTTTATTATTCCAATAATTATCGTGGACGCACGTCTTCCAATCTTCAAAAACAATAATTGCAGCAACGTTTCCGAACTCCTTGTTTATGGCGAGCGGCCGATAAGAGTAGAATATAATTTGCGTCTAGCTCAACACGAAACGAAAAGGTCAGAAGATTTCGCTATAATATTCGGTGAGTCGAAATCTGTTCTTGCCATTGAATATTTTGAAACACCCGGCATATTTTAAGTACGGTTCTATTTGAAGCAAACAAAAGTAGTAAATTCTGAAAGATAAATAAAATTCACAGACAAACAATAATAATTCTCGCTTTGTTTAAATATTTACCAATTCACGGAAAAGCAAAGAGATATAGTGTTACGAACTATTCAATGACAAATATTTATAGCGCCAGCATTTCCTGGCGTTGAATTATGACATTAACATTATTATTAATACAGTAAACGCTCGATTATCCGAACTCATTCGAGAATAGATTCACTATACGCGCGGAAAAACTATAGTATTTTCAGTTATAGTAATAGACAGAAAAACTAACGTTGAAGTTAGCTTTCATATAAATCTTATCTCAATCCGATTGTAGGATAAAAAATTGGTTGTCTGTAAAGTCGGTTTACGGACGATAGTTTTACGTGATAACGTATTCCGTAATACATAACCTAAACCTCCCAAAATTTGGTTTCAATCCGCTTATCCTTGGTGTCGGAATGATAAGAAATGTCAAAAGTGACGTTTGCAACTGTCAAAGTAGGTATTATGTTCTAATAATAATTAGTTATTCCAATACTTAACTTAGAAGGCGTTGCATTACACAAAATACTAATGTCAAAAAATTGAATTAAACATTAGAAATGCAGCCGTTTTCATGTTAAGACAAGACATACGTTATCTTCTAATTTCCATGTACGGCAAACAAAGACGACCGACCGCGTCGCGCCATGCATTAGACAACATTGCATTTATACAGCTATTTTTCTATATAAATTTGTATAAAATATTTTTCTATATAAATTTGTATAAAAAAACTGTTTAGGCAAATTCTGTTATACGAAATCTATGTAAAATGTTCTCCTCTTTCGTTTAAGACTGGTTTCAAACCGATCTGATTTAAATTGAGCGAGAAATTAGCAAAAAGCACGCACAGGGTCAGGCGGAACGTTACGCGTTACGAACGTTAGGAACGTTACACTTTTTCGTGCATGCAGCCGGTGTTTTATCAATTTATAAGATTGGTGATTCATCAATTTATAAGACGTTATCACGTCAAAAAGTGCTTACCAATTTACAAAGTCGAGTACCAGTAATTGATAGTGTACAAAATTTCATGCATTCATTGACGCGAGCGAATCCGTAAGAAAAGGCGGATAATAAATAATTCTCGATTATATATCGGTCGCGCTTTCCGCGTAAATTTTAGGATAATCGAGGCTTTGTTGTAGGTATATAATCGTGTCGGTCTAGTATCAATAATAATAATTATATCTACAACGATTTCTACCCACGATATCGGCTTGCAAGCGGTTATAATTAATGATATTTGATCAAGAAATATAATGTATCAATATAATTGCCGACATCGAATCATTTAATTAATAAGAATTCAACACCGACATTTCGTTACTTTTTTCTTGCATAGTTTTCCACACGATTTTATTTTTTATTAATAAAGACACTACATTTAAAGTTCTGTGAACATTATAGACCACCGTCTCGCTCCCTCAAATCATTGACGTCACAAACAAAAATACCATTCGGGGCATCGCTAGTTAAAACGGAACACGACACCACGACGTCAGTCGCTTCGCTCGCTCGGTCAATCGTCAGATTTAATGAGAGGTGCGCGTTTAAAGAGAATCGAATAAACAATTAATTCGATTTTCAATGATTCACGGCGGACTTCTGCACCAGTTCTCCTAATAAGAAGCACAGCTGTGGAAAATACGGGAACAATTTGCATGCGCGCGGTCATCGCAGTTGGTACAACTGAATGTTGCAGTAACTAATAATGCAACGTTGGTACTTCCAACAACACATGATGTCGGTGTAACAAACAGTTGAACTGCGCTATTCACCCACCCACGCCCGATCGCCCGACGAGGAGGATGTGAGAACTGCAGCAGCAGTTCGTATATGGTCGCGGTTTGTTACTCTCCATGTTCACCGCGAAAAGGAATTAAAAACGACATCGATATAATAACCTCTAAGGTAGTACGAGCACCAAGGCAACTATAAATATTGCTTGATTTTTTTAATATTTCGGTAAATGGTTGATATGTTTTCATTGATTTCTCCAAAACTAGTCGGTGGAAATTAAAAAAAAACTAAAATCTTTGATTAACGTCTGATTAGAACTCTTCAATAAATAAAATTATCGACCAATTTTTCAGTAAACGTTAATGTATTAATTATATTTTTTGTTAATATATTGTCTGAAAAATTGGTCGATAATTTTATTTATTAAAAAAAAAAAAAACTATTTAAATTAAAGCTAAAACCTTAATAAATTATTGAAAACAAAAAAAAAAACGTTGTGCCCGACTAATTAAAAAGATTGTTATCTTTTGAATTAAATATCTTTTTAATTAGTCGGACACAACTGTTTTTTTTTTTGTTTTCAATAATTTATTAAGGTTTTAGCTTTAATTTAAATAGTTTTTTTTTTTAGTTTCCACCGACTAGTTTTGGAGAAATCAATGAAAACATATCATCCAATGTTAAATATGTCTACTGTTAAAGTCATTTATTTATTTAAATAATCGGACAACCCCCCCTAAAATTTTCAGAATTGGTTTAGACTTAGTCCAACTTCATATAAAAAAAAGACGGGTTGCACTCCGGCGGAAGTGAAAACCTAGATGTACTTAAACTAAATTTCGCTAGTAGCAATATAAGTTACATGCAGTGCAAAAAATTATAAGCTATAAGCTTTGACAAAACATTAAAAGATGTCGCTATGCATCCAGGTTTCGTAAAACTACACATTTATAAAATTACATGCAGCCAGTCACTGGATGTAATTTTTTAAATTTGTAGTTTTACGAAACCTGAGTACATGGCGACATCTCTTAAGGTTTTGTTAAAGCTTATAGCTTATAATTTTTTGTACTGCATGTAACTTATATTGCTACTGACAACTAGCGAATTTTAGTAGATATATGTACTGCCGAAGCAAGTACGGTAGACCGTCTCAACAACTCGTCAGGGCCACGTGACCCTGACGCCTGACGCGTCAGATCTGACGCGAGTTTAACATTTTTCACCCATTACAAAAAAAGTGTACAACGCCGCTAAAGAAGTTTTTACTTAAAAAATCAAGCCTTTTATTTAAAATTGCCTTGGCGCTCGTACTACCTTAAGTCATCACCAATGATAAAATTGTAAAGACAAGTTATCCGTGTATCCCAAGCTCCTAATCAGATTTCAAGGAAATTTGGTACGCGTACAATATGTTTAATAGAGGCTCGTTACGGTGGCTCTCGTACAACTAAACAGTATTTTTCCGTTTTCATCTACAAAATCAACCTACGACCGGACTGATTTTTGGTAAAATTTGAAACACGTATTATGAGGTTTTCAATCCTACTCGAAGGGTAGAATTAATTATTACATTAATTATAGAATAAAACAACGACGTCCAAACAAACTCGGCCGTTCTCTCAAGCCCTACTATATTTTTATGAATCTATTAAATAATAACGAAACATTCATTTATCCATTCTTCGGTAAACAAACTAGCGTATACCCAAACATGGCGTTCGAGAAAACAATGGACTGTGCAAGGTCCGATGTTCGTTTGTTACCCCGACAACTGGATCTATATTATTAAGTAGGTACTATATCATTATAGTGCTAGAACGTAAAACTGCAGCTCGCTATATTGCGGAATTTATTATTTATCGGCGATTTTTCCCGTCGCCAGCACTAAAGAGTCACTTCTAAGATCTTGCTATTTTGAGTTTTCTAATACATACAATTTATTTCTACTTGACCACGTAGCGACTGCAGTGAAACAGGTAACAGGTATCCCGGTTACATGTGACCCGTAACGGTCGTGAACGGTCTGCCGCGAAAGTGCAAAACACTATTAAAGAAATTAAACTTCAAAAACATTGTTAAAAAATCGACAGGTCCGCCAAAAAAGGCAAATAAGCAGCCATATGTTTGAGCTAAGTTATTTAGTCGGTATTATATATATTTATTTACTTCCATAAATCCACGGAACAAATGCAAAAGCAGATAATATTACAAGCGTATATAAAAGGCGCGTATCAACGGTAAGAAAAAAAAACCCTCTCCGCTAAACCTACACTTGTACGATTGTGTATGGATAAAAAAAATCGCTCCTTGTATAAAACACTTGAATAGCGAAACAAACGAACGGCTACTGTTGCTCCGAGCAGCGCGAATCAAAATAATTCATTCTGTTCGGAAAAACAATGAGAAGTATTAAAGACTGTAATTGGAGCTACCCATAGGCGCGGTATTTGACGTTAATTGTTTATCGAGTAGGTATTGAAGCTGTCAGTTTACACACACCCTAAATTATCATGTTTAAAGACAACACAAGTGATTAATTATTATCAACATCAATACTTACTTATTGCGAACTTCAATTCAACTTTTTTTGGTTTTACTTTTCATTTCTTAAATTCTGTCAGTGCAGCGGACATTCTCCATTTAAAAATACTTTTAGCACTGAATTAGCACGGAATCGATGGTGAATTTCAAAGGTAAATGTGAGTATGTTGAAAATCCTATCAGAAATCGAGCATAAATGTTGACTTGCAATGGCAAATTCAACACATTTTCCAGTTGGTTCTGAACATTTATTGACAGCAAAGTGCCAGCTGAAGACTTAATATTAAGGTGTAATTTTTTGGGATTGCACAGGTGTGAAAATAAAGGATTCAAGAATTACATATTTTTTCAACAGGTAGCAATATCTTTTTCTTCCAGGATTAGTATCCGGTGAAAATCGAACGCGAGTTCTATATATAGTTTTTGCGTCCAGCAGATATGGACAAGAACATGGCAATTGCTGGGAAAGACTATAAGACTCGGTCTATACTCTATAGTCTATACGATATTTTTAATTTCGAGCACTGGCCCGCCTATTGAAGACCGCTGAAGAGAGTATGCTCTGCATCCGAAGAGAGGTTTTATATGTGGAGGTATAATTGTACAGGGACAACGGCAGATACATATCTCCATGTAATGTTGAGAGAGCCGCCGCCCCAGCAGCCTCCGATTAATGCGTACTCCGCGTGCCTCCGTACCTCCCCTCCCCCGCCAGTGCCGTGAACGCTGCCATAGTTGTACGTGCCATATTAACCATAGACGACGAAGAAAATGAACGAAGACAGCCGAAGCTCAAATTGATTTTAACACTATAGCTTTTTGACTCGGTTACAATTTGGTTTGGAAACAAAATAATCAAAAAAAAAATTGGTTGTCTGTAAAGTCGGTTTACGGACGATAGTTTTACGTGATAACGTCATAAAGAAACATTGATGAACTCTCTGACGTCACGCGAGAAGAGAGAGAAACGCGTACAAGCCGACGCTTGGGCCGATCGTGCCTCTCTATCGCTTATACCGCGCTCTCGCTTGCACGCTCAGGCTCAGGCGGAACGTGACACTTTTTCGTGCGTGCAGCCGGTGTTTCATCAATTTATAAGACGTTATCACGTCAAAAATATCTCGCGTTAAACTGTACTGTCTCTTGTAGGGTAGACAATTTGGTCAGGTAATCCATTCGTTGTAGGTTATATATTTTTCACTCACCGCTCATTCTCCTTTTGCCCTATAGCGTAATTTAATTATGCATATTTATAGCTTGTACTACTCGGAAAATAGGCTTTTAAGTTACTGTGAAAAGGATTTTTCAAAGGCCCGTAAACCTTTAAGAAATAAGCTATCGAAAGATAAAACTAAAAATTCGACAAATGCAGATCGCTTTCTGCGAACGCGGTCACGCTTTTCTCTGATACTTCCAGCGTAGGTATAGGTACTGCATAAGAATATTTTACAATGTGACAATACAAGCTTACCAAACGTAAATATTTAGAGTACAAGCCGTATATTACATGTACAGTGTGTCTGTCCAAAAGATGCACAGCGATCGACGATGCGTGCGATTCGTTTCGACGAACAGCCCGTATACTGTGTTTATTTGTGTATTCGCGCTGCGCCCCGTCGTCCCAGGGCATTACAACGGCCCCATCAACACCGACCGTGTATACAAAATTATAATTATTAACGGAAATAAAGAACGGGTCACATTCATTTCGAATTTACGAAAGCAAAAATAAACTATAATTTTTATAAAAGCAAAAAAAAAATAACTTTCGATAATTTAATTCGGAAAAGTTCAGCATACCGAAACCCTACTTTACATGGCTGCATACAAATGTTCATAGTCTCTATATAGAAGAAATCAAAGACTCGCTCTTAGGGAGGGTCGACTGTACTGGAGAAATATACGAACACTATATTATATGAATACAACATAACATATGTTCACACGACATATAAAACGTAATAAAGTATATTATGTAATGATTACTACAGCGGCAGTTCTACCAACATGACAGCCGTATAAATAACTAAGTGGCGTTACAGTTTAGTTACCCATCATTCAATTGGGGCAGCATTGTGTCGGTTGGACAACGGCGGGCAGTGAATTTAAGCGGAAACTATAGCCATTCGATAAATGACCGTTTACATTGCAACGACGCAATACCAACATAACAATGCAATTTTATTATTGTAATAATGTTGGTACGGTTCAACGGTTACACAAAAACAACTTATTCGGTCGAAGCTTTGAGAGTACACACATTGTGTGATAGTACGGCGTACCCACCTCTTTATCTCATTAATTTTCAGAATTTAATAAAAAATCTTCAACCGCCCATATAGTCCAAGAGACGGCTGCAGAAAATGTGTCGTCATAAGGTGGACGAACGAAAAAATTAGAGATGATAGTTAAGACCATAATTAAGAAAGATCGCTAAGGTTGCCTGCAAAAATCCTGCCGAAACAATGTTTTTTTTATTTGTTTATCAGTTAATAGACCAGTGAAGTTATAGCTTTTGACAAGGACAAAATTAATAACAGAAAACGAATGATGAGGAAGGGAAGAAACTGCCGTCAGAAATACAGAAACCAAAAATTCAAATGCGTAAAAGGCCGGAGGGCTGTGGGGGGTGCATTTTAGGGGTCAAACGCGGTTTTCGTTATTTCCAGCGAAAGTTGACCTCCAATCGAAGATGTTGTATGGCAATGTTGTAGGTATTAAAAGGATCTACAACTTTTATGAATATAACTTTTTCACATAACCTTAAAGATTCAAATAAATATTGAAAAAACCGTGATTTTCGTTTTTAATTTTTTTCTCCTGCAAATTACAGCTTACTTAGGACATAGAAAGGTAAGTCTCCTGAAAATTTCGTGAAAAAAAAAATCATTTTTGCAGAAGAAAAAAATTAAAAACGAAAAACGCGGTTTTTTCAATATTTCTTTGAATCTTTAAGGTTATGTAAAAAAGTTATATTAATAAAAGTTGCAGATCCTTTTAATACCTACAACATTGCCATACAACATTTTTCGATTAGAGGTCAACTTTCGCCGGAAATAACGAAAAACCGCTTTTGACCCCTAAAATGCACCCCCGCAGCCCTCCGGCCTTTTACGCGTTTGGATTTTTGGTTTCTGTATTTCTGACGGCAGTTTCTTCCCTTCCTCATCATTCGTTTTCTGTTATTAATTTTGTCCTTGTCAAAAGCTAACTTCACTGGTCTATTAACTGATAAACAAATTAAAAAAACATTGTTTTGGCAGGATTTTTGCAGGCAACCTTAGCGATCTTTCTTAATTATGGTCTTAACTATCATCTCTAATTTTTTCGTTCGTCCACCTTATGACGACACATTTTCTGCAGTCGTCTCTTGGACTAATAGTTTCTTTTGCTTATCGGATTCTCTGTGTTTTTTTTCCAAAGTTCGACAAATTTGAAGAAGCGATCCTAAAAATATCACTTTTTTAGAGATTAGCCTAGATATAGACATAATATATAAAATTCAATTAGAGCGCCGTTCTTCTAAAATCAATATATTTTCAAAACCCTGTCAGTTCAGTTCAAGCGATTTTCATAGCCTGTTTAAATATTTCTTAAACAATTAATTTGAATATAAATTAAAATAAATTAAAGCTTCAATATTCAATTTATTGCAATAAAAAAAGGGAAGATTTTGGAACGGAAATAGAAGAACGTCGTTTTATATCCGGCGAAAAGAAGAGATTTTAAAAAACAGGAAATTATTCATATTTCAGCCAATGTCACGTTTCTTATACTTTTTAATAAATATAGCTACAAAAAACGTTTTCCTGTTAATTTGTGCTCACGAAACATTTTCATATATAGGTATTTTCTAATAAGAAACACTCGATTATGAACTCGGATTTGAATGAGGTGTTTCCCATTTGAGATATTATTTTTTGGGAATGATTCAGGTGTATATGTTGCAGTCAAAACTCTTAACCAGTCAAAAGTACTATTGACTAGCAAAATCAGTTAAAAGTACTTTTGACCGTATGCTTTAGTCAATAATACTTTTGTCTAAAATAACAGTTAAAAGTACTTTTGCCCAATGGAGCTGGTTAAAAGTACTTTTGACTAAGTGATTCCGTCAAAAGTGGTTTTGACTGGTTGTATCAGTCAAAACTCTTAAAAAGTTAAGGTGGTCGATAAAAATAACGACAAACGCACATATAAACTTTTATATTACTCATTATTAGTGGAGAACGTGCTGATATTAG
This sequence comes from Xanthostigma xanthostigma, assembly GCA_963575645.1. NCBI lineage: Eukaryota > Metazoa > Arthropoda > Insecta > Raphidioptera > Raphidiidae > Xanthostigma > Xanthostigma xanthostigma. The sequence goes on from OY754474.1 coordinate 12,013,731, forward strand.
AACAAAAATGAGTGACTACGAAAAGAAAGAACGCTTTTTGCAAAGAATTTCAGCGATAGAAGATATGAAAGATAGTCATTTCAATGTGATGACAAAAGAAAAATTTGAAAAGTTTGCAATGGATGTTTTGATTTTTTTAAATTTCAATTAAAGTTAAAAATTATTTAAGAAAAGCGATTAACGTAATATAGCTACTGTGTTTTTATAACCTGTGAATTTTCTGATTACCTATTTTAATGACAATTTTTAAGTGTATGTTTTCTTTGTATTGATTGTAATGCCAAATTTTTCGTAATAAACGATTTCACATTTAATAAATATCTCTTTTATTCACATCTAACTAGTTAATAGTGCTTTTGACTGATGCTTTATTGCAGTTAAAACTACTTTTGACGAACAGCGTCAGTCAAAAATACTTTTAACCGCAAATTTGCAGTCAAAAGTATTAATAACCAATAATTTTCAGTCAAAACCACTTTTGACCAACCTGTTCAGTCAAAAATACTTTTGACTGATTTTGCTAGTCAATAGTACTTTTGACTGGTTAAGAGTTTTGACTGCAACATATATACTCGCCGGACAAATCGAACATTCTCACATGTTTTTTGTAAAATCAAAAATCGTTTCTTTCCCTTCTGTAAATTCATTTCGGGGACACACAAATGAAATAAAATAAACTGAAAATATGTATCAATTTGTAGGTACTAGGCCCAAATAGCCCCGACTGTTAAATTTCTAAACACCGCGAGCGCATAGTTATAATCGAAATCTGCATTCAATTAAAAAGCACTTCCATTAGAAACAAATTTAAATGCAAATTTTACTATGGCATAATATAATAACTATTAATTTCTATAGTTAGCTGCGGTCAATTCTGGAACAACAACTTTTTAATAGCGCATTAAAATCCATAATGAAGTTACGCGCCTTGCTTATTTTTATATTATCCGAACCGCCATGTTCTTTCTAAGACTGGAACTTAGGTCAAGTTCCTTGTTTGATAAATCGACAAGACTGTTTTGAGGTTCATTATTATTGAAGTTAAACTTTTTTGCGCAAGGCATAGAGCCGTTGAACGAATTGCAAACGACGACTCGTATGCTCACATGCGATTAGAAATTTCATTTCTATGATGTGCAGTGTAAACTACAAGGCCTGGGTTTGTTTTAAGTTCACCAGCGAAGAGGAATATTTAATTTCATTATTAAATTTCAAATACAATATAGATATATTCGATATCGGCCATATAGTTAAAATTAAAAATATAGCTAGCATAATATATGTAAGTAGAAAAAACTTTGCTGATCGACGAGATTCCAATCTGCCAAGGAACGGTTTTTTTTTAGAAATAATTCAAACGTGGCCCGTTTTCCGTATAAGGCGTTGACAGACAGAAAGACCACCGTCGATGTCGAAGTTCTAGATTTGTTAATCAAGTAGAAACGATACAAGAATAATGACTACAGTTTTACAAGCGTGAAATTTGATATTTATACACGCTTTCTCCGCTATCTAGTCACTACACTATAAAAATAATATATATATGTATAAAAATAAAACAGTAAAGGGATATCTGTCTGTAACTTAACGTTTTCTTCCAGGATTTTCAGATATTCGGTGTGAGCATTTAAATTTTTGGCCGCCCTAATGTTCAGGCAGTTTTTGCTCTTTTCGCGAGGTAATAGACGCGGTGCCACAGAACTCCTAGGAAACACGTGCCCTTAAGAATTCCTCACTTCTCCGCAGCTATAGTTTTAAATTTTAAATATAAAAAAATCATAAAAGCAATAATATTTGTAACTAGCATCCCTTACCTTGAATAATAGCCGGGAAGAAGACACCGGCGCACAAAAACCACACCGGCCACATTTCAATCCCCTTTTCACAAAAAAAAAAACAAACAATTTAAACTAAATTAAAATTCATTCCGCACAACACTGACACAATCAATTGTTCTATACACATTGTGACGTCGACCGGCTGTCATTTGTTTCAATTTCTCACTTATTTCACAGATAATTTGTTTTGAAACGGTCACTAAATTCAACTCAAAAATATTTCGCTAATCTTTGCACTTTATCTGGTAGTATGCGTTGTGCCGGCGCTATCAATTGTTTTGCGCACATTGTGCAGTGCGCGATTTGTTTAAATTGTTCGATCGTTTGCTTCGCGATTTATTTCTTACGTAGGTAATTAAGTAAGAAAATGTTTCCTTAATTATCTAATAAGCTCTGTTTAAAATATGGCCGCAAAACAAAACACGCACGATATCACTGTAAGTAAAATTCAAAAGTTTAACTCGTTTCATTTAAAATTCAACCGCATTCCAATGAAATATCTGAGTTTGATCAAATTAAAGTTCTTCACACGTTCAGTTTAAACTTTGACAAAGTTACGCATAAATTTAGAAAAGAGCGTTTTTCATTATATAGCAAAAAATTACTTTAAAAAGTGTTAAAACTCAACGTTTTGTCAAATTACTTAAGTTCACTTAAACTGCCATAAACTTGATATATTTCGGAAAAAAATACAAACATTTCGTCACCAAAAAGCGTTAATTTAGTCCCACTCTTCATTATCAAAAAATCAGTGGAAAAACTCATTTAGGTGCGTTTTTATGACACCTTAATTAACAACAAACAAGCCTATGTTTGTCTTACAAAACAAATTGTTTGTTTTTAGCAACAATTAAAAGAACAAAATTGTAGGACGGTTTCACAATATTCCTGTAATTGGTTCGTTAAAAAATAAAAATCGTCTATTAAAACAAAGACGTAACGCGGAACAAATGAACTCGCACAACCAGCGACAACCTCTCCCCAACACACTCGATACACGACTGAACTCTGGTCGGCGGAACGCAAGCGACTAAAACTACCGCTGATGATGCACGCACGAAGCTATTTCGCACGTTGAAAGCCACCCGTCCGACTTTTCTTGGTCATCGAATTGTTAAATCGACTTCTTTTCAACAGAAAATTAATAATTATTATATCTAATATTTATATGTAATAATTAATAAACAAAAATGAAAAACTTCGGGCCAGTGCACATTTGCGACTTTTTGTGTCGAAAACGCGCGATTGAGCAATTTTTTGTAGTCGTAGCAGGTGGAACCTGTTTTTGCTTCGCATGATAATTATTTGCTTGTCACGCAATTAAAATCAATACACTTGACAAAACGAACAGAGCAAGTAGCTCAGAAAAAAAACTTTTTAACAAAAAAATTAAACCGCCGAAAAACTAAAAAGCAAAAAATAATAAATCTTTTTATTTAACTAAGTTCTATCTAAGTAGTTGAACGTATGTGACAGTCTAGTATATCTAAGTAATTTTGAGTCGGCGTCAACAATCCTTTGCCGGAAATCGCTGAGCGTTCACGAAGTTAATGTCAGCGACAGAGCAACCCGAACGGGCACACACTGAGGCCACACGTCTTTGCGAGTGGTCGTGTGGAGAGCGCATGTTTTGAATGCTAATGGCTGGAGATTTTTGTTAATTTGATTTGGTTATTTCTTTTAGTGGTCTTTGTTCATTGATTGTTTGACGCCGACTCAAAATTACTTAGATATACTAGACTGTCACATACGTTCATCTACTTAGATAGAACTTAGTTAAATAAAAAGATTTATTATTTTTTGCTTTTTAGTTTTTCGGCGGTTTAATTTTTTTGTTAAAAAGTTTTTATTTTATAATTTTTTGTGGCTATATAATTTATAATAATTGTAATACACAACTCAGCATGAAAATCTATGAGTGAACAATAAATCACCCCTATTTTCCTACCCTTAGGGTTGAAATTTTTTTCTCAAATTTATATGGGACCAGCTTCGGGACTAACCCTTTCCAATAAAAAAAGAATTATCAAAATTAGACTACTCTGTAAAAAGTTATGTGTGGTCATACATTACAATCAGTGAGTGAACAATCAATCATCCCCTTAGGGTTGGAATTTTTTTACCAAATTTATATGGGACCAACTTCGGGGTATACCCTTTCAAACAAAAAAATAATTATCAAAATCGGACTACTCTGTAAAAAGTTATGCGTGGTCATACATAAATAAAAAAAAAAAAAAAAAAAAAAACAAAAAAAAAAATATACGCGTCGACTTGAGAACCTCCTCCGTTTTTGTTTTTCGTCGGTTAAAAATCATCAAGGTGTGCGTGTGGATTTCCAATAAAACATCGGCGCATCGCTGCAGTACCGTAATGGATGCTGTTTATGTATTTTAAACATAACCTAATTATAAAAATCATCTCACTTAATTAAACAACACACGGCATTTCAAACCAAATTATAAAACCATAAACTTGTCAAATGGCTTGGCGAGAATGCATTTTCTCTTGCTAAATTGATTGCATCCATACGATCTGCGGTCACAATGCAAAGTGGTTCGTGTCCGTTTCTGGACTACGGTTTACGGTTCATTGTATACGACCAAAACACACCAGGCGGTTTTGTTTTTTTTTTTTGAGCGTATTTACCTTACCCAAAAGAAGTCTGCGGGAACGTAACAATTGTCGTTGTTTTGTTGTGTGGACGGTACAACTTTATTATAACAATCGAATAAAGAAATGAAGAAATTCTTTTTATCTATTTTTTTTTCAAATTTGGACGTTGAATATTAACTGCTCAATGGAAAGTTATCGAGTTTATACAACTTATGCTTTTTAACTTTCCGCTATAAAAAAAAATAATTATTTTTTCAAAATTCGGGAAGTTATTAGTTTCACCCCGATTTTCGAAAATCTAGTTTTTGCCACATCTCGACGTTTTGAGGTCCTAGGAAGCTATTGAAACTATTTTGGCGATGATGTCCGTAGGGCTGTATGTGTGTGTATGTATGTAAACCTTTTATATCCTTTGAACGGAGTGTCCGACTGAAACGCGGTTTACGGCATCTGACGTGATCTTGGTGAACTTAGACTTCCTGAAAATTTGAAATGATTCGGCCCAAAAAATTTTGAGAAATCTTAAAATAACAAGTTTCAAAAATTTTTTTAAATTTGTTTTTGTAAAATATTTTCCAAACTACTAAACCGATTAATTCCAAAATCTAATCAGCTCTTCTCCTTAACAAACTGCGTCGATTTCCGCAAACCGCATCAAAATCGGTTCATTTATTCACGAGATACCGTGAACGAAAAAATCGTAAAAAAGTGTTTTTTTAAAATGACTTAAAATTGTTATCAGATCGATTTTTCTGTAATAAATTACTTTTTTATGTTAAAAAATTGCGTCGACTGCCGCAAATCGCATCAAAATCGGTTCATTTATTCAGGAGACATCGTGAACGAAAATTTCGTAACAGTGTTTTTTTTTTGAGCTCGAAGAGCTAAAAAATAAACTTCTTGCTATATTTTATATATTTTTGAGCGTTTTGAACTCGAAAATAGCTGGAAGTTACAGGGATGGCCTGCAGGGTCAAACTTCTTTTCAAATTTTTTTTAATTAAAATATTCAGACAAAGCATTTCTTTAAATATCTCCTCTTGTATAGTTGAATGTTTTACATAAATGAGAAGATCTGTTTGAAATTTTCAATAACGTTAGACAAGAAATGATTCGACGGTGGGGAAAAATGATTGAAATCTTGGTTCAAATTTTGTTTTGTATCTCTGCTCTTTCAGATCGTGGCAACCAAGTCGCAAGCATAAATGTCTTACACAGAATTTAATTAGCGATTTCGAATAATTAATACTAACTGCAATAAAAAAGATGTAGATACCTACAAAGCATTGACAAATGCGGACAGCATCGTTCCTAGTCCAGTCCTCACCGGTCGAACTATAGGTATTAGTCCAAGCTCCCATGACAAAAAAAGTTACCCCATCGAACACCTCAAAATTATAAAGTGAAAATGGCTGAAAAACATGTAAGAAACATGTTACGCCCGCCAGACTAGTAAAAATTTGTAAATTGTTATTTTGTATGAATTTTTGAATTTAAAAAAAATATGATTTTTTTTCCAAAACACCTGCTTGAAATTTATACAATTTGTAGTAAATAATGTACCATTTTTGAAAAAATTTGTCTGGCTGACAATTTTTGTTAATTAACTTCTGAGAGACCATTTGTTATAAATTATTTTTTTTTATGAAAATGCACTTCATAACACCTTGAATTTTTTTTTAAATAAAGTTTAAGATCTTTTCTATCTAATACAACTTGTCTGGCTGACAATTTTTGTTAATAAATTCGTCAGACTTCATTTTGAATGCACAGCATCAATGCATCAAGATCAATCACTGGCATTTAAGAACACTTTGTTAAAAAAAAAACAACTGTAGTTTAAGATGTCCTTTATGCATAAAAATATGCCTGTCATTAAAAAAATCTTTTTTACCATGTCAGATTCAATTTTTAAGCGCCGTGACAGCGTTTTTGACGTGATAACGTCTTATAAATTGATGAAACACCAGCTGCACGCACGAAAAAGTGTAACGTTCCGCCTGACCCTGTGCGTGCAAGCGAGAGCGCAGTATGCTTCGGCCCAAGTTTGACAGCTACTAAAATTTAGGTTATGTATTACGGAATACGTTATCACGTAAAACTATCGGCCGTAAACCGACTTTACAGACAACCAATTTTTTTCATAAACAAATCAGCTTTTACAATTCACAAATTCAAAAATTCATAAAAAATAAAATATAAAATTAACAAATTTTTTCTAGTCTGGCGGGCGTAACATGTTTCTTACATGTTTTTCAGCCATTTTCACTTTATAATTTTGAGGTGTTCGATGAGGTAACTTTTTTTGTCATGGGAGCTTGGACTATATATACATCCAATCGAAATAAATCCTGCGCCCAAGGCGAACTGTGTGACATACCAACAAGAAAGCTGAACTGTGAGAGCGTAATGTCGAAGCCATGTTCCGGAGTTAAAACATTCATTAAACACTTTTGACTCTTAATTAATATTCTCACATAATTATTAGTGGCTGCGTTCCAGTGACACCGAAACAATTCGTCTATAGGAAATAAATAGTGCGTAGTCATATATATTGCGGATAGACGAACGGACGGACGGACATACAAAATTTGTTGTTTCGGTATGATGTATATAGAGACGATGATACGTCTAAATTTTAGTCTAAATCAGCTACGTGAAAACGACTCTTTAAGAAATAAAATATTGACATTTGCTGGTACGCAATAAACAATTTAAGAGTGCTTTTAAGGTTTTATCGCATTTGTTTGACAGCTACTCTTAAAAAAGACTCGCTGACTGAGTAACGAAAGCAATTAGGATTTTTACTTAATACAGCATTAAAAACAATTTACGATCGAAGATAAAGCAGCCAACTCAATCACTACAAACCTTTATTTAAATTAAATAATTATGATAACAAAATCATTAACAATGTTCTTCTGTTATATTGACAACAAATGAATTATATGTCAGTCATTTTTAGTTCCATATATTGTTATAGTACAGTTAATATTCGAACTATGTAGATAAATTTAAATTAGATTCATAATTATCAATTTACGAACAAAACTCCGGCGCGACTCCGATATCGGGAGGTGGGCGGAGTGGTCCGGAGGGCTCCTGGAGCGGATATGAAATGCTTAATTGCGTGTCCTCCGGGAGAATTAACGGTGAAATTATTATGCGGAGGAAATTGCAAGCCAAGCATATCAAAGTCCCCGGAGCCTAAAAAGCTCGATTCTCACACGTCTGTAGCAGCGACCGGAACGCCATGTCTTGAAGTATGTTTGCGAATCGTTCACGGGTCTATAAAAGCAAAAGACGGCACTGCTAAATAACACAAAATTATGCCTTGACTCTGTTGCTAGGCGCGTAGATCGATAGTAGATTATTTTAGACGCTTCAGAGCTGAGGTTCAGGCGCGTGTAAAATAGCCCAGCACTTTACAATAGAAAGAGACCGCACTACTATAAGAGTATAATCAATTGTAATTTCTCGCTGTCCCAGAGCTGTGATTCGTTCACGGACGTATAGGTAGGGGAGGGAGGGGGAATGGCGCTCACTGGGTAATGGCGCTCACCTCTGTAACTCTGTCAAGAGGGGAGAGGGCCTCTAATAGACAGCGTTGCAGTGATCTAATTTTTAATTAGGTGTTTTTTGTCGGTAAGTCCAAAACTTTAATGCTTATTTAATTACTAATTTTACTTTTCTGCCAATAAACTATTCTATTTTGTGATATTGCAGTCAATTTTCAACAATCGTGTATGATTTTTTTAAAATTTCAAATTAATTACAAAACGACCGGTTGGGGTTATACCGCTCATCTGAGCGCCATTACCCCTTAGTGACTTATTTTTTTATTGTTTTAGATAGATATGCCAAGAAATCGTCAAAGACCACCGCTAAAGCGGCTTGGACCGAAGAAGCCCGTTTTCCACCCAACAGCAAGAAACTGAAATTGCTGAACAAGTTAAGTTGCTGGGCTCGCTATATTATGGACTCAATGTTGCCGATTTGCGTAAACTTGTTTATAAATTTGCTGAGCGCAACAATATCAAAAACAATTTTGATCATAGCAGCAAAACAGCCAGATTGGATTGGGTACACTTCTTTATGAGACCCTGAGCGGCATTACAAAAAGTCAGGGGCAATGCCGCTCAAACATGTTTTTTTAATAATGTTTTCCTACTACTAGTAGGTGAAAGATATATGCTTTTGTTGTTCAATTGTTGATTACTCGATAATTAAAGACTTTGTTACTCTTGTTAATTTTGATTCATAATAAATAATTTAAAAAATACACCATGTTTTCCTTAAGTGAACGCCATTCCCCCGTCCTATCCTACATTTTAAATAATTAAACAAAACCCACTGAAACAAAGTTTTGTAGATTAATATAGACGCTCAACAAAAAATGGTTTCAAAATATAAGTACCTACCTCTGTTGATGAATGAACTTTTAACATTGGAATTCTGGCTTTATTTTTGCTCCATTTCTTTCATTATTCTGTTTCGTGTATTTCTACAGGTAGGAAATTATTCGCGGAAAAAATTACTCAACGGAAAGAAACAACTCCAAGTAAAAAATAAAAATTTTTACAAATTTTCGTCTTCATACAGTGTCTTACTGAATATTTAATAGAAAGGGTTGCAGGGAGCCTATATTAATAGCATGAAATCTTCACCAGATCAAAGGACATAAAAATATTGTATTTGTCATAAAAACCACGAGCGCAGTGTTTTAAGTCGATCGGTTATCTGGAAGTTAGTCAAAATTCAATGACAAGATTTGACCCTAATAGTAAGCGAACTGACATAATATCATCTTCAATGTTGATTTTTATAAAATATAAATTTGCGAGTATCATTCACTAAATCTGAAAGTTTATTTTTGACCCTCAAATTAACCCCAAACGACGATAAATTTGGTAATATTTGACAGCGTTTTGATAGCAAATTGAATAAATTCATTATTTTATGAAAAGATGTTACAATATTTTATTATCAAAACATTTTTTCAGATGCATCAATCAATCAGATTTGTTTTCTTTAATTAAAAAGATGAATTCTGGGATTAAGCGTTAAGGTCAATCGCTTAATATACAGACTGGTCTCTGACGTATAAAACATCCTGATTATAATAAATATAGTTTAAAAAAAACTAAAAAACACGCTTTATATCGACCTAAAAAGTAAAAAATATTTTTTTTAAAATAAGCTTAAAACAATAATGAATAAAAAATACTAGTTTTATTGTGAAAAAAGCGTGGGGCGCTTTGTTCCACATTTTCGTACATCGAGCGCCCCACGCTTTTTTTACAATAATACTAGTATTTTTTTATTCATTATTGTTTTAAGCTTATTTTAAAAAAAATATTTTTTACTTTTTAGTTCGATATAAAGCGTGTTTTTTAGTTTTACTTAAACTATATTTATTTTCCACTTTTTAGTTCGATATATTGTTAAAAATTTGCCAAAAAACAAACAATTTTTTTTTTCGGCGGGGACGAGATAGAACCCACGACCCGTGATTCCGAGAGTTGGCGTCAGCGAAGACCCGTGCCTTAGACCGCACGGCTAACCACTGTAGTTACAGTGCTGGCATATTATACTACAGTAATAAACCACTTGCTGTAGTCCACACGAAGGTTACAAACAAACATACATACATACATACAAACTTACAAGTGAAGTTAATATAAAGCGTGTAAAAAGAGTACCTATAGCAGGTATTGTATGATCCTGGGGGCTGGATAATAAGTTTAAGATTTTCGTCAAATCACACAGGATTTTTCAAACGTGAAACGAAAATGGTGAAATACTCTGCCGTTATAACGAAAAAAAATTCATGACAAATTTTGCAAATACTTCATTAAAGCCTGTTCATCAGAGAACTTGCCCGATAAATGTATATTGAAATCAATTTGAGATTGTAAAAAAAAAGAACCAACACTCTCGCAAATGAATATTGGCTCAGCTATAGTAATTAACAATTTCTAGTTTGCTCGAAGCAATGTTATCAATTGGCTAAATTAAAATAAATCACGTATCGTCCGTACGGCCGATGCCGACGGCCATTAAAGCCGGACTACGACAAACCAATTAATATAACTAGTCTGTATTTTGCTCGCACAAATGTCGTTTTTGACCATAAAATAATTCTGACCAAGTCTATAGCTATAGATAAAAAACGAGGACACGAGAACGACCAAGGAAGTGGCTCGGAGCACCCTCGGCGGGCAAAATTAACAAGAGGTCAGAAAATGCCCAGTTTAAAGCTATAACTTCGCATCCGATAAAAATTGCGAGCACAGGATTCATCCAGAAAAATCAACACTGTGACGCCCCATGATATTTATTATTCCCAATAAAACACCCCGTATATTAACATTAATAAAATTCATTTCCGTCTCGCAGTGAGTGCAACACTTGAAATAAATACACGAAATAGATAAGCGATAAATATGACATCATCTTATGACATAAACAATTGAAAATACTAACATTCCTTTGTTTAATTAAAAATCGCAAAATGAAATATCTGACAGTCGTCGACAAATACGATTGTTTTTAATTTTAGAGTTTTTCAATGATCGATTAAATAAAATAAATCTTTCATTCGTCCGACAGTTGAGATAAAAATGCTTAAATAAAACTGTAATTTTTTGCTTGTTCGGAATACAAATGCCGCATGGGACCATACTCGCCAAAGTTGACTGAATTCGGCAAAAAAAAAATGAAACCACATCAGGAGAAAAAACAATTTCGACTAAAAAACCAGCCTTCGAGTGAACTCGCGACTGAAATGCCGTCTCGCGTATAGTTCAAAATTCGATGATTGGAGCTTTTATAAAACTTTGAATTAAAAAAAATTAACAAAATATTGGCCATTATTCATTCTAAATCCAGTTGCAAATAACGAAGTCAAATGACTTCAATATATGAATCAAACCCACACGACTCGATCGCATTGGCGTCGGAAAAATAAAAGAACATATTATAATATTATGCGTCATGCTTTACGCAGTGCCGTACTTTCCAAATATCCAACATCATCATAAAAAAATGGCAAAGGGACTGCACTGCATGATTCGGACGTCTTGTATGATACCGAGAAAAGTCGCATCATTATAGAGAACGACTGGACCCATTCGGTTAAAGTTTATTTTTATTCAGCTATGCTCGGCTCAAAATTTAACCGCGAAGGGCCAATTGTAAATAAAAAGTTGAATTTGAAAATATGTATTTTCACTAAACCCCAGGAAATAATTTTTAATGCAAGCCACTGATCGAGAAAGGAGACTTGTGTACCGTAAAATATATTGCAATTGAATAACAGTTCAAGATTGCAAAAATCAACGATTTTAAAATAGAATTGGACCCTCCGTCATAATGCCACCAATTGCCAAGGTTGTCTGGACCAATTCGTATTTTTAATTTATAGCATTTTTCTCATACGACGGCCATTATAAGATATTATCAGTCTATCAGATGCCTATATCTATGCGCGTACTGGTCAGTTGCGTTGGTCACTAAATAAGTGTTTATGTTACGCTCAAAGATCGAAAACTCTCAGTGAGCGGAAAAATAGCTCACAACGCGTTGTGGTCACAGTAAAACATCCACATTGCAAAATTCGTGTTATGGCTCTAATGAAAACGCGCACGACGCTTTGTGGCAATCACAGAAAGACCAAATAGCGAAATTCGTGTCGTGGCTGACATGCCATTCGATCTCAACGCGTTGTGGCAATGAAGAAAAGCCACGACGCGTTCTGAGCATTCATTGTTTTAACCATATCACGACGGACAAGAATATAAAATGCAATGTACTTAAATTAATTACTTATTGCACATACCGCTAAACTAGCGGTATGTGCTTTATTATCGCTTTGTGCGTCAGAGCTGACTTTCGTTCATATAAGAAGTTATATCTAAGTTAATTTCACACGAAATCCATTCAAATTGAAGCTTTTTGAAAAGAGGAGATTCTAATCTATAAAATAGAACCATTTTTAAATCAATTTGAGTTCATAAATACTATTAAAATTGTAATTGAAAATCACAAACAGCAGTTGTCGGTTGGTCTGTACGTATGTACGTACGTATGTACGTACGTATGTACGTCACGACTCTACAGATCGCAATTTTGGTCGGATTGCCTTGGGTTATATTTTATTCACTTTGTTTACTATCAGACCAGAACCCTATTTAAATTCACTAAAATGTGTTCAGTAGTTTAATTTTTATAAACAGTTTTATTTTTTATTATTTTTGACAGCTAAAAGTTTAAAAACAATATAATAATTGCTGTGCAAATATAGTGTAATCCATAAAACAAGTGCTACACTTGTATACCGTGATAACACCACTACACGTATTAGGCCGCCGTGGCGTAATGGTTATGCCGTTGGATCCCCAAGGGCAAGGTCCTGGGTTCGATTCCTTACGAAATCATTGATTTTTTTCTTTTTTTTTTCTTTTTATTTTGTTTTATTTTATTCCACTTGATATTAATTATATATTATATTATGTATAGTTCTTAATTTTTTTTATTTTTGCAAACTTAAAAAAAAATATTTTTTCAATTTTTAATTATTTATTTCTTTAAATTTTTAAATCTTTTTAAATTTATTAAAAATATTTTTTAATTGTTATTTTTTTATCATACAGTGGAAAACTTGCGGGATGTGCACTTTTGGTTTTGCCAACTATATTAGAAATTACTATAATTGTGAAAAATAAGTATTTGATCGCTATTTATTTTTACAGGAACTATTACTGTGGTATTTTTAGTTCCTGTAAAAATAAATAGCAATCAAATACTTATTTTTCACAATTATAGTAATTTCTAATATAAGTAATTAATTTAAGTACATTGTTGTTGTTTATTGGTGATCAATAAACATTTACGTTTGGGTTAAATATTTTTATTACATTAAAGAATTTTAAATAGTCATAAAAAACAAATGATTTATATTTTGTGTTCAGTAATTTATTACTTAATACGTTGATTTTTTTAAATATAAAATAATCTCAATAAATAACAAATATCGTTTTATTTTAATTTAAATAAGTTATATAACATATTTAATAATGACAAACACATTATGCAGTGATTTTATAAAATAAAAAATATTTCCTGGACGTCTACCAAAACGTTTCCAGCCTAGGCCTAGTAGGATCCATATCGGAAAGTAAGTGTGCGTCGTAATCAAATAATATTCCATACGCGTCATGGCTTTTCTTCATTGCCACAACGCGTTGAGATCGAATAGCATGTCAGCCACGACACGAATTTCGCTATTTGGTCTTTCTGTGATTGCCACAACGCGTCGTGCGCGTTTTCATTAGAGCCATAACAAGAATTTCGCTATGTGGATGTTTTACTGTGACCACAACGCGTTGTGAGCTATTTTTCCGATCACTGAGCGTTTTCGATCTTTGAGCGTAACATTTACAACGCATGTTCGAGAACTGATCGAAATGACGAATGTTCAATTCTGGGTGAGAATTAAGGTATCCCGGTCGTCGATGGATTTTGGCGATCTCTAATAACTGTTAAATTTAAAGAATTAAGAACAACTTAAACGCCCGTCCCAAAGTTTCTAGAAGAAGTTTTCTCCAATCTTCCACGCTCTTCAATTTTGATGGTTTTGTCAGGCAGAACCAACAAGCAACTCGTTCGAAACCCGCGCATGTAATTTTATAAAAGCAATGCCACTCTCTGTATATGGTCAGCGTACAGCGCAACGACGGCCGGACAGTGTCCTGCAATACCGACCGAGGCAAGTATAAAGCCAAAAGTTTTATGTCACGTTTTCGATTAATTAAGCGATCATGGTTTAATCGTCCAATCTACTCATTCTTTTGATATGATTTCTATCTGTTTGACCGAAAAAGAAAATTGAATACAAATCGTCACCAATTTATACCTACAGTAAATAAAATTACAGTTTATAATAAAAATAAATCATTTTGACCCAAAGGCGCAGACTGTACTTGCTCCAGTTTTCTCTCTTTAAGTCTAATGAGAAGAGACAGAACTATATAGGTATTTATCAACTGTTGGTAAAAAAAAATAGATCCGCATGTCTGCTGGAGATATAATTAACAATTAATATGGATGCTGCTAAACATTTGTTCAGAAAGGGGGATAATTTGAATACACAAAACGGTATAGGTACCTATTAGTGATGTGCCGGATCCTTAAAAATGGATATCCGCGGATACGGATACGGATACGGATCTTAACTTTCTTAGAGTACGCGGCGGTAAATATTGCACATCGACCTTTGCAAAGAGACTATCTGTTATGGGAAAAAGTTATTGACCTCTTTAAGAGTTAACTCTCATGACAGATTGTCTCTTTCCAAAGATCGATGTGCAATATCTCATTATAAAGATAGTTTTTTAGTACCTTTGAGTTATGTACTATTGGTATGGTACTCACTACGATAAATGTTTGCAATATAAAGGTGCCAAATACGATTTTAAAAAATAAAAAATAATCTGAATGGAATTTAACAGTTTTTCATTATTACCTAATCACGTATATATATAAAATTTCATCTATGAATTGAAAATTAATAAGGTAAAAGATCCGTAAAATATCCGCCAAAAACTAACGGATACGGATACGGATCTTTCTTCTTCCTCGGATATCCGCGGAAACGGATACAGATATCCGGCACATCACTAGTACCTATACAATATTTTCCAGGGAAGGGGGGCAACTACTTCTTCCGGCAGGCCAAACGTTTATATTTTTGACAATACGCGGTAAAAAAATGTAAAGTAATGCGTAGAAAATGCAAATTTTGGATCGGAAAAATTTGAGGGGCGAAAATTTCTTCATTTCCAAGATAAAATATTTAGACATAAGCGATTTTGTATTGTAGCCGCACATATATGTTCACAACTAGATATTACTTCTGTTGCAGCTATTTCACAAGATTGCTATCTTTCCATTGTTGGGCTGAGATACGCCTGAAAAACATTGTTAGAAGAAATATTTCATGAAATTACATCTATTTCAAAATAATTTCACTTCGTGATTCAAATTTTTATCCGCTATCACAATTGAATTCGTTTGCAGTTTTTTCTTTTTTCTTAATTCTAGAAAAATGTAATCGCGTCACGGCACTCCCAGCGAATTTTTTATAGGCAAGGTACATAAAAATTTCCATGTCGATATGTTTTCAACTATTTTCAAAATCGATCGCGCAGATAACGTGCCGGTATCGTTTAGGTATCTGTCGATTCGAGGCAGCGTTTCAATTATTATGGCGAGCGGCCCCGGGAGACGAGGCAATTAATTTTGATATATCGTTATTATTGGTCCGAACAATACCGTTGTTCAAGTATATCCCAGTCACAAGACCGACACCGGTAATGTATGATTGCTATAATGCTATAAGGGAACTCTCTAACAACATAATCACAATATAATACAATTATTAATACTAGAGTCCGTTTGCGCGATAAACACCGCAGACAGCTCTGTTCCAAAAGATGGAACTTATCACGTTTCCTTTGTTGAACGGACAAGCAATTTACGATTCAGGTTTCAAATCTACGAATTTTGATTCGCGGTATAATTTCATGAATGTTCATAAAAATGTTATTCTTTGGTCCCTATTTAAGGGCACATAATATAGGAAAGCTCAGATATAAATAGTAAACACTAACTGAAGATGTTTGAAACGGCTGTGAAAATGGCTATTAAGAGCCATCTCGCAATTATACCGCATCGAAATCGTTAAATCCGTTTTAAGCTACACAGAAAGACTTAAAACACTCCTCTTTGTGCATCGGCAGTTAAAAATGGCCGAACCTTCTTCTCACAACGAATACGCTATAGCGTCAGCCCTGCAGTGTGTTACTACTTACTAGACACGTTACAATGCGTTTATATTATATGTATGGTCAATTGACATAATAATTCATACAAGTAATCGTCTCACTCCGTGCGTGATTCGAGCCACGCCCTAATCAATACGCTGTTGCTTTTTCCACTTTTTGAAAACGAAATTCGTTCTAAAAAAGCTGAAAGATATTTCATTTTGTATTTTTTTTTAATTATGCAAGGCTTTCCGTAGTTTTTTTAACGGTTACAGTTACTTCAGTTACTTGGTTAACAGCCGCGGTACACTCAAACCTAAAGCACAGGTTATTTTTTTATTCGGCTACACGATCGGGTTTAGATAAAGTTTCTGTCAAAACCGGTAACGCGAGTGAAGTCAAGGGTATTAAGGCTACAATTTCATAACTAGATATATAGATAATATTTTTTTAATCTTTTTGTAACACTGTATTTGAGGCAGGCCGTGGAACGCAAACAAAAGAACGTAACGAACAATTGCAATTCGCAAAACATTAACATATCGACCCGGCGTATTTCAATGCATCGATTTTATCGATACTTTTTGTAAGCTAAGAAAGTTAATTAGTTCTAAGAAACGAAAGATAACGATCTCTGACAATCGGTTGCTCTGATTGGTCGGTATCGATAAAAAACAAATGCCTGCCCATGTACAAAGAGCGTTCAATAATAAATAACGAATATATTGCTGCATAACAGCATAATCGCCGTTTGCTGACTTGTGATTGTGAAGTAAAGTACTATAATACTGAAATGATTGAAAAATCGCTCACATCGCTAATTTCAGAAACAAAAGCTGCTCGGCACAAAAACAAAAGTCGCTCTTTCTTCAATGCGGGAGCTGGATTTATGGCCGATGTTTTACGAGTGAATTAAAACATGTGTCGGCGAGTTCCGTCAATCTTGTGGGACACGCATTACGTAGAAATTAATGACTTTAGACAATAACTTTTAATACGGCAATAACATTTAACTACTTGTTTCAGAAACCGGGATCACAAACAAAACTTTTATTATTACGCATTAAAAATTCAATCTTCCGAAAGATTAATTGACTATACCTAATATAATAAAATTTTAACCCTTCAGTCAACCGAGAGGCACGAACAGACTGTTTGCAAAAACATGTTTCTGGCGCTCCAGGGAGCTCGGCACGGAATAATATTGGGTCATTTTGAAACAGCGAACTTAGCCCTAGACCCGTAAGATTGAAATAGCAAAAACGATGATTTTTTATTTAAAATATTCAGACTTCGTGGACAAAACATTTCTTTAAATATGTATCTCCTCTTGTATAGTTGAATGTTTTACATAAAAAAAACTTTTTAACAAAAAAACTAAACCGCCGAAAAACTGAAAAGCAAAAAATAATAAATCTTTTTATTTAACTAAGCTCTATCTAAGTAGTTGAACGTATGTGACAGTCTAGTATATCTAAGTAATTTTGAGTCGGCGTCAACAATCCTTCGCCGGAAATCTCTGAGCGTTCACGAAGTTAATGTCAGCGACAGAGCAACCCGAACGGGCACACACTGAGGGCACACGTCTTTGCGAGTGGTCGTGTGGAGAGCGCACGTATCATTGTTAATTTGATTTGGTTATTTCTTTTAGTGATCTTTGTTCATTGATTGTTTGACGCCGACTCAAAATTACTTAGATATTCTAGACTGTCACACACTACTTAGATAGAACTTAGTTAAATAAAAAGAT
The DNA here is from genome assembly GCA_963575645.1 of Xanthostigma xanthostigma. Lineage (NCBI taxonomy): Eukaryota > Metazoa > Arthropoda > Insecta > Raphidioptera > Raphidiidae > Xanthostigma > Xanthostigma xanthostigma. Next base: position 12,031,760 of record OY754474.1, read on the forward strand.
TTATTATTTTTTGCTTTTCAGTTTTTCGGCGGTTTAGTTTTTTTGTTAAAAAGTTTTTATTTTATAATTTTTTGTGGCTATATAATTTATAATTGTAATACACAACTCAGCATGAAAATCTGTGAGTGAACCCTATTTTCCCACCCTTAGGGTAGGAATTTTTTTTCCAAATTTATATGGGACCAGCTTCGGGGTATACCCTTTCCAATAAAAAAAGAATTATCAAAATTGGACTACTCTGTAAAAAGTTATGCGTGGTCATACATAAATAAAAAAAAAAACAAAAAAAAAAATATACGCGTCGACTTAAGAACCTCCTCCGTTTTTGTTTTTCGTCGGTTAATGAGAAGATTTGTTTGAAATTTTCAATAACGTTAGACAAGAAATGATTCGACGGTGGGGAAAAATGACTGAAATTTTGGTAACTCATATAATGATAAATGAATAACGCATCAACAAAACGAGTTCATAACTCTCTAAAGAAGTTTCACTTCCCCCGCGGTCTTATGTAGGTGAAGTTCACGCGTTTTTTTCATGCAAATATGTGCCCAATTTCATTTTAAAACGAATTTGAGCGTTGCTAATAAATAACAAATCGAAAAGACAAAATACGAGAACACAGTGAACCATATATCGAGTTGATTTATCGATCCAGTTAACAATGGAATTGTCTAACGATATATTATCACGGAGCGAGCGCCGACATCTGTTTCACGGAGAACTATTGTTTCTTCATTACTTTTACTGTAATTGGAACACTATATCTCATTTCACTGGAGACACAGGGCCGCACTGCGTGGTCCTCTCACCGCTCTCTAGCCAGAAAATTTAATATTTCGAGTTTTTAGGCGCGATTAGCGTAAGCTAAAGCGCCTTATATGTACTCGCTTTGTCTGTGAATCTGTGAGTTACGCTTTTTGTATCCAGCGTACAGCCCAAACGCCTTAACCGATTTTAAAAAACTTTTTGACGTGATAACGTCTTATAAATTGATGAATCACCAATCTTATAAATTGATAAAACACCGGCTGCATGCACGAAAAAGTGTAACGTTCCTAAAATCCTAACGTTCTTAACGTTCCTAACGTTCGTAACGCGTAACGTTCCGCCTGACCCTGTGCGTGCTTTTTGCTAATTTCTCGCTCAATTTAAATCAGATCGGTTTGAAACCAGTCTTAAACGAAAGAGGAGAATATTTTACATAGAATTTGCCTAAACAGTTTTTTTATACAAATTTATATAGAAAAATAGCTGTATAAAATATAAATGCAATGTTGTCTAATGCATGGCGCGACGCGGTCGGTCGTCTTTGTTTGCCGTTCATGGAAATTAGAATATAACGTATGTCTTGTCTTAACATGAAAACGGCTGCATTTCTAATGTTTAGTTCAATTTTTTGACATTAGTATTTTGTGAAATGCAACGCCTTCTAAGTTAAGTATTGGAATAACTAATTATTATTAGAACATAATACTTTGACAGTTGCAAACGTCACTTTTGACATTTCTTATCATTCCGATACCAAGGATAAGCGTATTGAAACCAAATTTTGGGAGGTTTAGGTTATGTATTACGGAATACGTTATCACGTAAAACTATCGTCCGTAAACCGACTTTACAGACAACCAATTTTTTTTTGTTCGATTCGTCTCCGGGTAACTTACATCCTAACGTCGCCCGATTTTTGAATTTTGACCCCAGAGGGGAGCAATAAAGAAAAAACGAAGTTTTTCGCTTATAACTCACTCAATTTAAATCAGATCGGTTCGAAACTTGTCTTAAACGAAAGAGGAGAAAATTTTACATAAATTTCGTACAACAGAATTTGCCAAAACAGTTTTTTTATACAAATTTATATAGAAATAAATTCAATTTGATATAAACATATTTCGGTTATCTCTCTTTGTTGCACGGTTTAATATGGTAATTTAAAGATAACGTTTGTTCTGTCTTAAAATAAAAAGTTTGCATTTGTTCAAAAACGGATGGCATTTCAAATATTTGTGAAATGCAACGCCTTCTGAGTTAATAATTTGAATAACTAATTATTAGAACATAATACCTACTTTGACAGATGCAAACGTCATTTTTGACATTTCTTACCATTCCGACACCACGGATGAGCGGATTGTAACCAAATTTTGGGAGGATGTTTGATATGCAAATATGAAGTGACCTATTGTTTTTGGGGAACATCGGCGCATGCGTAAAAGAGTATATCTCTTATAAAGTTGTTTTATATAATAATAATATAGTTTTTAAAACGGTTTATTATTTTAATAAAAATTTTAATAAAAAGAAAGTTTTTATTGAAATGTACCAAAAAGGAAATATAATTATTTTAATAATTTAGGGTAATAATTATAAAAAAGTTGGTTGTGACTAATAAACGATCATAGAGTTTATATTTATGAACCTAAATTATTAATAAATTATTAAAATGATTTTTTCCTTTCTGTGTTTTCAACTGTTATTTTTTTCTTAGATTAAGTTAATTAAATTATATTATTAAGCTCAAAATGTCGTTAAAAATATACACCAATTTTCAAACATAACACCGGGGTATATTTAGTAAAATTTCGCGCCTTGTAATTCTTGAATTACTTGTGTCTTCAGACAATATTTTAATATTTGTGCCCTCGTTTCTTCCGATAAATTTTAACACACACAGTACATATGTGCAAATAATAAAATGAGTAAATGACTAATAAAACATACCTTATTATGAGGTTTATTTGCAGTCGGCAATTAGGATAAAAAATACATATTTAATACCTCTACCTACTACACGTTTCCTGTAATGCTATTTACTTTCGAGAAAAAAATTATAAACAGGCGTCTCAGTATTTAGACTCTGATGCCTATCTGATATTTTTTTTGAACTTGTAAAGGGCCGTCCATTTTCGTTTAAAAAGAGACAGCTAGACGCGCTATGAAGCAGATACGTTTGAAAATATTGAAAAGTTTTTTTCAGAAGAACTGACAAAATTTAAATCACATTAGAGTCGAACGGTTTAGGTCAAGCGTGTTAGTAAAGTAGGCGACCGCCATTTTTATCTTTTTAATCAGACAAAAGGAGTTCGATTCTGGTCAAACCAGCCTCCTCCAGCGGCCGCACTTCAACTCGAGTCACCGGGGGTTCCCAGTCTGTAAAACTAGGAGTGTACCGAAGAAACAAATTCAATTCACGTTTTATTTTTTTACCACGGATTTCTTATTTAATACAAGCAAAGTTAACAATAAACAGCCATATTTAACACAGGGTGTGTCAGAATCAATATCAAAAATATCTAAGAACGCGTGATATAAATTTTCTTTTGACATTTCTTCAAATTGCCAGCATTGCATTAAATGAGAAAGCCTTTGATTCTATATAAGAGAAATTTGAAAAATCTTAATAGTATACGGAACACCAATCTAATTAGATTTTGAACAAAATAAGTCCTATCTCAAGCACTTGTTCTTTCCGATAAACAATTATTTTCTAGCTTTTTAAGTTTCTTCTGCACCTATTTTATTTTAGAGATAAGTCGATGAGTGCGCGAACAAAGACCGACCAACTTTATCGGCGAAACGCAATTCTTTAAAAACCTCGCTGCGCATATTTAAAACAAACAGAAAAAAACACCACCCAGCAGCAGCCGCACCTTACACGGGTGCAAGAGAGTGCACGCGATAGGTGCTGAAAAGGAGCGACAGAGACCTCTCCTTATCTGAGAAACCATTAAGACATAAAACATCGGTGTTCTGTTCATCGCCTACTTAGAATTATTTAAAGCTTGTAGAAAAATTCACAAGGGTTGGTTCGAGCAATAAAATCATTTTACTGATACTGAGCAACGCATTCACAGTGTCGAATGATTTTAAAAACTCGACCCGATTGACGTCATATTAGACGGGAAACATAGTCCGGAATTAATGAAAAGTCTACAAAACATTGCTTAATTTGTCAACTGCAGAAATTAGTGAAAAGAAATTTTTTAGCGTCAATATTCAAAATGTTTTTAGTCGATAATGTTGAGTTTTTGGTTTGTATGCAAAATTTCTGACTCAAAAGTTAAATTTAAGCTTTTCTGTGTCAAAGTAAACATATTTCGATTTTAAAAACGAAAGAGGTGTCGATTTTGAAGATGATCCGATATTTGGGACCCTCAGTGTAGGTGCCGTGTTTATACAGGGTGTGCCTAAAAGGTCTTTACAAAAGCCTACCCCATATTCTTCAGGCCAAAACAACTCGATACAAGCAAACTTACCTCAGTACAAAGTTGCTTAGTTTGGGCGCTAGACGGCTCTTAAGTTTTTGCATTATAACTTTGAAACGGCTCATTAGATTTTACTCAAATTTGGTACGTTAGCATAGCTTTATTGGGCAATAAAACCCATATCATAATAATGATGAATATCATTCCATGGGCTTAGAACTTGATTTTTCCGATAATTAAACATCTAAAACTTCTACGCCAATGGAAAAAAATCAGTTTGAGTATGAAATCTGGATCACGCGACTCATTTACTACAAAAAAGGTACTCTTGATAAAATTCGATTACTCTCATAGTTTCGACAAAATTTTAATTTTAGTAATTTAGAGCATAATTAAATATTAAAACTCTAGTACTCAATTCTGGATTTTCTTCAACACGGTCTAAAATATCTTACAGGCGATGAAGAAATTATGAAAAAGTATACATTTTTGTATACGTGAAAATGGTGAACATTTTGAACATTTTTATGAAATATCTGTTATTCGTTTTAATATTTAATTATGCTCTAAATTACTAAAATTAAAATTTTGTCGAAACTATGAGAGTAATCGAATTTTATCAAGAGTACCTTTTTTGTGTAGTAAATGAGTCGCGTGATCCAGATTTCATACTCAAACTGATTTTTTTCTATTGGCGTAAAAGTTTTAGATGTTTAATTATCGGAAAAATCAAGTTCTACGCCCATGGAATTATATTCATCATTATTATGACATGGGTTTTATTGCCCAATAAAGCTATGCCAACGTACCAAATTTGAGTAAAATCTCATGAGCCGTTTCAAAGTTATAAAGCAAAAACGATTTGAAAATTGTAACTTAAGAGCCGTCTAGCGCCCAAACTAAGCAACTTTGTACTGAGGTAAGTTTGCTTGTATCGAGTTGTTTTGGCCTGAAGAATATGTGGTAGGCTTTTGTAAAGACCTTTAAGGGACACCCTGTATAATATAACACTTGGACAAACCAATGAAAGTACCTGACTATGAATGCGAGCCCTTCGAACGAGCCATTCAATTTTATTTCGCGTTTAAAAACCAATTCTGAATGCAGCTCGTATTTCAAGGAAAATATTATTTCTGCATTCGAACTTTTTAATCTGCGTAAAAGACTAGCAGAGACAAAAAACAGAACCTTGTAATGAAAGAAACAATGCTGAATCGTATTATCGTTCAAAGTTTCTTCAGCTCCGTTCAAATCGTAAAAAAGGAGGATAACGACTGTGCACGTAAATTTACATAATTCAATAGATTTCTGTATTACCGTCTCGTATTTCAATTTTATGAACTGTGTCATTAAGGAATTTCGTATTTGACCCAATTTACTTTACACATTGTATGTAAACAAGAAGAAATCATATACATAAGGTATATCTATACTCCAATGAATGTCTTATGAGTTTTTATTGACGAGAGAACTACATCGCGGGAAAGAGTTAATGATATGAACTGTTCAGAAATAAATAATTCTTCATATAAAAAATATGGAATTATAAAAATAAAGAAATAATAGGACTCCTAAAAGTGCGTTCGTAGGTTCGTGTTTTCTTATACTTAGGGTCTAAGCTTCATACCCTTAACGCTAACAAAAAGGGAAGGTATACGAACCAATCAACCCACTGATTAAAATTTTTCCTTATTAGTTCGATGATTTGTTTTTTTTATATTTTTAATTTCAATACATCAATATTGATGTCATACAACGCTTGTATACTAAATATAACTGTTCCGCTCTGAGATTAAACATTTAATGTGTATTCCGACGGCTTTTTAAAACGTGATAAATTTTTCTCAGTATACCGTCGGAGAAGAGTCTCCTCGCGTTATTTATGGAACGAGACAGGAAACTGGGTTTCGTAAACACAGTCTGATTTAGTGATCATTCGTTGAAATTTATTCTGCCGCCAATCAGAATCTACGCAACCCGTGAATCAAACCGAAATATATTATGCGTTCTTTTCATTTGCGCTTAGCATAATACCGAGTGTCCTCTTTGAAAGAGCTCGTGATTTTTTAAATTACATAAAAAAAATTTGGAGCCGCTGGAGCTCTGTGCTTACATGCATAGAACAATCTGCCAGCATAATAATTGTCCAACTTTACCTATAAGAGTAGTTTGCTGTAAAGACTAATAAAGGCAACTGATTTTAAAGACAAATTCAAAGTATTTTTGACGTGATAACGTCTTATAAATTGATGAAACACCAGCTGCACGCACGAAAAAGTGTAACGTTCCGCCGAACGTAACGTTCCGTCTGGCCCTGTGTGTGCAAGCGAGAGCGCAGTATAAGCGATAGAGAAGCACGATCGGCGTCGGCTTGTACGCATTTCTCACTCTTCTCGCGTGACGTCAGAGAGTAGTGTGCGCTCAACATTTTTTTCGGCTGTTCCAGCGAAAGCTACATCTGACAGATGGCCTTTGTTTTATAAACCGTGGAAATTAAGACTTAAAATCAAGATATCTAATAAAAATGTCATAAATTATAGAATTTTTAAAGCAATTTTTCAGATAATACATCGTTATTTGTTCGTTTTTGCACGGATATTTTTTGTGTCATATAATTATTACCGATTCATCTAAACCAAAGTATAACTGAACGCACGATAATGGCAATATAGCGCTAATAATAATTAATAAATGTCATTTTATTTTGTTAAAAATAACTGATCGCCGTCATTATGAATAAAATATGATATTATTCACAACGAATGGAAATGTATTGATCAATTGATAGTTTGTACACAAACGCAGCTACATTTTGTATCAAAAACAAATCTTGGGAGATATCTGCATTTCATAACAGCAGATAAATTATACGGTTTGTTAACAAATATATAATATATATACATTCTTTTATAATTGCTTAAAAATATGTATTTTGCTTTGGTTGAACAAATTATTAGTCGGTAAAAATATAGTTTGACAGCTACTAAAATTTAGGTTATGTATTATTAAATATGATATTCGAGCGGAATAGGTTATCACGTAAAACTATCGTCCGTAAACCGACTTTACAGACAACCAATTTTTTTTATAAAAACAATGGAACAAAGCATCCTTGTTCGATTTAGAAAAAATGCATTTCATAAATTTCCCAACTATGTTCAGCATAATATAATGTTAACTTCCTGGCCGTTTTCTGCTCATACCTTGTCTTTAAATAAACATTTGGAAGATATGTTCTAAAATTTTCAACATATCAGACGAGATGACGTTTAAATTTGTGAAGAAACATGACATTTGACGTTTGGAGGGTGTTTTCGAGGGCACGGCGACGCAGTGGTTGAACGGGGACTTCGTCCCGTCGCTAGACTAAACAAACAGCACAGCACAACGGGTGGCCCGAGGTCGGTCCTTCGACTCGGATCTTCGATAATTAACATATATAAACACGACTTTACTTACAAGAACGCTTAACACACCCTGGCTTCATAAGTAGACGCTCATTTCCACGCTACTCGAGTACGGATAAGTATAATGGGGAACTTCTAAAAGAACTGAAGTAGTTCTTAGCAGATCGGCTATCCATAGATATAAGGTTCAGACGTCGTAAGATGTTTGCCTATAGCGTAAGAACTACTGAACTACTAAATATTTTGTCTGTGAATGTTATAACTTATTGGGATCAGTCAGATTCCATAAAGAACGCATATTTGCTTGCAACTAAAGAGCCACTGAATCGATTACATTGAGTTTTTTTTATTGTGTAGCATTTTTCAATAAGGTTTTGAGTTATATGGATAATCAAGAATTGAGTGGGAGGGCGAATGATAAACGAACATTTACCATAGTTTAGCTGCATCTGTGGCTTATTATTCATTCAATGTTTTTGTATGAAAAAGTTTTCTCTTTTTAAGGTAAACAATGTTCTTCGTAGCATTTATAAAATATTATTCTATGAGATAAAAAAAAAATGTTAACAAATCAAGCGCGAAGACATTTTGAAGAAAACAACGCCTTGATTTTGATTCTTTACTTGATCAAACGCTGCTGAAACTGTTATTATGGTTGCCTTCAATTAGCCGGCTCCGCATAAACCTCACAGAAACTAGTATTTAAACCTCAAAAAAATTTACGATACATTTGTGGCATGTTCGAGAAATGTTCGGAGAACTGTCGATATGCCGCGAACTTCGAACACTTGTCAAAGCTTCAGTCAAGAGCGATTATGTAAATTGATTTCTTAACCTGCACGTCGAGTTGAACCATGGGCGTCGACGGTACTACAAAATAAAGTTCATTTATCTCTAAAAACAGAATTTTACCATTTTAATATAGCAAAGTGAACAATCAAAAAGACACACTATCATAATATGAAATATGCAATCTTAATTTATATAAGCGACATACCACTCTCTCACTGACTCACTCATTAATCTCGGAAATTATAAAGCCTACGACATTCACGTAAGAACACACTAAGAAGCGATTTTTCGAAATTCAAGGGTGTCAAAAGAGGGTTTTTATTACGCATGCGGGAAAAGTGGTATGTTTACGCACGCTGTTACGGTTGAAAAGTAGCTATTTTCATTTGCGTGCGGAAACTTTATTTGCCGCACTGAAATTATTGTTTGCCACACGCAAATTCAGTGTTACCATAGTTAGCAATACAATAACAATTTTAACTGAATTTTCAACTTTTTAATGATTTAATTTTAATTTTTATTTAATTATTTAATTATTATTTAATTATTATTTAATTTCTTTTTTAAATTCGTAATAAAATTTTAATTTTAATTTAATTTAATTCGTAATAAAAAATAGTATGTGCAACTCGTGCGGCTTTGTAGCACTAGTTTCACAATATACTATTAGAGTTCTTTGGCAAAATGTTCACATCGCATAAATAGTTGAAATTCGAGGTATTTTACATATTATACGCACGGTCGTGTTATAAAAATCTCGTTAATTTTTTGTTTATTGCATGTAAAATTGAGTTTTAATTTTTAGCTTCTGTTAGTGCGCGACTCCCCATCGACGGGCGCTCGAAATAATTTCCAAATGCAATTACGCGACCGTTGTCTATATTTTAATTTTTGAAGTGAAAACTTCTTTAGCGGCGTTGTACACTTTTTTTGTAATGGGTAAAAAATGTTAAACTCGCGTCAGGACACGTGACCTGATCGAAAATTCGTAAGACAAAATTCGTAAGACGAAAACTTTTGTACACTTTTTTTGTAATGGGTAAAAAATGTTAAACTCGCGTCAGGGACACGTGACCTGATCGAAAATTCGTAAGACGAAAACTTTTGTGACATGCCCTAAATGAAATCCATTGTATTAATGTGCAAGGTATATATTTTTTTTGGGACTTGTCTATGCAATCGAATGGTTTTTAACTACACTATAAGTTGTGTTTTGGCGACATCAGACGGAATTTCTTGGAAGTTATTAGTTCAAACTTTTCTGCGCTTTGGCCGTTTAACATAGACGTTAATATTCAAGTTTTCACTTCTGCCGGCACTCCCGGAGTGCAGCCCGTCGTTTTTTTTTAAAAGCGAGCAACTCCTGATTTCGCCGTCCATGATTTAAAGTCAGCGAGGTAGAGAAATGCTAATGGCTCGATGTCTACTGGAAGCCATTGTTTATTTATGATTTTTTGTCTGGCAGTCGATTTTCTAGAATAGATAGTTTAATACAAGAGGTGGAAGAAAACATGTGTCAAATGTCTGACTTTAAAAATCCATCGAGCGGCCCACCATCTATGACGAGCGGCTAGTCTAAATTGAAAATTGATTATAAATACATACTACTTATCTGAACTTTTATTACAGGTCTGCCGACCGGTCTTTCTACGCGGCTTCACTCGCGCTCATGTCAATTTTGGCACTGTCTCTTATCTCAATATACCTATTGCTATATAAAAAGAATTAGTGGGGCACGACAGAGAGAGGGATTCTAAACCCCACTCGACCGATGCCGCACATCTGTCGACGACTACTACAATTGCCGTTCTTCGAACGCAACGGCGTACAGTTCGTCCTTTCACAAATAAACAATTTCTTTGTGTGGGCGTTTCTTCAACAGTGGCCCAACAAAAATTACACAAGCGATGGTAATAGATAATAAACTCACAAAAAGACATCATGAGTATAGAGTTTATAATAGATTAAATAAATTACGGAGATCTTTATCAAGCCAATAATTATCTATTAATTGAGCGACAACGCGGAATGGCAGTCAACTTTTGCGCTTCGGTTTTGTTAGTATCTTTTTAACACCTATTGAACCTCAGCAGGCGTGAAGATTCTGAAAATATTTCTTGATGCACGTTTCGATAACAATCATCAAGAGATTATCTAAACCACGTTTATTTTGAAACGAAACATTACTATCCTTAAAATGGCTTCAATCACTGACAAAGGAGAAACATACATTTGGAAATTTGATACAGTCTATCGAAATAATTGTAATACACAGGTATTTCTTTCGTCAACCGCCGATTGGCAACCTCCGCGGTGCCAAAGCAATTGGAAATTGAGGAAACATACGCTTTGAATTCTGATACAGTAAAAAAACAGTTTTTAAGACGAGAAAACTCATATTATGTGTGATAACGGAAATTGTCTTTCTTCTCAAAGATCTTTTTAAGCGCAGGACAATTTTCTTTATATCGGAAAAATGCAACACATGTATATGTATTTCGAAGTGTATCTTTTCCTATAGTCAACTCTCTCTCTCTCTCTCTCTCCGAACCAAGGAACGACCTGTTTTAGATTTAATGAGTCATTATATAGAATATTGAGTCGAGGGAGTTCCCCGTTTCGTCCATCCACTGTTGACAAGCTTTTTTACTCAGTGCTATATGATCCATATTAAAAAACGGAGTTGCATAATAGATTGTTGCATCGTGCCGGTGAGTGCTGCAGCGAGTTTTGAGACACTTGAGCACTGCATTTTTATATAAGTGTAAAATACATACAGGATGACGGAAAAATAGATTTGTTTGAATTTTGATCTATAAGCTGTGTGCACGAAGCCTATTAGCGCCGCTAGTGGGTAATAGAGAATTATTGAACTAATTTTTTATGGAAATCGCGACATGTTTCTAAGGTGATAAGTCAAAAACTTTAGTTGGTCATGATGTGTCAAAAATAAAATGTAATAAGGAAAACTGATGTTAATTTGTTTACACTGACAGCAGAACGTCAAATTAAGGCGCCAATGGTCTTTATTTTACTCAAATCGCCATCAGCGCAACAGCCCGGAACACAACAAGCATTTCCAGATCGCTTAGTTTTCCTATGTTTTCTTTGTAATTAAAACTTCATAAAATTTTAATTATTTTCACTTTTAATAAACATTGCTCACTAACATACTAACTAACATACGGAAACAAACGCTCGCATCGAAAAATTTGTAACTCCGCCTCCGTGCACATAGCCCATACTCGAAATTCGAGTTATATATTATTTGTATAAGTTGTGTAATCATTAGAACACTCTATACGCATTCTTTTGGAAGACGTTCTTTTACTCGATCGAACAGTACAACTATATTATATACTGGATACTGTTCAATCTAGGTACAATGCTCTCAATGAAATATCGACAAACTATTCACAATCGAACGCGGCATTCCCTGGACGAGTGTAAAGTCTAGGTCCCATGTCCGCTTCGTTTGCGAATTATAAATTTTAATACGTGATGTTTTTTCGTTTTCTGGCAAAAGTAGTCGATGTAAATATTTAAAAAGAGAGCACATGTGGTCGACTTTTACACAGCACATTGTATTATCTATACACAGCTATAGGCATAGAGGTGTATAATATAGGGTTGGAGAGAAACAGATTTCAAAGAGTCCAACACACGTGTAATACACGAGAATTGTATATAAAAAAGAATACAAATGTGGGGATACCTCTACAGTCTATATATGTGCTGTTTTATTCGTGGAAAGGTGCGCTCACACTCAGTTCTATACAAGCGACGTCCTTTCAGTGATATTTATTTGCGCGCAATCGGCACAATGTTTTCAATGATTTCGTAACCCGTTTTAATCACGTTATTTTTCCACACGCAAAACAAGCCAAAACAGCAAAAATATCGTTGACAACGGTATATATTATAGCGGCACGTATACTCGAGCGACACTGAAGGTAACAGACCTTGTTGTACCGTGTTCTGTTGAACTGAAGACGCCTAAATTGTTTCTCACTGATACTACGGATGACTGATGTGTGCAAGTTGGTCCCCAAGTAAGCAAAGTTAGGTACTTTGCTTACTTGAGGACCAACTTGCACACATGTGTAGGTAACGTGACCATTTATTTTTTTACTCAAAACGGGACATCGGTTTGTTTACGTCAATTAGCAGGTTCTCAATAAAAAAACACATTTTTAATGTTTTTTATTCAGAAAAACTCAGATATTATTACAAATTAAAAATATGCAACATTAAATATCGAGTTATTAAACGCTTTATATTAGTTTGGGTTGTAACTAACTATGTATGTATGTAACTAACTATGTATGTATGTCCGTAACGGAATCTTTGAGCATAATTTTCACCAATTTCCCGAAGTCTGATTAATTTGAAACTTTGCATACGTATCAAGGACCGATGACAATGCAATAATTTGATAACAGTTTCCCATTATCCTTATTAGGACCCCCAGGATTAATAAATTCTTTTATAGATCCTCTGTAGTAAACGCTTTATTTTCACCAATTTCCCGAAGTCTGATTAATTTGAAACTTTGCATACGTATCAAGGACCGATGACAATGCAATAATTTGATAACAGTTTCCCATTATCCTTATTATTAAACGCTTTATATTAGTTTGGGTTGTAACTATGTATGTATGTCCGTAACGGAATCTTTGAGCATAATTTTCACCAATTTCCCGAAGTCTGATTAATTTGAAACTTTGCATACGTATCAAGGACCGATGACAATGCAATAATTTGATAACAGTTTCCCATTATCCTTATTAGGACCCCCAGGATTAATAAATTCTTTTATAGATCCTCAAACTAAAAAGTGAAAAATAAAATATAGTTTAAAAAAAACTAAAAAACACGCTTTATATCGGACTAAAAAGTAAAAAATAATTGTTTTAAAATAAGCTTAAAAAGCGTTGGGCGCTCGATGTACGAAAATGTGGAACAAAGCGCCCCACGCTTTTTAAGCTTATTTTAAAACAATTATTTTTTACTTTTTAGTCCGATATAAAGCGTGTTTTTTAGTTTTTTTTAATTTTTATATTTATCAGAGGAACATATTTATATCATTTACTTATAAGAAAAGAGAAAGGTAGGTATATGCACTTATATCTATGATAAAGAAATATAGAACTATCAATTGGTCGAAATACAATTGTCAAAAATATGATATAGGTACACAGTTTTTTAAATATTTACATCTTTTTAATTAACGTAAATTTACTTTTTTTAGCTAAAATAGAAATCCCCACCGCTCGCGTCCGGCGAGCTCCATAATTTTCGCGCTTTCGGAAAACGGGACAATTGTGCGTCCCGGAGCTTTCTTTGGGGACAACGGGATGGTCCCGTTCAAAACGGGACGTATGGTCACGTTATGTATAGGTAACGATTATTGGCGATCGCTGAACGACAACGCGCCGAGTGTGCGACAACCTTTATGTACGAGAATAATCCATACACGTTCCCTAATGACATGGGTTCTGTACTACAAGCCCACATTTACAAGGGGTTGCCAACGGAAGGCACATTATTGTAACAGTATCATGTAAAACGAAATCCCCTGACAAAAAAAAAAAAAAAAAACTAAGCAACACACGTGACTGCGACTGGATCTTTATTTCTGACGCACAATGGAATGTAATCCGATATTATCATTAAGTAGTTCGCCGGTTCGGTATATGTTTTTAAGACGAGGAATTTTGACGTAACTTTCGTAGACTGACACGTCACACAGACTGGCCTTCTCTGTTCTCGATTTAAAATATGTGTGATGCCGATTTTTTAAAGTGATTTATGAAAAATTAAATCAACACACTTTTACCAAAACATTTTAAGCACAATTCTAAAGGCAGTAAATATTAGTGATGTGCATGATATCCGTATCCGCGGATATCCGAGAGAGAAGAAAGATCCGTTAGTTTTTGGCGGATCTTTTACGGATCTTTTACCTTATTAATTTTCAATTCATAGATGAAATTTTATATATATAGGTGATAAGGTAATAATGAAAAACTGTTAAATTCCATTCAGATTGTTTTTTTTTTTTTTAAATCGTATTTGGCACCTTTATATTGCAAACATTTATCGTAGTGAGTACCATACCAATAGTACACATAACTCAAAGGTACTAAAAAACTATCTTTATAATGAGATATTGCACATCGATCTTTGGAAAGAGACAATCTGTTATGAGAGTTAACTCTTAAAGAGGTCAATAACTTTTTCCCATAACAGATAGTCTCTTTCCAAAGGTCGATGTGCAATATTTACCGCCGCGTACTCTAAGAAAATTAAGATCCGTATCCGTATCCGCGGAGCTTGAAACCAAATATCCGTATTCAGATCCGTATCCGCGGATATACATTTTTAACGATCCGGCACATCACTAGTAAATATAGAGGCACTCAGTGAACCCACAAAATGTGTGCAAGCCTGAAGTCTTCAGAAGTCTTTATCATTTTTTACAAATTGGAAAATTAATATATGAACTTGTTCACCTAGCGTTTTTATTGATGAAAATACACTTCCACGAATATTGAAATGGCGAATACATTATTTCGTTTCCACTTGACATAGAAAAAGAACCCCTTGAATCTTGTTTAGTAAACGACAGTCATTTGGAATCTCAGATATCGTGAAATTATTTAAAAGCATTTTCCGGTTTTGCGAAGCTTTGCATTTTTAATCCACGATTGAAAGTTTTGCTTGCATGTGTTGCGAAGTGAGCTTAATGCATATTTTGTAAGTTCTATTATTGTATAAGTTTGTGTGTTGCATTGCAGGAATTTGCTGATGCATCGACTATAGAGACTTCGGGATTTACAGCCGTTGTTAATAACTGGGATTATGGGACCGTTCTACATTTTTTTTCTTTTTTTGTAGATTACGAATATGAAACAATTTTTTCTTCATACCTCGATCGAAAGTTTAACATTTACTCCTTGTTATTTATTATATTAAATGACAGCGGTAACCCTAATTACGAGTATAAATACGTATGAGAAATTTTTTCCTCCCGCCGTTCTCACTGGGAGTAAGTAAATGTCACTCTTTCGTCCCTGCTGACGAAAGTACGTACTTTCGAGCGGATATGAAGAAAAATCGTATACATGAAGATTGACTCTATTCAATAAATAGAGTAACTGTAATCCATTGAAGTTAATATGAGTATTTGGAAAGAATTCCGTGGCATAAGGATCGAAAATGAAGCAATACTGAGATTTTTTTTAAACTTGCATTTAATAGATCATCTTCAGAGATACAAAACGTATCGAAACGTTAGTATTAAATGCAAGTTTAAAAAAAATCTTAGTATTGCTTCATTTTCGATCCTTATGCCATGGAATTCTTTCCAAATACTCATAAAAATCGTATACACCACACGGGCTTTAAAAGTTGAAATCTCGGCCCTGCGCGTCATGAGCCCGAGGCGAAGCCGAGGGCATCATGACGCGCCAGGGCCGAAAATTCAACTTTCGGCCCTTGTGATGTAATATACTATTTTGAGAATTTTTCGGAACCTTTTAAATTTTTTTCTAAAGTGTGTATTTTTCAACGGAATTTTAAGCGAAGAAATAATGCCGATGTGTCTGCGATTATATCATCTCTGTGCCACGCCCACTGATCCGTCAAATTGAAAGCGAGCCACGAGAAAAACAATATATATTATTTCTTTCTATAGACAAAGAAGAGCGATTGTCTTCTACAGTCTAAATAAGATTTAACTTTTGTTTGCAATTTATTCAGATTTTTTATTCCGATCGTTTTCTGTTGAAAAATAAAACAGAAAACACCATTTGGCTCATTTTTTCTACGGGGAGTGTAAATAATGACTCGGTTTGAATATTTTATGCGTCTTGTTCAGTTCAAAGTGCATTCTAAATGAAACTGTGACATTTAGCGCACTGCAATAGTGTGATTCAGTGCATTTAATGCGTTCATTTTAGTCGATAAAAATTCTATAGGTCTGTCGGAACAACAGTTGACGCCAGCCTCTTGGAAGAAAATTAATCTACCAAGAGAGTAGATTTTACATTTACTGGCGCTTCAAACACACCAAATATACGCGTGCTTAATGCACAGATGAATGCACACTTTAATTATAATAGTAAACAACACTGTATACCCTGTGGAGTATACACTATAGGTATCGCACAGTCGATTGCGTGGCGACGCGTCGCCACGTTAGAAATCTGTTTTACGTGCGGCTATAGATGTTTCACATAAAAAATATTAATTTCTACATCCCTTGAATTTGGTGCTTTTGTGACCGCAGCGATGAGAGCCGGGCGCTAATCAAACATTTTTCAATTTTATTGACATCGACGAATCGTGTCCTCAGAAATGTGCTTTTTTCTGTCGAGCGCACCGTCACGTATTTGAAACAAACGCCGCTATATGCAAATTCGAGGTAATTAGACTTCGTAAATAAAGATTTGAGTCGGTGCATTATTTATTTTAATTAAGCATTTCGTCTTTTTACGGTCAGGTTAAGCGGAACACAGACGTTCTTTCATTCCAAGATGCGAGCGCAGTTTTTAATGGACTAATTAAAACAAAACGAGATGCGTAACAGCAAAGAGTAGAGTAAGTGTACGGCACGTGACAGTGCACCCGCGATGATTCAGCTATATACTGTACTAGCGGTCCCGCCCGGTTTCACCCGGGTGTAAAAGAACGAATGGGGAATGGAGGAACATGAGTACACACATTCATCTTAGTTTACCGAGATGAATGTTGTGTCCAAATTTCATGATGATCGGAGTTACCGTTCAAAAGTTTTTGTCGATAAAAAGCAGTATTTATACTTATTTTAACTAATAATTTTTTTTAATTAATTGAATAAAATTAAAACAAATTTAAATGTAAGCCTTAGAAGAAAGCAATGTTGAAAATAAAAAACAAAATAAAAATGTATTCGCCCAACGTAGGGCTCGAACCCACGACCCTAATATTGACAGTCGTGTGCTCTACCGATTGAGCTAGCCGGCGCTGTATTCTTACAATGCTAATATGAGTATATTTAGTTAGTGCGTTTCACCTGAATAGAAGCTAATTTTTGAGATACATTCTGCAACATTTTTCATTAATGCTCCGCTCCTAATGGTCGAAGCCTGATTTTATATAGCCTATAGCCTTCCTCGATAAATGGGCTATCCAACAATTTTTTTTTTCAATTTGAACCAGTAGTTCCTGAGATTAGCGCGTTCAAACAAACAAACAAACTCGTCAGCTTTATATATTAGTATAGATAGATATATACCTAGCATATTTATTATCTACAGACCCTAACCCGCGGCTTCGCTCTCTGTATAACGAGTAGGTATATGTAGATTAATTGCCGACTGAGCCGATTGAGCCGATCGAACCTGACAATAATTCGACGGGTCGAACCGTACAAACGCGCCCGCCGTCCGGCAAACTGCGATGCCAGTCAGCGATACGGACCTGTTTTTATCCTCACAACTTGTTTGTCTAGTTACGCAGATGGCCAGGGCAGCAGGTGTCTGAAGACAACCAATTTGTGGACAATGCATTGTCGCTTTGCATAATATTAACTCTTCTGGATGATGGTGGGCGTTGAAAGATATCTCATATTTCGACTTGGTAATCTGCCCCCGGGCGTTAATCGCTAGAGAACGCCGGGTTATTAGTTTCGATGACTTCGGATTAACATTCGTATTACTCTGGCTTAAGGAGTATTTTTTTTTAGGTCACGAACAGCAAGGCTGTTTAGGTTTGACGCCGATTCATATTTTCAATTTTTACTATACTACATAATATATAGAAAGACCCAACAACGGTAGATATATGTAATATATACGTATACCTTCACAATTTTAAATTTAAATCGGACTCGAAGTTTATAGCAAAGGTCGCTTATATAAGTTCAAGTACAAATAATAAGTATTATAAATATTTAATTGGAGAAATGACATCAGATCCAAGTGTAGGTATTTATAATTTGCCGTCTTTTGTTATTGTTTAGATGCGCTCCATTGTTTTTTGGACCACCCGCTGGTTGGTGTTGAAGGTTGGCTTCGTTTGTTTTTATTGTTCGTTTTTAATCCGTTCGATTTCAAAGATGGAACAAATTGTAAAATTAAATTATTTCAACGCCTCCTTTTATCGAGGTCATAATTGTATTGTTTCGATTATTTTGATTCGATTGGAGATATATTGAAAACAATGACTTTAACACATTTGCCCCAGAATTGGTACAAAGAGGTATAGTTGAGAAAAGCTTGAATTTCGCGCCCCTAATGAAACGAGGATTTGAGCGCCTACTCATCTAATAAAAGGAAGAAATAGGTCTGAAACTATCAAAAAAGTTGTGGAATAATTATTTAGATTTAAACATGTAAGGTCCCCAATTGTCAGCGTTATCTGGGTCCAGTGGGTACCAATTCGCTCAGATCAACATCTGGGAATAAATTGAGGATTTGTATTATAGACGAACTATAATAATAACAACAAAGGCTTAACTGCTTCGGCACGCTATAAAAGTTAAATCTCTATTACGAATAAATTCATCCAATCTGTGAATACACGACAAATATATCTATTATTCAAGTTGGCAGATTTTTTAAAAATAGTTCTTTCATTTGTCTTAGACTAGGCGCGTCAAACTTGTCAGCCTGTGGTGCCGAATTGAATATGTGTAATGATTTTTTGACGTGATAACGTCTTATAAATTGATGAATCACCAATCTTATAAATTGATAAAACACCGGCTGCATGCACGAAAAAGTGTAACGGTCGTAATGTTCCTAACGCGTAACATTCCTAACGCGTAACGTTCCGCCTGACCCTGTGCGTGTTTTTGCTAATTTCTCGCTCAATTTAAATCAGATCGGTTTGAAACCAGTCTTAAACGAAAGAGAACATTTTACATAGATTTCGTATAACAGAATTTGCCTAAACAGTTTTTTTATACAAATTTATATAGAAAAATAGTTGTATAAATGCAATGTTGTGAGTTGTCTAATGCATGACGCGACGCGGTCGGTCGTCTTTGTTTGCCGTACATGGAAATTAGAAAATAACGTATGTCTTGTCTTAACATGAAAACGGCTGCATTTCTAATGTTTAATTCAATTTTTTGACATTAGTATTTTGTGAAATGCAACGCCTTCTAAGTTAAGTATTGGAATAACTAATTATTATTAGAACATAATACTTTGACAGTTGCAAACGTCACTTTTGACATTTCTTATCATTCCGACACAAAGGATAAGCGGATTGAAACCAAATTTTGGGAGGATGTTTGATATGCAAATATGAAGTGGCCTATTGTTTTTGGGGAACATCGGCGCATGCGTAAAAGAATATATCTCTTATAATGATGTTTTATATAATAATAATATAGTTTTTAAAACGGTTTTTACTCTATCTATTTTTACTAGAAATTTTTGTAAATTTTTTGGGGAAAATCGGCGCATGCGCAAAAGAGATACATGCCATAGTTGTTTTTTATATAATAATAGTGTACTTTTTATAGTGTTTTATTATTCTCCTTAATAAAATTTACCTAAATTTGAAGCGAAAGATGCAATATCATAGATTCGAATTATTATAATTATTATATAAATTTAGGTTATGTATTACGGAATACGTTATCACGTAAAACTATCGTCCGTAAACCGACTTTACAGACAACCAATTTTTTTATTAAGCAATTAGCAATCTTGTCAAGTCATCCTCGCTAAGTCAAAGAAATTAGTTAGTCATTCCCTTCCACTATATGAAAACCAAAAAAGACTCTATAGCTAGAATTGTTTAAACTCTATAACTCGAACTAAATATGGAATATTTAGCTATTCCCTCGAATCTCGGGTGGCTTTTATATAGGTAATCATTCAACAACTTCAGCCGTAAATTAGAAACCCGTGTGTAAAATTTATTCGTTTGCTGGTTTGTGAAACATTATATTGTGAATAAATTTTTAGATTTAGGTATAGTTTGGACGTGCCTTTTTGAAAGGCTATTCATTTATTTATTTTTTTTGCAAACAGCCGGCCGAATGAAAACAAAACATGGAAGACAATTATTTAAAGACGCTGCCACAAAGAAAATACGACATGTCTATTTCTTAATTCTATTTTGATGTTCCTTTCTTTTAACTAAAGACCAGTTGATGTGTTTGTTAAACGAATTCTTCGAATAACTCGATTTTTTTACTTGTCGTCACTCAAAAGCCGTTATCGCAAACGATATTAAAAATAATGATTTTTGATGAAACGAAATAATTTGTTAGTTTCTTTTGACTTTTCAGAATTTCTTTTTTTCAATTAGAGATAATAATCGTTGGGCAGTTTTTTTATTATCACTTTTTTTATTATTATTTTGTCATTTGCGTTACAGATTTTCATTATCAGTGATTTGTCCATTATAATATTATTCTATTTTTGTAAAAAGAATTTTTCTATTCACTGATAATTAATAGGAATGTCTAGATTAGTTATTTTCATTAAAAAAAGAAAATAAAAACTGTCGATGGGATATACATATTTCGTTTTTTAGGATAGTACTTAAGTTAATTATTTAAGCCTATTTTTCGTATGCTTAATAATTTGCATCTGCTTTAGAAGAGTGAATGTTTTTTGGCAATTCATGCGACGAAGTGTTATTTTTCTAAACGTCTCTTTCGTTCTGAGTGTTTAACCGATCTTATTTGAATTTCAACACTCGATTAATTTTTTTGATACTTTCGTCGACCTCGTTTTCAAATTGCGTCGCGTTTTTTCACACATTTTTTTCAGCTTGTCCGGCGTTCATTAATTTTATGTTTCTATTTTCGTAAAAAAATATTAATGTTCTCGCTTAATTCAATGTTCACATTAATATAAGTATGTAAGTATGAATTTGTTATAAATAAGTTTCTGTTGATTCATACCGTATAATATTATAGTCAGAGAAAAACCATTTGAAAATGAAAACCATATTTATTGCTCAATCAACTGCTGAACGGATTTACTGGATTTTTTTATTGATTTGGTAGAGGCCACAAGAATAAAATATTATATGCCGAGACAAAGCGTTCACTTTTACCGATGTCTATTTTGAATATTAATATGAAAAAAGAAAAAAAGGGTGCGCACAGGACAGCGTGTTAGCAGAGTTTCAAAGAAGATTTAAGAACTTATCCCGTCGATAAAAAAAGTTTGGAAACATCATCTGTAAAGCTTTTGTAATTCTTGTTCAAGTGCGATGAAAGTTTTGCACCTCTACGTTGTAATAATGTATACCTACACGTTATATAATACAAAGTTTAAGAGATGTCAACTTATACAATGTGTAGGGAAATTATAAAGTCGCTCGTTTACATATTTTTAATAGTGTCCGACCGAAACTAGTTTTACGGCCGAAACCGAAACTGAATTTCGGCCTCAGTCTCAGTTTCGGCCGAAACCGAAACTTCATGTTTTCGTAGGAAAAATAAAGTAAACATTATCATAATCAGGCTTTATTATTATTTTTTTTTTATTTTTAAATTATTCACATATTAATCATTCAGCCTTTGATATTTTAACTAATCAATAACTTATCATATCATATTATTACCTCCCTTATTTCAAAAACACAAATAAATATATACCTACTTTTTTTAATATTATGAAATAAAATAAAAGCTACAAAACAAAATTACTTTTAGTAATAAGTATTTAACTAATAAATATGTTTAGGTATAGGTACACACAACAAAAAAAAAAACACTCTTTCATCTTAACAAAATTATTTCTTCTAAACTTTGGTCATTTTTTATGGTACTCTTGTTAACGAACTAAAATAAAATTAAAATTAATAAGTACGTACCTACAAAATACAACAACTAAATAAATATTTTAATGCAAATAATACTTCAATCGAAAGTATCAAAATAAAAAGAGTTTTCTTTAAAAAAAAAAAAAAACGAGGAGCGCGCAGGCAAAAAAGACACTTCGTCGCTCGCAGTTGCACCACATTTCAGCGCTAAACCTTCCGAATGTTGTTTCGGTTTCGGCCGTAGTTTCGGCCGGACGGGCAGCCGAAACCAAAACTAAGCCGAAACCAGTTTTTTGGCCGAAACTAGGCCGAAACCGAAACCGAAACCAAATTTTGATCGGACACTAATTTTTAATATGGAGAAATTATACGCGTTCAATTATGACAAAACACGTTGATTTATTTCCGCCAATTTATAATATCTACGGGTTGAGTTTACGAGAGGGAAAACATTTTTTTTTATTTCTCGTAAGAATGTCTAAGGAACAACAGAAGAGATAATTCTGCGTTCGGAACTAAAGCACTATATTCAAAGCAATGGCACGTCAATCCGGTGTCGGAGAGGCAACCGGATGGCGAGTGGTAATCTGGGCCTATGAGTGGTACAGAACCCCCTGGTAGCGGCCAAAGTGACCCCAAATGGACGGGGGCGGCGATATGGGGGTGGAGCAAAATCGAAAAATGTTTGAAAAGGCAACCGGATAAAAATGCGGTTGCATTGAAGGAAATACCCTAATTATATAATAAAATTTTTTTGCCATCCGAAACACGCGGGCCGTTTTTGCACTAGCGAATAAAAAAAAAATAAAAAAAAAAACAGAAAAGGCAACCGCTTCAAAATTAGTGAGCATACTTATTGACACCACCAAACGTTGGAAAAAAATTGCCATCCGATCCTGATGGGCAGTTTCGGAGAAACAACCCCTCAAAGTCGCCGAAAAACCCTTTTTTTCGATTTTTTCAACAATAAGTAAAAAACACACTAAAAATTGTTCAAATCGGATGGCATTCGAAATTTATACTGTCCTAAGTACAGATAATAGTGTATATCAATGTCATCCGATTTCGATTAAATTTACCCCTATTTAGCCACCCCCCAAAACTCATGAAAATAACAATTTTATGCAGCGTATGGCATTATTTTTATTGTTATTGAGTTTTGGGGGTTGGCTAAATAGGGGTAAATTTAATCAAAATCGGATGTCATTGATACACACTATTATTTGTTCTTAGGACAGTATAAATTTCGAATGCCATCCGATTTGAACAATTTTTAGTGTGTTTTTTTACTTATTGTTGAAAAAATTGAAAAAAGGGTTTTTCGGCGACTTTGAGGGGTTGTTTCTCCGAAACTACCCATCAAGATCGGATGGCAATTTTTTTCCAACGTTTGGTGGTGTCAATAAGTATGCTCACTAATTTTGAAGCGGTTGCTTTTCTGTTTTTTTTTATTTTTTTTTTATTCGCTAGTGTAAAAACGGCCCGCGTGTTTCGGATGGCAAAAAAAATTTATTATATAATTAGGGTATTTCCTTCAATGCAACCGCATTTTTATCCGGTTACCTTTTCAAACATTTTTCGATTTTGCCCCACCCCCATATCGCCGCTCCCGTTCATTTGGGGTCACTTTGGCCGCTACCAGGGGGTTCTGTACCACTCATAGGCCCAGATTACCACTCGCCATCCGGTTGCCTCTCCGACACCGAATTGACGTGCCATTCCTTTGAATATTAGTATTTTCTATTCAAAAACCTTACTTCAACAGTAAAAGATGTTGAAACGCTTAAAAATATTAATGGGTGCGGCGCGGTGGTCCGCTAAACGACACCCCGTAAATGCGCTGTGGTGCCAGTATACAATGTTGATGTTTGCAGTAGGTATAGGTACCTTAGATTTAAGAACATGTTCTTGAACAAAGTTAAATTGAAAAACTCGGGTCGCAGTGTCAAATCCTGCCGACAATATAGTGAATTTGCTATTACAGACAGTGTGGCTTCGTTATGTGAACTAGATTTTGTTTTTGACCAATATAAAAAAAAATAACCCCTCAATGCACACCTTAAAGTAATACGTTTTTTTTTCATAATTGCAATATTATTGTCACTCCAACATCTGCACCAAATTATATGCACATCTTTATATAATTAATTATTAGTGAATGTAAATCTTTTAAATATTCTGTTATTTTATTAATATTGTTGACGATTCTTATCTCTAAATATGCAGGATGTCCCTAAAAGGTCTTTACAAAAGTCTACCACATATTCTTCAGGCCAAAACAACTCGATACAAGCAAACTTACCTCAGTACAAAGTTGCTTAGTTTGGGCGCTAGACGGCTCTTAACTTAAGTTACATTTTTCAAATCGTTTTTGCTTTATAACTTTGAAACGGCTCATGAGATTTTACTCAAATTTGGTACGTTGGCATAGCTTTATTGGGCAATAAAACGCATATCATAATAATGCTGAATATCATTCCATGGGCGTAGAACTTGATGTTTTCGATAATTAAACATCTAAAACTTCTACGCCAATGGAAAAAAATCAGTTTGAGTATGAAATCTGGATCACGCGACTCATTTACTACAAAAAAGGTACTCTTGATAAAATTCGATTACTCTCATAGTTTCGACAAAATTTTAATTTTAGTAATTTAGAGCATAATTAAATATGTGAATACTGTAGAACAACTATGGCAACGTATCCAACAAGCAACAAATAATCTTACAGGCGATTCCTTTTAATATTTAATTATGCTCTAAATTACCAAAATTAAAATTTTGTCGAAACTATGAGAGTAATAGAATTTGATCAAGAGTTTTATCAAACACAAACATTCCATTCTAAACAATTAAGTCCCATTAACTGAAACTTGGTACAGTATTAAAACATGGGTTTACGCAACTACTTACTTAATGTATATAGGAAATCTTAAAAATCAGATTAAAACACGATAACGGCGTCAGAATTTCTCGTTGGGGTGGCCCAACCCTTCAAACCTGCCAAAAACCACCCCCGAGAGGGGTTAAACGCGATTTACAAGGTTTCTCTGTAGAAAGAAGTACCTTACCCCCGTTTTCGAGGATGCTGAGCACGGTGGTGGTGTTGGATATCGCGTCCAACCCCTACCAACCCCTCCACCGGCCAATAATCACCCCCGAAAGCGGTGAATTTTTTTTCCCATTATCAGCGATAAATATATTATGTTCTCTTCCCGTTTTCGAGGATGCTGAATATTATCGGAAACGAAAATGTGCAAGTAAGCAATGAAAGGAATCGAACACAAAACACGTTTTTCAAAATCGGTTCAGCCGTTTCCAATCAAAATAACGTTGAATAATAATATCGAGAAATGTCAGCTGTGACCTAGTTATGAGAGGTCATTGTACCTTCACTGGGTCAAGTTCAAGACAAAAGGGTGCAAACATACTTCAGAGAGAGAAAAAATATCGATCAAATCTTAGTTCAGCTATTTGTCAACTATGACGCTACAATGCAACCACCATGGCGTCATCTTCGTGGCTGTTTCTTGTGAAGTTATGGTGAAGTGTCAATATATATTTAATTAATTGTTTATTAAATGTTCGTTTTGTTCATTGATTGGAACTGTGTTTTGTGGTTTAAATCAAAAGTGTGGATTTACAGTGTCATGGTGAATGGCGGTGATATTTGTTCGGTAAGTCGTATAATTACTTATATTAATTACAATTTTTCGTTGCG
Organism: Xanthostigma xanthostigma; assembly: GCA_963575645.1. NCBI lineage: Eukaryota > Metazoa > Arthropoda > Insecta > Raphidioptera > Raphidiidae > Xanthostigma > Xanthostigma xanthostigma. The sequence continues at coordinate 12,057,664 of OY754474.1, forward strand.
CGCCAAATTTATGTATTCTCAAAGAAAATTGTTTTTTTTTATGGGAAATAATGTTGGCTTTTTTTTTAAAGTGATTTTAGACATTTTAAACATGAAATATACTAATGTTAAACACATTGAGCTAGTAATAATCAATTTATTCAAGCATTTCTGTCAACATAACCTCACTTTGAATTCATTGCGAATTCAATATAATTATGTGAATGTACTATAAATTGGTAAGTTTCCTTTCGAATTTTCGTTAATAAATAGTCCTAAGTGTTTATTTTACATTTCGTAAGTTTAAGCAATGAATGATAATATTTTAAATAGTTGAAAATTGCAAATATAAGCATTTTTTACACATTGTACAGTGAGATATATATTATATCAATTATTTGCTTGCATAATTTTCTATAAGTTTAGAGAGAAAAACAGTGGCTAAGCCTTTATTAATGTATTAACTCCATTTTCATTATTAGATTTTTTTAACAAGTGACCGTAATGCAAATTTTTCCTGCCCTCTCTAAAAACTTTAAGTTTAAAATTTGGTTTCGATTCGTTGAATGGTGCGTTAGCCAGGTGTCTGCATAATGTGCCTATATACTTTGAAACGTCTAAATTCGTCGAGATATTTAATTCGATTTCTTTCGTTGTGGCAAAATTTTCTACGGTCGTTCGAAAATAAAAAGAAAATAATTTCCAAAATAATTTTTTTAATCTAGGCCATCAGTCTTTCTAATTCTGAAGTTACGTACTTATACGTAAGCGTCGATGGTGGGACGGATTTAGCATTCCACAGCCCCCATTTTATCGACTGAAATACAGCTCTGACATTTCACTTTGCTCAAAGGTGAATGTTCAGAGAGCGCGTCGAAATGTAAAGGATATTTACGCGGAAATGGCGAGAGGAAATAACTTTGTCGGTTTTTGTTTTGTTTTTCTTTTGTTTATTCCGTTCGCAGATGTAAATGTGCCTTGTTTATCACGAGTTACGATTATTTTTATTCCACAGCTTTAATGGAAACCAGAAATTACTTTCTTCTCTGGAAAATTTTAATATCATTTTAAAAGTGGTGTGTTATTTTAAATGCGCCGAAATGCATGCTTCCATTATCAACAGCACAAATCTGCCAAATTTCACATCTATTTAGAGGACGGTCGTTGCCGATGAAACGCTAAATAAATTGCATTCAGTTACCCGGTTTTAAAATAGATGCTCGTTGCAAAGAGACTATAAACACACTGCGGAATATTCGTACGTAGGTACTTCCCCGCGAGTGGACGCTCTTTCAACAATGTTTATACATGTAACATTTAATATCGCTCATAAATTATGCAACCTTCGCGGAAATCGCGGAATTGTCTTTTGAATTATTAGCGAGAATCAGTGCAAGCCATGCTCTTTGATAAAATAAAATTCAAAAATTTATCTGTACTAATGTTTGTTTGTTTGAACGCGCTAATCTCAGGAACTACTGGTTCGAATTGAAAGAAAAAAATTTTTGTTGGATAGCCCATTTATCGAGGAAGGCTATTATAGGCTATATAATATCCCGCTACGACTAATAGGAGCGGAAAATCAATGAAAAATGTTGCAGAATGTCAGTCAAAATTTTTCACCATATACTTATATTCAGGTGAAATGCCCTAACTGATTAACCCAATATTAGCGCCGCACGTACAGAAGCTCGGTTAACTCAGTCGGTAGAGCGCGCAACTCTTAATCTCAGGGTCGTGGGTTCGAGCCCCACCTTGGACGCATATGTCTTTACTGTTTTTTTTTTTATTTTCTACATTGCTTTCTTCTAAGGCTATAATTTAAATTTATTTTAGTTTTATTACGACTAATTAAAATTAAATAAATCTAAATAATAGCTCATTTGAAAACTATTACAGTACCTATATATAAAAATAATTTTCCTACGGTGTTTTCAATTAAATATTTATTATATTTTATTAATTATACAGTAATTATTGATTTAAAAGAAATAATTATTACTTAAAAAAATATTTTCATCAAAAATGGAGGTTTGAGTTTAAAATAAGTAATAAAGCAGGGAACTGCCGAAAACTGCAAAAAATTTGGACCCAACATTCATCTCGGTAAACTGAATGTGCGTACTCATGTCCCTCCCTTCCCTATTCGTTCTTTTGCACCCGGGTGAAACCGGACGGGACCGCTAGTCTGTCATAAATAGATAAAACGTACGGTCAATTTATTGAAGTGGGAACCACCCTAGACACGACGGTTCTATATAAATATTTAGAATATTGAATCGTCAACAAATCGTCGACAATGCGTTTAATATTAGAAACCGTAAGGCAACTATAAACAATGCACGTAACGACATAATATACTAAAGTCAAATGGCCAATGGTCAGAATAGAACACTCCCTACGAGAGGTGGGTCCGTTCTGTTTATTCAGCGTATTAACAGGAAGTGTTCGGAGCCGGAAATTACACATATCATCGTCCCCCACTTCCGAACGTCCACTTTCAACGGGTTCGAAACGTGAATTGAAATCATGCTTGAATATACTTTGAACTGCAAAATTCGACCTGAAGAGATAGGTATTATGTAATTTTCTTCAAAAACGTTTCGTTTGTTTTTGCGCGATAAATTATAGTTTTTTTTCCATTACAAACGACGGACAATATATTATTTGTCCTTGTTGGCTGCATTAAAAATTCATCAGTGGTTTATACAGGGTGAGGCACATAAAGTGTTACAGAGCAATAGCACTCAAACTATTGATCATATCCAAAAATGTTTAAGACAAAAGTTTTAGTGTTCGAGAAGGCCGTCATACTGGACCACCCTATTTTTTTATCGGTGGAGGCGCTGAAGCTACGTCAAGGTCAACTTCACTTTTTTTACGAAACCATGCATTTTTTTTCGATGACATTATTAGTGATTTTAAGACGAATTCAGCAACCTACAACACAAGGTCATTCTAATCACGCAAAATCGTAGTCGAAAAATCTAAACATGTCGGAATATTCACTTTTAAAGGATCCGCTAACCTTTGCTTGGGTCTACCTACGGAAGATGCTCGAAATGATGACATTAATTGTGGTGTACATACGTGACTATTTTGAATATTCTGAGGTTTGAACAGAATATTCTAAATATAAAAATTTTGATTTTTGAAAATAAATAAAAATAAAATCATTCGAATCACCTTGTGTTGTAGGTTGCTGAATTCGTGTTAAAATCGCTAATAATGTCATCGAAAAAAAAATACATAGTTTCGTTTAAAAAAGTGAAGTTGACCTTGACGTAGCTTCAGCGCTTCCACCGATAAAAAAATAGGGTGGTTCAGTATGATGACCTTCTCGAACAATAAAACTTTTGTCTGAAACATTTTTGGATATGATCAATAGTTTGAGTGCTATTGCTCTGTAACACTTTATGTGCCTCACCCTGTATATAACTAATCGATATATTTTTATGTGTATGTATTAATCGAAAGGACATCAGCGAGAGAGCCTAATATTCGATCGAGGCAGTCATGACATTTTGTTTTAAATAATAAATCAGTTTATCTAATAGTAATTTAATAAAAGCGATTAGAAAATAATTATTCAAAAATGTAATCAACATATTGACAATAATAATATACATAATTCATAAATATTCTCGAAAAAATCAATAGAATTTTCACATAATATTATGTTTGAAAGCTTCAGTCGACAAGCAGAACATCTAAAACGAAGATCATTAATTTTTTCTTACTACAATTTAATAAACAAATATTTGAGATTTCTTCAAGATCACCAGGCCTGCCACACGCTCGGCCGTTCAAGTCTTTGAAGCATACGTACGAAGTATGTATGATTTTAAATTTTCATTCTAATTTAATTTTTTGCCTTACACTAGATTTTGTATTCTTCTCTCACTCCTTGTCGTCGAAAATAAAGAAAAATCAGAACTTCTCCACTCCCTAAACCTGCTGTCGTAATACTTGAATAGTCTTTTAGGTAATTTGGAAAGGAACTAAAAGAGTTTTCTTATTTCATTTTCAGTGAAGATCGTTCGCTCTGCTATTTCTATGAATTGAACGATCGCAGCAGATTGAATCACTTCCACAAAAACAAAAATTGTCAGGAAAATAAACCATCCCCTCCTCGGTCATGAAGTTTACCGGCGGCAAGTCTTCTTCAAGCACTTGCCTTTGCGAAGCCTTGGGTCCCATCCTGATATGGTGTCGTCTTTCGGGCAACGTTCCGCTAACCACGACCCACGATATCAACGGCAAATGCAACTTCCGCCTGTCATTCAAATGGCGTCTCTGTTCCTTTGTTATGCTCGCCGCAAGTTTCGTACCGATAGTTCGAATCAAATACCTGTTCACTTTGATCCGATTCGAAAACTATTTCCTTTCGTGTATTGTCGTATATACCTTCGGCTCTCTGTCGTTCATCTTCGTCGCGTACAGTCTCGCTAATCACGCCCAGATCACAGCCTACTTTAACCGACTCTCGACGGTATTCAACACGGACTTGATCTGTGAGTCGTCTAAACGTAAGATCAAGGAGCAAAGTCTGATCTTCTGCTCGATAACAGCCGGCGGATGTTTCTTCTTTGCCGTCTTACTGTACTTTTCCGTCAATGAAGACGAGTGGCTGGACGAGATCTACATTTGCGTTTTCTATTTGCACAATTTAATGAGTTTTTGCATTCTGGTCCTAATGTCCATTTTGCTGGTGACGAATATTTTCAGCTGTTTCATTACCGATTTGGCTATGGAAATCAACATGCCCGACAGCGACGTGGTCGACTTGAAGGGGACATTCTTCTCAACAGCGATGGCAGTCTGCGAGTCCAAGCACCAATGCGTTCTCAAAGTAATTTTTAATAATATATTTGTTATCGAGTGAACTGCACACGTTTCCTCGCAACTCCGACACTTTTCCAACTGTATTCCCGTTTTTATTCCCACCGTCGCCATAGTCGCTCTGTTCGGTGTTAATATTTCCCGATATCAATTTACTGCGTCTGACGAATTTGTGATTCTGTGCAGGTAATGAGCCACATCAATTTGGCCAAGTACGACGTTTACAGAATTGTCCACGAGATGTTTTGCGATATCGCTTCCGGTCTAAACAACTGCTACGGTGCCTACGTCATGTCTCTCTTCGTATGCGTCCTGCTGGGTTTTATCGCCGAAATATTCTTCGTGATTTACATGCTGACCTCAGACGCCATCGTAGTTAATCTGGTTTTGTTCGGTTTGACCGTTCTGATAATTCAACTGGTCATTTGCACCTTCTTGCTTGAAGCTGTCTCCCTTTGTCTTAGACAGGTAATAGTGTGTCTTTACTTGAATTGTTTTTTTTTCACTACTGAAAATCATCACCATAACCGTAAAAGTAAAAGGATTTCAAATTTCCAAGTATTTGAATAATTTACCGTACCTATATATTTCATTTGATATTTGAAATAATTTTCCAGAGCAACGCGTCCGTTTCAGTGGTGTTGAGTTGCAGTCAAACTCTTGAAAATCATCAAATAATAAAAATTTTCATGGACAAAGTACGAATGGCGCCCGTTTCGATAACGGCTGGAAATTTAATTACTCTGAACTCACATATGAGTCTGCCGGTACGTTGATGGGCTAAAATGAATAACGCGTAACTATAGACATACTCTTTTATTTGTTGAATTTTCCAGCTTTTGGATTTCATAGCGACCTATGCGCTCGTCGGATACTCCTTTGAAATCTTCAAGAAATCTTAAGAAAAAAAATAATAAGTTTATTACATCTATATATTTAAAACACAAGCCCTATTTCTCTAGCCAATCCGCCAGCAACCCCTACTCAACCGATTGACACATTTTTTTTAAAAAACTAAAGCCTTTAGTCCACAGATCTGTTATCACTAATTTTTTTTGGTGAAATTTCTTTAAAAGGGCTTCTTTCAAGCGATAATAGTAAAAATGACGAGGGGGTAGCGGGGTGAAGAGGAACGTAAAGAGAGAAAATCCTTCGATGTTCACGAGACATGAGTGTGAGAGAAATGCAAATATGTACGTATGTCAGAGATTTTACAAACAGTTTGACAAGTCGACTTTGACAATTGAAGTGTATATTTAAATTAGTTAGTTTTTTAGCGCAAATATTCCAAATATTAATATACAAATAAATTTTATTTTATTTTCCAAACAATTTAAGAACGTGTAAGTTCATGTTAATTTAATTCCAAAATAGAGTTTTTAAATATTAGGTACATGGACTGTACCAAGTCTAAAATTTGGTCTCAGATCAGAAAAAAATAGTGAAAATCGTAAATGTCTCAAACGAGGTTAGATTTTCTAAAAATTAATTGTGACAGCTCTTGCGGGGTAACCATGACAACGATGAACAGATCTCATACATTTTCTTTGAATTTATAACCAATTAAATATAGAGACAACTTGATGGATCAAGCTAAATCAAAAGAAAAATAACTGTAAATGGAAACTAATGCAAGAGGAATAAAATTATTGTCGTAGGTCTGTATCAAAATATCGTTTTTTGAAAACAATATGAAAATACATGCAAAAGGTTTTGCACGGGTACACTAGTTGATATTAATTGTCGTCGCTCTTATGGCAGGACGGACGGTAGTTTTTTTTAAAATGATTTAGCACAAAGGTATTTGAGTTTGTTTGATTTAATGAATCGTTAATATTTGCATGAGAGTTAATTAAAACACCTATTTACTTAAAATGTCTGTTTTTAATTTTTTCCTTTTTATTCAGGTACATAATTTACTCTTTAATTTGATGTCAGGTATATATCAGAATATTTGTGAACTTTTCTCCTGACGCCCTATACCTATACTCCTTGGGATTTTATTGTAGGTTTCACAGTCTGGGGCGGAGTCTGCTTAAACATGCAGCTCAAACCCCGTAAATTCATATTTATTAAAATAATTAGGTCTTTCATAGACTTTCAATATTTCGTTTTTTAGTTTCGAATTATAAAAAAAATCACAGTATATATATTATAAAATCGGAATTTTGGGGATGCAAAATCAACACTATCTACCTATTTCAATGACAAAAATATATTTTATTTAAATAAACAAAAACATTTTTAATTAGCCTAATCGATGAATATTTCAAACGAGTAACCCACCAAGGCATACAAAACGACCGAATTCAGCAGCTGAAAAATAAACAAACATTAATTAATATTAATTTGAACATCGACAAACTAATCTATAACCAAGAAGACGGAAGTTAAGGAGACCAAACTCGATACAAGTCGATTGGTGGCGGTGGGACGAACTAAATTTCGTCCCTCCCTCTAAATTGTCTCAACTCAAACGTCCAAACTCTGCAAACCCACCATTTTTGCTAAAAGTGGGGTGTCGGAGTCATCTTACCGGAATGATTGTCCTAATGTCAATTGTTACGAAGCCGGCTTTGGCTTTAAGCGGAAACGTGTGAAGTTTATTCATGAAAATCTTGATGCATCGGTGGTTTTGAACATTCGCAAAGTGGAACAAAAATATACCGACAGATTCTTGACCCTTAAAATAAATACATAGTCATAGACATATAGAGTCAGTGCGTGTTTTTACAAAAATAATAATCGATGGCCGTTCTTTTTAAATTATCGAAAACTCGTATTATCTTTTGGAGTGTTTAAATTTTACAAATGTTTCAAAATTGATTTAAGAGTTTATTTTATAACCGATGAAGCAAGGAGAGCCTACCATACTCTCATCTAAGAATATGATAGGCTCTCATTGCTTCTAGCTTGACGCTTCTTGATTCTCACTACTCACTTATTATATGCTTCTTCATTATCTTAATCGTCACTATTCTTTCATTCTTTCTTTGTTTTTATTTTCTTCTTATTTATACATATCTATAACTACATTCATCGAAATAGTTACCATACAGACAATCACACACAAATTCACAAATATTCCCCCCCCACAAATACATGCACGCCGTATAACACTAAACACATGCACCAATAAACCCAGCCACACACACCAACACACGAAAGACAACACCCTACACAATTATTATTAGTAGTACTATCAGCATTAACCTATCCTAGCACTGGCTCTGCCAAGTTGGATAGGTTAATTCCACAAATTAATTGTATAAATACATTGTGTAATATCTTTTTTTGGGAATAAATGTATTACTATTTTTATTATTATTATTTGAAATCAGAAATATAAATTGATTTACTACAAAAATAATTGCATGCATATTCGTCAAATGTCGAGAAAATGCTTATAATATACCTACGATTTCTTACAATTTTGAGAATTCAGTATACAGTTCAGGTCAGAAAAAGATAAATATTCAGAAATTCTTTTCTGCATGCCACTGTTTGTTTGACAGCGAAGTATAGGTCTACTCTCATTCATTCGGACGCCATATCTACGCTCACCTGTTTTAAGAAACAAAACAGCACCACAAACATAAGAACGACGGCTATGACTTCATTAATCAGAATCGCGAAGGTGGTGAATTGTATTCGCCAGTCGAGTTGAGTCGAAGTTAGCGTGTGGGTGAAAAAAAACAACACGAACGTCAAATTGACGAAAAGAATCGTCAAAAAGCAGAGCAGTTGATTCGAAATTGCAGAATTAGAGATTTCAAATATTTCATGGATCGTCGTATGGAGAATTCGATGTATGTCGAATCGATTTCGAGTGAATTTTGGACAATCGTACGGTACTGCGTGTTTGTGCGTGCAACTTGTCAGATCGATAAGGTACATGGGACTCTTCAGCGACTTCATAAATCTGTGGTAAGAAATGATAAAAATTAAAAAAAAAAAACAGTTGCCAGATTGCGATCCAAGAAGTATATAGCGCCGTATCTAGGATCCGGCATTTGGAGCGCTCAATCAACGAAGCTGAGTGTGGCGACAAATAATTAATTGTCCTACGAACAGCAATTATTTGTTGACCATGATCATCGCGTAGACAATGATAATTTCTTTATTTGGTAATTTAATATATACAGTTTCATTTACATTGCATTATGTGTTAATCTATTACTGGTGACACTATGTAAAATATAAGGCTGTGTGTCAGCGTCTAATGAAAATGATGTGTAACTAAATATGCAGTTGAGGTGCGCTATGTACTGTTAAGGGGACTCGCCACACTGAGCATGTCATAATCTTGTCCTGAGCGCCGATGATCCTAGCTCCGACATTGCATTAAATTATAATAATTATTAAAAATAATACCGAATTAAAAGTTTGAGGGCGGATGAAGAAATAAGAAAATTACCAACAAACCTGTCACTGACTTTGAACTCCAGTCCAAGATTGCTCAAGTAACAGCTGTAAATATTGCTGGTCAGAATGATGGTCATTCCCATCATGAATATGAAACAAACGACGCTCTGAATATAGAAAAGAATGACGGTCAGTTTAAAAGTGTAGTCGTCGGTCGTTTGAAATGCCAGCACTATAAAATAGATCCAGATAATTTGACCGAGAACGACGAACGCATAGCTCCACGTCCGCAGCTTCCGTTTCGACGCCTCGCACATCAATTTTGTGTTCATGATGATCGCGAGAAGCAGCGCACTTTTCAAAATCTTCGAGAAGCTGCACAGGAACAACACCGTCAAGGTCATCGTCCACCAGGCGTACGTGTACGTCATACAGTAGGGAATGAATAAGCGCTCGTGGCGCATTCGTTCAAAATAATCGCCGCTCATCAAAATTGGAAAGGCGCTCAGGGCCAACCAGAAAAGGGAAATTAGTCGTAGAGACGGTCTCGGCGTCGGCACGCATCTGCCGTTCTTGTCGTGAGTGAAGACGGCTGGAAAAAAACCGCAGATACGCGCCCAGTAGATGAGTGGTCGAAAAGTGACGCAGTAACAAGACATTGCTCAAAAAGTCGTCTTTAATACCTAATTCGGCTCAAATTATACCCGCGCTTGCAATTTGAGCAGAGGAAAATCAACAAAAAAGAACGATGCAAAATGAACAAAAAACGATTTGTTTCAATAGAATCACTGCCCTGTTAATTTCACAACACCCGACGCTTTATCCCATTAATAATAAACATACAAGTTTTATCACGGATTCTTAACGCCAAAAAAAAAAAAAAGAAATAACACCGGTTATTGTTTCCGCTCAATATTTTTATCAGTTCAAATCACTTTCCTGAACATAATAATAATTAATGTTTTTAAACGTGAAAAAAAACTCAGTTTTGTCAGCGTTATAATTTCTCGCTTTCAAGTGGCAACATTACACACCGTTGGTTCAGATTATGGTTTTCAGTTCCAACGTGGATTGAATTTTAATTATTCAAACTGAACATTCGATTAGTTCAATATGAGAGTTAATAGTACAAAACTGTACAAAATCAATATACTTGGGTACAGTCCGCGAGAAATACTGCACGCAGGTGATTCGCTTTGATCACGAAATTTTCTTACAGTTGTTTTTGAAAACAGGACTGTGAAGTTAATAATTAATAACTTTAAAGAATAGCTTCTGTTGCTACATTGTTGAAACACCCATTGTTACATGTCTATATTAGAAAAATTTATTTCTCAAACAATGTCACCATCGGGATACGAACCCCGAATCTTTCCACTATCGCGGCGGACTGAGTTACATTACTCCACAGTGACACAGTAAGGTCAATTCATCATTCCAATATATAGCCATTTGTAACTGTATATTTCACATCATGCGACAGCTAATTTTTATCTTAGATAACGTCAGATATGAACCTTCACATATGAATTGACCTTACTGTGTCACTGTGGAGTAATGTAACTCAGTCCGCCGCGATAGTGGAAAGATTCGGGGTTCGTATCCCGATGGTGACATTGTTTGAGAAATAAATTTTTCTAATATAGACATGTAACAATGGGTGTGTCAACAATGTAGCAACAGAAGCTATTCTTTAAAGTTATTAAATAGTAGTACGCACTATACCGTATTAAAATTCACATTTGTTAATAATTAATGTTCAATTAAAAAAGGCTTTTTTATTGTTGGAGATCGGTATTAGAATATTATTTAAAGTAGGTATAGGTACCTATACTAATGTCAATAGCTTCCAAAATAAAAGAGATGCTGAAGTTTTTTGACGTGATAACGTCTTATAAAATGATGAAACACCGGCTGCACGCACGAAAAAGAGTAACGTTCTGCAAGCGAGAGCGCGATATAAGCGATAGTCTCTCTCTTTTCGCGTGACGTCAGAGAGTAGTGTGCGTTCAACATTTTTTTCGGCTGTTCCAGCGAAAGCTACATCTGACAGATGGTCAGATAAATTATACGGTTTGTTAACAAATATATAATATATATACATTCTTTTAAATGTCTTTTATAATTGCTTAAAAATATGTATTTTGCTTTGGTTGATCAAATTATTAGTCGGTAAAAATATAGTTTGACAGCTACTAAAGCTTAGGTTATGTATTATTAAATATGATATTCGAGCGGAATACGTTATCACGTAAAACTATCGTCCGTAAACCGACTTTACAGACAACCAATTTTTATTTTGTTTATTTTAATCGACGCATTGTTGATTCGAAAAAAATATTTGAGAAATAGTCAAAAATCAATATTCTTTCATAATTAGGATACAAATTCGATTCTTAATCATTTTATTGTGAGTGTACGTCTTCCCGCTAAATTATTTAAAAGGCGTACATTTAACAATTCACCTGGAAAATAAATTGAACTTAGTATATGTACCTATCGCAATTTATATTAACGTTCTGTATTTATATATCACGTGACATGTGACGTTTTTCCATGGCACTCTCGATTAATAAAAACATTAATAAATTACACCAAAATAAAGGCAAAAAATCACTTTAATATAATTTGGTTGGTGCAAACAAACCCACTGTATGTTTTGTTTCAAAAACAAAAGTGCAAGCAAAACATCTGAAAGTTTCGAGTTGAAACCATCGAACAATTAATATTGCATGAGGATTAGACAGTGGCGTAACCGTATAAGATTAAAATATGAGCTATACTTTATCCTGAATGTTATATTATATAATTTTTTAAAAAAACGCCCGACAGAAAAAAACCCGAGAACTATCGCTCAAATAACACCGTTCCATTTATCTCGGTCGTCGTTTAAGCGTAAATGAGATTTAATTTAAGAATATGTTTAAGATATTTTCCAAAATCAAAATCGAAACTCGAACCGTCGGATATTTTTTTTAAATCGATCCCAATTGTTTCTAGTTAAAAATCTAAGACAACGGCGTACGCTTCGAATGTGCCCGCGCCTTTACACAATGCCCGTGGTTGGAAAGGCTCGAAGTGACCCTTGTCAAATGTCACCACAGCGGCTGAACAAGCAAAGCCCACCGGTCTCCGCGGTCACCCCTGTTTAGCATTCTACTAATAAGAACAACATTAAATGAATATATAATTTACTGAATTTCAGTGTTTTTAAGTATTTCAAATTAATTCTAATTATTCAGTCTTGTTTTCAAAGTTTGTCAAATTAAACAATGTTAAAATAATGGAACATGAGTCACTGTAGTTCTCGAGTTCTAGTCTGAGAATTGGAATTCGTTTGAAATCGTTGAAACTGAATTATTTCCTTAAAATAAAAACTATAAAAGAATTTATTTTCTTTTTAAAATAATAACGAACACGCTAGAAAAACTGATAATGAGAGTCAAATTATGTTCGATAATTAAAACCTTAAAGCATTTTCTCTTTGAGAAAAATCAATCACTTGTCAAAGCTGCGTCTAGAAGGCGTTGGTAAAATTACCGTAATAAATGAGCGGCGCTTCTTGTTATCTGACGTAGGTACTTCATTCGTTATTTTAACCCTGCAACAGGCGCGTAAGTGGCCAGTCTATGCTGCCGTCGCTTTATTAGAAAAGGGAGAGACAAGCACGGCAGCAAATATTTGCCAATGAGTATTGGACCAGGCTTGGCAGGTGTGTGGTCGTAGTCTTATTATATAATCCAGACAGCAACATTCGATTGTTATCCCAGTCGACAGAAAAAACGTTAATAAAGAACGGACATGAAAAACAAAATCGCAACAGCAGAGTAAATAAGATTATCTTTTGTACAGAGATTTGCTTGATTATGAAGTTCCACAGAACTCGAATAAACGCGAATAAAAATACGTGTTTAACGTAAAAAAAAGAAAAACACTAGTCGCAGTGCCATACCCATATAGGAATTTCACGCTGCAGGGCCGGTGCGTCGAACACGTATTTATTAATTTTCTCAGTCAGTCAGTTCCTTCCAACATCTATACTAATATATAAAGCTGAAGAGTTTGTTTGTTTGTTTGAACGCGCGAATCTCAGGAATTACTGGTTCAAATTGAAAAAAATGTTTTTTGTTGGATAGCCCATTTATCGAGGAAGGCTATAGGCTATATAATATCAGGCTACGACCATTAGGAGCAGAGCATTAATGAAAAATGTTGTAAAATGTATCTCAAAAATAAGCTTCTATTCAGGTGAAATGCATTAACTAAATATACTCATATTAGCGTTGCCAGAATACAACACCGGGTAGCTCGATCGGTAGAGCACACGACTGCCAATACCAGGGTCGTGGGTTCGAGCCCTACGTTGCGCGAATATATTTTTATTTTTTTTTTTATTTTCTGCATTGCTTTCTTCTAAGGCTTACATTTAAATTTATTTTAATTTTATTTAATTAATTAAAAAAAAATTATAAGTTAAAAAAAGTATAAATACTGCTTTTTATCGACAAAAAATTTTGAACGGTAACTCCGATCATCATGAAATTTGGACACAACATTCATCTCGGTAAACTAAGATGAATGTGTGTACTCATGTTCCTCCCTTCCCCATTCGTTCTTTTACACCCGGGTGAAATCGGACGGGACCGCTAGTAGGTGGTATATGTGATGTTATTTAAAAGAAATATTCCCCCGGCTTTACGACGTCGAGAAATATTATACAGCTCAACTCCAACCCCCACCCCCTGTCCAGTAGGATAGCTTTCTTTTTTCAAAAAACCGTTGAGCATTTTACATTTCTTTACATTCTTTATATTTTCTGCTCCCTTTATAGAGGAAAAACATCCATAAAATTTCAAATTTTAAGACCTATAGTAGACTAGGCCTTAATCAATATTGTGAAACGTTAAGATTTTATGTTGCCATCCCTAAACTTTCTCATCCGACCAACGCCAATAGTGTATCTGCTTGTATACTATGTACAGACAAAAAAAAAAAAACACTGAAAACATCAATTTCCTATTTCTCTTTTATAATATTCCATGTAAGAACGTCGTTGATCATCGCAGTGATTGTGCGGACGTGTCGGTCAAGCAGAACGTCTCGTTACCGACTCGGGCAACAACTCTCGTTTAAGCTCACTGCTCACTTCTTTCCGGCAACACAAATAAAGCTCCGAGCACGGGTAGCTCTGAACGTTTGTACGTGATGAGAAGAACAGAACAGCATAATAATAATAATAATATCTGCGGTCAGAAGGTTAAAATGGCTTATGACAAATTTTGGAAAACAACAGTTTTCAGATAATTCCAAGCAATCGGTTCCCAAAAGACACAAAGTATTTTGCAAAAAACTATCTAAAACAGATACTTTTAAAGTAATTTAAGAAGCTACTCATCGTTATAGTACGGCAATGCAATGAAACAAGGTAAAGCATAAAATTTGTGAAGTAAAAATGACTCACTCCTTAAATTTTTAATATACAGAGTGAGTTTTAAGTTGATGCTTTTTTTACAGCGTGTAAAAATCAAACGAGCAAATATTTCAAATAGTTTTTTTATCAAAACTCAAAAATAAGAGAGAAACAGCCTTTCGAAGTTTAAATAAATTTTATTAAATTTTCTTTAATTTTGAGGTCGGTCCTGGGGTTATATTATGTCACTATGGAAATATGTTATTATTATCAAGTATTCACAGAAATTGTTCGAAGTTGTCCCCGTTTTGTTGGACACAAAGATGCGTGCGCTCTAGCCATACTTGATAATAACAACTTATTTCCATAGTGACATAATATAACCCCAGGTCCGACCTCAAAGTTACGGAAAATTTAATAAAATTTATTTAAACTTCGAAAGGCTGTTTCTCTCTTATTTTTGAGTTTTGATAAAAAAACTATTTGAAATATTTGCTCGTCTATTTGATTTTTACACGCTGTAAAAAAAGCATCAACTTAAAACTCATCCTGTATAGCAGGTACAGATATACTATGTTTAAGGTACCTAAGAGGTACCTAGGATATCTAAGATATTTTTAGATACATTCCTACAAACTATCTTGTGTCTGTGACACAAGATATCAAGATAAGACTATCTTGTGTCTTAGATACAAAATTGTCTGCGTATTGGTCAATCGTCATGCAGGAAATATCTACGACGGTCTAGTCGACTCTAGGACAGTTATTGCATAGAACTATAGGCCATTCTAACATCAAACGGTCGTCTTTCGACGGACTGTCTGTATAAGAAAAGTCGACGCAATGCATTGCAGTTGCTTATCATCGTTTCATTTCATAGGGAACGACATCGGAGCGTCGCGACGTCCTCCAGGGGACGCCATAAGGCAAGGACAGGTGTTACCCAGGATATAAATATATTACTAACATTTAGCTGCATCGGGTAAAGTATAGCGGCCATTTATACACCGTCACATGTTTCGCTTGCTTTTTGTTTCTTTTATACCTGCGAGTTTTTCAAAGCGATTTTTTATTTTTACGTGCGTATTTATTTGACAGAAACAGAACGCGCGCGCTTAAACGATCGCCATTAGTTAACTGTAAATCCACGGCAAGTTTAAAGATAAAAAAAGACCGTCGAATTTTCGCTTATCGATAACAAACGACAGTGCCTATACCGTGTAACAAATGAAAGTAGTTTAAAATGAAAAATCATTGCCATCACGGTTTGCTAAAAAGATTTAAATGAAATTTTTATTAAAAAACGGTTTTTTTCTTAGCTACATTCTGCTGATTCGAACCAGTAGTTTCTGAGATTAGCGCGTTCAACCAACCAAACAAACAAACTCTTCAGCTTTATATATTAGTAGGTATAGATTATTTAAAATATGTTAGCATTGGCAAATCATACTCTATATAAAATATTTAATCGTTCAATCTTAGGACAAGTGGTTTAGTATCTACAATATTGTCTGAACAGACAAGTTAACATTGCAATGATGTTATCGAAGATATAGCTGACATGTTTATTGGTCCAACTGTACGTTAAATATTGATAAAGTTTGTAATTCTTGTTTCAACACATTTTTGTGAAACGATATCTAGAATTTGAGATAAGAAAAACTAGAAACCACCCAAGGAGTTAGCTTCGTGGGCGAAGACAAAAAGTCTTATACAGTGTGTTTTTAAATAAACGCGCCCTTATCTAAATATAATTCATTACACTCACTGCTTGTTCGGTCAATGTTTAACAGACAGACAAACAGAAAGAAATGTCAGACGATTATTTTATGGTTATACACTTTGACAGTGAAAAAGAAACAGGAACAAATTTAAATTTAATTTTGTTTTACCGTGTACATAAAAATTCATAAAAAGTAAAGTTTTAACGCAAAGTCCTTTTTTATACTGGAATTTATTAAGATTAATCCTGCGGAAATAATTGCAGGTGCAAAAATATCGTTCATTTATTTTTGTCGCACATTTTTATGAAGTGTATCAACTTTAATGCGACTGGGTGGGATGGAAGATCGACTTAAATGCGGACGAGAGAGACACAAAGAGTATATAACAGAAACTACATGCTAGATAGTAATAAACCCTACAATATGAGGTGATGCAATTTTGCCTCCATTGATATAAAAAATGGAGATACACATACTTTAAGTTATAGCAAAATATTTTGTTAATATAAAAATGCATTGTGTTCAATAGAATCAAGAACTACCCATGAAAACAATGAAGATGTACCTATACATATATATAAATTTGTAACTGCCTAACAGAAATCTACTCCTTCAGGAATAAATTTCACCCAGGGAAATGCTATTGTTTTGGAATGTTTTAATTAAGAATCATACCTGCCAGTGGGACAATGTGGACTGCTGAAATAATACTACGTTACAAAATAAAAAAAAAAAATCCGGCATTGATGCACGAACCGTTCGCGTTGCTTTAACGGAAAAAGTCTGGTCTACACGGCATTTGGTCTATAGTCGTCTCGTGAGACTGTTACTTGGTAATAACTCGGCCGTAACCATGGCAACTTCACCGCCCCATCAAGCCAGACAATCGCCCTTTCTGCTGCTATAGTAGCAGGACAGGTCTCGCAGGAACCGTAACAACACACCGTCCTGCTGCAGCCGTCCTGCTGACGTACAATCGCTCCTTGCAATTGACAATTGCTTATTGATGCAATTTTCGTTCGATCATCCACAGGTGTTCGATCGGGAGGCTCGGGATTCGATTCTAAACAACAAATTGAATTGGTATATCTCGAAGGCTCTAAAAGAGAAGTAAAAATCTTTTTATGAAATTACTAATCATTACCTGCAGTGAAAAATAGCGTAGTGAAATATCAACTTTGCGACAATCAGCCCGTGCGACGGCCCGTGTTCTGGTCTCATTATACAACGAAGAACTTTTTGAATCGAACGGTGCATTCTTTTTCTTATCTAGCACCCAAGTTCAGTATTTCCGCAGTGCATTTCATACTGTCGCAATTTCTAGTAGAAAATTTAGTTTATAAGGTTGGCGGCCTTCTTTTCACTCTAGGGGAATTCCATGTACAAAGTTAGGTTATGTGACGTAAAAAATGGCGTTCTGCACCAACTAGGCTGTTCCAGTTATGAAGATGAATTTCACAACGGGGTTTCGCAGCTATATTTTACTCTAATAGTAAGTTTGTGAGTTCTAGGCAAAATATTATTATCAACTATATGGTCGTATGGCAAAGTGGTTTATGTCTATTTTTTGACATAGCCCATTAACTGCACTATATCATTAATCTTAGAATCCTGATACAGTTTTTTAAATAAGAAAATTAGCCACCTTCAAGAAAATTGAAAATATTCTATTTCGTTTAAATATTTTTAAAAATGTAACGATAAAAAAGAAGAACGCTTAACGACGACACAGAAACCAGCGCACTGCGATTTTAAATTTGATATTCAGCGGAAAATTATTTTCCTTGCCAGGAAAACGAACAAATGGAGGAAATTTCATTTGATGCGACAGACAGTTTGCTGTGCTCATTAAAGGTTGGTAGAACTGGGGGAAAAGAAAAAAATGACTGCACTCGAACGCGCCGTAATTGCAACTTTTACAATTCATCACCGAAGAGCTGGTAGATCTGGAAAACGTTCTTTCTGTCGTGAGAGCTAGTGACCACCAAACACTGGAACCACTGAAATCCTTCGATGTGCGGCTATAGCAACTAGAACAGGTTCTAGAATTATTTTTTTAACCGACTTAAAATAATTCGGTTCGTAATTTTGTCGAGGTGGTCTCGTATATTTTTTTCAACTGCAAGGTTTATTTTATAGGCAGATGTATTATAAAACTTAATTATTTCCAATCAACTAAACATTGTAAAATAAAACTAAACTGTCGTCACAGAAAAGCTGCTAAAAATGCTTTTACTTTGAGATGGGAGCGCGTAATAAATAAAAATTGTAAAAAATAATTTTAAGTTATTAGGCAAGTCATATCTAACATTAAACTCGCAAACTAACGTGTAGTTCTGATTTTTTAATATATTGTTAGGACCACTACCAGTAGCGTATATCCAAGTTTGCAGCTTCGAAAGACCTGTGCTAACTTTGCAGCACTCAAAAAACTGCGAAATGTTCGCACTTTTTTTGGTATTCTCAATATAGGTCTTAAACAATGCATTTTTTTATAAAATATTTTTTATACGTTTTTAAGTAGACTAAAATTGCTACAATCTGAAACAAGAACCAGCTCTATAGGTTCAATACTTACCGAGATACAGCTTTCTAAAAATTGACCAGTTTTTTCAACAAAGTGAAATTTTAAGATTTGGTCAATTTTTGACCTCGATATCGGGGAAAATACTCATTTTAAGGGAAATATCATAGAAACATATATTGTAGCAAATGTAATTAGCTTTAATTTAAGCAAAGAACGACGTCTATAGTTTACTCACAAATTTTAAAAATCCAAAAAAAGAGAAAACTGCATTTTCGCAAATTTAAATTTAATACCTAGTAATCGTTATGTAATTCCATTCAGTGATTTTAATGTGGTTGAGTAACCAAATTGAGTAACACAGTAGCATAAACGAGTAACATAATAAAAAAAATAACATAATTGATAACATCATAAAAAAATTATGCAGTTTTTGACAAAATACCGTCGTATTTCAGCCATATTGAAATGATGCCGTCCTCAAAACTTAGCTATTTAAATAATATTATTATCAGCTTACATGGAAATTTTCATTTTTTGTTTTTCTAGGAGAAAAGTCTCGAGTTTCTGGAAAATCTCAATTTCTAGGATTTTCATAACTCGACGGTAAAAGAGGAAGGTCATTTTTGCTTTTGAAAACAGCGGGCAAAACCGAAACCGAAAAAGTTATTTTGATTCGGTTTCAATCCATTTGTTACAAATTATGTAGTGTCCGATCGAAATTTCGGTTTCGGCTGCCTATCCGGCCGAAACCGAAACTAAATTCGGGAGGTTTCGCGCTGAAATACGGTGCAGCTGCGAGCGACGAAGTGTCTTTTATGCCTGCGCGATCCGCGTTTCTTTTTTTTTTTAGTTTGAAAGAAAACTTTTTTTATTTTGAACTTTCGATTGAAGTATTATTTGCATTAAAAATATTTATTTAGTTGTATTTGGTAGGTAGGTACTTATTAATTTTAATTTTATTAGAGTACCATACAAAATGACCAAAGTTTAAAAGAAATAATTTTGTTCTTAAAATAAGGTAAATACTTTTTGTTTGTAATTTTGTTTTATAGCTTTTATTTTATTTCATAATATTAAAAAAGTATTTGTATTTTTGAAATAAGGGGGCTAATAATATGATATGATAAGTTAATGATTAGTTAAAATATCAGAGGCTGAATGATTAATATATGTGATTAATTTAAAAATAAAAAAAAATAATAATAAAGCCTGATTATGATAATGTTTCTTTATTTTTCCCACGAAAAATGAAGTTTCGTTTTCGGCCGAAACTGAGACTGAGGCCGAAATTCGGTTTCGATTTCGGCCGTAAAACTAGTTTCGGTCGGACACTACAATTATGTAATGACTTACGCTCCTCCTAAATCACATTTCTGTTATAGGAATTTGGTGAAATATAAAAAGTTCGACTGTACCTGCCTGTATGCATTGTTTGAGAAACACTGGAGTAATAATTCTCAGAGCCCCCGGGCGGTTTAACTGTTACCTATCCTCCTTCCTGCAGGGCCCGCAGTTTTAACAAAAACACGGAATGGGAGGCTCCTCTATAGAGATGTGTAAAGCCGGAAGAAAGTTTCATTTGGAAACAACACAATCAAAAGCTTCGCTTAGCTACGCAAAGATGATACTCGGCATTTACAATACGTTCAAATGTATTTCATAAACGTATATCGTTCAGTGGCGCACTCTCTGTTTTTATATTTAGACAATTATTAGAATAAAATTTGCTATGGGTAATTAATACCACTGTATATAACCTATACATATAGTAACTAGTTAACAACTTTTATAAAAACCAAAATAAATAGGCATATTATGGCCCATCTGATTAAATTACCTTTATATTTATTATAGAGTCACTTCTGTTTGTTCGTCTGTCACAGCTTATTTTCTGCGGTTCTAGTGAATGAAATAAATTAAAATTTGGTACATATATAGGAGTTGAATGACCCAGTCACGAACGTATAGCGCAGGGGCGGGCAAATTTTTTTATCGTCGGGCCACATTGCTGATGAAAATTTGACCATGGGCCAAAAATTTGGAAATCAAAAAACGGTCCTTTCATTTCCGCAACAAAAAGGTCTTTTTTCGTCTCTTATGGCCCTAAAACTTTTTTTATGCGCCAAATTATGTTGGAGAACTATTTTCGCTCTTAATAATAATCTATACTAATATATAAAGCTAAAGAGTTTGTTTGTTTGTTTGTTTGAACGCGCTAATCTCAGGAACTACTGGTTCAAATTGAAAAAAAAAAATTTTGTTGTATAGCCCATTTATCGAGGAAGGCTATAGGCTATATAAAATCAGACTACGACCATTAGGAGCGGAGCATTGTTCCAAATGTATCTAAAAAATAAGCTTCTATTCAGGTGAAATGCACTAAGTATACTCATATTAGCGATGTAAGAATACAACGCCGGCTAGCGCAATCGGTAGAGCACAAGACTGTCAATACCAGGGTCGTGGGCTCGAGCCCTACGTTGGGCGAATGCATTTTTATTTATTTTTTTTATTTTCTACATTGCTTTCTTCTAAGGCTTACATTTAAATTTATTTTAATTTTATTTAATTAATTAAAAAAAATTATTAGTTAAAAAAAGTATAAATACTGCTTTTTATCGACAAAAAATTTTGAACGGTAACTCCGATCATCATGAAATTTGGACACAACATTCATCTCGGTAAACTAATATGAATGTGTGTACTCATGTTCCTCCCTTCCCCATTCGTTCTTTTACACCCGGGTGAAACCGGACGGGACCGCTAGTCATTTATAAAATGCTTCGCGGGCCGGTCAAAATTCTACTGCGGGCCGGATCCGGCCCGCGGGCCGCCATTTGCCCAGGCCTGGTATAGCGTATATATTATAAACAAACTGAACTGTTGCCAGCCACTCACGTTGAAGAAGAATAATGCACAGTGCGTACCTGGACGAGTTTGCATATAAAGGTTTTAAAACCGTAGATATGTATATAACCATGCAAGGGTGGATTTAACCAGCTGTAATTTGCGTACCGTACTTCATATGCGACGCCCGTCCCGACGCTGTTTTCCACGTCAGAACGCAGGTCGCGGGCGGTTGCTGATATTACGAGCTTTGGATATCTTTTACCGTTCCACCTTCACAAGTCGGAAATGGTGCCAATTTAGCTCAGAATTCACTTTTGATAACTTCACTTTTTTCCTGGAGGTTCCCAGTCAAACGGGACCTGACCTCGTGTCGCTCGTTCAGTCTAAATACTGGAAACGAATTCTTAGATGGCGGGTACTACGCGCGCATGTAACCACATCAAATGGCATAAATAGGATTGTTAAGGGTTAGGGAAGGGTTTTTCGGTCGGTAATTCCGGTGGAACGTGGATATTAGAGTTGATAATAACCCGCATACACACGCGCGCTACCTAATTTACCGACACAAAACACCGGTTTTTGCGGTTCGGTTTCCGTCTTTGTTTTATTTTCCAGCTATATGACTGTTTAGATGCTCGTATGTCACCGCGTTGTTCAATTGTTCCCGTGTCGTAAAAACAGTACGACGCTCTTGTGTTTTGTTTATTTTACGTCTTGACGATGCACTCATCTTGCCGTCCGGAAACTTCGGCTTTGTCAATTCTTAATGATAACGCGGTTTCGCCATTGTCAGGTCTGTTAGCTTCAAAAAAATAATTCGGTATTTGTACATTATGAACGCTCGACAACAGAGGATACTAGAGTCAAAAATTACAGAAATATTGTATTTATAAAAATTTTTTTTTGTTATTTTCAGTCAAATTTAATCACATAAGTTAAAGTGAGATAGAAAAACAGCGCCGCTTATTTTAACATTCGCCATACAGAATAGGTAGCGTCATAAATGATTACTAGCAACAAATAGACCCTTCTTCTGCGGTTCCCTTTTTATTATAACCGAATTTTTAAAACGGTAAAACTTCATATTTTAATTAAAAAATAAATATAGTTTAAAAAAAACTAAAAAACACGCTTTATATCGAACTAAAATGTAAAAAATATTTTTTTTAAAATAAGCTTATAACAATAATGAATAAAAAATACTAGTATTATTGTGAAAAAAGCGCGGGGCGCTTTGTTCCACATTTTCGCACATCGAGCGCCCCACGCTTTTTCACAATAATACTAGTATTTTTTATTCATTATTGTTTTAAGCTTATTTTAAAAAAAATATTTTTTACTTTTTAGTTCGATATAAAGTGTGTTTTTTAGTTTTTTTTAAACTATACTTATTTTCCACTTTTTAGTTCGATTTATTGTCAAAAATTTGCCGAAAAAAAAACAAATTTTTTATTTCGCTGTGGACGGGATTAGAACCCACTACCGGTTAATCCGAGAGTTGACGTCAGCGAAGACTAGCGCCTTAGACCGCTCGGTCTACGATTGCTCTTACATTAGTGGCACACCATACTAACAGTAATAAACCACTTGCTGTAGTCCAAACGAGGTTACAAACAAACATACATACTTACAAACATACATACATACATACATTCATACATACAAACTTACAAGTGAAACTAATATAAAGCTTGTAAAAACACATTTGCCCACGATTTGCTGGCGATTTATTTAATAAAGAAAAGTGCGCTTTATAACCCAACAATGTGACGAACTTCTATAACCTTACATGTTGAGCGTCTATAATCTACAAGCTACAAACTTCTGTGAACTGAAAGTCGGGTCAGAGCTGCCCCTCACTTGTTTTCAGTGCACTAGATCACTGCAACAATAATTCGGTAGGTATCGATTTCGCACAAAACATTACATTTCGGTGTTTTCTACGGGCGATCGTTGTCTGTTTTTGTTGCCCGGTTCAGAACTATCTACGACCGGACAAGAACCGTTCACATCTTTGCAAGCTGTGAGCGAAATCCAAATTAGAATTAAGTGTTCTTTGATATGTACTTAGAATTTAGAAATGAAATTCTAAGTTATGTTCTTTGGAAACCTTTTCGTCTAAGTTGAGGCAATATTGGACTGAATTAAAAAATCTATACACTTTTATAAACTTAAACTTGGAAAACCACTGTAATAAAATTAATGCTCTCACGCAATCTGAATTTTGTTCAATGTAAATGATTTGATGTTCACCTTATTAACACCTTATGCCGGCACTTCACATGGCTATTTGTATTTGGCATATTTGGCAAACAATTACCAAGTGTGGACAGTCTATTTGACAAAGTGTTGGCCTTATTTGCCTATTTGACAAATAAGGTCAATACCAAATACGCGTTACCGTGCGCTTGTCGGTTTTTCGAGGCACATCAAAGGAGTCAAATAGGCAAATACTCAAATAAACCGTCCACACAATGGCCATACTCAGAAGCGCACGCGCCGTGAACCTATACGGACAAGCAGTATTTTTTTGTCTGTTGAGTGAGCGAGAACTGGAACAATTACTATTGAAAATGAATTGGGACAATGAAACAGTGCTAAAATTCCTGGAATTTTGAACCTTGCGTTCTGCTGCCAAATGTTTGTGTGTTTGCTATTTGACTGCCATGTGTGGACAGTCGTATTTGTCTCTATTTGCATGTTTGTCTTGAACGTCATATATTTTGCCAAATACAACAAACACCCAATAGCGAACACAAATAGCCATGTGAAGTGCCACCTTTAACTGTATTTGAATAATTGACAATATTATAGTTAGCTAACCGACTAGGTAAGAATGAATGCAGGCGGCCGGGCGGAGTCGTAGGGCTCCGTTGTAGCGCGGCTTTACGGCTCCCCAGCCACGTGTAACAAGGGACGGAGGAGGAGATACTGTTGAGGGGGGAATAATACACAGTTCGCCGTTGCATCAACTGTGAAACATTGCTTCCACCGCGGGTTCACTTTCACTCTCTGCTTTGTGTTATTCGCTAATCAAGGTTCCTATAAACACCGTGTCCTTAAGGACTTTTATTTATTGTAAAAATAAGCATAGACTTAAGAATAGTCGAAATATAGTTGGATCGTCGTCGTATAACTTATCTGGATCGTTTCTCGCAAACCCCCAACTTCTATAAATAATTTGAATATTTGAAAAAAAATCAATTGGATTTCATATTGATTATCGATTTTATCAAACGAATCCTATGATTGCTATTTGACTCAGATAGTCGTGGAAGCTGGTGGGGTCCACGGAATAAATGGAAAAGATGATATTTTGATTTTTAAATCGATCTGTTTTGTGAGAGAATAAATTTCTCAGTAAAACTTGTAATCGCATCCAGCGCTCAGATTGTCCTTGAAGTTTACAAACATTGTTTTAGATAGATCAGCAGGAATTACCGTTGCTCGCGTCCTGCTGTAGCAGGAGACAAAAGGGATTCACAAAACAGTACTTTCTCCTAGTGTTCGCATTACGAATTACAGATAAAAACATAAAAACCTTCTCTTTATGGATGAACGAAATTCAGAATTTAATTTAAAATACTCAATCCTCATTGGGTGGTGGAATTGGCTTCTGTCGTAAATGTTGCGACATTAAATTTTTTTTAAAGCAAACAATATAATATGTCAATTTATTTTAGGGTGCGTAATTATTTTCATTGGTGCTATATTTATTATTTATTTATTTAATTTAGTAAATACTATCGGGTACCTATATAATAATTTCTTATTTTATTGTTTACAATAAAATTATTATTTTTCATCGAATACTAAAAACTTAAAACTTAACATTTCGCTAACCAGGTTAGCATCATCAGGAGATGATTAAAATTCCAATCATCTTTTGATGATGCTAACGTGTTTAACGAAACGCGGATCGAGAGGAAAAAGTGTTAGTGTTTTGATGTTTTGTGGTCACGCCACTTTTTAAAAATCGGCGTCTACACATCAAATATCCGTCATCGTTAAATTATAAGCGCTTCTCAAAACCACCTTCATCCACTTTTTCGCGAAAATTAGACACAAACAGTCAGTGATAGTTTTTAACGGCACAAACACAAAGCTTTTAGAAAGCCAACAGGTGTTTTTGGTAGGGTAAGGTATCGATTGTTCAACACTGCGGCGGCATCAGTTAAAAGCGCTGCGGTTGCTTACAGAGAGCTATACAAAGTTAGTGCCGTCGTTGCTAGGTGGCTTGTCGTATCAAATTGGAATTTCATTTACCGACGTAGCTTAGTCGCTATAATCGCGAGTGAGATGTCGGTTGATATATGAAAGAAATAGAGTTTTGCTCCGAAAATGAAATTGAATTCGGAACAGGGCCGTACCCAGGGGGGGTGGGGTTAGAGAGGTTAACCCCCCCCCCCCATGAAACTCCTAAGCTTTATATAATTTTTCTAATAAAAGATGCAACGTGAGAGAAAGTATGCCAACAATTACGTATATTTACACTGGCTCTGTCAGTAGGGTTACCAGATGGTCTGAATGAAAAAACGGGACATTTTACAGCCACCCCCCCCCCCTATTCATAATTGAAGAATGAAAAAATATTTTTGAAATTTCTGAAATCTAAAAAAAATTGTTGTAAAAAAAATATTTTTTTTATTCCTATCAGTTCCCAATTTTTACACTTCTATCTCAGTACCGAGCAACTGTCAGGAACGAAAAATCCTCCGATCCTAATAATAACTTTAAAAAACCCTTCTTCAGACAAAAATTGATGAAACATCTGAAGTGTGCTGTGTGTATCAATCCACAATCGATATCTATCGAAATCGTGTAATTTAATATGAGACGAACACGATTTTGAATAATTTGAGGATAGAAATATAGTGAAAAATGAGACTTAATTATAGTGCTCAGTATGTTTATTTGTTCATAACACATCAATCATGAATATCATGTGTAAAATATACTTCGAGACACAAATTTCAGTCGGGATTTTATTAAAAACCGGGACATTTGCATAGATTTTGAAAAAATTCCGGGACACCGGGACAGGAGGGCGAAAACGGGACATGTCCCGGAAAACCGGGACGTCTGGTAACCCTATCTGTCAGTATGTATGTTCAAACTTACTATAGCGACATCTAGATAATTCAGTTATCAGTAATACCATCATATGTTTTGATGGTATACTTATAACTTATTAAAACCCCCCTCTTACAAAAATCTTGGGTACGGCCCTGATTCGGAACGACGGTGCCAATTCCACCCGGTCTGAAATGAAAATAATGGAATACAAATTAACAGAAAATGTGTCTTTTGTTTCAGATAGCAGACTGTAATGAATCGTCTTTGGTGAGTTTTTTATTTTTTTTATTTTTCTATATTCTTAAATTTCTAACCAATAGAAATTTTTGAATAAAAAACTTTTTCGATTAACTTGACACGATGTTTTCTATTGACTCGAACAAATCAAACTGCAGATTATTTTATTAAACCAGTAATAATAACGCAACAGCTGTTATGCATTTTCTGGTTCTACCTTTCGCGACGCGTTAAATGTTAGGTCAGTTTTTAAATTCGTAGGCTCGTTTTAGGTACGTCGTTTATTTTATTACTAGCGGTCCCGTCCGGTTTCACCCGGGTGTAAAAGAACGAATGGGGAAGGAAGGAACATGAGTACACACATTCATCTTAGTTTATCGAGATGAATGTTGTGTCCAAATTTTATGATGATCGGAGTTACCGTTCAAAAGTTTTTGTCGATAAAAAGCAGTACCTATTTTAACTTTTTTATCTAATATTTTTTTTAAATTAATTAAATAAAATTAAAATAAATTTAAATGTAAGCCTTAGAAGAAAGCAATGTAGAAAATAAAAAAAAAAATAAAAAATATTCGCCCAAGTGGGGCACGAACCCACGACCCTGATATTGACAGTCACATGCTCTACCGATTGAGCCACCTAAGGTTGTGTTCTCACAACGCTAATATGAGTATATCTAGTTAGTGCATTTAACATGAATAGAAGCTTATTTTTAAAATACATTTTGCAACATTTTTCATTAAAGCTCCGCTCCTAATGGTCGTAGCGTAATATTATATAGCCTTCCTCGATAAATGGGCTATCCAACAAAAATTTTTTTTCAAATTGAACCAGTAGTTCCTGAGATTAGCGCGTTCAAACAAACAAACTCTTCAGCTTTATATATTAGTATAGATATAGCCAAAGCGGCCGTCGCTTTTTTCCGCATATAGGTATATAAATCGCTTGCGTCAGTTCCCTGCGGGCCCTCCTATGGGTCCGAAAAAAAAACCCGATCCCACACTGTGCATGATTTTTGGTATTATAAATTTGTAAAATCTCCGCCGGGCACAACACGCAATTCACAATTGTATAGTTTAAAACACCGTGAGACTGTCTCCCGGGGGCGCAGGGTATAAAAATGATTATAATGTTAACTAATTACTAAACATTTTGTCGTAATATTAGGTATTGATTTTTTGTAATTAGGTATATGTACTTGAATTTTAGGTATTTTTCAGCTGTACTGAAATATTTTAGTGAAATATCTTTTATTTGCGCATATATCCGTTCTAAATTTAATCACTCGCAAAGTCGCCCTGGTAATCGTGTTTTAGACACTCCAAACTCTAAAAATATTTTATTTTTCGGAACCTAACTGTACCTGCGACAGCACAGCGCGACGATAAATATTTCGATCACGTGCAACATTAATGTCACGTGACTTTATAAAAATGCAAATTCGCCGCTTGTTTCAATTTTATAATTGTGTTTTTTTCGTCTGTGTGGCAATTTTGATAATCGAGTTTTATTTGTGTGTGTTTTTTTTTTTTTTTTAATTCACTTTGCCATAATTAAAATCAGCGACACATGTAGTCGACCCGACGAATAAAACATTTCGTGTTGTCGCTATTTCAAAGTTAGCAAGCGAAATTCCTGCTCAAGATTAAGAAGGTCCACGATTAAGTGCTCGTTTGTAATGGCGTTATGTTTACTTTCCGCTTGCGTAACGCGAGCTAAATTGATTTTGGCCCAATATAAAATATTTGGCCAGGACTTGCGGCGTAAACAAGTGTTATATAGGTATGCTTTTATATAAAGAAAAAACAACACCAATTTAATTTGCTTACACTTACGAACTCTATTTTAATACATCGCGGAAGACATAAAAAATCTTTGATCTTTAACGAAGTCCACGGATTGTGCGAAAATTTGCTATAAATCAGTATTTTTATCGTCTTCTTGGAGGGCTCAGAAAGGATCTTGAGAAGTGTCAAAGTCGTTTGAACGTCGTTATAATACGATTCTAAATCTGAAAATGCTGAAGTCTTACCCCGGGACCGCACATTGGGGCCAGTGTTGGCGCCAACGTTGGCGCATGTTGGCACTATTATTTTTGAAAAGCGTCTACACATTGGGATTTATTGGAGCCAACCTCAGTTAGTTCCAAGCAGAGCCAACATCAACATGTCGGACCTAGAAGTGGCTGTGGGTGCGGTTGCTATGCTAAGCGCTGCTTATCATAATATTATTTTTCTACAAAACAAAAAAAAAACGTCCGTTTCTATTTTCTTTAATTATTGGATTCCATAAAACTGGTTCTGCTTGATAAAGCTCCAAAAACAGTAATACCTACATTTTCATTTGACCATGTCTCCTTTGATGACATCATTTTAAATAATATTACGACGTTGTCACTTGCTTCATCAGATACTGAAGACTGGTTGGCGTTTTACACGCCAATGTGTGGCCGAATATACGAACGTTGGGACAAATTCTCTTTGATGTTTCGTCAAAAAACCGACACAAAATGGCCAACGTCTAACGCTGGAGCAAACATTGGCACCAACGCTATAATCTCGATCCACACATTGTGGCCGAGCGTTGTTGGCACCAACATTGGCCCCAATGTGCGGTCCCGGCTTTATGCTTTAACGTGGCGTCATGTTGTTGTGATTCGCCCGCAATTCGTGTCTGTGATCGATAAGAAAGAACTCTTGTCTTTCAGCGGCCACATATATAATGATTGCTGCTGAACCAATCAGTGTAATGGTGGACCAAAAACAACTCCCGTCTCTATGACACGTTCATTTCCCTATAAACGCTGAATGAATAACCAATAGCGGAACTTACATCGAAAAATATAATTGAAGTTCCCGCTTGACCACAAAAAAAAAGTTTCTGAAAAGAAGAAACTTCTCTATCGATAAATTTCGGTCAAAAATTAAATCTACGGCAAAATAGTCGGCTTCGATCAAAATGTTGAATTTACTGATTGGTTTTTTTAGATTCGTATGTCGGTTGTTTGTATGGGTCGAATTATTTTGAAGTGAAACTTCTTTAGGTATCAGCTGTTTGAAATTTTCTGTAACGATAAAGGAGAAACGATTCGATGGCGAGGAACAGGGCCCGATCTAGAGGAGGGCAAACCGGGCAATTGCCTGGGGCGGCAAAATTGAGGGCGGCGCGGCGTCGGCGGCGAAAATTTGAAAGATGGATAAACAAAAAAAAATTACACCATCTATGGAACAACGCATGGGTAAAAGGCGGCAAATATTATTTTGCCCGGAGCGGCGAAATAGCTGGATCGGGCCATGGCGAGGAAATATAAGAGAAAACGACTGACGCACCAATGAAACGAGTTCATAACTCTAAAAAAGTTTCACTTCTCCCGTGAGCTTATGTGGGTGAGGTCCACGCGTATTTTTTTAAATTAAACACACAACTCTACGAACATATTTCAACGGAATATTAAAAAAAAAAAACAAAAAAAAATTTATACAATCAACACCTTACAATAGAACACATACTAACAACTTGCACTAAATATCAACAATATAGATACAACTTACCTGTCCAACTCTCCAAGATACTAAATGAAGAAGAAGACGCAGTTACAAATATAATGAATTTCCTCGAACGTTCCAACCTGAAAAATAAAATATAAATTATATCTATTCTATTATATTATATCCAATTAATTATTATATTATGTACTTATTATTATTATACTTACCTTCATATCTGTTACTTTTAGTTCAGTGTAAATAGCCTTAGTTGCTGCACACTGTTTTTTTTAATAAAAAAAAAAAAATTAAATCTTCTCAATTCATAAGTCTGTGAGCAAAGAGCTTCGATAAAAAAATAGTGGTCAGCGTAAATAATTCGCGTTTTTTATGTCAAAAGGACTTCAGGACAGCCTATTTATGTACGTATCTTTTCAGTTGGAGTTAAAACTTCTATTTACTTTGTGCATTTTGCAATAATGTGGAAAGATTATCGTTTGTTTAATTTACAAAGCAGTTAATTGGATTTCTTTAGACAAGATGGCATACTCTATAATTGAAAATTGTACTACTATTTGCACAGCAAGATGAGGCACCGCTTCATATTGCAAATGCTTTATACTCAACTTAAAGTTTGTTTCTCGATTTTACCTTTAGAATTAGACAAAACTATATTTTGTGGGTTGTTCGGGTTCTACAATCAAATTAGACTTAATTGAAATATCTACATCTATACATACACAGAAAAATATGGTATCTTGAATTAAAAAAATTAAAGTAGATAATTAATAAATTCATATCGATTAAAAATGTAAAACTCTATGGCATTATTTACAAGCAATTGAATCAAAATGGCGATCAGTGAACAGCTGAATATTTTCTTTTTAGGTTATGTAGTTTCGAATAAAGACGAACTGTAGACGCTACTCCCGAGACTTAATAAGAGCGGATAAGTATTGATGGTATTGGGTATACACTTGTTTATTATGTCAATCGACAAATATCCGGGGATGCTTGGCGCATTGTGGCTACATATTATATACAGGCTGTATCAGTGAACGTGCCTGCCAATTATTGGAGAAGTCGTTTAAATTTGGACATGGATGCGTATTTTGCGGACCTGATGTGATTTCGATCCGACGTTTAACGCATCGAATGCCAGACCGTTCGTATATGACTGACTGTGTGGCACGTAATGTGTTAAAAAAGTTTCAGGAGGAAAAGATATAGGTAACGGAGTTTTTAATGAAATTTAAATATACATTTTATAAAAAAAAACTTGCGCGTCAATGAACTCGTAAAATTTAATTTGTCTTTGATTTTCAACAACAGCTGTTGTTGCCGTTACCTAGTTGTTTCGAAATTTTAGCTGCACTAGTTTTGGAAATCAGTTTTCGAGACTGCATATTTCCAGTAAAAGCTCTCCTTAGACAAGTTAGTCCTTTCAAACGAAGTTCCGTATGTTCGAATAAAGATTTTTCGATTGCAACAGACGGACGGACAAGGATTGCTCTGATATCATTTAGAAAGTAGAAATGTTGACGTTTCTAAAATCAATTTTTGTCGGTTTTTACTAATTTTACTAATTAATTATTAAGCAAACATATTTTTTCAAATTAAACTATTTCGTATTTCTTCCGTTTTCAACATCAACAATGGCGAGCACGTAAATAGGAACACCTGTACACAAACGGGGATAGAACAGATTTTTTTTGTTCCGATCCACTCTATACACAACTTTCTCTGCACCGCCGCCGCGTATATAATATATTCGCGTTTTGTTCTCAATTGAACACGTAATTTTCTGCGACAGTCTTTCAACTAATAATTAGACTTTGAATATTGTTTAGTCTCCTCATCCCAAATTTTAGTGTATTTGATACACGTATAGCACATACAGTATGTAAACGCGTAAGGTGCACATAGGGAAATCAGCATTGGGAAAAAATACTTGGATCAGAGTTAGCCATGACTGCATTAATTGTTATTTCTATTGAATTATCGTGGTAATCTTGAGGATTTATATTTTATTTTGATTTATTTTTACTTTACTTGGCTTTTTTAATAATAAAAAGCTCTTATAAATCATTATTTAAATTTTTTTGTACAAAAATAAAACAAAAAAACAACTCCATCTGTTTGAAAACATTTCATTCAAAAATTGTCTGACTAGTATGACGTATGCGTGTTGGTAAATCAGTGATCTGATGTCTTTAGGTTCAACACGAATAGGCGGAGATATTTGATCTCGGACCATATTTAAGTATTTTTGGGAAATAATGTCCCATTAATAAAAAAAAGTCCGATTATGTTGTAATCATTTGAATATTTTCTTCGGTAGTATACACATTCATTTTGCAAAAGAATATTATCTGTCAAATTGAAAAACAAGATTTCAAGGTTCACTCTGATCCAGTGATTTTTTCCCAATGTTAATTTCCCTATGTGCACCTTACGTGTTTACATCTATATCTATATATATAAAAATCAATGCCACTTTTCGTTGTAATTTTATAACTCAAGAACGGGCTCACCTATCCAAACCAAATTTTGAAGCTTTGTTCGGACTATTTAGTAGATGGTTTATGTAAAGTTTGCACAAAATCGGTCGAGCGGTTCTTCATTTATCTCATTTTTTGTAACAAATATCTAAAAAAATCAATGCCAAGATATATAAAAAATGTGATAAATGAAGAACCGCTCGACCGATTTTGTGCAAACTTCACATAAACCATCTACTAAGTAGTCCGAACAAAGCCTAAAAATTTGGTTTGGATAGGTGGGCCCGTTCTTGAGTTATAAAATTACAACGAAAAGTGGCATTGATTTTTATAGATATTTGTTACAAAAAATGTGATAAATGAAGAACCGCTCAACCGATTTTGTGCAAACTTCACATAAACCATCTACTAAATGGTCCGAACAAAGCCTAAAAATTTGGTTTGGATAGGTGAGCCCGTTCTTGAGTTATAAAATTACAACGAAAAGTGGCATTTTGATTTTTATAGATATAGATGCCACTTTTCGTTGTAATTTTATAACTCAAGAACGGGCTCACCTATCCAAACCAAATTTTTAGGCTTTGTTCGGACTATTTAGTAGATGGTTTATGTGAAGTTTGCACAAAATCGGTCGAGCGGTTCTTCATTTATCACATTTTTTGTAACAAATATCTATAAAAATCAATGCCAATTTATATAAAAAATGTGATAAACGCTCAACCGATTTTGTGCAGACTACACATAAACCATCTACTAAATAGTCCGAACAAAGCCTAAAAATATGGTTTGGATAGGTGAGCCCGTTCTTGAGTTATAAAATTACAACGAAAGTGGCATTTTTTAAAAATCAATTTTTTGACGTATGAAAATACTTAAATATTGTAAGTAGGTTTTGGAAATTTATACAAACAATGAAACAATCGTTTTCAAAATATTATGACAGTTAATCTTTAATTAATCAGACGTTAATCAAAGATTTGACTATCCAAGTGAGACTTAAAATAAATACGTATTTGAAAGAAAGTTAAAAACAATTATTATTATAGGTGAGTAATTTTATTAAA
The DNA here is from genome assembly GCA_963575645.1 of Xanthostigma xanthostigma. Classification (NCBI taxonomy): domain Eukaryota; kingdom Metazoa; phylum Arthropoda; class Insecta; order Raphidioptera; family Raphidiidae; genus Xanthostigma; species Xanthostigma xanthostigma. The sequence continues at coordinate 12,091,724 of OY754474.1, forward strand.
TAAATTATTAACCTAAATTTGAAGCGAAAGATGCAATATCATAGTTCAAGATGACGGCGAATCAGTTGTACAAGTACCGGCAAGTGTTTTAAAGACCAGTTATCCACGAATACTTTACGCTATTTTTTTTCGAGCACGACGGCGCAGCCGGAGTGAACCCTCGAAATAGAGCAAGTGATTTAAAGACCAGTTATCCACGAATACTTTACGCTATTTTTTTTCGAGCGCGACGGCGCAGCCGGAGTGAACCCTCGAAATAGAGCAAGTGTTTTAAAAATCAGTTATCCACGAATACTTTACGCTATTTTTTTTCGAGCACGACGGCGCAGCCGGAGTGAACCCTCGAATAGAGCAAGTGTTTTAAAGAACAGTTATCCACGAATACTTTACGCTATTTTTTTATTGACGTATGCAGTCATATATATTTCCATACACACATATACGCACATGTATATTTTAAAATAGCTAGCAATTAATAAAATAGATAGATAGATAGATAGATGTTCCAATAAAAATTTTTAATTATTTCACTTTATACGTAGCGAAGCACGTACAGGGCCGCTAGTACATATATAAAAATCAATGCCACTTTTCGTTGTAATTTTATAACTCAAGAACGGGCTCACCTATCCAAACCCAATTTTGAGGCTTTGTTCGGACTATTTAGTAGATGGTTTATGTGAAGTTTGCACAAAATCGTTCAAGCGGTTCTTCATTTATCTCATTTTTTGGTAACAAATATCTATAAAAATCAATGCCAATTTATATAAAAAATGTGATAAACGCTCAACCGATTTTGTGCAGACTTCACATAAACCATCTACTAAATAGTCCGAACAAAGCCTAAAAATATGGTTTGGATAGGTGAGCCCGTTCTTGAGTTATAAAATTACAACGAAAGTGGCATTTTTTAAAAATCAATTTTTTGACGTATGAAAATACTTAAATATTGTAAGTAGGTTTTGGAAATTTATACAAACAATGAAACAATCGTTTTCAAAATATTATGACAGTTAATCTTTAATTAATCAGACGTTAATCAAAGATTTGACTATCCAAGTGAGACTTAAAATAAATACGTATTTGAAAGAAAGTTATAAAATTACAACGAAAAGTGGCATCTATATGTATAAAAATCAAAATGCCACTTTTCGTTGTAATTTTATAACTCAAGAACGGGCTCACCTATCCAAACCAAATTTTTAGGCTTTGTTCGGACTATTTAGTAGATGGTTTATGTGAAGTTTGCACAAAATCTATCGAGCGGTTCTTCATTTATCACATTTTTTGTAACAAATATCTATAAAAATCAATGCCAAGATATATAAAAAATGTGATAAATGAAGAACCGCTCGACCGATTTTGTGCAAACTTCACATAAACCATCTACTAAATAGTCCGAACAAAGCCTAAAAATTTGGTTTGGATAGGTGAGTCCGTTCTTGAGTTATAAAATTACAACGAAAGTGGCATTTTTTAAAAATCAATTTTTTGAGGTATGTAAATACTTAAACATTGTAAGTAGGTTTTGGAATTTTATACAAACAATGAAACAATTGTTTTCAAAATATTATGACAGTTAATCTTTAATTACTATCCAAGTGAGACTTAAAATAAATACGTATTTGAAAGAAAATTAAAAACAGTTTTTATTATAGGTGAGTAATTTTAATAAATAAATTTAATAAATAAATTTTTAACCTAAATTTGAAGCGAAAGATGCAATATCATAGATCAAGATGACGGCGAATCAGTTTTACAAGTACCGGAAAGTGTTTTAAAGACCAGTTATCCACGAATACTTTACGCTATTTTTTTTCGAGCACGACGGCGCAGCCGGAGTGAACCCTCGAAAAAGAGCAAGTGTTTTAAAGACCAGTTATCTACGAATACTTTACGCTATTTTTTTTCGAGCACGACGGCGCAGCCGGAGTGCTCGAAATAGAGCAAGTGTTTTAAAGACCAGTTATCCACGAATACTTTACGCTATTTTTTTATTGGCGTATGCAGTCATATATATTTCCATACACACATATACGCACATGTATATTTTAAAATAGCTAGCAATTAATAAAATAGATAGATAGATAGATGTTCCAATTAAATTTTTTGATTATTTTACTTTATACGTAGCGAAGCACGTACAGGGCCGCTAGTACTGTATACAATACTGGCGTCGGTCGAATGGCGGGACCTAGGGGTCGGGCCAAAATTTCTCGACTTTCATAGTCTCCTGAACAATTTGGCACAATTTTCGAAGGGCGTATTTAATTTGGCGCAGACGTACAATAACATTACAATTAAGAAAACAATGTATTAGTTTTTTTTTTGACCAAAATATTATTAGTTACTTAAAAAATCAGTCAGCGGATCAGCGAAAATACCTAGAAACGCTTAAGTATATATAATATCTTCGACTATTAATCTGTATGTCACGCTTTTGAGTCACGCGTACAGAGCAAACGGCTTGAAAAACATATCTTGTTGGATTTTTCTTCTGTATAGAGATGTAAGATTCCACTGTATAAGTTTTGTTTAAAAAAAAATTCATCGGTTATGCAACTGCTATAGTTGCATAAATTATGTTTACGAAAACTTTTACACAGTAAACAAAAATTAAATACAAAATATACGTGTCGATTGGCGTATCATTAAAATGTATTTTTAACGTTAAAAACTCCGTTCACGATTATTAAAACTAAAAAATATAGTTTAAAAAAAACTAAAAAACACTCTTTATATCGAACTAAAAAGTAAAAAATATTTTTTTTAAAATAAGCTTAAAACAATAATGAATAAAAAATACTAGTATTATTGTGAAAAAAGCGTGGGGCGTTCGATGTACGAAAATGTGGAACAAAGCGCCCCACGCTTTTTTCACAATAATACTAGTATTTTTTATTCATTATTGTTTTAAGCTTATTTTAAAAAAAATATTTTTTACTTTTTAGTTCGATATAAAGCGTGTTTTTTAGTTTTTTTTAAACTATATTTATTTTCCACTTTTTAGTTCGATATATTGTCAAAAATTTGCCGAAAAAAAAATATTTTTTTTTCGGCTCGGACGGGATTAGACTCACGACCCGTGATTCCGAGAGTTGACGTCAGCGAAGACCTTGCTTTAGACCGCACGACTACCCACTATAGTTACAGTGCTGAGATATTACACTACAGTAATAAACCACTTGCTGTAGTCCAAAGGGAGGTTACAAACATACATACATACATATCTACATACATACAAAGTCAAGTGAAGTTAATATAAAGCGTGTAAAAAAAGTAATCGGTTGAAAATACTGTCGGCTCAGGGATTAGAACCCGGAGAATGAAAATTTTTATCAAAAATTAATTTATAAATTGCATTTAACCTAATTAAATATTTAAAAAATTACATAAACGAATTATTAAATTATAATTAAGTCACAATACTGTAATACGTAAGCAGAAAATATTAATTAATTTATTTTATTTGGTTTCAATAGCATGGCGATAATAAGAAAATCAACTTTCCTCCTTGGTTCTAGAACGAAAAACATCAACCACGCTCTTCAGTTCACACTTCACTGTTGTCTCGGGAAAATTTAATAATTGCATGCGCTTGACAACCGCGTGAGTTTTTTATAAAGTTAAGTGTTAAAAATCAGCGATTTCGACGATACAATAGTTGCAAAATGTAAAATAGCATCTCGGGCACCTGTTTTACATATTTTAGGCTAGACGGCGAGGAGTTTTTTGTGTATTTTTCGCGCACAGGCGAGATTATTGTTGGAATCGCTTCGTTTTAGGGTGTAGTTCAACCCCCTAAGTTTGCTTACAAATTGTTGGAGTGCTTGATTTTATAATTAACAATTAGTGAGGAAAATAGTGTTTTTTTCTCTATTTCCTTTAATATCTCCGTTCCTCTTGACTTTTAGTATAGCATATGCATTGAGAAAGTTGTTCCTTATAAAATTTCCTAAAAAATGAGCACTGACAGAGGTCGCTAAGTGCAATTGTTAACTTGCAAATAGCCCCGAAAGTTAAAAAAACACGTTTTTTTCACTATTTTTTTACTAAAAAATGACCGCACATAGATGGCTGAAAATTATCAAAAATGATGTCTATGTTGATCCAAACATGCATGAATAATTTTAGCGTCATCGGTCAATTACTTCTCGAGTAATTAATGATCACTTTTTTTTGTTTCCTTAATTGCAAATTGCGCCATTTTTTTCACAAACGGGTTTCGCTGGTCAGACCAAGCCAGAAAAATCACAAATCCATTCAACTTTAGTATCCCGTTGGAATTTTTGGAAAAAATTAATTCTAACCGATTTTATTCTATTGCAAATTTTCGTTAAAAAGGGAAGTTATTGGTTTCGGTCTGGTTTTCGAAAATCTCGACGTTTTGGGGTCCCAAGAAGCTATTCTGACTATTTTTGAATGCGCGTTCGTATGTGTGTGTATTTAAACAGATTTTTGTCGCACGATATATCTTTAGAACCAAGCAACCGATTGCGAGATCGGATTGCATTATACTTCAGCTTAGTTTATTAAATTTCAAATGGAAAGTTTGCGGGATGTCAATGAATGGGGGCGGTTTTAACGTGGAATTGGGCACTTGCCAAGTGAAATGACTATAGCCTTAAGTTATTAATAACAGGAGACGAATATATATAAATTATTTTATTAAATGCCAAAGAGAACATTTTTCTTTGTGCAAAATACGAGGTCTTCAGATCATTGTGCATTTTTTTCTCCGTCTTATAGCGAATCATCAAACACATTCTTTTAATTAGCTCTTGACTGTAATGACGTATTTTACACACCATTAAATATTAAGTGTTATTTTATAAGTCTATTATGATTCCCGATTAATAGGGTAGTTGCATCGATTTTTTTTGTGTTACATAATATATTATGATAGAAAAGTATATTACAAACAAAATCACATCTAAACTCAAATACGTATAGACGGAGAGCTGGCTACGGAGAAAATGGGTGACTCGGTGCAGAGCTGAAAATTTGCAGAATAATACAAGTAAGTAGGGAAAAAATTTGCAGAAGGCTAGGCGGAAGATAAAGAGCCGCCAGAAGGTGCTAGTGTTGCGAAAAATCAGTGCACTTCTGGCAATTTCTATACTTATTCTGTAATTCAAAACTAGATTATATATTATACATTATATAGTTATAAAAAGGGCATACTGAAAATTCAAACATGATATAATAATTACATTCGACAAATATTCAAAATTATTAATGACATTTTGATAGAAATAAAATTAAACAAATTAATAAAATTACGTTGTTATAACAACGTAATTTTATTAATGAAAATATATGACGGTTAATTTTATTTCTATCAAAATGTCATTAATAATTTTGAATATTTGTTTATTATTATATCATGTTTGAATTTTCAGTATGCCCTTATAACTATATAATGTATAATATATATAATATATAATCTAGTTTTGAATTACAGAATAAGTATAGAAATTGCCAGAAGTGCACTGATTTTTCGCAACATTAGCGCCTTCTGGCGGCTCTTTATCTTCCGCCTAGCCTTCTGGCAATTTTTTCCCTACTTACTTATACTATCTCCTATTATTCTGCAAATTTTCAGCTCTGCACCGAGTCACCCATTTTCTCCGTAGCCAGCTTTTAGTCCAGTAGTACTCTATTGTATTTAGACATACACTTTTGCATTAAATTGTTTTTATTCTCCTTAATAATATTTCATGTATGTAGGTAGATTGTGCAGTCTATTATAGGTTTCCATTTTTTGTAATAAATGTGCTCCACTGAATCGAGAGTGCATTTTGCATTGAAATGAAAGAGCTTCGTTCCTTTTTTTGTTTTTTTACGTACTTTTACACATTTTTTCTGATTATTATCTACATTAAAGTATAGATAATATCTAATTAATGCGCATTTTAATTAATAATTATATTTTATATTAATGCGACACACGTGTACAGTATTGGGCAACAGTTTCACTTAGATAAATAATGCGGTGCCAGAGTACTTTATTTTTTCTTTGTTGGCTAGTAGTATAGACTGAAATTACATTTTATTTTTGACAATCATTTGGAAGATTTATTGTGCACTTAAAAAATTCTCCAATCTGTGAATTTTTCAATTTAATTTTAACCAGGAGATAATGCATTTGCGAGACATTTTTTCCGTGTACCTAATTAGCAGAGTTTACCTTAAAACACGAATTACAAATAACAAATTTTCTCCTTAAAACTTATCACAGAGATATGAGAGGACTCTCATGTAAGCTATATAGTTGTGTACACTATTCCGTTAAAACAAAGTTGTGTGAGAGAAAACTTAGTTAATTACAAATTCCCACTTGATGGATTTAGCACCTCACAACAGATCAGTGGCGGACCTAATGCGTCAAAGCTTTCAGATTACACAAATGGCGATTGGCGTGTTAACTCAAAGCACGACGTGTGCGTCACTTTTTGTGACACGTTCCGGCCAAGTTTATATATAGATTAAGCAGCAGGGTAAAACACCATAACGATATTATTTTCACCACTTGCCAGATTAGAACGAGCGGCATTCCAACAATCTTGACTGTATAAAGATACGATCAGTTTCTACTCTCCTGATATTTAAAAAGCTTTATGCAGCTTTATAACACATCTCGGAAAATTCATATTTAAAAACTTTTGATGTAATTCAGAAAAAGTTATGTACTTTAATTTTATGTTTTATAACTCTATGCATTTAAATTTACCTACCTCGGTTTTTAGCAGCGGTCATTTTTAGTATAAAATATTAAATTGCTTTTTTTATTTTTTAAAAGTGGACCAGCTCATTATTGACCTAGTTGATTTTAAAGTGCATTTATCATATTTCCAATATTTAGAATACACTTCAGTACAAAATTATTTTATTTTATTTTCACCCCCTATCAAACAACCTCTGCACTCCTAAAATTGTTCATTATTATATTTGATTGTTTTTTTTTTTAAAGTACTAAACTACTTCTGTGCCAAATTTCGTTCACGAAGGAATTTTTTCTCTCACTTTTATAAAACAACCGACATATTTTCTGTCTCCATTACTATCAGTAATTATAAATTATGTTTGCACGTTGTCTATAAATTATTTGTATAGTGGAATAAGCAATGTTGCCTACGTCTATGTCTTTTAATTAAGCATTAAATAAAAACTTTTCATTGTCGCTCGCGAATATTAAATTAGAATTTAAATCGATTACAAAAAACACTTAATTGTTTTTGGTTTGTCGATGAAAAATAGTCGATCGATTTAATTATTATTATCTCGTCAAGATCTATGAAAATCAACTATCAAAAACTGGCGTTTAAAAAATAAATTAAAAAAACAGAATGAAAGCTGATTTAACGGACACCTGTATATCGGCCTCCTTTGTGAAATATTAGGTGTTGATTCAAAGAGACTTAAAGGAATGCATAATAATCAACGAGAAGAATATGCTTGCTTCACTTCTCTTTGATATTCGTATATGCATGATGGTAGTCTTCGCTTAGCTGTTTAAGGATGACCTACGCCGACCGATTTTCTCAACGTAATATTCTGTCTGTCTCTTAATTTCATCGTAGACAATCATATTTAGGTACTCGTTCAGTTTTACAATTTCAACATACAATTAGTAGGTATATAGTACACTATAGCGGTCCCGTCCGGTTTCACCCGGGTGTAAAAGAACGAATTGGGAAGGGAGGAACATGAGTACGCACATTCACCTTAGTTTACCGAGATGAATGTTGTGTCCAAATTTCATGATGATCGGAGTTACCGTTCAAAAGTTTTTGTCGATAAAAAGCAGTATTTATACTTTTTTTAATTAATTAAATAAAATTAAAATAAATTTAAATATAAGCCTGAGAAGAAAGCAATGTAGAAAATAAAAAAAAAATAAAAATATATTCGCCCAATATGTGGCTTGAACCCAGGACTCTGATATTGAAAGTCGCGTACTCTACCGATTGAGCCAGTCGGCGCTGGGTGTACACAGTGCTTAATATGAGTATATTTAGTTAGTGCATTTCACCTGAATAGAAGCTTATTTTTGAGATACATTTGGAACATTTTTCATTAATGCTCCGGTCCGAATGGTCGTAGCGTGATTTTATATAGCCTTATAGCCTTCCTCGATAAATGGGCTATCCAACAAAAAAAATTTTTTTCAATTTGAACCAGTAGTTCCTGAGATCAGCGCGTTCAAACAAACAAACTCTTCAGCTTTATATTATATTAGTATAGATATAGATACCTTATAGAACTAGATGCCGCGTCCGGTAGATTTATAATTAATACGTTGCCCACTCGCTTCGCTCTTACACTCACTTGTTTTTTGTACGATCGAATTTATAATTAACGGATTATTATTATTGATTCACATCGCCTTCATTTCAATTCAGCTTATAGAATCAATTCAATTTGCGCCCGGACTAAGCCGGATCGACCAACCAGTGGTATAGACTATAGAGATGTCTGTTCAGTATTGTGGATTTAATTCGGATCGCGACTAGTTAGTATACCTAGACATAAATATTTCCCAAGATATATGACTTATTCAATAATAGTATATTGTGCGACTAGTGAGAGAAGGAGAAGATTCCATGAGCGTTAAATTTGCCGCACGAGCGTAGCGAGTGCGGTAACACGCACGCGAGTGGAATATTCTCCTTCGATCAATGGTCGCACATAATATTTTATTCAACTAGCACGAGTAATATGTAATCGGGGCCCTGATAAAAGAGGGAAAAATAATAAGTCACTTCATTGATTGACGTACCCAGCGCCCTCACACAAGATGGCCATGACTTTCGCTGAATTCCGATGCTGTTTTCATATATACAATACCGCCTACCACGTTCCTATTGGTCCAGAAGCTGCGTGCAGTTTTTTTTTTCATTATTGCACGCTTGGGCAGTGGGCTTGCTACTGCGTTTCTATTGGTCCAGAAAATTCATTATCACACTGTACGGCTCATTATTAGCAATCTACGCGTCAACATGAAGTAATTTATTATTTCTCCCGAATTTAGCAGGGTCCCGAAATTACATATTACTCACGCGTGTTGAATAAATAAAATTATCGACCAATTTTTCAGACAATATATATTAACAAAAAATATAATTAGGCTAATGCCTATACTTTTTTGAAAAAAAAAAATAGCAGGCAAGGACCAGTAGGAAAATGTTGTTGAGGCTCCAACTTTAAGGGAAAAAACAATTTAAACACGAAAACATTCAAAATGGTGAAATGGGGGTGCAATTTAGGGGTTAAAGACGGTTTTCTGCGATTTACGACAAAACGTGACCTCTTAGCGGAAATTGTTCTACACAAAAGTTGTAGATGGTAAAAAAATCTAAAACTTTTGTACCAAACACTTTTCGACATAACCTCAAATGAACCGTCAAAATGGCAAAAAACCGATTTTTCAGTATTTAATTTTTTTCTCGCGTAAAAATAATTTAATTTGCATGAAAATTTGTGAAAGTATGTCTTTTTTTATCTTAAATAAGCATGATTTTTTTGCAGTTCAGAATACGATTATTTTCGGAGTTATGTACATTTTTCGAAAAAAACACCCTTATTTTCCACGAACTATTGTCTTGATGTTTTTTTGTATTTCGAAGTTCTATAAGTGGTCATTTTAATCTTTGAAATGTCTACTTTAAAATGGTCTATGTAAGTTGGTGGTTTATTTATCGTTAAACTACTTAAAATTGCGAAAAACCGAAAAAACGTCTTTCTGTTGTGTATATGCTGTGATAAGGTAAATATTTTAGAGTAGTACTGTAACTATAGATACTTAACAAATCATGTGTATTTGTTGTCAAATCTCAGTTTGCTAGACTGAACCAAACGATTAAATTTGTTAAGTATCTATAGTTACAATTCTACTGTAAAATATTTACCTTATCACAGCATATACACGACAGAAAGACTTTTCGGTTTTTCGCAATTTTAAGTAGTTTAACGATAAATAAACCACCAACTTACATAGACCATTTTAAAGTAGACATTTCAAAGATTAAAATGACCACTTATAGACCTTCTAAATACAAAAAAACATCAAGGCAATTGTTTGTGGAAAATAAGGGTGTTTTTTTCGAAAAATGTACATAACTCCGAAAATAATCGTATTCTGAACTGCAAAAAAATCATGCTTATTTAAGATAAAAAAAGACATACTTTCACAAATTTTCATGCAAATTAAATTATTTTTACGCGAGAAAAAAATTAAATACTGAAAAACCGGTTTTTCGCCATTTTGACGGTTCATTTGAGGTTATGTTGAAAAGTGTTTGGTACAAAAGTTTTAGATTTTTTTACCATCTACAACTTTTGTGTAGAACAATTTCCGCTAAGAGGTCACGTTTTGTCGTAAATCGCAGAAAACCGTCTTCAACCCCTAAATTGCATCCCCATTTCACCATTTTGAATGTTTTCGTGTTTAAATTGTTTTTTCCCTTAAAGTTGGAGCTTCAACAACATTTTCCACCTGGTCCTTGCCTGCTATTTTTTTTTTTTTAGCGTTAAAAATTCGTTTTGGCACCAGCCACATTAACGTTTCAATCAGTTCTGAAGAAGGTCCAAATCCGGATTGAAACGTTAATGTATTAATTATATTTAAATTATATTTAAACATTAACGTTTCAATCCGGATTTGGACCTTCTTCAGAACTGATTGAAACGTTAATGTATTAATTATATTTTTTGTTAATATATTGTCTGAAAAATTGGTCGATAATTTTATTTATTGAAGAGTTCTAATCAGACGTTAATCAAAGATTTGTATATGACTTATTGTAATTGACAAGAGTGGAGAAATGCATTCTTAGTACAGTGAAACCTTAAAGAAGCGTTCTAACGTCTTAGAATGCTGCTTTTCTCTTAGGACATAGAATGATAGAACTGTCAGAAAAAACTATCCGACCACCCGCTCGCCATATAGCTGTAACGGGCTGCTTCCACTTCTTTTTTTTTAAGTGGAACGGTTTTGTCAGCGCATTATAGTATGTAGTAGGTGTGTCGAACTAATCGACTCGATTCATCTATTTATTGAATTATATATTTAAAACACAAGTCGTTCTTTTTGTTCAAGAATATTTAAGTTGTGTTGCCTTTTTTTTATTAAATTTTTTCTTTATATTATTATTAGCGGCCCGGTCCGGCTTCATCCGTAGTTTGCCTATGCGACAGGCGTATGTAATCGGGAACCCCATTGAAATACGCGCCGGGGTTTTCAAAACAGGCTGTATACAAATAAAATAACAGAAGAGTTTTATTAAAGTTCGCGATGATATCTGAATTGTTGGAAAACGTCAAATATAGCTCTGATTAATGAATGCCCGCGTTATTTAAATATGTCTGCCGTTTCGAATAAATACCCACCAGAATTCGGTTCAAAAATGAATGTTTACGGTGCGTCCTGTTTACGACAAAATTGTAGACATAACTTTGTGTCGTTTTGAACTAAAAAAATTGGTTGTCTGTAAAGTCGGTTTACGGACGATAGTTTTACGTGATAACGTATTCCGCTCGAATATCATATTTAATATTACATAACCTAAATTTTAGAAGCTGTCAAACTATATTTTTACCGACTCTCTATCGCTTATACTGCGCTCTCGCTTGCACGCACAGGGTCAGGCGGAACGTTACACTTTTTCGTGCGTGCAGCTGATGTTTCATCAATTTATAAGACGTTATCACGTCAAAAAATTTAATAAATTCTAACAAAAACTGTACCTATAGCACAAAATTCATGTTTGAAAAAAATTGTTTCACAAATATATTCGAAATATTCCAAATTGAGTGTATAATTTTCGCTCGTGTCCGATTTTAATGGTGTCAAAAGTAGGATAGACTTTCAATTTGCCGTTGCGGTAACGACTGGTATAATATAAACAAATCGGTTCAGTCATTGTCGAGTGTGACTAGTAAAAACAAACAGACAGACAGGCAATAAATCATCTTGATATGCAAAATAGCCGAAAAATACGCATGAAAACGAAAGTTTCCGTTATTATTTTATTTCTCGATCGACCTCTATATAATATATAAACACATCAGCGCCGCGAATGTCTTTTTCAGTATTAAATGACGTTGATATCTGGATAATGCAATATCATAATCAACACAAATACAGTCTGTTCAATTCAACTTGACGGCTCTCCCTCTTTCGTAAAAATATTAAAGATCGAGTCGCTAACGAATCGTGGAAAGAGGACACCTTGTTTTCTTTTATTTTTTATTACACGCTTTATATTAACTTCACTTGTAAGTTTGTATGTATGTTTGTAAACTCGTTTGGACTACAGCAAGTGGTTTATATAGCGGTATAATATGCCAGCACAGTAAGTACACTGGCTAGCCGTGCGGTCTAAGGCACGGGTCTTCGCTGACGTCAACTCTCGGCATCACGGGTCGTGGGTTCTAGTCCCGTCCACGCACAAAAAAAAATGTTTTTTTTTCGGCAAACTTTTGACAATAAATCGAACTAAAAAGTGGAAAATAAATATAGTTTAAAAAAAACTAAAAAACACGCTTTATATCAACTAAAAAGTGAAAAATAAATATAGTTTAAAAAAAACCTAAAAAACACGCTTTATATCGAACTAAAAAGTAAAAAATATTTTTTTTAAATAAGCTTAAAAAGCGTGGGGCGCTCGATATACGAAAATGGGGAACAAAGCGCCCCACGCTTTTTAAGCTTATTTAAAAAAAAATAGTTTTTACTTTTTAGTTCGATATAAAGCGTGTTTTTTAGTTTTTTTTTAAACTATATTTTTTTTAAATATATCCTTTTAGATTGCAATTGATAATTCCACTAGAATCTGACATCTGAGATTATCTCAACCGCTCTGAAAATATGCCAACTGTATCGGCTAATTGTGTAAAATGCTGCGCTATATTTAATATCCCTGCGGTTGGCAGCACTTGAAGTACAAGTCTCCTGTTTGTCTCACGGGAATGCTCCCGAGTCGAACGGCTCGTGTATTTGAGGCATAACTCTCTGGAAGAACATTTCACATTTCGTGTTGTAGATCTGCTTTTCTGTTAACATATAAACCGAGGTACTTTGAACCCTCCAGTGCTCACGTGGATAGCTGCAATGATCGTACTATTTGAGAACTGAAAAAAACGTCGACTTTCTTCTAATAAATTTTCAATCTTGAGATTTTTTGTTCATTTCATTATCTTGGCTCTGGAACGTATTTAAATATCTTTGCAATAAATAAAATTATCGACCAATTTTTCAGACAATATATAATTAATACATTAACGTTTCGATCCGGAATTGGACCTTCTTTAAAACTGATCTATAAAATATAAAAAAAATATATTTCTTAGATCAGTTCTGAAGAAGGTTCAAATCCAGATCGAAACGTTAATGTATTAATTATATATTTTGTTAATATATCGTCTGAAAAATTGGTCGATAATTTTATTTATTGAAGAGTTCTAATCAGACGCTAATCAAAGATTTAAATATCTATGCACCTTGACTTTGAGAACATATTATCTTCAAATGCCTGCTGAATTGAATCTGCTCAAATCAAAATTAAGTCTTGACAAATATTATAACAAAAAGACTGTATGTCTGTAATGTTGTCACGTTTTTATTCCAAATGTAGAAATCTATTATAATTTCGGAAACAAGACAGATTCCAATACTTTCCTACTATAGAGTTTGGAAACAAAAACCTTTTTTTAATCAAATAATAATAATTAGGTTCAAACTTCGCCGAATGCAACCGTTTCGTCCAGTCGGCCATTCATAGAGATATTTTAAGGTTATGTTTAACAACTTTTAGCCAGACCCGTATAAATCGAGATCTCCGCAGGTTTGGAACCGTGGATTTAGTGCTAAGTTTCTCGGGTGCTTAACGATGCGAAGAAAAACTCGACGAACAAGGAATGTGGGGCGGCGGTTGGGACGAGGAGTGAGAGAGAATGAGGTGGTAGGAACCGGGGTTTGATACATCTCCGCTGCCTATCTATATAATGCTTTCACAAACACACACACACATCTACATTACACGGGGTATTTATAAAGCTGAGTGACGTTCACTCGCTCGCCGTTTCGGGAACTGCAACTGTAACGGGGAAATTTTGAATTGGACTGGGGTGTGCCGTTTGGGTCGAAAAAAAGTGGTAATCCAATAATACCGTTAATACTGTGTGCAGTATATTGTTTGGCTGTCTCATAAAAGCTTTATTCCGTTTTTAATGAAGCTTGCTCATAGAAATAGTATACCTACCTACGTCATTTTTTCTATTCTTAACAACGCAACGTTATTGGATGTCGTTTTGTTTGTTTTTCTTTTACGCCAAAAATTATCTCGAGAAAAAGATATAGGTATATTGGAAACCGCGATATGGACTACTCTATCTGGCGGCGAAACTTACTAACTAACATGTAAGAAACAAGTATATGAATCGTACTGTCAATGAATACTGTTTATCGTGATTTTTTTTACAATAATAATAAAAAAAGTTGATAAATTAATAAATGATTTATTATGGAACCTGCGAAGTTTTCACCTCGTGCAAACACAAATAAAAAATTAGTAAAAGGTTGTAATAGTACCACGTCATTTCAATGCAGATGATTAGTTATTTTACCAAGTAAGTAGGTACTATACTTAGTCTTAGTATTGAAAACTGAATTTATTAATTGAATAGTTATTATTATTAAATAACATTAAGAATTTTGATAGAAAAAAAAATAAAGTTGAAAATACATTTTGACAAATGACTATTGTTAGGTTGGGAACTTACCTGTTGCAATAAAGTAATGTTTCAATAAAATATGTTTGCAACGTTTATTAACACTGCATTGATATAATATCTCTATTTATCACTTTTATTTCTTGTGGATTACTCTTTAAATCGAAAGTTTGTAAACAGAAAGCATTAAAATTAACCTTACTTGAAGGTTCTGTTTCAATTGAATTTTTGCCTAAGTTTATGATATTGCCGGAATTATATATAATCATAATATATTTATTAGTTCTGTGCATTTTTATACAAAATATAGAACAAGTCAGTTCAAATTTAAATTTTAAACACATTAGCATACATGAAATATTAAAAACAATTGGTTGTCTGTAAAGTCGGTTTACGGACGATAGTTTTACGTGATAACGTATTCCGTAATACATAACCTAAATTCTACATATAATAATTATAATAATTCGAATCTATGATATTGCATCTTTCGCTTCAAATTTAGGTTAATTTTATGTATTAAAATACTCACCACCTATAATAATAATTGTTTTAAATTTCTTTCTTTCGTATTTATTTTAAGTCTCAAAGATTAATTGTCATAATATTTTGAAAACAATTGTTTCACTGTTTATATAAAATTCCAAAACCTACTTACAATATTTAAGTATTTTCATACGTCAAACAATTGATTTTTATAATGATAAAATTTGTATGAAAACGATTTTTTCGAGAGATGAGACCTAGCTAAAACGATTTTTTGCCCCCCAAAATCCCTTTTCAGTAAATTTCATCCAAATCGTTAGGGCCGTTTTCGAGAAAAGCACGCACAGGGTCAGGCGGAACGTTAGGAACGTTAGGAACGTAAGGAACGTTAGGAACGTTACACTTTTTCGTGCATGCAGCCGGTGTTTCATCAATTTATAAGATTGGTGATTCATCAATTTATAAGACGTTATCACGTCAAAATCTAAATGTTAAAAGCCTTGAGATCCTTTTGGAAATATTCACTCATTGTATAGAAATTTCTTTGTACTAGCAGTTGTAGAAGATTTTTTTTAATTTATTTTTTGGCAATATTTTTAAGACATCTGGTAACTTATTGTAAATTTTGATTATTGAGTTGTGTGGCCCTTTCATTATCACTGATAAGGTAGTAGCAGTTAGTTTTAAATAATTTTTGTGTCTGGTATTATGTTCATGATAAGTTCTGTTTGTGTTGAGTAAGTCATAGTTACTATGTGCAAATAGGCAGCATTCTAAAATATATAAATCATAAATGGTCAATATTTTTAGTTCCTTGAATAGTGGCCGGCATACGTTCTCCTTCAAGGAAATTTCTTTTTCGCTGATTTGTATCAGCCTAATTACATATTATGCTGACACTTATCATTCTATTGCACTTAAAAAAAATCACAATTGCACTGTTTACTATGTAGTAACCATAGTAACTATGGGAAAAGATACTCCATCGTCGCCATGTTTTTAAAGCTCCACCCATTTGACGAACCCCAATAGGTATATATTTTTTGTAATTTAAAAAGAGTCACTCGAGCGACTGCCGGATTGTCAATTTTAAATCTTGAGACCGAGAAAAAAAAACCGATCCGATTTATTCTGCTTGAAGCGCAGGGCGCAAACCGATTACCGGAACAGAATAGTACAAACGCAGTTGCCAACCGAAACAGAGAGATATAAATTCGTATTCACTGTTTAGGAAATATTTCCATTTCAAATTCGTTTACTGTTAGAAATAAAATTCCCAAGACACTGATCGAAGATAGCGTGGTGTATTCGAAACGCTAATATGTTTAAAGCTAAACTCTCATTCGCCAATCTAGGTTGCGTTTGTGTTTTTGTACAGATGGCGCACTGAAACTTGGCATCGACCGTTCGACATTAATCGCCTCTTTTTGTTTATTCCGCTGCTCCCCGATTCGGGAATTAAACATTTTTATCACCCTTTTTTTACATATTACACCTTGCAGAACAAGAAGTTGATCCATGAGTGTAGAAGGACGAAATGTTTCACTAATTGTAAAAGTATTAGCATTATCGTGGAAGAATTAATAATCGCGCCCGATTAGGGATTAAATGAAAATGGACGCCTGTCCTTTGTCAACATTGGAGCAATCAATTTTAGCAAGCATTATTTCAACGTTTATCATCATTATAATATAATATGATTTACCTACAATGTTAGCAATACAGATCGAGTAGAGTACCTACTGTCACTATGGTCTTCCGTCACTATGGCCATCGGGTTCGAGTCTCATGCGTCACAAAATTTAAGTGAAATTCATGAGATTCAAAATCCGAGGTTTCTTTCAAAAATCGACAATAATGCACGGCTTTCAATCTTTTATTTGTTTTCAACTATAAACTGAGATCTCGTTGATTTTAGTCGAAAACCAATACCATTCTTAAATTTAGTTGTATATCTCGCAAAGCTATGCTGTTACAAACCACTAATTATTATTCAGTTCGCTTAATTTAACGAAAATGTCGTCCGATTGTCAACTCGGCCAACAGGGTTCGATACCGGAGTTTTGTACATAATTTATGTTAAAATTCGTGTTTCACCGGAGTTTAGTAACTCATTAAATACGGATTATCGAAATTCTATAGCTTCGTGCTTAAATAGAGTAAATTACCTTTAAAATTGTTTTCAGTCCAGCCAAGATCGTTGAAACGTTTTTGTTTATTAGATTCGCTTATGATAAACGCTCGCCAACTATGCTCTTACGTTGAGAACTGGTGAAAATATCAAGTGGATTAGCTTGGGTCATTGACTGTTTTTTTCCAACCAAATTTTTAAAACGTTAGTCTTGATATTTTTATAGAGAAAAAAATATTTCAAATAGATTGTTAACCCAATTTCGGATATTTTTGTGGTTTTTATGGCGTTGTAGAGAAAGTGTTGCGCAAAGCTTACTCATGTATATAGACGAGATTAAAAAGACATCTTGATGAGAGAGAAAGAGATAACATCTGTATTTTCTACTCTGTTCGACATGCATATGCAGAAACAAACACAGGCACGAACACACTTACGACATGCGTAGAATGTGTTTCTACAGATTGCGGCCAAATTATTTGGTTGAATTTAATTCTGACTTCCGAACGATTCGGTTGATATTTTTTGTTCTGCGCTGATGGATTTGAGATTTGCAGACAATTGCGGAGAGAAAGTGATTTTTCGACATTTAGTTTGATTCAAATGGTATTTATAGGTATTTGAATTTCTGTCGTTTTTAATTTTTAAGGTAATGACCACAGTTTTTCATGGTTTTCTGCATTAATGCATCTTTTAAATTTTAATCACATCACATCTGCGATATTTTAATTTTTGTACATTTTGAAACAGTCGGTATGTTGCCGGGCGGTCGTACATTTTGTATATGATTAAGCCGGCACTAGTATCTGGGATCCCGGGGACCTGAAGCCCGCAGGATGAGAGAACACCGAATACATAAATCATATTTAAACGGAATTTAACCACTACCACTACAACAGAAACTAAAAAACCAGACATGTCACTGTTTATATATTGTGTATATGTGACGGCCGCAGTTCAAAAACCAAATTTATTGGTCGATCCGATAAACAAGTTGTAGTTTTTGCGATATTTTGAGAATCCACAATTATTACAAGCTTTCGCGACAGGAGATGTGACATCGTTAAGGGTGCAGGTTAGATATTTTTTTTTAAATCGAATAATGAGATTCAAATTATTGATAACAGAGATTGAAAGGGAAAGAGAGACAAAAAAAATTAATATTCAATTTTATTCTCTTAATATCACACTTTCGCGACCGCGTCGTAATTTTTTTATTAGATAAATTTCTACTCTTTTCAATTTTTCTCCCTTGTTTTGCCAATTTATATTGGCAAAATTCATCCAAAGGAACTGGCGACCTGAAATATACAGGATCCGTGATTCGACAAAAAGAAAAGACCTAGTCAGCTTCAACAACCCCCGGCTTAACGTTAAAGAAATATTACGTCTGAAATATGCCGAAGTAAAAGATTGCGAGTTTAATGTAAAATGCAGTAGAGCTGTGTTTGCGCGAATTTCCCGATCGTAAAAATTAAATTATCATCGTTTTAAAAAAGAAAAACTGTAAAAGTTATCGTTGTGTAGTCGGTTCGGCCAAGGGTTGGGGAAAGTGATTTTTATTTGTCGAATTTCTTTGAAAAAAAAAATCATAAGGCGGTACATTCGTCAATCTACTGTTACAGAAAAAATCGTAATGCGTGGTTTCTTCCACTTTAACACCAGATATTTCAGAAAACATTAACTCTGCCTTAATACCTTTATGTACAAAAAATTCTCAAAATAAGTGGTTTGTGGTGGACATCAGTTATAGGTATGCAAGAGCAATGTGCAAGGCAGACAATGATAATAGTAAAAAAACTAGAGTGACCTGTGCGAATTATTCGCACTAAATAAGTATAATAATTATCACTTTACAAAATTATTTTTTAAATATGATTGCAGGTATTCAATTCGTTTCTAATTTTGCACACTGCTTATAACGTTCTTCTTTTTGTTGTATTACAATATGAAGCTCAGATGACAGATCGAAGAAATATTTTACTAAAATTGTCATATAGAGGCGCAAGTAACAAAAGCGTTGAGCTAAGCCGTCAGATGGCATCATGCAGCATTGCTGTGACGTTGTTCAGCGTTGCTCGCTGTTTCAAAATTAAAGCCGTCAGATTGTTCAGCGTTGCTGTTAATTAATTAACTCACAAAAACAAAAGCAATAATAATTTTTTCAGTTGTCGATGTCAGTAGAGCGCAAGCAATTATCTGTAAAATGATATATAATTTATGTGGAGAAATTATGTGGTTTTATCTAAAAAGGGAGGCAAACATCATAACCTTAACGTATTAATATATATGATGATATTCATAATCTAGTACCTAATTGAAAATTTTATTTTTAAGAAAATCGAATTAGTCTGCCACCGCGAATAAAGTTTTAGTAGACTTTTGTACCGAGGGAGCTTTCGTAATAATACCGCATATCAAGCTGCAGAGTGCAGAGCGCGGTGCAAAATGGTCGTTGTTTTTCTTTATTCTGTGTAATATAGTTAACCAAGCCCTGCAGATGTTTTTACGTATTACCGACTGAATTAAATCGGCAATAGAGTTAAAAAAAAAAAAAACAGCAATAATGTATTTGTGTGTAAAACACAAAACTGTACTTTTTACAGTTTTGTTTATTAATGTTGGCCACACTGGCGTTCTTATATTTATTGAAATTATATTTCCAATCTGTTTCCTGGTTTTATGGCGAACGGAAGCCATTTTGTGGAAATATTGGAACAGTGAATGTTGCAAACTTTTCGGCACAACTTTTTCTCTCAACTTTTTACTATTATTGCCAGTTATCTTTTGTTTATGGTTTGCGTTTTGTTTCTTCAGGCGACTGGAAATATGCTTTTCAAAACGGCAGTCATGTATTTATTGCATAATTTATGTCCGAGAAAAAAACACAGAATTAGCATATCTCTCGTTTCTGGTACCATTTCAATAGACACTTATATAATTCCGTGGTGACGAGTCAAAATCGCTTAGGTATAACTTATATCGAATTTTTTCTACGCCTTTGAATTTTCGAAATGTTCCGAATTCGCGGCTTCGGACGATTTAATGTTTGCGTTAAATAGTTAACGCACTAACGGCGTAACCATACGGCAATGAAAAACAAATTATATATTGATCTGTATAAATGTCAATTTTATAAAATTTAGATGTAGATTCACTTGCGTAGTGTATAGTGTAAACGCAACATATTATCACTGTTTATTCATACAGTTTCCGGGCTTAAATCAGGTAAGTGCAGTTTAAACCATAGACACATTACGTTATTAACCGACTTCAAAAAAGGAGGAGGTTCTATGTTCGACTGTATATATTTTTTTCTTTTTTCTTTTTTTTTATGTATGTTCACCGATTTCTCCGTCAATTATGGACCATTTTTCAATTTTTTTTTTTTATTCCAAAGAGTGCACTTCCGAGGTGGTCCCATCCGAACCAAGTCAGGATCTGATGGTGGAATCCGGAGAAATCGAGGGAAACTCCCAAATTTCAAAGGCACGCATACTTGGCCTACCCATTGCAATACTTTATCTAACACTAAAAAGAGAAAAATAAAATATTTTTAACAAAAAAATTGAACCGACTTCAAAATATGCACTAAAAAGTAAAAAATAATTGCGTATTGAAATGTTTTGGTGTCGGTGTCAGCCAAAATTAAATCTATTCCGAGAACTAGAGACATGTAAGATTTAAATTGCTACTTTCGAATTCCGATGTGACACCGACTCCAAAACATTTCAATACGCAATTATTTTTTACTTTTTAGTGCATATTTTGAAGTCGGTTCAATTTTTTTGTTAAAAACATTTTTTTATATATGAAAAATGACAGTTTCGACTTTACCCTTTGCCCTAAACTCTGCCCATATAGCAAATCTCAATAGAATCACTGCAACTTGTTATAGATTTTGCACAAGTGAGTTTCAGTTCTTCAGTGTGTTATGTAAACTAGACAGATAGTGTTTTTAAGGTTGCCAACAGATAGACCTATTTGCTCCGTTCGATTTTCTGACCTAAAAATATTTTTGCATTTTACATTTGAAAACTATCAGAACTTGTAAAAAATTAAAACCGTACCAAAAATAATTTTGAAATTAGCAGTAGATTAAATTTACAACAATGCAATAAGTCTGTACGAGGCAATGATAAAAAATGCACTGTATATTTGTCAATGGGGTGCCATTTTGAAACTGTAAAACAAAAGACGATGTTTATTATATGAAGTTGCAATCTAAATCTCAAGACTTCAAAATGGAAGTGTGAAGTTGTGTTAAGTTTGTTGATAAATCTTCTGTAGTTATGATAGTACGCTGTCAGTGTTTTGTACTGGATGTCCGTCAAACTGTGGGACAAATCCACCCTCACAGAAAGGCGCGATGCTCGTATTTCCTGCTGTTTGTTTTGGTTACGGATACATACGCAGTAAAGTAAATTATATATATATTTATGCAGGCTCGCGTGTTATAGAGATAGCACACCTCATGCAATCCGGCTAGAGTTCTTATCCGGCCCGGATGGCGTATTTTGAGTGATAAATTCGGCACCTCGTCCGCGCCCGCTCTCAATCGTCGGACAGTCAGTAATTTCGCGCAAACATTAGCCGCGTCATAGTATAGTGTGTCTAGTGTAGATTTATGCAGCCACGGAGCGAGACCGCATTATTGTGTACATTTGTATTGTACACTATGTAGTGCCATGTAGTGCATGTAGTGTTTATATAATATGTATCAAAAGGGAGGCCGCGTTATGCTCTCTGTTGCGTGAATTATGTATAGTGTTTGTTCTACGACAACTGGCGGTCACTACCTACACTAGTGTTTATGTAGTGCACATATAGTGTCTGTATTAATGTACAGCGCAGATATTGTTATGGAATAGATCGGGCGAATGAAATATTGACTCGGCGTCGTCTTTATGGTGCGAACAACTCTTCGCTCCATGATCTCCAACGAAACTACAGCACGATTCTAAAGCTCTGTTATTTAACTTGGACACTCGTTACCCGTTTACAATAATTTGTTTTTCGAACAACGTTTAAACGGCGACGACCGAACATTAAAGTCATCGCGCGTTCAACAGTAATAATAATAATAATAATAATAATTTATTCCACGTGAAAAAAAATACATCGTATACAAAAAATCGATTTGGAATTTTCCAACCCTACTTAGCTATTGCCAGTGCTAGGGTTGGATTATTATTGACGGACGCGAGAGTGAGTATATACTTAAAATAAAAAAAAAATTAAAAAAAAAACGAATATAATAATAATAATAGCAAGCAATTGATACGATATTTTTTTTTAAGAAGGTATTGCGGTTAGTTGAGGAGTAGTTCAAGATATTATAAATGACTTCAGACTCTTTTCTGTCGCATAACCACCTGAATATTTTTTTATTAAAAGTTCTAATGTTTCGAATTTGTTTGAATTCAACCGGTATGCTGTTGTATAGTTTTGGACCAAGGAACGCTGTGTGTTTTTGACTGAAAGTTTTCGACATTTTGGGATCTGGATGGGATTTAAGATCAGCGATCTTATACTGTAGGGATTTTGGTAAGCTGCTTGGTTTCCTGGATGCTTATGGAACAAGGATAGAACTGATTTAGCATATGTTTAATATATATATTAAGTACTCTTAGGCTACTAAATAGTTCTATGGATAGTGAGAGACGAGGTTTTTTTAGGATTATTCGTAGGAGAAGTTTTTGAGTAGACATGAGTGGCTTTAATGTAGTTTTGTATGTGCCACCCCAGACGGTAATACCATAACTAATCAAAGACTGACATAGAGCAAAGTACACTTGTCTGAGTGTGTTAATGATAGTGATATCATTTTTTTTTTTAATTTAACACCCTTAACAGTGCGAAACAATATCGCGGATATTAAATTGGACTTACAACAAACGACAAAAAAGCCAGGTCGACTTTAACTTTCACGAATTGTTCCGTCAAAGTAAGTAATACTTGACCACGCTTAATTATAATGTATAGGGTCGCTGACGTAACAAACATGGCCGATCGCCTGTTTCAGATGTTTACGCGTCTGCTTTGCAAATGGCTCGCTGCTTATAAATTGGCACTGTTAGTTGATTGCTGCTGGGTTTAAATCATTGCATAATCGTTGTACGTTAAACTGTCCGTGCTTTGATATACCGTGTCTGTCCAATGAATGCGTCACATATAACATAACCTAACATATTGCGAGCGCCGTTCAACTGTCAACTGCTATTTGTGACTTGTTATATATTCTGTCAATTATTATTAAGCCTTAAGCTCTTTCATCGTTTAAAAGTTTACTTCTTACCTAGCTATTGTTTATTATTACGCAAGACGGCGAGGAGTTTTGGGTGTATTTTTCGGGCACAGACGAGATTATTGTTGGAATCGCTTCGTTTTAGAGTGTAGTTCAACCCCCTAAGTTTGCTTACAAATTGTTGGTGTGCTTGATTTTATAATTGACAATATTAGTGACGAAAATAGTGCTTTTTTCTCTATTTCCTTTAATATCTCCGTTCCTCTTGACTTTTAGTATAGCATATGCATTGAGAAAGTTGTTCCTAAAAAATGAGCACTGGCAGAGGTCGCTAAGTGCAATTGTTAACTTGCAAATAGCCCCGAAAGTTAAAAAAACACGTAGATGGCTGAAAATTCTCAAAAATGATGTCTGAGTTGACTCAAACATGCATGAATAATTTTAGCGTCATCGGTCAATTACTTCTCGAGCAATTAACGATCACTGTTTTTCTGTTTCCTAAATTGCAAATTGCGCCATTTTTTTCACAAACGGTTTTCGCTGGTCGGACCAAGCCAGAAAAATCACAGATCCATTCAACTTTAGTATCCCGTTGGAATTTTTGGAAAAAATTAATTCTAACCGATTTTATAACAATTGAATATTGGAAAAGTTATATGGTTTTATCGTAGGTTTTATACGTTTGTCTAAAATTGGTATCGCTGAAGAAATCGTTATAAAATCGGTTAGAATTAATTTTTTCCAAAAATTCCAACGGGATACTAAAGTTGAATAGATTTGTGATTTTTCTGACTTGGTCCGACCAGCGAAACCCGTTTGTGAAAAAAATGGCGCAATTTGCAATTTTGGAAACAAAAAAAAAGTTATCGTTAATTGCTCGAGAAGTAATTGACCGATGACGCTAAAATTATTCATGCATGTTTGGGTCAACATAGACATAATTTTTGAGAATTTTCAGCCCTCTATGTGCGGTCATTTTTTAGTAAAAAAATATTGAAAAAAACGTGTTTTTTAACTTTCGGGGCTATTTGCAAGTTAACAATTGCACTTAGCGACCTCTGTCAGTGCTCATTTTTTAGGAAATTTCATAAGGAACAACTTTCTCAATGCATATGCTATACTAAAAGTCAAGAGGAACGGAGATATTAAAGGAAATAGAGAAAAAAGCACTATTTTCGTCACTAATTGTCAATTATAAAATCAAGCACACCAATAATTTGTAAGCAAACTTACGGGGTTGAACTACACCCTAAAACGAAGCGATTCCAACAAAAATCTCGCCTGTGCCCGAATAATGCACTTTTTAATGCTTTTACGTCCTCGCCGTCTAGTCTATATAGTCATTAGTGACAAATCACATCAAATTAAATGACATCAATAAGCAGAGGTTATGGGATTCGAACCAACGACAATATGTATATACGGATGAGAGTCCAGCAAAAAACTGATTAGCACTCCTTAAGGACGCCTCGCTGTGAGTTAATTACGGACTGCTGGTTGGCTCGGTGCCTTGGAATATTTTTCGAGTGTTGAAAATTTGCAAATTGTTATTTCAGAGTCGAAAACCGCACTTTTAACAGGAAGCACAAAGGATGTGTTACTTCCCGACTCTTGTAAATATATTATATGGCAGTGGCGTGCATCACAGTTTTAATATTGACTTTTCATAATACACCGCGTTGTCTCTGAACATACGGACGGACAGACATCTAAAACTGTTCTTTTCGGCATGCGGTCACCGCGATATGTTTAAAGCCTTTTCTTCACTATATTCACTCGAAAGTAAAAATGTATCGAGGTTCTCGGAATTAACCTTGAATTTACAGTTATCTGTGACCTCGAGAAAAAATAGCTTATGTTGATTTTTTGCGCTAAGTTGCATGGAATTCATTTCCAAACATAGATTTTGTATCTAGAATGAAATGGCAACTGTTTTTCGCAAGGCTGTTTAGAAAGTATACCCGCCACTTCCACCATTTAGTCGATCGCGTACCCATCGCTTCCACCGCCAATTTATGTTTTCTGCGCGCGCCACTGGCACGGCTCAGAGTCGTTCGTATTATTGTGTGAATATAGGTATATATGTATAAAATCCGACAGTGTTGATGGAAAAACGTAATTAATATAATTTATTCCGCTACACGTCATAGAGCCTTTGTTCGGGGCAGAGCTTCCTTTGAAGTACGCATACAGCGGGGGCGGAGCGCCCGTACACAAACGCACACGAATTCGCGGCACCCTGGAGACACTACCTAGCCACGGAGACTATAATGACTATAGTTTATGATTGTTGCTTTCTATGAGGCTTTTCTTTTTTGAATATTCTATTATGCTCGAAAATTAAAAAAAAGTATTTTTAGAATTCTCAATTAATTTTACTGCCATCAATTGTGAATTAATTATTGAAGTGGCTTTGATGAAATTTGGTACACTATCAATCTCTAATCTTTTTTCATTCAGCTACGTCAAGTATTGACTCTTATCAGTTAAGTCGATAATATTAAAGGCTTTATTTAATAAAGTTTATTATTTTAATTGAAAATGGTCATTAATTTTCAATTTCATTGCTAGTCGCGCGCTCTCTGTAGCTGTGCGTAGCTTCGCGGCCGCCATTCTTGCAATCGTAAAAGCGAGGCTATGTACTACAAGCACTTGTCTCATTGTAGTATGTAATATGTAGATTACCCCGTTCGAGTGTTTCCGGTAGTTCGTTTTCTCTCTCGACCCTCTCCGTTTCTCATTCTCTCTGGGCCTAAACCCAACTGAAACACCGATCATCGTCATATCTGAGGTCACAAAGCGAAATCGCTTTGGGTTTTCTGTTTGTCCGAGCCCTCGCCATATTAGTCCAAGAGACGGCTGCAGAAAATGTGTCGTCATAAGGTGAACGAACGAAAAAATTAGAGATGATAGTTAAGACCATAATTAAAAAAGATCGCTAAGGCTGCCTGCGAAAATCCTGCCGAAACAATGTTTTTTTAATTTGTTTATCAGTTAAATTAAAAAAATTAAAAACGAAAAACACGGTTTTTTCAATATTTCTTTGAATCTTTGAGGTTATGTGAAAATGTTATATTCATAAAAGTTGTAGATCCTTTTAATACCTACAACATTGCCATACAACATTTTTCGATTGGAGGTCAACTTTCGCCGAAATAACGAAAAACCGCGTTTGACCCCTAAAATACACCCCCCACAGCCCTCCGGCCTTTTACGCATTTGCATTTTTGGTTTCTGTATTTCTGACGGCAGTTTCTTCCCTTCCTCATCATTCGTTTTCTGTTATTAATTTTGTCCTTGTCAAAAGCTAACTTCACTGGTCTATTAACTGATAAACAAATTAAAAAAACATTGTTTCGGCAGGATTTTCGCAGGCAACCTTAACGATCTTTCTTAATTATGGTCTTAACTATCATCTCTAATTTTTTCGTTCGTCCACCTTATGACGACACATTTTTAGCAGCCGTCTCTTGGACTATATTAAATAATATGACGTAAAACTTCAAATCAATGACATTGACTTTTTTTCACAATTGCTCTTCATCTCAACTGCACTAGTACTACTTGATGAAATTGTATGTACAGATTATATCGAATACTATAGTCAGATTCAATTTTTAAGCGCCGTGACAGCGTTTTTTTATAAACAAATTAGCTTTTACAAGGGCCGTGTCAAAACACCATCTTAATTTTTTTCTGAAAGAAGGTTTGACATCTATTTTATGCATAAAAATTGGTCTGTCAGCGAAAAAATGTTTTTTACTATGACAGACTTCATAAACAAAAAATTTTATAACAAACTAGCGGCCCTGTACGTGCTTCGCTACGTATAAAGTGAAATAATAAAAAAATTTAATTGGAACATCTATCTATCTATCTATTTTATTAATTGCTAGCTATTTTAAAATATACATGTGCGTATATGTGTGTATGGAAATATATATGACTGCATACGTCAATAAAAAAAAGCGTAAAGTATTCGTGGATAACTGGTCTTTAAAACACTTGCTCTATTTCGAGGGTTCACTCCGGCTGCGCCGTCGTGCTCGAAAAAAAAATAGCGTAAAGTATTCGTGGATAACTGGTCTTTAAAACACTTGCTCTATTTCGAGGGTTCACTCCGGCTGCGCCGTCGTGCTCGAAAAAAAATAGCGTAAAGTATTCGTGGATAACTGGTCTTTCAAACACTTGCTCTATTTCGAGGGTTCACTCCGGCTGCGCCGTCGTGCTTCAAAAAAAATAGCGTAAAGTATTCGTGGATAACTGGTCTTTAAAACACTTGCTCTATTTCGAGAGTTCACTCCGGCTGCGCCGTCGTGCTCGAAAAAAAATAGCGTAAAGTATTCGTGGATAACTGGTCTTTAAAACACTTGCTCTATTTCGAGGGTTCACTCCGGCTGCGCCGTCGTGCTCGAATAAAAAATAGCGTAAAGTATTCGTGGATAACTGGTCTTTAAAACACTTGCTCTATTTCGAGGGTTCACTCCGGCTGCGCCGTCGTGCTCGAAAAAAAATAGCGTAAAGTATTCGTGGATAACTGGTCTTTAAAACACTTGCTCTATTTCGAGGGTTCACTCCGGCTGCGCCGTCGTGCTCGAAAAAAAATAGCGTAAAGTATTCGTGGATAACTGGTCTTTAAAACACTTGCTCTATTTCGAGGGTTTACTCCGGCTGCGCCGTCGTGCTCGAAAAAAAATAGCGTAAAGTATTCGTGGATAACTGGTCTTTCAAACACTTGCCGGTACTTATAAAACTGAGTCGCCGTCATCTTGATCTATGATATTGCATCTTTCGCTTCACATTTAGATTAAAAATTTATTTATTAAATTTATTTATTAAAATTACTCACCTATAATAATAACTGTTTTTAACTTTCTTTCAAATACGTATTTATTTTAAGTCTCACTTGGATAGTAATTAAAGATTAACTGTCATAATATTTTGAAAACAATTGTTTCATTGTTTGTATAAAATTCCAAAACCTACTTACAATATTTAAGTATTTTCATACGTCAAAAAATTGATTTTTAAAAAATGCCACTTTCGTTGTAATTTTATAACTCAAGAACGGGCTCACCTCTCCAAACCAAATTTTTATGCTTTGTTCGGACTATTTAGTAGATGGTTTGTGTGAAGTTTGCACAAAATCGGTCGAGCGGTTCTTCA
This sequence comes from Xanthostigma xanthostigma, assembly GCA_963575645.1. NCBI lineage: Eukaryota > Metazoa > Arthropoda > Insecta > Raphidioptera > Raphidiidae > Xanthostigma > Xanthostigma xanthostigma. The sequence goes on from OY754474.1 coordinate 12,120,487, forward strand.
TTTATCACATTTTTTATATATCTTGGCATTGATTTTTATAGATATTTGTTACAAAAAATGTGATAAATGAAGAACCGCTCCACCGATTTTGTGCAAACTTCACATAAACCATCTACTAAATAGTCCGAACAAAGCCTAAAAATTTGGTTTGGATAGGTGAGCCCGTTCTTGAGTTATAAAATTACAACGAAAAGTGGCATCTATATCCATAAAAATCAAAATGCCACTTTTCGTTGTAATTTTATAACTCAAGAACGGGCTCACCTATCCAAACCAAACTTTTAGGCTTTGTTCGGACTATTTAGTAGATGGTTTATGTGAAGTTTGCACAAAATCGGTTGAGCGGTTTTTCATTTATCACATTTTTTGTAACAAATATGTCTAAAAACCAATGCCACTTTTCGTTGTAATTTTATAACTCAAGAACGGGCCCACCTATCCAAACTAAATTTTTAGGCTTTGTTCGGACTATTTAGTAGATGGTTTATGTGAAGTTTGCACAAAATCGGTCGAGCGGTTCTTCATTTATCACATTTTTTTTATATCTTGGCATTGATTTTTATAGATATTTGTTACAAAAAATGTGATAAATGAAGAACCGCTCGACCGATTTTGTGCAAACTTCACATAAACCATCTACTAAATAGTCCGAACAAAGCCTCAAAATTTGGTTTGGATAGGTGAGCCCGTTCTTGAGTTATAAAATTACAACGAAAAGTGGCATTGATTTTTATATATATAGATGAAGTCTGACCAATTTATTAACAAAAATTGTCAGCCAGACCAGTTGTATTAGATAGAAGAGATCTTAAACTTTATTTAAAAAAAAATTCAAGGAGGTGTTATGAAATGTATTTTCATAAAAAAAAATAGTTTATAACAAATGAAGTCTGGCTAGCTTATTAACAAAAATTGTCAGCCAGACCAATTTTTTCAAAAATGGTACATTATTTACTACAAATTGTATAAAATTCAAGCAGGTGTTTTGGAAAGTAAAATCATGTTTTTCTTTTAAATTTCAAAAATTCATAAAAAATAACAATTAACAAATTTTTACTTGTCTGGCGGGCATAACATGTTTCTGACATGTTTTTCAGCCATTTTCACTTTATAATTTTGAGGTGTTCTTTGGGGTAACTTTTTGTATCATGGGAGCTTAAAGTACTATTAGAAGTGAAGTTTGATACACAGTTTTAATGAGTTTTTACAGTCATACGAGTCGCAATATCATTGCGCTCGAGTGCATCGTGTGACGTTTCAAATGAAAGAACTCGCTGTGAGAGAGTCTTGAAGTTCTCAAATAAACTCTCTTCTCGCGAGGTCGGCTCGCACTTGACAGTTCGTTTTAAAGCCGGTTAAAATAATATGCGACATAAGTGACTTTGCCTTGTGACCGTTGATGTTAAGCGGTGTTTCTTACACAAGAATGGATGATACAAGAGTTATGTAATCCAATAGCTGTCAACTTCACCTCTGTTCTTTTGATGCATACTTTTTAATAATTCTGTTAAAGCTTTTGCATGCGTGGCGATCGCTATCCGTTTATACAGGCGGTCGTCGCTTCAGTATACAATGTGTCGCAAATTATTAACCGAAAAAATTAAAGAGAGAAATTAATTTTGACGCATAAATTTTTTTCGAACAGTATATCTGCAAAATGTTACTTAAACGTCGGTTAGATAAATTGTACCTTCAGTTCATAAAAGAGAAAGAAATCAATCTATATTAATATATAAAGCTGAAGAGTTTGTTTGTTTGTTTGAACGCGCTAATCTCAGAAACTACTGGTTCGAATTGAAAAAAAAATTTTTTTGTTGGATAGCCCATTTATCGAGGAAGGCTATAGGCTATATAATATTACGCTACGACCAATTGGAGCGGAACATAAATGAAAAATGTTGCAAGATGCATCTCAAAATTAGTCCGTCCGACAAATATTATCAGGTGAAATGCCTTAACTATATATTGCAATATTAGCGCGCCAAGAGTACAAGCCAGGATAGCTCAGTCGGTAGAGTGTAAGACTCTTAATGCCAGGGTCTAGGGTTCAAGCCCCACGTCGGCGAATACATTCTTTTTTTTTTTTTTATTTTCTACATTGCTTTCTTCTAAGGCTTACATTTTTTTTGTTTAAATTTTATTACAACTAATTAAAATTAAATAAATCTAATTAATAGCTCATTTGAAAACTGTTGCAACTATAGGCACCTATATAAAAATAATTTTCCTACAGTGTTTTCAATTAAATATTCATTATATAAAAAGAAATTTATTACTTAAAAAAAGTATAAATACGTCGCTTTTTAACGACAAAAACTTTTGAACGGTAACGCCGATCATTATGAAGTTTGGACACAACATTCATTTCGGTAAACTAAGATGAATGTGCGTACTCATGTCCCTTCCTTCCCTATTCGTTCTTTTGCACCCGGGTGAAACCGGGCGGGACCGCTAGTAAGTTAATAAATAAATAAACAATACTGCGGTTTTATCAGTCTAGGATCTAAAAATAATTGATATAAAATTAATTTAAAATAAACAAAACTAAATACCTATCACAAAAATGACCAGTCATTGGAGTTGAAGGACGGGGCAGATCACCGGCCGACCAGTTCACAAAATTTTCAGCTTTTACTGTGAAGAGTTTGTTTGCTTTGATGAATTTTTTTTCACATTTGTATTTTATTTTTCTGCAGCAGAGTCGTGAGCTATAATGTTTTCCACTTGTATAAAAGTAAATTTTAATTTTGCCAGAGTGTAAAGTTTTTTTAATGACAAATATAAAATGAGTCGTTCTTTTAAACGGCGCGATCCACTCCAAATGTCGTCCTTATGCGACGGTCGCTTAAGGTAGAAACACACGCTCGATTTTATGAACACGAATAAAATATTTACATTTTATCCGATCGTGTCTTGTGTACAGTTTTCCGGGAAATTATTTAGCGTTGTCGCGTATTTTTAACATTTTACTTCTATTCACTAGTTGAGTTGCTATGTCCCCTTCGTGCGAGCGGGCATCGATGACACACGTTTTTTTATTCTCTGTTCTTTTAAGGCGCTCCCATGTCTAAGCGAACGTGATCGTAGGCAAAATTTGCACACCTATATAAAAGTCAACGCATGTCTGCTGTTCAACAGATTTGCATATTTGGGAAAAGTTTTAGGCAATATTTAATACTAGCGGTCCCGCCCGGTTTCACCCGGGTGCAAAAGAACGAATGGGGAAGGAAGGGACATGAGTACGCACATTCATCTTAGTTTACCGAGATGAATGTTGTGTCCAAACTTCATAATGATCGGCGTTACCGGTCAAAAGTTTTTGTCGTTAAAAAGCAGTATTTTTTTAAGTAATAAATTTCTTTTAATATAATAAATATTTAATCGAAAACACTGTAGGAAAATTATTTTTATATAGGTGCCTATAGTTGTAACAGTTTTCAAATAAGCTATTAATTAGATTTATTTAATTTTAATTAGTCGTAATAAAATTTTAAAAAATTGAAATGTAAGCTTTGAAGAAAGCAATGTAGAAAATAAAAAAAAAATAAAATTATATTCGCCGACGTGTGGCTTGAACCCTAGACCCTGGCATTAAGAGTATTACACTCTACCGACTGAGCTATCCGAGCTTGTGCTCTGACGCGCTAATATTGCAATATTTAGTTAAGGCATTCCACCTGATAATATATTTTGTCGGAAAGACTAATTTTGAGATACATCTTGCAACATTTTTCATTTATGTTCCGCTCCAGTTGGTCGTAGCGTAATATTAAATGGGCTATCCAACAAAAAATTTTGTTTTCAATTCGGACCAGTATTTTCTGAGATTAGCGCGTTCAAACAAACAAACAAACTCTTCAGCTTTATATATTATATTTAATATGGCTGTCATTTCCGAGCGACCCTAGGTATTGCGACTAGTTGGGCTAGTCGGCGCATCCCGTACACGAAACAAATAAAAACACGACTTCTCTGCAGGTTTTGTGACGTATTAACTGGGAAATTATCATCGTCTGAAAAGTTCTCTTATGTGGCAGTTAAATTTTCTTCTCTAGGAGAGAATTTTATATTCAGGACATAATATAAAACACAGTTAAATAAGAAAGTTTTTAAACACGCTGTTTGTAACAATGCCATTTAAATTCTAGACTAACAGTCGATCCACCGTGAACGCGATAGTTGCACAACTAAAGAATATATTGGCCAATTGCTAACTAGAAGGCTCGAGTTGATAAAAACAAGTGACGTATTTAGTACGATAATTTCGAGAAATTATGCCATCGCAGACTTTTTTATACGTTTTGAAGTTTCTGTAATTTTGAAAGAATGTATATATATTATGAAAACGCCGAGTGCGATGGATTGAACTAGTTTCGTGCTCTTTAGTTATTTCAGATTAAACCAAAGTTTTTAAGATAACTAAAAATTAACATGGCTTCCTCAGTTCTAGATGTAGTCTGATTTATTTATGAAGCTGATATAATTATTTTTCCGCCACGGCACCACGCTCTCTATACCTAGTGCGGCACCGTGGGTGTAAAACCCTTGGTGGCGAGTCGGAAAGCAGGGTCGTTGCATAAATCCAAAGAATTTAATATACTCTTTAATAAAATCGTTGTGCGGAATCGAAACAGCTCGACCCTTAAGAACCGACAAACGATCAGTGATAAAATAAAAAAACTACTGAGTGATATTTGTCTCGATTTTTAACCCGTCTGCTATGGCTCGTTCCAAACGCTTGCTAACAATGTTTATTGACGTAAGGATGTTAACAGATGTCGTTTATTTGAGCTCTACTTTTTGTTTAGATCCCTTTTAGTAGCTCTCATTTACTCAGGGCTGAGTTAGCTAACATTCACACTCTTTACCTATATATTTATCTCATTCTTCATGCGCATATCGTTATTGTATTTTATTTTGATGCGGGAGACTGGATAGTCGGAGAGACCGCATTTGCGGAATTTTTGTCTGTATGTCTAATATTGTTGTTTATAACAGGTAGTGTACTTTAGAACGGCTGGGTCGATTTTAAAGAATTTTGGCAACATAAAAAATTAGGAATTTAAGCAGAGCTCAGGCCAACTCGTCGGTTGATAATTTTTAGAATATTAAAGTCGCTATCCTTCGAAGAAATCTTTTGATCTATAGGTACATCCTTGAGACCGCCTATTATATTCCGCCGGTATATTTTCCAACGCGCAGGCGATCTATCAGTGTAGACAAGCTGTCGCGGTCAATCAAACCTAGCTATGATTGAGTGTTGAACGCCCTTCTTCCAAACTTCACTTTTGCTACTCGCGCACAGAGAGCACTCGATCGAGAATGATGACAAGTACCGAACTGGAAGCGGATACTCGGCCATGCAGGATTTCTCAAAGAAAATTGAGTGTGGAAAAAAAACTTTTTAACAAAAAAATTAAACCGCCGAAAAACTGAAAAGCAAAAAATAATAAATCTTTTTATTTAACTAAGTTCTATCTAAGTAGTTGAACGTATGTGACAGTCTAGTATATCTAAGTAATTTTGAGTCAGCGTCAACAATCCTTCGCCAGAAATCTCCGAGCGTTCACGAAGTTAATGTCAGCGACAGAGCAACCCGGACGGGCACACACTGAGGGCACACGTATTTGCGAGTGATCGTGTGGAGAGCGCATGTTTGGAATGTTAATGTTTATCGCTGGAGATTTCACGTATCATTGTTAATTTGATTTGGTTATTTCGTTTAGTGATCTTTATTCATTGATTGTTTGACGCCGAGTCAAAATTACTTAGATATACTAGACTGTCACATACGTTCAACTACTTAGATAGAACTTAGTTAAATAAAAAGATTTATTATTTTTTGCTTTTCAGTTTTTCGGCGGTTTAATTTTTTTGTTAAAATGTTTTATTTTATAATTTTTTGTGGCAATATAATTTATAATTGTAATACACAACTCAGCATGAAAATCTGCGAGTGAACAATAAATCACCCCTAGGGTAGGAATTTTTTTTTCAAATTTATATGAGACCAACTTCGAGGTATACCCTATCCAATAAAAAAAATAATTATTAAAATCGGACTACTGTGTAAAAAGTTATGCGTGGTCATACATTACAAACTGTGAGTGAACAATCAATAATCCCGTTTTCCTACCCTTAGGGTTAAATTTTTTTTTCCAAATTTATGTGGGACCAACTTCGAAGTATACCTTTTCCAATAAAAAAAGATTTATCAAAATTGGACTACTCTGTAAAAAGTTAGGTGTGGTCATACATTACAATCAGTGAGTGAACAATCATCCCTTGTTTTCCTACCATTAGGGTTGGAATTTTTTTACCAAATTTATATGGAACCAACTTCGGGGTATACCCTTTCAAATAAAAAAAAACATTGGTTGTCTGTAAAGTCGGTTTACGGACGATAGTTTTACGTGATAACGTATTCCGTAATACATAACCTAAACCTCCCAAAATTTGGTTTCAATCCGCTTATCCTTGGTGTCGGAATGATAAGAAATGTCAAAAGTGACGTTTGCAACTGTCAAAGTATTATGTTCTAATAATAATTAGTTATTCCAATACTTAACTTAGAAGGCGTTGCATTTCACAAAATACTAATGTCAAAAAATTGAATTAAACATTAGAAATGCAGCCGTTTTCATGTTAAGACAAGACATACGTTATTTTCTAATTTCCATGTACGGCAAACAAAGACGACCGACCGCGTCGCGCCATGCATTAGACAACATTGCATTTATACAGCTATTTTTCTATATAAATTTGTATAAAAAAACTGTTTAGGCAAATTCTGTTATACGAAATCTATGTAAAATGTTCTCCTCTTTCGTTTGGTTTCAAACCGATCTGATTTAAATTGAGCGAGAAATTAGCAAAAAGCACGCACAGGGTCAGGCGGAACGTTACGCGTTACGAACGTTAGGATTTTAGGAACGTTACACTTTTTCGTGCATGCAGCCGGTGTTTTATGAATTTATAAGATTGGTGATTCATCAATTTATAAGACGTTATCACGTCAAAATAATTATCAAAATCGGACTACTCTGTAAAACATTATTCGTGGTCAGACATAAATAAAAAAAAAAAATATATGTATACTCGTCGACTTGAGAACCTCCTCCGTTTTTGTTTTTCGTCGGTTAAAAATATGTTTGCACGTTTTCGAAAAAAGTAAAAAAGAAATCGGAAAATAAAACAACATTATTTTATAGATGTGACAAAACTGTCACGTAGTATATCTCGCGCGTAATGATATTGCGGCTCGTGTGACTGTTAAAACTCGCTTTCGCTCGCGTAAGTAACCCTCGTATGTGACGATTATACCTACTGCATATCGAAAATGTGTCCCGGGTGGTAAACGGTGCCAGCACGTTATGTAATAATTTTTACCATTCCAACCCACAAGTGGGGAATGGTACTAGTTTAGGTCAAAAATCACTATTCAAAAATTTTACAATATCTTTCCGTTTTGAGGTCCCCTGAATCCAAAAAACATATTTTTGGAAAATCTCTGTGCATCTGTTAGTCTGTGAACACGATACAGGTCAAACGGATGAGCGGATCGAAACCAAATTTTTGGAGGATGTTTGGTATGCAAATATGAAGAGCCCTATTGTTTTTGGGGAAAATCGGCGCATGCGCAGAAGAGATATTTGCTATAACGGTGTTTTTTGTATAATAATGGCATACTTTTCATAACGGATTATTATTTTATTTATTTTTTCAAGAAAGTTTTGTTAAAAAATTTTTTTTCTAAACTTTATAGTTTCAGGAATATTTTGAAAATAAAAAAAATAAGCTGCTCTTTTGTTTTATGGATCTGTCAGAAATAAACTAGTTCGGCATGTTTTGATTAATATTTACATGACGTGGAACATATTATGTAGGTAACCATGGCAACGATTAGCAAATATCATATTGAATACTAGCCATTACCCGCGTCACCTCACGCGATATAAGATATTGTATTTTCTTTATTTTAATCAAATGTCAACATTTTTTAAGTTGGAATGATCCCGTCGCCCAATTAGCTGGAATTTTTTATCTTATTTTAAATTCCATAATAGAAGGTTGAAAACTCTAATTTCAATAGAATTAAAAACCTCCCACTCAAATATGTTTGCGTATAGCTTGTTTTATATTTCACGAAGTCGGTTCCAAATATTGACGGTTTCCGTCATCGCTACGATTCCTTGGGGGGAGGGGGGGTGGTTTATAAGACCACGTGTGTAGAGTGACTGCCGCGACTTCAGCGTGAATCAGTGAAGGTGGTGGGGGGGAGCGGTCGTTGCTAATGCGGTATACTTTAGCAGTGCTTTAGTCGAAAAGCTCAAACAGTGTTTACCCAATACAAATAAAGGCGGATGTGCATTTTCACAAAATAATGTGTCTTTTGCTTTGAACGTGTCCAAAGCAGATGACGTTGACTAGACTGGAGATGGTTCGGTGCTGCCAATGTAGAGAGAGCGTTCATCACAAATATTTGGATAACAATACGGTCGGCTTTCAATGAGAACGTCGTTCTTATATTATATTTGATAAATGAAACATATTAGCCCAAGAGCTAGCTACGGAAATAGGTTTGCAATTTATAGAGCAACGAAATCCATCTAGTTAGTGTGCCATACTATCATTATTAATTAATTCGGGCGCCTGGCAGCTGTTCAGCGGTGGGTGTGAGAGTGGATGGGCAACAAAGGGGTTGTAAAATCATTTGAAGGTGTGCAATTTATAAAGCTCTGTGTTTGGTGTGATATTATAGCTAATTATGTATTTAATTCGAATATAACAATGCCAGGCGTTTTAATTGGGGGAAAAGTTCTTAAAAAAATAAATAAAAACACTAAAACTTGAATATTAACAATTCGTAATAAATTGTTTCTCAAGATGTAATGAGAATAATGATTTTTTCAGAATTAATAACAACATTCATTTTTCCTGCGTAGCTAAGGAAAACTAATTTTGACAAAAATCACATAAGAGTGAGAGAGAGAATTAATGTGGGCGGGGGTAGCGCAGACGTCGCGTGCAACCCGGGCGGCGCGAGTTGGAGCCAGCTGCTCTTTGTCGTCGCCTGGCGGGATGATCGACTGAATATTCGCACCTGTATTTTTGCACACACGATTCTGAAGGTCCACTCTAATGAAAAAGTATAGGCCCAGTCCTCTATAAATGAGACGACTTTGGCACTTTTTCCCGCACCTTGGATGTTACCTGGCACTACTTTTCCCCCAATTAAAATGCCTGGCAATCTTATATTCGAATTAAATACATAATGAGCTATAATATCACACCAAACACAGAGTTCTATAAATTGCACACCTTCAATTGATTTTACAACCCTTTTGTTGCCCATCCACTCTCACACCCACCGCTGAACAGCTACCAGGCGCCCGAATTAATTAATAATGATAGTATGGCACACTAACTACAAGGATTTCGTTGCTCTATAAATTGCAAACCTATTTCCGTAGCTAGCTCTCCGTCTATATACAACATTGCTGTAAATAATTCATATAAACATAATAAAATAAATTTAGTTTATTCTGTGTATATATAAATTTTATTTAACATATCTATTTTAAAATACATGAATATTTACATACCTATTTTTATCATAATATACAAGAAGTATTTTAAAAACAAATAAAAATCCTATTTTTTTATTTTTTCAAATCGAAAACACTGTCTTACTACAGCAGGTAGCGCAGTTTTTTCACTACTGCACTCTGTACACGTTTGCGGTAAGGTTTCTCCCGAGAATGTACATTTTTTTTAATTTCGACATTTGTGCCTATCCAGTACATATTTGGTACTGTACCATTTGCAGCACACCTGACACCTGAACGGCTTGATCTTGCCCTTGACCTCTGCCTCGTGTTGCAGGCGATGGTTCGAAAAACCGGAATGGCTGCTGAACGTCTTCTGACATATTTGACAGCTATAAGGTCGCTCCCCAGTATGCACGCGTCTGAAATAAGTTATCGCTGATTATAATTCTTATATGATAGGATAGCAATGTCAGCGATGAACGCATTCAAATATTGTTTTAAAGAAAGTAAAATTTCACATATTAAGTATTTTTATGAATTAATTTGAACTCGTTTCATCGATGCGTTAAATCATATACCCTTTCGCTAAAGAAGTCTCGCTTCAAAAACAAACAAATGTTTTAAAAATACTCTCTCCTAATGTATTCTCATAAAAAATTGGTTGTCTGTAAAGTCGGTTTACGGACGATAGTTTTACGTGATAACTTATTCCGCTCGAATATCATATTTAATAATACATAACCTAAATTTTAGTAGCTGTCAAACTATATTTTTACCGACTCTCTATCACTTATACTGCGCTTTCGCTTGCACGCACAGGTTCAGGCGGAACGTTACACTTTTTCGTGCGTGCAGCTGGTGTTTCATCAATTTATAAGACGTTATCACGTCAAAACGAAATTACAGACAAAGAGATCCCGTCGACAGAAGAGCTACGCTATACCTGTGACTTTTCTTGGCGTTTAGCTCAGTGAATCGTTTGCAGCAAAACTCGCACTCATAGGGTTTCTCCCCAGTATGGATGCGGCGATGGTTGGTCATGTTGTGAATAAGAGCAAAGGTTTTGCCGCAATGTTCGCACTTGTGAGGTCGCTCCCCCGTATGTACAAGTTTATGGTTCGTCAGATGAATTTTCTGGCCGAAACCGCGACCGCAAATGTCGCAGCTGTACGGTTTGTATCTGGAAAAATACAGATTTCGATATAATATTAATTCTGGTGTTCCTTTTAATTGGGTCTCTTTCTCAAATCCCCGCGTTTTTCTAGTGTAAAAGAAAAATCGCTTTGAAAATAAACATGACTGATTTGTTTTGAGTTATTTAAAATTAGTTAGGTATCCGAGCATTGTCGTTATTGCACTGCGGGAGTGTTAATATACGAAATTTAATTTAAATCGTACCCATTGTGCCAGTGTTTGTGTTTCAGCAGTCCGCTGGTGCCGGTAAAAGTCTTGTCGCACAGTTCGCAAGCGTAAGTTTTTGCCTTGCCTTTCTTCCGCCATTTTCTCCCCGACGTTTCCTTCACGAAATTCAAACGTTCATCTTCGTAAGCCAGTTCAAAATTTTCTTCGTTATTATCTTCGTCCAGCTCTTCTTTGATTTTTACTTGAAGTAGGTTCGGATCTTTGATGTCTAGCGAATTGTCGTCGTCATCTGATATTGCCTCCTTTTTAACTTCGTCATCGATCTCTTGCATTGACGGCGTTAAGAAGGTGCTGACGTCACAAAACACGAAATTCGGATCGTCCGGAGAACTGTCTTCTTCGGCCCCGTCGTATCGTAGCTCGCCGAAACGGCTTTCAAGGACGCGGTCCGATTCGAGGACCTGATTCTGGAATTTTCGAACGCTTTCAAGAGCGCCATGACACATTTCGCATATGAAAGGCGGTTTTCCATCTAAATTCGATATCTGAAACAAGTTATACCTAATTATTATTATTCTTTTAATTCGGCCAAAAGGCATAGCCTATACTTCGGGTACAAATCGTGTGCCAATCAAAATCAGTCCTGCAGTTGTCAAACTGAAACTACACATGTCTTCTTTTTAACCATTAGAGCTACTATATTATCTTTTCAATGTTTATTTGTCTAATAAAATATAAAGCCCTAGGCACTGTGTCTAGTAGATAGGCAGGCTCTGAAAATAAACTGGGTCATCGAATGTCAAATTGTTAATCAGCTGATAGACTACTTACATGAACGGGAGCGCATGCGATGAGAGCGTCCGCTATTATACACCCCAGCCTGCTTGATTCAGTGAAAATATTAAGCAGATCGACGTTTCGCGAAAGACACACGCGACACGTGCTGAGCGATTCATTTTCTTGATCCGCTAATGAGTCCATTTTGTCGAAATGCGGCGCAACAAAAACACAACAAGCACAGTTAAACGTTTCATCACAGCTTCGACCATAGAGTAATGAATTGTTCGATAAAATAATACTATACATGCCCGTGAACTTTAGATAAACGAAACGTAGATGTGCTAAAGTCGAGTTACCATAGAAAACCAACGCAGCGTCGCTGACTTCCAGGGCCCTCGCGCCCCAGAGTGCGATGTGTGCGATGCACGCGGGCGGCACATTCAAGGGGCGGCAAATGGCCTAGTTGAGTTATGTTTTTTGTACTGATATTATATCAATTTTATTTGCATACTCAAGCCTGTGTGAAAATTCTTACGAGTAGTTATTTATTTTTTAATGAAATTTGAATTCGAAATATTTCGCGAGCAGTTTTCGATTCGATAGTTAATTCACATCAGCACGTAGACAGTGTGCCCCTATCGGGAGACTCCCGCATATGTTTATATCTTGAATTTTCCTGTCGATTCCTGCAAGAGTGCGAGTGAAGTAAAGTATTTTTCATTCAACAAATACTTTTTTATGAATGTGAAAATGCTTAGTTCATTGCGTTTATAATTTAAGTGCAGATCAGATTGAATTATTTTTATAATTTTAAGTAAGTGAAAACAATTTTATAAGTTTGTTAAAACTTCATGTTTCTTTTATTTGTGTAAATGTTTGAGTTATTTTACATATAACAATGTTTAAATAATTTTTGTTACAGTTTATTTAAATTTATAAGAAATAAAGTTTCTATTAATTGCACTTACAGTATTAGTTATTTAGGATTTTTAACGTTTTTCAATTTGACATATCGTCTAGTGAGTTTATCCCCAATAAGGAGCGTCAATTATGAATCCGCACGCGGGCGGCGTGAGGCCTTACGAGGGCCCTGTTGACTTCCCTTTTGTACTGACGTGAATTTAAGTTATAACTATAAATTCCGTTTTGATTCTGCTATGCAAATCAAAGCTCCACGATTTTTAGGTACGTACAGAACCATTGAAATCTTTGATTAACGTCTGATTAGAACTCTTCAATAAATAAAATTATCGACCAATTTTTCAGACAATATATTAACAAAAAATATAATTAATACATTAACGTTTCTGAAAAAAATCCAAATCCAGATCGAAACGTTAATGTATTAATTATATTTTTTGTTAATATATTGTCTGAAAAATTGGTCGATAATTTTATTTATTAACGTACAGAACCATTTGCGCCTACGTATTTCGGGAAGCCGTCTGTATGCACGGAGCTCGAGCTCCGCGTGCAGTCTCCGTTGGGCCGCCCATCGATATTTTAGGGTTCGCCAGAGAGAAAGAGAGAGAGAGATTGCAGATTATAGACGTTCAACAAATAAGGTCATAAATCTGACGATGTATTATTTCGCAGCTTGAATTTGAAGCTGTTTATGTTTCCTGAAAAACTGTCCTGGAGGGAGCGTCATGCAAAATAATATTATACTATATAGAGAATCCTTGAGTTAAAGCGGACATTGTTTAACACGCGGCTTAGAAGTTGATTATTTATCTGCTAAGTTATCTCTTGTAGTTCCGCCAAAACTTTACACCGCTTGATTCTGAATCGCTCAGATTTAAGAACAATCGACTCACTTCCTGAACGATTTATATCTTGCCGTTAAGGGAATCCATTTCCACATTTAATAATTATCAGAACGGGTCACATTATTCCTCATTCGTCAATTTTAAACAGCCTAGGTTGTGCATAACAATGTTTTGACACTGTCACGTCAAACCTATAACCTAACTGCACACGTGCAGTATATTATATAACAACAGGCTGTCAATAGCAGCACACTACGCTCTAAACTGACTGGAGCCCTCGGGCATTCCGTATCACTCGTGTAAAAGATCTAAACAGAGCACATTCGCTAACAGTGCAGCCGTACAACATTAAGAAAATATTATACTTTTCCGATTTGTTTTAAAATTTGACTTGAATGAAAGGTAAATAGTGTTGCGTGTTTACCCCACAGCGATGCGCCTATGAGAGTTTCTAGAAAAGTCTACACAATACTCGAAGGTCAACAGACAAACAATGAAAGCAGGTAACGGACATCTGACCGTTAGAGACTCCCACGCATATAAAGGCAAGCAACAATGGATGCAGGTAGTCAGCACCAGATCTTAGAGACTCGCACGCATGGAGAAGAGAGGAAATCTAGATTCGAACTTTCTGGTAACATAGACCGAAAACTATAAAAAGGCGAACAGAGGAAGGAAGCGAGGTCAGTTAGTTATTGGAGCTGTACGTGTGTTGACACAGTACTCTGGCATTACGACATAAATCTGTGGAAATAAATGTAAGTAACTCTAGTGAGTGGTTTTAAATAAATTATAGTGAATAGACAATTGCGCTGATAAACTCTGTGTTGTGTTCCTGTGTGTTTGAATAGACAAGTGCGCTGATAAACTCTGTGTTGTGTTTCTGTGTGTTGTTAATATTTCTTTGAACATAATTTATTGACTCTTTATTCTCTGTTACTTAGTCTTTTATTTTATAATCTAGAACTATTATAGTTTTATTTCTGTTAACGTTATACGCTTTCGTTTGTGTTTTTTTATTGTTGTTAAACGGTTAATATTGTAAATAAATAAATTCCGCCACGGACTACAGCAGTTTTGTTATAATAGCATAATTTGAAATAATTTAGCCGTCTCTAATGCTGGTGTTTTATGCCGTCGTTGAAATGGAAAATGTACAATATAATGAAGCGTTAAATTTTAAAAATTCATTTAAATGATTAGTTATGGAGGTACTGCTGCTTGCAGCCGGCAAGCAGCGCATTGGGAATTAACGTACCTATAATACTTGCTGCGTTAGTAGGGTAGGTATAACAGTGTATAGGCATGTATACAGAATATCCTGTAATGACAGCAATTTACACAGAATCAGAATTTTAAGTGGCTCTTTAAACTCCACTTGTAATCGGCCATGTAAAATATGCTCGAAATCGCACCCCCACAAGCGTAGATCTCTTTCATTCCCCGCGCGCCGTGGCACCCCGTTCAGCGTATCAATGACGCTCGTAGTACGCTACTGTTAGGCGTCTGTCAAAATTTTAAAAAAAGAAACCCGCATAAACTCATCGGGGAAGTGAAACTTCTTTATAGTTACGAACTCGTTTAGTTGATCAGTTATACATTTTGCATTACCGAGGTTGCTCTTACGTTTCTACTTTGATTTTAATAAAAAAATTATAACTGCTAAAAGTGAATTTTGCCTCCCCGCTTGCAGATTGGGGGAGGTGCATGCGGGTACTAAACGCATATTTTTATTTGTAAATAACGAAAATTATGGAACAACAGCTCGGCGTCGGTGGCTTCAGTTGTCTGACTAGAAAAGCAGCGGTACCGAAGCCGCGTTGGCCATTCCGCTTGCTTGCCTATAATTATCGAGTAATTAAAGACCGTAAATTGCGTACGAGTTTAATCCACGTTCGAGCGATTAAATATGTGCCGGCGGCGTCTCTTTCCCGGCGGCCGCACCGTTTTCATTCGGTTAATTATGAACGATATGCCGGGGACTACCCGATGTCCGATTCTTCTTCGCCGCGTTGCAAAACAACCGACATTTCATTCGGAACGTGCACTGCCAATTAGTTATTATGATTCGAATCAGTGTGATTGACAGCAAACATAATATAGAATTTCGTATAATTACATTTAATAATATATATAAATAGTTGGCAAAACCAAAAGTGCACATCCCGCAAGTTTTCCACTGTACATATTATAGGTAATGAAAAAAAATTGAGAAAATAGATTTAAAAAAAAACCAATTAAAAAAATAGAAAAAAAAATAAAAACAAAATGGAGTAGAAAAAAAATGGAATAGAAAAAAAACATTACTTGTGTCAACGGGAATCGAACCCGGCACCTTGCTATGGACCAATATTCAAAGCAATGGCACATCAATCCGGTGTCGGAGAGGCAACCGGATGGCGAGTGGTAATCTGGGCCTATGAGTGGTGCAGAACCCCCTGGCAGCGGCCAAAGTGACCCCAAATGGACGGGGGCGGCGATATGGGGGTGGGGCAAAAACGAAAAATGTTTGAAAAGGCAACCGGATAAAAATGCGGTTGCATTGAAGGAAATACCGTAATTATATAATAAATTTTTTTTGCCATCCGAACAACGCGGGCCGTTTTTGCACTAGCGAATAAAAAAAAAATAAAAAAAAAACTGAAAAGGCAACCGCTTCAAAATTAGTGAGCATACTTATTGACACCACCAAACGTTGGAAAAAAATTGCCATCCGATCCTGCTGGGCAGTTTCGGAGAAACAACCCCTCAAAGTCGCCGAAAAACCCTTTTTTGCGATTTTTTCAACAATAAGTAAAAAAAACACACTAAAAATTGTTCAAATCGGATGGCATTCGACATTTATACTGTCCTAAGTACAAATAATAGTGTGTATCAATGCCATCCGATTTTGATTAAATTTACCCCTATTTAGCCAACCCCCAAAACTCAATAACAATAAAAATAATGCCATACGCTGCACAAAATTGTTATTTTCATGAGTTTTGGGGGGTGGCTAAATAGGGGTAAATTTAATCGAAATCGGATGGCATTGATACACACTAGTATTTGTACTTAGGACAGTATAAATTTCGAATGCCATCCGATTTGAACAATTTTTAGTGTGTTTTTTTTACTTATTGTTGAAAAAATCGCAAAAAAGGGTTTTTCGGCGACTTTGAGGGGTTGTTTCTCCGAAACTGCCCAGCAGGATCGGATGGCAATTTTTTTCCAACGTTTGGTGGTGTCAATAAGTATGCTCACTAATTTTGAAGCGGTTACCTTTTCAGTTTTTTTTTTATTTTTTTTTATTCGCTAGTGCAAAAACGGCCCGCGTTGTTCGGATGGCAAAAAAAATTATTATATAATTACGGTATTTCCTTCAATGCAACCGCATTTTTATCCGGTTGCCTTTTCAAACATTTTTCGTTTTTGCCCCACCCCCATATCGCCGCCCCCGTCCATTTGGGGTCACTTTGGCCGCTGCCAGGGGGTTCTGCACCACTCATAGGCCCAGATTACCACTCGCCATCCGGTTGCCTCTCCGACACCGGATTGACGTGCCATTGCTTTGAATACAACGCTTTTAACCGCTCGGCCATTCTGATATCGTAGCTTGCGTTGTTATTGTGGTATAGCAGTGTAGCAGGTATTCTAAGTTATACACTACATATTTTACAATAACAGTAATAGGTATTTTTTTGTTTTTTTAAGGTTTTTTATTTTAACTATTAGCTGTCAAAAATAACAAAATAAAACTGTTTATAAAAATTAAACTACTGAACACATTTATGTGAATTTAAATAGGGTTCTGGTCTGATACTAAACATAAAATATAGCCCAAGGCAATTCGACCAAAATTGCGATCTGTAGAGTCGTGACGTACATACTTACATACGTTCATAAGTACATACGTTCATAGCATACGTACAGACCAACCGACAACTGCTGTTTGTAATTTTCAATTACAATTTTAATAGTATTTATGAACTCGAAATGATTTAAAAATGGTTCTGTTTTATAGATCAGAATCTCCTCTTTTCAAAAAGCTTCAATTTGAATGGATTTCTTGTGAAATTAACTTAGATATAACTTCTTATATGAACGAAAGTCAGCTCTGACGCACAAAGCAACAATAAAGCACATACCGCTAGTTTAGCGCTATGTGCAATATTAATGTCGACACAGACACGACACATTTTCATTAATTCCGTTACACGCAGGTAGAGAGGAGACAGTCCTGCGCGACCGACGCGTGTCGTATCCACATACGTCCAGTAAAATTCATTTAGTCATTTATAAAACCGAAAGGGGCGAAGTGGATATAGAATTCATACATCATGCGGGATTTGTCGCGCGTCAAAAACGAAAACAAACAGCCTTTCTGTTCATTCACCGTGCGCTGCAGTGTTTCTTCCGAACCAAGATAATATGTGTGCAGGTTACAGGTCGGCCATTTCAAGCTGTGACTTTACACACGCTGTCATCTGACCAAATATTCCAAATATTTGGAAAATAGAATGTTGTAGGTGCCGTTTTATCACTATACTGTAGGTATGCCTTCCTTTTTTTATTTTCGCGCGGTATATAAAAATATTAAAAAAGGAAAACCTTTCTATAAGTAAATATTGAACCTGTAATCCAAAATGCAAATTCGAACTGTTCATTAATTTTATAGAAATAACGTTCCCGAGATATTGATTTATTAGAGCTGCTGCGTTGTTCTATGAAAATAATAATTTATTCGAATGATAAAATTTTAATATTGAAAAGAATAATATTCCTGTCCCATACAGCTTATATACGGGGTGTACGGTTAAACCAAACCACTTCGTTTAGAATACAGACCAGCTATCCGGGCCGAATTCAGACTTGGTAAATTATTAAGAAGAAAAGTAGTTTCAGTAATTTTAATTGCATCGAGAAATCGCAATATTGTCTCTTCGAGGTCTCTTTTCATTTAAGTCAAAACTTAAATCTTTCGGAATCGCCGAGCTTCTAATGGACTGCAAATAGTCGTCAATTGTCGAAGTGCCGGTATATATACGTAGTTGATAACACCGCATCATAAATCATTTAATGCAGCGGACAAAAAACGAACTAAGATTGTGCATTCCCTTATAATTTAAATTATTTTGCACCCGTCTTTTTTTTGTGAACGAATTTAATAATTCAGTTTAAATAAATTTCCAATAAAGATGAAAAAGATTATAGCCACCGAGCATCGTTTGAATTTTTTCGTTAATGCTCAACAGTGGTTATATTATATACAGTTCGACCATCGAAAACCGAACTGTACTCTATTATTAATTTTATTACAGATTCCTGTTGTAGAATTTTTACCGCGATGAAGTATTTAAATAATGTCAGACAAATATTATATGTTATCATATGTGTGTACATGTTATAAAGTATTCGCACATTACGCTGTGAGATTACATCCCGCTTGTAGTCTAGCGGCGTCGATCGTTTGCGACGCTTCCCGGAAATCTTAATTTTGGAAATAAACTTTTCCACGCAATAAATCAAACAAAAAGTACGTCGTCTTCTTTTTTCAAACAATAAATCTGATTATGTTTTTATTTTTGCAAAGATGAAGTTTTGCAACCAGTCAAGAAGATGAAATTTATGATATTTTTTTGCTTTCGGTGACATTTTTCAATATTAAATGGCGCGTGATTTATGACCCGAATGACCTTGAACGATAATTTGAAAAGAAATACAAAAATAAATACGCCAAATAAATTATGCATGTTAGTTGAGTTTTATCGTTTGTCATTTGCTTTTTTCTCTCTCTCTCTTTTCCCTCCACTCTCCAGTTTCTTTTGTTATCTTTCGAAACATATTCTATTTGTACCTTGCGCTCAATGTTTTGTTTCATTTAAAATTTACATTTGATCCTCTTTTGTTTATGAAATTTATTTCCACGCAACGTGAGAATTATGGTTTCCATGGTAATTCATGACAGCATTAAATTTTACCGTTTCATTTTAAAGAAGCCGCTTTCCAATAGGGTACCTACATTCGCTAAAACAGGACACAATCGCTCGCTCGGTTACATGAAAAAAATTGGTTGTCTGTAAAGTCGGTTTACGGACGATAGTTTTACGTGATAACGTATTCCGCTCGAATATCATATTTAATAATACATAGGTAACCTAAATTTTAGTAGCTGTCAAACTATATTTTTACCGACTAATAATTTGATCAACCAAAGCAAAATACATATTTTTAAGCAATTATAAAAGACATTTAAAAGAATGTATATATATTGTATATTTGTTAACAAACCGTATAATTTATCTGGCCATCTGTCAAATGTAGCTTTCGCTGGAACAGCCGAAAAAAATGTTGAACGCACACTACTCTCTGACGTCACGCGAGAAGAGAGAGACTATCGCTTATATCGCGCTCTCGCTTGCGGAACGTTACTCTTTTTCGTGCGTGCAGCCGGTGTTTCATCAATTTATAAGACGTTATCACGTCAAAAAAACTCCATCACTGGATGAGACGACACGTTTTAAACATGTATTTTTTGTGGAGTGGCTTTATTGGCGCTCTTTCAATTGTTATTACTATTTTTGACACATGCTACAATAACTATTTATTGTCTAATCAACAATGGGTGGGGGGAGGGGGCTGGCAACACAATGGTCTCACCTAGCGATGGCCAGGCGGGCCAACACATGGCTGCAAGTGTTGAGGGCAGTATATTACGAGGCGTCGTGGCATGTATGAGAATGGTGTGTTTTTGTTTTCGTTGACGTCGCCGACACGATCCAGGGCTGTTGAAGAAAACTCACTTGTTTTATTAAGTATAGTTACCTATATTATGCGGCGACGCGTCCCAAAAACATCACTATTACTATTTAAAAAAAAATGATTACTTAGATTGTTTAATATACTTGATAAAATTTACAGTAAAAATTACATGTCGTGTAATTTCACAGCTCACAAACTTAACACCGTCTGTAAAACTATAGTGTTTTCTTCATTCAAACAATTCACCAGAAATATCGTATCATATATTAATACGCTAAGGTTAAAGATGTTTGCCTCCATTTTTAGAAAAAACCTCACAATTTCCCCACATAAATTATATATTATTTTACAGATAATTGCTTGCTCTACTGACATCGACAACTAAAAAATTTATTATTGCTTTTGTTTTTGTAAATTAATTAAAATACAGCAACGCTGAACAACGTCTGCCATCCGACGGCTTTAATTTTGAAACAACGTCAACAGTTCGATCTGACATCTGACCTTCATATTGTAATACAACAGACACAATACTGCATACTGCCATCTGACAGCTTTAATTTTGAAACAGCGAACATCGCTGAACAGCGTCACAGCAACGTTGCTTAATGCCATCTGACGGCTTAGCTCAACGCTTTTGCTACTTGCGCCTCTATATGACAATTTTAGTTAAATATTTCTTCGATCTGTCATCTGAACTTCATATTGTAATACAACAAAAAGAAGAACGTTATAAGCAGTGTGCAAAATTAGAAACGAATTGAATACCTGCAATCATATTTAAAAAATAATTTTGTAAAGTGATAATTATTATACTTATTTAGTGCGAATAATTCGCACAGGTCACACTAGTTTATTATATATAAAAATTAGCCTAATAACTTTGAAGTAACAGTTTAAAATATTACGCTATACATTGTATAAAAATCACAATGAATATAGGTTTTTAATTTTATGCATCCACAGTATGCATATAGAGTATACTGTAAAATGGCACGGTTTCTTACTACTCTTATTATAGGCGTGCTTATTTTTTTCAAGTGTGAAATATCTCGGAAGTTTTCGTTTGTTTGACAGCCCTATGCGAATTGCAGCAGTCGTGTCCGACATCAAGTAGGCCGGGGGCGTAGGACTGTGTGACGCTCCATAATAATGATTTATGGACGAAATAGCGGGACAGCGACGGCACTGACGGTGGGGGCGCCGGGTCTCGTCTCTCTCTGTATTCTGTAATATCATAGTGTGGCTGTGTATAGTTCATAGAGATCCGCTGTAACGCCGCGCTCTGCCTGTCCTGTCGCACGCTATTTGTTCGTCGTCCGATGAAAACAATTGTGAAATTTTTTATTCGGCCGGTTTTGCGTAACATTTTGCAAATTTTAGCTCGGCAAATTTCGCCGCCAGTGCCGTAGAAAGATGCCTCGACTTTTTTTAGACGCTACTGCAAAAGGTTCATTTTCAAAATAGTCTAAAATTTTTAAAAATTTAAATTTAAAGTGACCCTTTCGCAGTCGCTAAGAAGCCATTTTATATATTTGATCCATATAGAATGTCTGGTGCAGCGATGAGCAATTTATTATTTTACTAGTGTGACCTGTGCGAATTATTCGCACTAAATAAGTATAATAATTATCACTTTACAAAATTATTTTTTAAATATGATTGCAGCTATTCAATTCGTTTCTAATTTTGCACACTGCTTATAACGTTCTTCTTTTTGTTGTATTACAATATAGATGACAGATCGAAGAAATATTTTACTAAAATTGTCATATAGAGGCGCAAGTAGCAAAAGCGTTGAATTAAGCCGTCAGATGGCATCACGCAGCATTGCTGTGACGTTGTTCAGCGTTGATCGCTGTTTCAAAATTAAAGCCGTCAGATGACAGTATGCAGTATTGTGTCTGTTGTATTACAATATGAAGGTCAGATGACAGATCGAAATGTTGACGTTGTTTCAAAATTAAAGCCGTCAGATGGCAGACGTTGTTCAGCGTTGCTGTATTTTAATTAATTAATTTATAAAAACAAAAACAATAGGTAGAGCAAGCAATTATCTGTAAAATGATATACATATAATTTATATAGAAAATGTGTGGTTTTTTCTAAAAAGGGAGGCAAACATCTTAACCTTAGCGTATTAATAATATATATGATTATTATTATTTTAACACACTTAACATCGCAATCACATACAGACAAGATACGAAACAACAGACAACGCTCTTTGCTGTCATACGAGTTGCGAGTTGCAGAATATAAATGGCTGCTTATGTAAATGTCCATCCGTGTTTCGCCCGCGCCACCCGGCACCGTCACCCTCTTTCTGTCGCAGTTTCGTGTAACGAAATTGTTTCTTTCGATCTGCAACAATCTGTTATTAATATATTTCTCTGTCAGACAGCGACGCTACATTGTTTACTGAGACTCTACTCCTCAAACTCAATTCTCGGGATTTAGATAAAGTTTATTTTTACCGTTCTTCTCTTCTCGTTGGAGTGAACTTTGAATTTCTCGCAGTAATCAATTTTTCTCGAAACGGGCACTTATTTAATGTTAATTTTAATCACGACGTTCCAAAAAATCGGTCCCGAGCGATGTCGGCACAAACGCACAAACAAATATTCCGTAAAGGTATGATTCCGAATGCGACCGCAGACTGCAGCGGCAGACCGCAGGCGGCAGTACTGGTTCAGGAGCAGTAGTGCGATCTGCAGTCGCGGCAAGCTACGACGGCAGGCCGACAGTGCCGCCGCGCTCCGAGTGCATTTAATAGAAAAATTAGAAAAAAATATGGATACCAGTACTGCCGCCCGCTGTCTGCCGCTGCAGTCTGCGGTTTGCAGTCTGCGGTCGCATTCGGAATCATACCTAAACAGTGATCCCATACATGTGCTGTATACAGTATTGATGCTGAGGGAACGAATTTCCACTGTATAGATGGATAGATTGTTATTTTCTCTATTTGAAAATCGCGCACTATTTTACACGCGTGACGTGCGCTCAGAATAAATTGCGAATCGGTAGATTTATTCCGTTATAGAGCCGGTTCTTTTTTTTATGAATGCCAACTTGATTAAGTTTTCTTTTGCCTCCTTGTTGGCTGATCGCCATGAATAATTTAGTGTATGTGCAGAACGCGCGGTATATGAAATGGGTCACCCTTTGCTTTCACCATCGATGCCTGCGACTTTCACCGCGACACTAATTTTTTCGATCCCATTAATAATTGTGTTAATGAAGTCCATAAATCAACAATCAACACAAATAATAAAAGCGTATAGGAATGTTCTCTGTCTGTCTGTTGTCTGTTTCGCAATTAAACTCTTAGAATTTCACAAATTGTTATTTGAATCCATGTCACAATGAAACACGTTTTGAAAAATATCAAACAGAATCTATATATTTAAAACACAAGCCCTATTTCTATAGCCAATCCGCCACCAATCCCTACTCAACCGATTGACACATTTTTTTTTAAACTAAAGCCTTTAGTACACAGATCTGTTATCACTAATTTTTTTTTGGTGAAATTTCTTTAAAAGGGCTTCTTTCAATCAATAATAGTAAAAAAGACGAGGGGGTAGCGGGGTGAAGAGGAACGCAAAGAGAGAAAATCCATTGATGTTCACGAAACATGAGTCTGAGAGAAATGCAAATATGTGCGTATGTCGGAGATTTTACAAACAGTTTGACAAGTCGACTTTGACAATTGAAGTGTATATTTAAATTAGTTAGTTTTTTAGCGCAAATATTCCAAATATTAATACACAAATAAATTTTATTTTATTTTCCAAATAATTTAAGAACGTGTAAGTTTATGTTAATTTAATGCCAAAATAGAGTTTTTAAATATTACATGGACTGTACCAAGTCTAAAATTTGGTCTCAGATCAGAAAAATATAGTGAAAATCGTAAATGTATCAAATGAGGCTAGATTTTCTAAAAATGAATTGTGACAGCTCTTGCGGGGTAACCATGACAGCGATGAACAGATCTCATACATTTTCTTTGAATTTATAACCAACTAAATATAGAGACAACTTGATGGATCAAGCTAAATCAAAAGAAAAATAACTGTAAATGGAAACTAATGCAAGAGCAATAAAATTATTGTCGTAGGTCTGTATCAAAATATCGATTTTTGAAAACAATACGAAAAAACATGCAAAAGGTTTTGCACGGGTACACTAGTATATTTTTAAATTGAAAAAATATTACCTAGATATTATGATATTTTATCCGATTCTTTAATTAATCTGACCGGATGTTCGCTATTGTTTTATTTGACCTCGGCGCTTGTCTTTTATTTTCATCGATACAAAACAGTTGCTCATGCAATATGGAAGTGTTCCCACACATTTCTGCGGCGTTATCATATTTCTGGGCGGTTTTTTTACCGGATGTACGTCAAACAATGCCCGAGCTTAGGTAAGTGTTAAATGATATTTTATAACCGCTATACACGCATTTATAGGGGGAAGCAAAAGAGTATAGGTTAGGGTTCTTGTGCGTGGCATGACATTGTGTAAAAGTGTTCACCTTAGGCATAAGAGTGCCTCTCGCAATATTCAGCGAACGGCATTCGTTTACTCGTGCGAACGAAATCGAATTTGTAAGATCTGTTGTTTTGAAGACAGCCGGTATAGTCGTGACGTCGTTTTTCGGGACCCCATCAATAACATCAATTTGTGTGGAGACAAAGACACCGTTTCTAAACGCAAATACATTAATCTTCGTTGTTGGCTTTTATACAACAACAAACAACAAACCAATATCTCCAATAACTATATATATTTTATTTTCCACTACTCTGTTCCTTGCAGAGAGTATCGAAAAGCCAAAATTTATTACCGGAACGGAAGCGCAGTTTTCTTCCAATTTCCTCTTTCAAGCGCAGACTGAACCGTAAATATTTGTGGAGTTGCACTGTAAAAAATCACATGAAAATAATTTCACTGTAATTTTTAAGGTGTGTTTTTTTTTATAAATTACCTACTACATGAAATTTGTTTTTAACCGACTTCAACAAAAAGGAGGAGGTTCTATGTTCGTCTGTATATTTTTTTTTTTTATGTATGTTCACCGATTTCTCCGTCAATTATGGACCGATTTTCAAATTTTTTTTTATTCGAAAGAGTGCACCTCAGAGGTGGTCCCATCGGAACCAAGTCAGAATCTGATGGTGGAATCCGGAGAAATCGAGGGAAACTCTCAAATTTCAAAGGCACGCATAATGTTTTTTATGTATGTTCACCGATTTTTAGTGTTAGATTAACACTAAAAAGAGAAAAATAAAAAATTTTTAACAAAAAAATTGAACCGACTTCACACTAAAAAGTAAAAAATAATTGCGTATTGAAATGTTTTGGAGTCGGTGTAGTTCTCGGAATAGATTTCATTTTGGCTGACACCGACTCCTAAACATTTCAATACGCAATAATATTTTTTACTTTTTAGTGTGAAGTCGGTTCAATTTTTTTGTTAAAAATTTTTTATTGTTTCAAGAGTCACATTTTTGTAGGACAATTTTCAAATTCATTATGCTGAATTCAAAATGCTTTGAAAAAAGTCCGTTTGATTACTGACTTTTAGTTAAGAAGCAATTATACGAACTTTTAAAGACTTTGCTTTCAACAGGTGTTTTATCTAAGAAATACAATAAAACTAATGTAATTTTACAGTTACTGCGGTCATTATCCAATAATAGACCGCATAATAATATTACGTAGCCTAGTTTACCATAGGACTTTCTATTTTCGATCGGTGAAATCCGATCAAAATCGGTCCAGTCGTTCTTACACCGACTCGCAACCGACGGTCAGAACAGCCGTTTTGTTAATATATCTTCTATATCTATACTTCTATCTATACTTAATATATAAAGCTGAAGAGTTTGTTTGTTTGTTTGAACGCGCTAATCTCAGGAACTACTGGTTCAAATTGAAAAAAAAATTTTTGTTGGATAGCCCATTTATCGAGGAAGGCTATAGGCTATATAAAATCACGCTACGACCATTAGGACCGGAGCATTAATGAAAAATGTTCCAAATGTATCTCAAAAATAAGCTTCTATTCAGGTGAAATGCACTAACTAAATATACTCATATTAAGCACTGCGACTTTCAATATCATTTTCAATATATTTTTATTTATTTTTTTTTATTTTCTACATTGCTTTCTTCTAAGGCTTATATTTAAATTTATTTTAATTTTATTTAATTAATTAAAAAAAAATTATTAGTTAAAAAAGTATAAATACTGCTTTTTATCGACAAAAACTTTTGAACGGTAACTCCGATCATCATGAAATTTGGACACAGCATTCATCTCGGTAAACTAAGGTGTACTCATGTTCCTCCCTTCCCCATTCGTTCTTTTACACCCGGCTGAAACCGGACGGGACCGCTAGTACATATATATACAGAAGACAAAGTTGATGGACTTTTTTCACAGTGTAGAATTTCGCGAAATGCATTGTAGTAGTACTGTGTGTCTCCTTTCCCGGATCAATTACAGTAATATCCCACAAATAATACACGGCATATAAATCAGGGCGGCTGTGCTCTCTCCTCGTCGTCGCGTCGCTTCTCAATTGTTTGTGCACAAACATAGCACGCGCGATCGCATTGTGAATCTATAAATAAGTAATACATTACGTCTTTCGTCACTTAATCACGTCCGTAGATATTATTCTACATATTTTATTTACTGAACGAATAGTCCCGCAAGAAATTATACCGGCTGTTCGTCCGATCGTTCTCAAACAATTCAACAGCTGAATCGTAAATAGAAGTTAGCTGCTAGTAGTTAGTTAAATAACGGTCCGTTTATGATTGAAAGAAGCTACACTCAGTTTTATAAAAAGTGGATCACCTAAAAGTATATGTAATTTCGATTCGTTGTATTTTCAAAATAATAATAAGCCGATTTTGAAAATTCTTTTTTTGTTTGATAGAGCTGAGTTTTAGGAACATTTTTATGTATGAATTTTGAATTTCAATTAAGGCTTGATTACAGTGGAGACGGAAGAATAAGACAAGGTTTTTTTAGTCAAGTTTGAAGAATCCTACGGAAAGTAGCCGCAGCAGAAGAATTTTTTCCTTAATTGCATCTTATTCCTTGGCCTTTTTTTGTATCGGTTCGTTTTTGTTTTCAGTAATTATCTCAAATAACACCTGAGTAATAAAGAAAAATTCAAAAAACTGCATTTATTCTTTATTAATGTCGTGGCCATAAGTAGGCTGGGAGTGTATCGATATTTAGGAACAAAACAAATGAATAATTTCTTTGACAGTCCGAATTTATTGATGGTTATTATTGTTTATTGTTAAGTTTTTCATTTATGTGGATAAATTATTTGTTTTGTTCCTAAACACCGATTCATTCCCAGCCTACTTATGGCCACGACATTAATAAAGAATAAATGCAGTTTTTTAAATTTTTCTTTATAACTCAGGTATTAGTTGAGATAATTACTGAAAACAAAAACGAACCGATACAAAAAAGGCCAAGGAATAAGATGCAATTAAGGAAAAAATTCTACTGCTGCTGCTACTTTCCGTAGGATTCTTCAAACTTGACTAAAAAAACATTGTCTTATTCTTCCGTCTCCACTGTAAACAAGCCTTAATTGAAATTCAAAATTCATACATAAAAATGTTTCTAAAACTCTGCCCTATCAAACAAAAAAGGAATTATTAAAATCGGCTTATTAATTTTGAAAATACAACGAATCAAAATTACATATACTTTAAGGTGATTCACTTTTTATGTAACTGAGTGTATATATAGGTATACTAACTGTATATGATAACAGTAGAACAATAGCTGGTGTTATGTTCTCTGAGTGCAATCAAATTTAATACGGCGACATGTTAACAACACAGGCACAGCGTTATAGTAGAGCTCCTATTGCGTGCTCGATTCGGTTTTATGCGGTTCTAAATTACCCGATAATTTTTTCAATTTTCTGTGGTGCAAATCGTTTTTTACAAATTTCTACCTGCATCCGACATTTTCCTTTGTGACTTGACTAAAATTTTGAAAACAGCATTTGACGGGAAAACCCCCGATTTCAGCTGCTGATATCGAATTTCCCTGATTACATTCACTGCCAAGTGGATTGGTAAAAAATTGGAGCAGACGCCACCCCTGTTCGCAAACGTAAATTTTCTGCCTTTGAAACGCAGTGTATTAATGTTTGTAGAATCATATAAGGTTCAATTTTCCTTGAAAACTTCGTCGGTTCGTAGGAGAACCTTTGTATTTTGAGAACTGCAAGCTGTTTGCCTGAAAGAGGTCAATTTATTATTGCAATTAACTGAACACTATACAGTCGTACCAATAGAACAGAACTGTACATAGAACTCGGTGTTACCAACTTACTACGTTTTCATTAGGTTTTGTCTCTATATGGCTGGTTCATTTCTAATCGAGTTAGACTTTCGAAAACCGTTTCTTGCAGGGTGTTTTTTTTTCACTCGAGTCAACAATCCGTTTTGACGGAGAAGTCTTCTGACCGAACCTTGCCACTCTATTCTGAAGTTTCCCGGCTGCGCCGACAAAAAAAAATTGGTTGTCTGTAAAGTCGGTTTACGGACGATAGTTTAACGTGATAACTTATTCCGTAATACATAACCTAAACCTCCCAAAATTTGGTTTCAATCCGCTTATCCTTGGTGTCGGAATGATAAGAAATGTCAAAAGTGACGTTTGCAACTGTCAAAGTATTATGTTCTAATAATAATTAGTTATTCCAATACTTAACTTAGAATACGTTGCATTTCACAAAATACTAATGTCAAAAAATTGAATTAAACATTAGAAATGCAGCCGTTTTCATGTTGCATTTATACAGCTATTTTTCTATATAAATTTGTATAAAAAAACTGTTTAGGCAAATTCTGTTATACGAAATCTATGTAAAATGTTCTCCTCTTTCGTTTAAGACTGGTTTCTAACCGATCTGATTTAAATTGAGCGAGAAATTAGCAAAAAGCACGCACAGGGTCAGGCGGAACGTTACGCGTTACGAACGTTAGGAACGTTAGGATTTAGGAACGTTACACTTTTTCGTGCATGCAGCCGGTGTTTTATCAATTCATAAGATTGGCGATTCATCAATTTATAAGACGTTATCACGTCAAAAACTTGCTAAAAAATGTCACAGTCATGAAAAATCTGTGACATTTAAACCTATCACTGGATGCGCGAGACATAGAATTAGAAAACACCAGTTTTTTTAGGTTGTTAATATTTATTTTTCAAACCATCTTTTCAACAGATAGGTTTTTGTTCCCTTACTCGACTATTTCTCTTTCCATTAGAGCTCTATATAGAACTTTATACAGATCGGTCGTCGACGATCGAACTGTATCCATTTGAAATCACAAAAATCGCGTTGCAGATGCCAAGATTGATCATTCAACTCTGCTAAATAATAATCATCGCTCATCTTTTTTTTCGAGGGGGAATATAGGTACCTAACTTGTCTTTTTGGTGATGAACGAGAACTAGAGCTGTTATTTAATCGTTAGGGCTTCCGCCCCCCGTTAACCCTCGATACATTCGCACACTGATATTATACAATGGAGTGTTCAGAGGCAGCTAATACGGGCTTTAGAAGGCAATAGGTACTACTACACACACACACATATATATTCATGCAAGTTTATTTGAAATTACAATTTAATTTCACACAGTCTCTGTACGTTCGTATATCGGCTGTACGCCTGACAGCGGCGCGTCGATCGACGCAGAAAGTCGATTTCAATTATTATTATTATTACTAGCGACCCGGTTCGGCTTCGCTCGAATTTGTAGCTTGTCGCCGTTTTTTCGTCGACTTGCGTTGCAAAATTGGTCTCCATGAAAAGCGCTTTTATTTAAACTCGATAATATATAACCGGTATCAATTCTGAAGGTCTATTCTAAATATTGGTGAAAAAAATTTTGAAATCGGATGAGTAGTTTCGAAGATTGCCTCCCATATCCAAACTTACAAACTTAAGCTCTTTATAATATTACAGCGGTCCGTCCCGGTTTCACCTGGGTGCGATAGATATAATTCTGCAAAATGTATTTCGATTGCGTCCCGGCGTGTGAACTAATAGCTTTGAGCAAGTTTTAACAGATATCGCTCTTTGGTACTAAAACAGGAGATCGGCTCCCTACTCCGTGGTGTTTATTGGGTGAGTGTAGACGTCTGGCGGGATAACTGAACGATTGATATAATTAATAAGTTATCGACCACATTATAATAATCGCTCATTATGTTTTCACTGGGTTAAATATATAAAAATTTACCGTTATATTGCCATCTTGCAACCCTATTGCGTATCTGTGGATAAAATAAAAAATACTTATATCGCTGTTAAAAAATAGGGATTGGTGGTAGAACGGTGAAAATTTAGGATTCTGAGTATTTTTTAATGGCATATCATAAAGAAATAAAAAAAAAAAAACAGTTGTGTGGTTTTAAGAAACCACGACGCAAGTGAAACTTTTATTGGATTGTAGGCGTTGGATTGTAGACACTTATCCATCACGATTAATTATAAACAACAATATTCACATGAATACACGAATAAAAACATGTAAACACTGTACAGCACTTGCCCGCATGACAGACTGACTATGTGTTATACATACTACACGGTCAGCTGATGCTAACCATTGGCGCCGCCATATTGGCCTTGGCTGCTCTACCGAGCGCCTACTCCGAAAGCCTTTCACTTTACCCCTACTCCGCGGCCGCCTGTAATGCGACATGTAACAGACGGCCAGAAAAATTCGGGGCGATAGAATAAAAGTTTCACTTTAAAAATTTTGTCCAAAAATTAAAAAAAAAATACGGGGAAGCCCACCCTTATCACCTAGGGGTATAAAAAATAGCCTATGACCTATTCTCAGACATACCAAATATACCTACACAAAAAATTTCATAAAAATCGGTCAAGCCGTTTCGGAGGAGTTCGATAACAAACACTGTTTATTTTTATATATATAGATAAAGAATAAGGGTTGATGGCAGAAGGGTGAAAATTTAGGGTTGTAAGTATTTTTTAATGGCAAATCATAAAAAAATAAAAAAAACATTTTTGTCCAAAAACTAAAAAAAAAAAATTTCGGGGGAAGCCCACCCTTATCACCTAGGGCTATAAAAAATAGCCTATGACCTATTCTCAGACCTACCAAGTATACACACAAATTTTTATAAAAATCGGTCAAACCGTTTCGGAGGAGTTCGATAACAAACACTGTGACACGAGATTTTTATATAATAACATATAGATATTGACCGAGTCAATCTGCATATGGCGGTCAGTGAACAGCTGATTGTTATTTGCAACAAATGCTAGGCAACTGTTCGGCTTGCTGCCTATTCGACAACATTTTTACTGTTCGAGCTAATGTCGATTAGTTTCAATTACAGAAAATTAATAAAGACGTATTTCGACGAGACTCAAGACTATCTGCAGTCTGTAAGCAAAGTAGATAATGGCGGTCTGTTTTTTCTGTTTAAAGTTTGGCATGGGAACAGTGCCAGAAGTGGAGGACCCGGAAGTGAATGAATTTCTCAATGCTCTATTACCTATAACGAACCATGTTTTACACGCACCAGGTGTATCTGTCGTCTACTTTAAGCCGTCGTATACATACTACATATGTAGACACCTTGTATAAAATGTAGCTGGATTTCACAGAATATTAATTCGAATCAGCGCTTTCGTATCGAATTTACACGCGTGGATATAGCTCGAACCGACAAGGTCGAACTGTATGCAACAACAACAAAATATTATTTTTAACCGACTTCAAAAAAAGGAGGAGGTTCTATGTTCGACTGTTTATTTTTTTTTTATTTTTCACCGATTTCTCCGTCAATTATGGACCGATTTTCAAAATTTTTTTTTATCGAAAGAGTGCACTTCCGAGGTGGTCCCATCGGAACCAAGTCAGGATCTGATGATGGAATCCGGAGAAATCGAGGGAAACTCTCAAATTTCAAAGGCACGCATACTTGGCCTACCCATTGCAATACTTTATCTAACACTAAAAAGAGAAAAATAAAATATTTTTAAAAAAATTAATTGAACCGACTTCAAAAAATATGCACTAAAAAGTAAGAAATAATAATTATTGTTATTTTTGGAGTCGGTGTCAGCCAAAATGAAATTTATTCCGAGAACTAGAGACATATAAGATTTAAATTGCTACATTCGAATTCCGATGTGACACCGACTCCAAAAATAACAATAATTATTATTTTTTACTTTTTAGTGCATATTTTTTTATGTCGGTTCAATTTTTTTGTCAAAAATATTTTAAATTGTGTGTATTCTTTATAGTGTAACATGATAATTGAGTAGATATATACAATTTATATTAATCAACCGGATTTTGTGCTTTTTACGGCGGTTTTTGTATCACGCAGGTCGACTGAGATACTGTTTGTCAGCCGTTTGTAGATTGAGTTCGGCCCTGTAAAGGCCGAACTATATGCAATGTACAACAGTTATTAGGTCTGCTTTGTATTCTTTTATGGTATAATAATTGGATTTGACAAGAGCATGAATATCTCTTAGGGCAACCTTTGAAAACTACTTCGTCTTTGAGATGCGGGAAAAATAAATTATCCACAATTGGTAGTTTAATAAAATCCGAATGAAAATTCGTCGACCGCATATTATAGAAAGGGTTAGAGAGAGAGAGAGAGAAAATAGCAAATTGAATCGGCCGTGTCGTAAAGGTGGGCAGAGATATTTTCTATACTCCTTGTTGTTGTGGCCCTCGTGAGTTCATCGGGGCTGAAAATAGCTTTTTGAAGCTTACAGTCAAACGACCGGCCCAAACTTAAACCTGTGTCTATGCAAGCCTTTCATGGGGCGACTATAGTTCGTGGCTACGAAATTCGACAGGGCTAACGTTGAATCGGAAGCTGTCGCACTGCACATAAAAAAATATACCCACCTACGATTTTTAAAAAGTCAAAAAGTGTGGAAATAATAACGGAACGTCTGCGTCTCGAATATTGTTTTCTTTCCGGAGGTAAAAAAATTTTTCCGTTCGCCTGTCTTCACCGGAACCACGTTTTAAGAATGGCTGAAAACCGAACGAATCTATGGGTAAAGATTTAGCAAAACACAATCTTTGTAAAGGAACTTATATAGGTAGACTACTGATTGTTTTCGCGGACGACGACAACACAGAAAGTAAGTGAATACAAAAGCAAATTTCCATTCGAGGAACTAGCGCACTACTACGGCACAGCTTGTTTGTTGAGCACGTGAATGGAGCAGTGAAGGCTTTAGTCGCCCCGACACATTGTCCTCTCTCATCTCATCGACGACGGTTCGACCGCATCTCTACCTTAGAAATTTAACGAAACAAGTTTTGCTATACACCTACAAACCTATAATAATAATCAACTCGAATATTCAATTTACAAGAAGCTTAAATTAGTTAACTCACTGCTGGATCTGTCAGTAATGTTGATGAGCAAAACTTTATTTTTATAGCGGCTATTATTAAAAAATAAAGTGGTTTCCGAAAACTATCAGATTTTTTTTAAGAGTATTCGTCCCTGCAAATACCCCCTGCACCCTTAATCTCAAATCTTTTCCCCTCGCCTAAAAAATTTTTAAAGCTAGAGGGTTCTGGTAAACGCCAAATGAAAGACAAAGGCGAATTTTTTGAAAAAAAAATCCTGAAAAAACTTACAACCTTTTGAAAAAAATAATAAGTTACGTACTATTTCACACGTAGGCGAAACTGTTTTTCAAAAAATTCGCCTGAAGGATCTGTAGTCTGATTCTTTGTCTTTCATTTGGCGTTTACCAGAACCCTCTAGCTTTAAAAATAGCGTCGGGAGAGCGCGAACCGTTTTTAGGCGAGGGGAAAATATTTGAGATGAAGGGTGCAGGGGGTATTTGCAGGGATGAATACTCTTAAGCAGATAATCCCGTGCTTAATTATTCTGATCGTGATGTAATATTTTCGCAGTGAAAACTTAGCTATGAAAGCAGTTATGTTAACTTAAACAAACAGCGGCATCAAACATTTCTCTTGACAAAAATTTAGACGTATGAATTTTCTTGAAAATTATGCATTATTTTATAAGAAAAGTTCGGGAATATAAATGAACGTTAAATATAGTTGAGCAACGGCATAGAGGAATAAGGGTAAGGAAAAAGGGAAAAGCGACATTACTTTTATTGTTTTAGGGGATGGCAGGGTTTAATTCCCTCCGTTTTTATCAGTAAAATCGTAATTTCCTCTTCGCTGGAATATGATAAGAATAATATAACCAACTCTATAAGTGAATTCTCTGCTTGAACGTAAATAAAATAGAAAAAACAACAACAGCGGCATTCAGTTGGATGTGAACTCTGCATATGACGTCGTAAGATTCGATTCGGAACTAGAAAAGTTCAAATCTCAACAGAGTACAGGGTTCGACAACTGACATCGCGCCTATTTTTTTAGCGGGCTGCTACGAAAGCCTGCTATTAACGTGCAAATGCCTATGCCGTGACGTTCGACGCTGTGATGCCGTGACGGCAAGCGTAACGCTGTTAGATGACGGGGCGTACCGCTTGCTGTGTGCATGCGTCGCATTATAACTAGTGATGTTCCGGATATCCGTATCCGCGGATATCCGAGGGTAAAGAAAGATCCGTATCCGTTAGTTTTTGGCGGATCTTTTACCTTATTAATTTTCAATTCATAGATAAAATTTTATATATATAGGTGATTAAGTAATAGAGAAAAACTGTTCAATTCCATTCAGTTTATTTTTTATTTTTTAAAATCGTATTTGGCACCTTTATATTGCAAACATTTATCGTAGTGAGTACCATACCAATAGTACACAACTCAAAGGTACTAAAAAACTATCTTTATAATGAGATATTGCACATCATTCTTTGGAAAGAGACAATCTGTTATGAGAGTTAACTCTTGAAGAGGTCAATAACTTTTTCCCATGACAGAAAGTCTCTTTCCAAAGGTCGATGTGCAATATTTACCGCCGCGTACTCTAAGCAAGTTAAGATCCGTATCCGTATCCGCGGATCTTGAAACCAAATATCCGTATTCAGATCCGTATCCGCGGATATACATTTTTAACGATCCGGCAGATCACTAATTATACCTAACATGGATTTTCTTGATGGTGACATCTAACTGAAATTTATTAATCACTAGAATAGTCACTTGGGTGTCGCTGCTAATAATAACTTAAAGATAGCCTATTATGTAGTAAAATTAAAAGTCGTCCTGTACTGTGTACATCGTATGGCAGAGAGGCTATAGTTTTCTTTGTAGTAAATTGCAACAGCAATAAGCAGAGTTTTCCTCTGCCGTCGTGGCAGCGGCACTCTACTTCCATCAGAAAACGTCGCATCACGTGTGAAAAGTTGGGAAATGTGATTTTGTCATGCATAACAAATTTCGCAAACATCGTCCAACGCATTTATGCATCCGAGAGATATGCCGGAGCTGTAGTCTTTATTCCGTGCTGTGGCCTCCTTTGTCACGTGATTCGTTTTAGACACGCCAGACGCTCATCGACAACGTCCGAAACGTCCGCCTTTAATTGCAACACAACTTACTTACCTACTTTGTCTTTAAATTTTATCAACACGTCACGGAAGAGACGGCAATGTTTTCGCTGTTATCTGTGTAGAGTTTTAGCGATATAATACTAGACCAAACCGCGGTTTGCTTGTAATGTTTATTGACCTTGGTAGCGGCGAGACTTTGGGTGGCATTTTTTTAAAGGTAAACTCGTAAAGAAACTAAATAAAATGTAAATTAAACGAAAAAGGACTTTAATATTTAATTTCTTTTTTAATCCGTGCAAAAAGATGATAGCAAATGTTATTTACAGATAAAACATAAACGAAGAAGAAGAAAGGGGAAAAATGGAGACAGAAATAGAAAGGGATGCTTTACTCTTTGGTGCGTTGGCCTGTGCGCAGTATAATGACAGATACACTATTGACGTTGGTCGGATGGCGGGACCTAGAAGTCGACACTTGAATTCTGCAGTACAAAAAGGTCCTAACCTAAAATATTATTATCAATGTGAAAATATGTACCTATGTACGTTTGTATGCTTTTTACTCAATTTTTCGTTAAAATAACAATTGTTGCGTGCCTGATGTCCTTAATTCAGGTTAAAAAAGCCACTATGAATAAATCAGCAAACATTTTGTCGACATAGAGGGCTTGGCACTGCGACCGATGTTTTTTATATCATTAACGTGGCTTGCCTTTAATATTCTTCAAATCAGATAAGCGACGTTAAATTCAAACAGTTGAAGACGTATAAAAAAAAACTTTCTCATGACTCGGTTTTTGTCTACGTTCAGATTTTCTGCGATGGCGACGGGGTTTTGTTTTCAACGTCTGATACTTCGAGTGTGAAACGCAATTACCCGGAACCCGGTAGCAGCAATGGCGACAAAACACCGCCCGGCCCCCCGCCGCCGTCTCACCCCCCAACGTTTGTCGCCCGATGTTTGAAAATCATCGAGTGAAATGAATATACAAACCGAATATAATAACGCGTTTTTAATTCCGTACTAGCCTTTACCCGCGGCATCGCTTGCGTTTATTTCAAATTAGTCGAGAACTTTATTTTAACCCGAACAAAGTGAATTGAAAAGTACCTCGGATTTTAAGTTTTCATATCGGTTTTCATTAAAATTAGAGCAACCGTGCAAACACTCCTACAGACAGAACTTTTAAAATTAAGTTAGTTATTCTGACATGTTAATTTAATAATTTCAAACGAATATTACTTAACAGGCGTGGCAGTAACAAAAAAAAGTGTCCTACAAAACTTGCTTATATTTTAAAGATCTTTTCAACAATACCACTTTCGACCTATCGTGCCATTTAACATTCCGGAGTTCTGAACATTCCGGAGCAAACTAACAGAGAAGCCGACCTTTCCGGAGGGAAAGAGATCACCATTCGATTCTTCATTAGGGCTTTTATAATACAGATTTTTGACACAACTCTCTACGACTAACCGTTTTCGAAAAAAACGACCGATACGGGTGGTCTGACTCATCCTGTATATTTGGGGCGCTATGGTATTACGCAACTTGGTTTGCAATCTACTAGCTATCAGCAGACAAATCGAACACAAGCAAGCAACCTATGTCCCGCCAGCTTCGGAACACGCGTTACATAAATGCATTTGACGTAAAATCCATACACAGTCATTATTGTATTATTTAACATCTGATTTAATAGGTTTTAATAACGTCGCTTCGCACAATTATTATTATAACAGGCCGTCAACCCATTAATGACAAGGGACAACAAACGACAGCTATGTCATTATTATTGTTTTCTACAAGTGCTCGGCCTCCGCCCTCCCCGACCCACTCGAAAGCGTTCGAACCACTTCAAAGGCGCTCCTCGACAGATAGCTGGCATACTTTCAGCGTCTACTTGTTACGTCGCTCGCCGCCATGTTCAGTTCAGTCGTATGACGTCATTGCAACATAAACCCTCGTGCCGATTTTCGAGATGATAACAATTAAACAACAGTCATGTCGCTTCGAGCCACAAAAATGTTTTTGGTACGTTTTTGATACAGTTGAAGAATTAATCTAGTCTAGTGAAGTTTGCTCAAAACTCAAATGCCAAAAATTTACTGAATTTAATAAACGCAGAAAATGTATATCTCGAACGCGATGGCATCACTTTTCAACTATAAACTATATCGATTGATCGACATTTGTAAGCGTGGAAGCTCGAGGCACTAGTCTATTGTACATAAATCCGGTGCTTAAGGGCCTCAACGGCATACCAATTCGATCAGTGCAATTTTCAGCGACAGTCTGTATGCAAACTTGAAGTCTTTACCGCGTTTATCTAGTCTACTTTTATTGAGTCGTTGACGTCATCAATACGTCATTAATATATCATCAGTCTGGGTTTCGTATCCCGTTCTTATCCCCTTTATCGGGACTCTTCGTTCATTGTACGTTATTTTGCCGCCCCCGTTTAAAGTCTCCAAACGCGCCTTCAAGAACAGGAAACTGCGTTCGACTGTATTTAAGGCTCAACTATATGCCTATAGAGACACTGCCTCTACCCCCCCCCCCTCAACACATAAAGAGGCCTGTGTGGGTGTGTGTGAATACTTAATCTTACAATTAAAAACAAAAATACCTATACATTGTAAAAAAACAAAAATATTACTTATGTCGCCGATGTGGGATCGAACCTGCGACCCTAGCGTTTTTGGCATCTACTGAGCTAATCGACACTGCCTTAAAACGGTACAAAGACAATAATATAACAATATAACGCACGAAGTTGAAGCGCGACGATAAACTTGCAAACTTCTGCATCTGCGGGTACAAGGTCAAGTGGTTAATTTTTGTCTCCTCGATCGAAAATTTCCTCCTTCCTTTAGGCCTAGTTTATATGAGAGGCGTTCAACGCGCGTTGGGCCAACGCGCGTTGAACGCTCTTCATGTGTGCTAGGCCTAAATGTGGGGTCTGGTTCAATGCTATACTCAAAAATTGATTCTATTTCAGTACGTTTCTATGATTGTCTGATGCGTGAAAATGCCTAATACGTACTTTAAAAATTCGTCAGTTGCAATTAACAAACGACAAATAGTTTGACATACTCATTAAAAAAACTATTGTGTAACTGATAAATTATAAAATAATAATTGTTTCTTTGCATAAATAGTTTTATATAATAATATAAATAGACAGATAGACCGGTGATATATTTTATTTAACAGTGACAATACATGTATGTCAAGCATAAATAATACATTTTTTTTTTTTTTTTTTAAAGGTATATCCAATTGTATATATCCACATATATAGAGCATATGCACATATACAAGAGAATATCACTTGGGGATGGCACTACCTCTTAGTATCTGGCCAGTAAATTTAAATATCAAAGCTGGGTCTAAACGACAGACACAAAATATCCATGAGCAGAGGTGGGATTCGAACCCACGACAGTGCGATCCAAAGGCCAGCACGCTGACCATTACACCACGCTGTCCCCATTATTATAGTTTTTTAATTATTTTTGAATAGTTATAGGTATATATTTAATATTTAAATCACTTTAAATCAGTTATCTAACATAGCAAGCCATGATTTGAGTAGATGCCCGCTGCAGCCGACGAACAAAACACGACGTGTTCGGTGTTTGGTTGAAAGACGAACGTTTACCACAGTTTTCTCTGTTTGAAAAATACAAAATTAAGTATTACAATTTTTGGATTAATAAAATCGTTTATGATAATCAGTTTAAAGAAGTGTTATAGATTAGTTTGATATAAATATGATAAGCCAAGTCGTGTTTTTTCCCATGTTTTAATGTAATTTATTGTTCTACTATTTTGACATAGCGGTCACATCGGTTAGTTATCGTAAACCATTTTTGTTTTTCATAGCCTACACAGAATACACGTACGTACCTATAACATCATCAAATGCACCACATTGTAATGTTTTGAAATATCCTTTGACATAATATTATGTCGAATAATAATAATATAAACTAAATATTTAATTATTTATATCGAAGATGCAATTAATAATAATAATTAAATAATTGTATTGCTGGTAAAAATATTGTTACGTTATGTAGGTATTTCATAAATAAATGATACTTAGGCCTAGTTTATATGAGAGGCGTTCAACGCGCGTTTACAATTTCTATACAATTGTATATAACTGTTTACATGATAACGCGCGTTGGTGGCGCGTTGAACGCTCTTCATGTTTGCTAGGCCTTAGGGTAAGGCCACATGAAGAGCCTTCAACGCGCGTTAGCCTAACGCGCGTTTACAATTTCTCTACAATTGTATAGAACTGTTTATATATAACGCGCGCTGGTGGCGCGTTGAACGCGCGTTATCATAACGCGCGTTGAACGCTCTTCATGTGGCCTTACCCTTATACATAAAATAAATTATTTGAACACTCTCTTAAAAACCAATACACTTATTATCTAATGTTTTGGTAATTATACACTTTCACGGTCACCTGGTTTTTTGGCTCTAGAAAATCGAAAAATAGATGGATTTCAATGATCTCGGTCTCAAAAAGTTCCATTTTACGGCGGATTTATGAAAAAAATTAGTTCACCCCGGAATTACAATTCGCATACCCGTTTATCGTTCACCCCGGAATTGTTTTTTTAAAAACTCCACATTTGCCCCTTCCCGTTTCACTGCAAGACAATTCGCATACCCCTTTATCGTTCACCCCGGAATTACAATTCGCATACCCCTTTATCGTTCACCACGGAATTACAATTCGCATACCCGTTTATCGTTCACCCCGGAATTGTTTTTTTAAAAACTCCACATTTGCCCCTTCCCGTTTCACTGCGAGACAATTCGCATACCCCTTTATCGCTCACTCCGGAATTACATTTCGCATACCCGTTTATCGTTCACCCCGAAATTACAATTCGCATACCCGTTTATCGTTCACCCCGGAATTGTTTTTTTTAAAAACTCCACATTTGCCCCTTCCCGTTTCACTGCGAGACAATTCGCATACCCCTTTATCGTTCACCCCGGAATTACAATTCGCATACCCCTTTATCGTTCACCACGGAATTACAATTCGCATACCCGTTTATCGTTCACCCCGGAATTGTTTTTTTAAAAACTCCACATTTGCCCCTTCCCGTTTCACTGCGAGACAATTCGCATACCCCTTTATCGCTCACTCCGGAATTACAATTCGCATACCCGTTTATCGTTCACCCCGAAATTACAATTCGCATACCCGTTTATCGTTCACCCCGGAATTGACGTCAGAAACAGTTATAAAGAATTATATGTAGAAAGTCAATTTTTTTTGCATTTAAAGTCATGAAACTGTGAGAAATATTGATTTTTTCAATTTTCGTATTTTTTTCCATAAATCCGCCATAAAAACGAAGATTTAAAAAAAAATTCATCGAAATCGGATGATTTTTCGATTTTCTAGAGCCAAAAAACCAGGTGACCGTGAAAGTGTATAATTACCAATGTTTTTTGTGTTACTATTTAATAATAGGTACTGATCGATGAAATAATTTGTTGAAATTTTTTGATATTATCTATAAAATTTTAGGAATGTTTTGTTTTGACAGTTTAAATTACAATTAACTTTATATAAAATCATTTTGGAACCATATCTTTAAAATTTTTAAGGAATTAATCAACAAGCACTTTGAATGTTTTTTTTACCGATTATAACCATTTTCGTTGTAGTAGGTACTAGCCGGCATTCGCGGTCCTGTTTTCAATTATCTCAATTTTGTATTGATTTCTTATCTGTCTATCTTTTTTATTTCAGACATGATCGTGGAAGCTGAGAGCTAGAGCCTGGGATTAGGAGGGGTACGCCCGCACTGGGGCCGGTCAAGATCCGGTCCTGGTGATCCACTACAGCGATTTGGAACACATGGATGCGATGTCTGGTGATTCAAGCGAGATTGTCATTTGCTGTCTAAGGTAGGAAATTTTAAATTTCGTTTCCATAGCTAAGATTTTC
This sequence comes from Xanthostigma xanthostigma, assembly GCA_963575645.1. Taxonomy (NCBI): domain Eukaryota; kingdom Metazoa; phylum Arthropoda; class Insecta; order Raphidioptera; family Raphidiidae; genus Xanthostigma; species Xanthostigma xanthostigma. The sequence continues at coordinate 12,162,249 of OY754474.1, forward strand.
ATAGATATTAACAGGAGCAGAGTTTGTGACTTTTTAACCGACTTCAACAAAAAGGAGGAGGTTCTATGTTCGTCTGTATATACAGGATGTCCCATTAAGAATGGGACATAGAATAACTGCAGATTCTCCAATTCAAAATAAAACGATTAAGCGAAATGTGCTTAGATAAAATGTTACTCGCTCTACCAGTGGCGTACGGCAGGAGTAAGTAATGCTTGTACCCCTTCTAAATGTTACACCACTGTCTAAATTTTAATTTTGACTATAATTTTAATTTTTTTGATATTTTCTAAGTCAATAATGTACACTTGTTAGTTTGTTGTAAAGTCATTGGTTTTCGAGATATTCGCAGTTTTGACGTGATAACGTCTTATAAATTGATGAATCACCAATCTTATAAATTGATAAAACACCGGCTGCATGTACGAAAAAGTGTAACGTTCCTAACGGTCGTAACGTTCCTAACGTAACGTTCCTAACGCGTAACGTTCCGCCTGACCCTGTGCGTGCTTTTTGCTAATTTCTCGCTCAATTTAAATCAGATCGGTTTGAAACCAGTCTTAAACGAAAGAGGAGAACATTTTACATAGATTTCGTATAACAGAATTTGCCTAAACAGTTTTTTTATACAAATTTATATAGAAAAATAGTTGTATAAATGCAATGTTGTCTAATGCATGGCGCGACGCGGTCGGTCGTCTTTGTTTGCCGTACATGGAAATTAGAAAATAACGTAAGTATGTCTTGTCTTAACATGAAAACGGCTGCATTTCTAATGTTTATTTTTTGACATTAGTATTTTGTGATTTGCAAAGCCTTCTAAGTTAACTATTGGAATAACTAATTATTATTAGAACATAATACTTTGTAAGTTGCAAACGTCACTTTTGACATTTCTTATCATTCCGACACCAAGGATAAGCGGATTGAAACCAAATTTTGGGAGGTTTAGGTTATGTATTACGGAATACGTTATCACGTAAAACTATCGTCCGTAAACCGACTTTACAGACAACCAATTTTTTTAAGACAAAATTGTAAAATTGAATATTATTAATAATAATGCAAATAAAAAGTACATGTCTATCTATCTTTAACTGCGAATATCTCGAAAACCAATGACTTTACAACAAACTAACAAGTGTACATTATTGACTTAGAAAATATCAAAAAAATTAAAATTATAGTCAAAATTAAAATTTAGACAGCGGCGTAACATTTAGAAGGGGTACAAGCATTACTTACTCCTGCCGTACGCCACTGGTAGAGCGTACTGAACTAATTTTTTTATTGTTAGGTGCATTTTATGATATTTAACAAGTGTGCCGATTTGAGTAAAATTATACGGTGTATTAAAAAAATTATGGACATTAATAATTTTTCAGTTTTCAACTTCAACACCCCGTATTTCGGAAACGAGTAACATTTTATCTAAGCATATTTCGCTTAATCGTTTTATTTTGAATTGGAGAATCTGCGGTTGTTCTATGTCCCATTCTTAATGGGACATCCTGTATATATATATATTTTTTTTATGTATGTTCACCGATTTCTCCGACAACTATGGACCGATTTTCAAATTTTTTTTATTCGAAAGAGTGCACTTCAGAGTTGGTCCCATCGGAACCAAGTCAGGATCTGATGAGTGATGGTGGATCCCGGAGAAATCGAGGGAAACTCTCAAATTTCAAACGAACGCATAATGTTTTTTATGTATGTTCACCGATTTTTAGTGTTAGATTAACACTAAAAAGAGAAAAATAAAATATTTTTAACAAAAAAATTGAACCGACTTCAAAAAAGGCACTAAAAAGTAAAAAATAATTGCGTATTGAAATGTTTTGTAGTCGGTGTCAGCCAAAATGAAATCTATTCCGAGAACTACACCGACTCCAAAACATTTGATACGCAATTATTTTTTACTTTTTAGTGCCTTTTTTGAAGTCGGCTCAATTTTTTTGTTAAAAATATCTTATTGTGAGACATTTTTTTTATTATATAATTCCAATATACTTAATATTAATTGTTTTAAATAATTTCACCTACGTATAATAATTTAAATTCAATGCCCTGATTTAATAGACTAGTAAGTAAAGCCCGGTGAACATTGGCAGCAGCAAATTGGATTGCATTTCAAAAATCCGTACAGATATTTTTTTCTTTTGAACGAACTGTCGCACGTTATTGACGTGGCAGAAAGGGCTGCAGCGGGATCCGCTCTGTCCCGTAAAAGTTTGAGACGTCCGCGGAATCGGCGCACTGTTGACGTCAGCGGTTTCCAAACTTTGTTCACAAACGCCCTCCTTACATAAAATCTAAACTCTGCCGCCACCCCTCCCCCTTTGTAAATAATTTCTTTACTGAAAAAATAATTACAAAGGTGGTCTTTGACCGCTTGAGAATTATTATTATTAAAATATTACGTATACAGTAGCGAGCAGAAAAATCAGTGTTAATATAAAATGTCCATTATTTGGTAATTACCATGATTTTATCAGAACAACGACGATATTTGCAATTAATCTGCGCCCCTGATTTTGGACCTTATTCGCGTTTTTGGCATCTACTGAGCTAATCGACACTGCCTTAAACCGGTATATCGCTTTATATATGTTACCGGCCAAACCCGATTTCAGGACAAACTAGTTTGGCCTAGGCCAAACTAGTTCTACAAACCAGTTTGGCCTAGGCCAAACAAGTTTGTCCTAGTATGAATAGTAGGCCAAACTAGTTTGTCCTGAAATCGGGTTTGGCCGGTAACATATACATAACGCTTTGCGCAAAGCGAGGGAGGATATGTTTACGTGTAAAAAATTCTGTAAACGCGTTCTGCCGTGCATCGGGCAACGTACTCGATGTCCCGAAAAAACCGCAAAAAAAATAATAAAACTTTAAATCACAGACAGTCGCTATTTGATATATTTTGTTTTTATAGTTTTTAGAATAATATGTTTAACGGAAAACGCGTCGGCGGTTGAGTTTAGAGATCGCATCAAAACTTAGCAATATTTACAATGTGAATATATTATACCGGGGGTTAGTGTTTTGTTTCCGTTAGGAAGGCTTTTCCGGTTTTCGGGAAATTGCGTTTTGCACTCGGCGCTTACGCCGTAGAAAGACAATATAACGCACGAAGTTGAAGCGCGACGAAAAACTTGCTGAGAAAGTCGCAAACTTCTTCATTTGTGGTCACAAGGTCAAGTGGTTAATTGTTTTCTCCTCGATCGGAAATTTCCTCCTTCCTTTTATGTGGGGCTGGTTCAATGCTATACTTAAAAATTGATTCTAATTCAGTACGTTTCTAGGATTGTCTGATACGTGAAAATGGCTAATACATACTTTAAGAATCCGTCAGTTGCAATTAAGAAACGATAAATAGTTTGACTTACTCATTAAAGAAGAGGGTTTTGACGTGATAACGTCTTATAAATTTATGAAAACACCAGCTGCACGCACGAAAAAGTGTAACGCCGTAACGTTCCGCCTGACACTGTGCGTGCAAGCGAGAGCGCAGTATAACCGATAGAGAAGCACGATCGGCGTCGGCTTGTACGCATTTCACTCTTCTCGCGTGACGTCAGAGAGTAGTGTGCGTTCAACATTTTTTTCGGCTGTTCCAGCGAAAGCTACATCTGACAGATGGCCTTTGTTTTATAAACCGTGGAAATTAAGACTTAAAGCCAAGATATCTAATAAAAATGTCATAAATTATCGAATTTTTAAAGCAATTTTTCAGATAATACCTCGTTATTTGTTCGTTTTTGCACGGATATTTTTTGTGTCATTTAATTATTACCGATTCATCCAAGCCAAAGTATAACTGAACGCACGATAATGGATCTGCATTTCATAACAGCAGATAAATTATACGGTTTGTTAACAAATATATAATATATATACATTCTTTTAAATGTCTTTTATAATTGCTTAAAAATATGTATTTTGCTTTGGTTGATCAAATTATTAGTCGGTAAAAATATAGTTTGACAGCTACTAAAATTTAGGTTATGTATTATATGATTTTCGAGCGGAATACGTTATCACGTAAAACTATCGTCCGTAAACCGACTTTACAGACAACCATTTTTTTTTGTGACAAAATATTTCAATATTTTACTCTGGGCAACGTGTCGTATATGAAACGGGTCGTCGAGACAAAATTATTTCTAACTAAAAAAAATCACAAATGAATCGACATTAGTCACTTTGTCTTTGGGCCGTAGATATAAACATAAGACGATATAAAACAGCAAGAAAAGTCGGAATGGGGAAAAAAGAGTGCTGTGAGACGTCTTTTATGGCATTTGTTTATCCTGTTGATAAGTGTTTATTTCGTTATTTGCTTGTCTCTTTGAGTTTCCAACTTTAACTGCGCTAAATATTTACTAATTACATAATCGATAATATATAATATGTATATATATCTTCGTACAGTGTGTTCGGAAAAAACGCCAACACAATTGAATGACTTACAGCGTTTCGTGACAATATTTCGACTCTAACGCAGAGACGAATTATTAGTATAGAATTGTAGGGGCCTTTTATTTCTAAAAAAATTAAGTGAAATTATATTGGTTCAACTAGAGTCCTAGACATAGCTTCGTTTACTGCACACATATCTACACAAAAAAAAATATCGATAAAATTCACCATTGTCCACGTTCTTTTACGTAGGTATAAGTGAGTCTAATCAAATATCGCCTGCATATGAACAGAAGCTCCAGTCAGCCACGCCCTTGCCCCTTCCAATTATGAACAAGGCACGTATAGATTTACTGCTAATGGAATTTTACCTATTGCAGCTGTCTCTGTCTATCGGAATAATTTAAAAATAATTTGTTATTCAATACAAACAAAACTGAAAACAACAACGCCCTCGCCGTGCTACAAAAAACAATTATTTGCTCATTAAAATTTATGTCAATTTTCAATTAGAAAAAAAATTAAATCAAACGAAATGTTGTTTTGAATCACTAGAAAGCGGTTTTTTTTTGTATACCGTGCGTTTGTGTGTATGAATCCGAAAAATAAGCTGTCGCGTTTACAAATAAAGTAAGCAATCAGTAAAAACATCGATATAGAGTTGACCGTTGACTTGGGTAGAGTTTTGTAACTGTATACCGGGTGTCCCCTTTCAAAGGAACACCTTGAATAACTTTTGCAGTTTTTATTATATGTAAAAATATCCCGAATAAAAGTTGTTTGGTTTGGAGGGGGACATCGTATAAAGACAAATACCACCCCCTATTCTCATCCTCTACGCAGGGATGAGGGTGACTTTGACTTTTTTAATAGGAATACCTATTTTTTATCATAAATTAAGATTTTTCTAGAAAAAATATACAACATTTGTCGGAAACATTTTTTTACCCGATGCCTCCCTCAACCCTTAAAATGCTTGTCAAAAATCGGTTTCCCGAAACTCCATTAAATGTTTATATCTAAACAACGACGTTGGGCAAAAAATTATGAGAGGTAAGTGTTGTTTGTTTTGGGAACAGTCATTGATTAAACATAAAAAAAACCACCGCCCCCTTTAATCATTAAAAAATTCAGTCACCCCCACCCCCGTGCAGGGGGCGGTGTTTTTTTGTATGTTTAATCGATGACCCTTCCCAAAACAAACAACATTTACCTCTCATATGTTTTGCGCAACGTCGTTGTTTAAATATAAACATTTAATGGAGTTTCGGAAAACCGATTTTTGACATGCATTTTAAGGGTGGGAGGCATCGGGTAAAAAAATGTTTCAGACAAATGTTGCATATTTTTTCTAGAAAAATCTTAATTTATGATAAAAAATAGGTATTCCTATTAAAAAAGTCAAAGTCACCCTCATCCCTGCGTAGAGGATGAGAGTAGGGGGTGGTATTTGTCTTTATACGATGTCCCTCTCCAAACCAAACAACTTTTATTCGGGACATTTTTCCATATAATGAAAACTGTAAAAGTTATTCAAGGTGTTCCTTTAAAATGGGACACGGTGTATATAATTCCAATAATTATGTTCTCTGTCGGAGTCAATCTTGCCCCTTGGCATGTTTATAGAGACCGAACAGAAAAAATGGGACTGCCAAATTGATCTGCTCGTTTTTGTGTGGCGACCGAACAGACGTCAGACAGAGCTGCAACCCCGCCTCTAAACGAATTTACAATAAGGCGTGTAGTCATCTTAAGATGAATAAAAATAGATCCGGACCTGTTACATTTTTTCGCGCCAATTGACAACTAGTACGTATACTTAAGCCAAAAACAGTTGGTGTCATTGATATGGCAGAAGTTCAGAAAAAAAAGTGCGAAATCGGTTAAATGACAGATTTATTTATGAAGCTTAAATAAATTATAATAAACTCGATAATTAAAATGATAAGAAAATCAATTTAAGAAATGTTATATTTCATTTGATTTGAAAAGCCTGCAATTATCAAGAAATGAAAAATTGCTTCCACTTGAGCTCAAGTAACGATAAAAATATTTTTATGCGAAGATCGTGAAAAAAGAAATATTAGAGTGAATCTTCTTAATTTAATCCTCCATTGGGCTGCACGTAGATTATTATTAGCAGTGCTGTCTCTTTTCATTGAGCTTTATCTGTGGAGGTGTAATAAGAGAGAGCGCTAGTTTAATAATGTACACAAATTTATACAAATATATCTGCTACGTGCCGCCAGAATTGCAGCGACAGCCGTCCAAAACAAACGAAGTGCGGCGATACGACGCCATTGTGAACTTAACCTCATTCTCTGTGACAAACAGTTGAAACGCTGTTTTCATTTACAGAAGTCAAACGTTCAAGTAATTAACTTTGAATTGACAGCCAGGACTTGACTGAAACTTGTTTGAGAAGGAGACGGCGAAGAAATGAAATGAAGATGCGACAAAGTTTTAAACACAAAGAATGGATTCTGTATTCAGTGAAGTACTTTTGAAGTCGTCCCGAATTCAACGGGCGACATTTCAAACAACGGCAATTAATGTGTCATCGGCAAACAGCTTTGAATTGAACCCTTCGGCCGCCGCGCCGCTCCGACGAAACGAAGCGGTGCGATGGAACGCCGCGAACAAGACGCAAGACATAGAAGTCATTGCTCAGAGACGCAGAACTGCATGAAAAAATAGTTTAACCGGATTTTCGAACGATGCGCACTGCATCCCGGCTTTTGAGAAAATTTTAAACAAATTAAATAATCCCTGGCAGGAGACAGTCTTAAAAAAAATAAGCACTTAATTTTTAATCGGTTTTTACGAGTGTAAAATGTAATGTGTTGAATGAATTTCGTTCAACTCATTGTTCGCGACGTGTTTACGATGTCAGGAGCATATAGTCCACAGCATAAAAAATGTAGTTGGATCGCTGCTGTATAAGCTACGTGGTCACTGAAGGGTTAAAACAATTATCGCTTCGTCTTTGTCTTTCTAACAATAACTATAATATCGTTCTTTGTTTTCTTACGTTATAATTATATTGCAAACAAATTGCCTCGGTTTTTACTAATTTGTATACTGGTTCCTTTTTATCACTGCAAAGTGTGAATTACTGTCGAAACTATGTTTTGTTTTTATATTTTTTTTGAGGATAATTCAAGAGATATAGTTTGTCCTTCGAAGAATATTTTTCTTTTTACATAATATCCGGAACGTAATTGAACTTATTTCGAACCGTCGATCTGCGTTTTTGCATCACAATTTCCTTGCAGTAAGTTTTCCAATTGCCGGCCGTTTGGGTTACATGTGCCCCGACTGTCCCAATCCCGCTGCACTCGTTCAACTGTTTTGCAAATGCCAACCAAATATTCTTACTCTTGTCTAACTCATTAAATCTGGAACAAGCATGAGCGATATATTAATTATAATATATACGTACGTCTATTAACAAATAAAAAAAATAAGAACAAGAAAATCCGGCTTGTCAAAAGTAGTCAAGTAAATAAATGAACGGAACCTGGAACACGTCTGGATGAAGTTCATAAACGACGTCAACGGCAGGAGCATTGCAATCTTGAACAGAACTTCAAAGGGAAGATTCTCGAACGAAGCGAAAAAAATATCCTCAGCGTTGAAAATTTCAGACTTGATTCGATAGCTGATATGGTTCTTGAATTCAATTGACAACTCTCTTAAATTGTTGAATTTTCCGGACATTCCCGGAGTATTGAGAACATATTTCGGAACGGGAATCGCTTGGGAATAGACATTTTCAAGTTCGGGAGCGGCGAACACGTTCACTATAAGGTTCGTTCCAAATTTGCTGACTAGAAGTGTGACGTCATAATCGGTCGGCTTGAGGCAGAATGTCGTTTCGTAGTTGCCGTCGACTGTGATCGTCCAATCTTGCGCCGACTCGCAGTTGGCCGTGACGTGACGGACGTCGAATCCGTAGTTCTCGTCGTTCTCGTAGACGCTTTCAGTCGGACTGAATCCGGTTTCAAGCATCAGAATATAAATCAGAGCGAGCGCCAGCTCGTCGGGCCCAGGAGATGGTTCCTTGACACGCTGGAGAAGTCGTTTCAACGATATTTCCAAACTGATAGGCAGTTCTGTTTGTGAAGTTTCTTCCAGTAGATACAGTTTCATTCCGTGTCAAAAAATCGCTGTCATTCTGTCTAAAATAAATATTTGCGTTTCCGTGGCAATTGAAAACATTGGCTACTTCCGAATACGATCAAGCTTGTTAAGGCGCGGTCACACGATTGATAAGAAACGTGACGTCACTTTTTCAAATGACAAACAAATGTTTCCAAAACATCTACAGATTTGTTGCTGAAATAATTTACTACAAAAGTCGTCTCTGAAATATAATAAAGAACAATGTTGCGTAGTATTAAAAGTATTAAATACGGTCAAAAAATGTTGAAAGTGACAATAAATTGAAAATTATTTTATATCTAGGATGTCTCTCTTTAATTCCGATCATTTTTTTTTTCATTGAAAAGTTGGCAGCAATTAAACCAATCAAATTGCTTCTTTTCCGCTGTTTCACTTTCCGGGCGCGTTGTTTCGCCCGGCGGACAATTTTGCACGGAGTTAATCGGTCTCCAGAGACGAAACTTTGGGGTACCAGACTCCCAAACGAATGGCGTTGAGTTTTGAAGAGCGTAGAAACGACGTCTTAAAAACAAAATATGATGCAAAAATAAATATTGTCGTAAACATATACAAAACTAGTATACCCGTGCAATACTTGCTTGGATGTATCTTTACATTATAATATGAAGCCACTTTTACATTTGATTATTTCAGAATTTAGAAAATAACTTTCATTTAATAAAATTATTTTATTTTATAAACCTAGTTTAATTTTCAAACCACGCTTCCAATAAAATGTAAAAGAACTTCAAAAAATCATTGCAATAATATATTTGTCATTATATTTTAAAATATTGGGCTGTTTTTATCTTCAAGCAACTCTTTAAAAGTGTGAAATTCTCAAATAAAACTTTTTTTTCGCCAAATAATATGACATCATACAGTACGTTTTTGTATGTTATAATTTAAGGGAACATTTAAAATTTTAATTTCAATTTTGAAACAATGTGTCTTTTTTCATCTCTTAAAGTCGATTTTATTTATAAGAAAAACATGTAAAAATATATCCAGTTTATGCAATACGACATATTCTATACTTGTATGATATAATAAATTACTTTGAAATGGATATAAAAGTATGCACAACTATTGTGTTACTGATAAATTATAAAATAATAATTTATTGTTTTCTTTACATAAATAGCTTTATATAATAATATAAATAAACAGATAGACAGGTGATAATATATTTTATTTAACAGTGACAATACATGTATGTTCGCCGTCAAGCATATAAAAATACACATAAAAGGCAGAGATAATATAATAAATTAATTAAAAAACTCATTCACGCTATAAAATACTTTGAACAGTATATTATAGTTTTTTTAAATTCTTTTTAAATAGTTATAGGTATATATTTAATATTTAAATCACTTCTCCTTGAAAAGTATTCGTAATACATCAAATCAGTTATCTAACATAGCAAGCCCATGATTTGAGTAGATGCCCGCTGCAGCCGACGAACAAAACACGACGTGTTAGGCCCGTTTCACACATACACGGTGACCGTCTAAACGGCACCGTTTAGACGGTGCCGTTCCATTGTGTTGTCTTTTCACACATTACCGGTTAGTTTTCTGATGATTATGAATCGTAGACGTGTAATAGCAATGATGATCTTCTACAGACGCATGAAAAGGAAAAGAAGAAACATAATTATGTGGGTTCATCCTATAAATACGGGAAGGCAAAAGTTTGGAGCATTTTATACACTTTTTAGGCAGCTTAGAGAAGACGCAAACAAGTTTTTCAACTATTTCAGGATGTCAGTATCCAGTTTTGACGAACTACATCAACGACTAAAAGAATCACTTCAGAGGAAAGACACTTTTATGCGAGAGTGTATACAGCCTATCGAAATGCTACTAGTATAGCCACTCACAAAAATACTTTATACCAGTGTAAAAAGGCAAAAGTAAATAAACCTGCCGTAAATACGGCAAGTGTGAAAGCTTCTAAGTTATTCAGTACTCGACTGAACAGTTCACGCCGTTCAAACGGTAACGGTAGCCGTGAAATCCAGTGGGAAGCCACGGTGACATCACGGTAAAGATTTGCCGCATACACGGATCCGGTGCGTGTGAAAGCACTCATTATACTTTGCGTCCCTTCGCCGTCTAAACGGTGCCGTTTGGACGGCCACCGTGTATGTGTGAAACGGGCCTTACGGTGTTTGGTTGAAAGACGAACGTTTATCACAGTTTTCGCTGTTTGAAAAATATTTATTTATATCAAATCTTGACCCTAATAATTATTGTAATACGCGGCACAAAGAGGATCTAAATATCCCGTATCATAAAACAGCGCTATATTAAACCAACGCATATTTAAACTGCATAAAATGTTGCAATATTCTTCCAAAATACTTTCAAAAAATAAAATTTGATGAAATTCACCAGAATTAAAAAAAAAAAAATACTAATAGAAATGCCTTATACACTAAAGAAGAATTTTTAACGCACAATTTTAACGTTTTAAAAATTAAATTTTACTCAAGAGGGCTATTTATATTTTATCTGTTTTTATTTATATGTTATGTATTGGGCGTATTCTCCATACTTTATGCATTTTAGGATAATATAAAACGATTATTATTAAAATTTCAAGCAGATCATAAAATTATGTTTGTCATATTATGTCGAAAATATTGGGTTGTATTTCATCTTCAAGCGACTTTTTTAAAAGTACCTAACGAATGTCTCTAAATAGTTCTCTTTTTTGAGCAAATATTAATTTTTTTTCTTTAATTAATTTTTTCGTCAAACATCAGTTGAGCAATCATTTTTTTACAAGTAATGCTAAAAGACAACTGCATTGAAATTCTTGTTTTATTGTGCTGCGCAGATAATGTGTGCTTAGCTTTAATGTACAACTAGACAACTTGTTAAACCCAGATCGAGTACGGCTAGCAAAAATTCAGTAATTTTTTCAAATATTCTCAATAGATTCTGTTCAAAATTATACACGTTAAGTTAAAAAACTTCATTATTTTAGTATAAACAATTATTTTCAACTTATTGAAACAAAGTTATTTATAGAAATTAATATACACCGAATTATATGTATAGGCATTATGAATATACTTTAATTGTATGTTTTAAGTTTTTTTTATTATATTATTTACAAGTAAATTTTCACCCTGTTGGAAATTTAGCTTTTGATTCAGAAGTGATTTTTACAATATTTTTTCTCAGAACCCTACGATTCGTGGTGTTTCCGAAACGATGCTTCAACAAAATATGCTCGTCTGCTGCTTCTGTTACTTCTTTGTCTTTAACACAGTGATGAATCGGTGACAACAGGCTCCTTACAAACGTAATTATCATAATTTTTTTTTTTTTTTTGTATATGTAAAAAACTCTATTTTAAACAGAACTAAAGTAATTTGAACGCTTTGATTGTGCGTTTTTCGTATATTTTTTCAGGAAAATAAATTAGTGTAGTCAGCGGTATCTTGATTATTTTTTCAATTATTTGTCTTTATTTAATAATTATATTTTATTGGTATCAAGTCCAACATAATATAATAGTAAAGAATTTATTTACACGAAAGAAATTTAAAATTGTCTCCTCTTTTACAAAAAAAATCTGCTAATTCGAGTTATAAAATTGTTTGTTTTTGTATTATTTACATTTTTAACCATTGTTTTGTTTTTTTTACAGTTGTTTTTGGAAGTCGATTCGACAAGCTTTTAGGGATATATAATTGTTTTTAAACTGTGTATAATGTGACATTTTGAGGAGACAAGTTTCATCCCGGCCCACGTGGGACTTCTGTTTTCAAGTGTTGCTTTTGAATTTTTAGTGCATATTTTTAACCGACGAAAAACAAAAACGGAGGAGGTTCTCAAGTCGACGCGTATATATATTTTTTTTATGTATGACCACACATAACTTTTTACAGAGTAGTCCGATTTTGATAATTATTTTTTGTTTGAAAGGGTATGCCCCGAAGTTGGTCCCATATAAATTTGGTAAAAAAATTCCAACCCTAAGGGTAGGAAAACAGGGGATGATTGATTGTTCACTCACTGATTGTAATGTATGACCACACATAACTTTTTACAGAGTAGTCCGATTTTGATAATTATTTTTTTGTTTGAAAGGGTATACCCTGAAGTTGGTCCCATATAAATTTGGTAAAAAAATTCCAACCTTAAGGGTAGGAAAACAGGGGATGATTGATTGTTCACTCACTGATTGTAATGTATGACCACACATAACTTTTTACAGAATAGTCCGATTTTAATAATTATTTTGACGTGATAACGTCTTATAAATTGATGAAACACCGGCTGCATGCACGAAAATGTGTCACGTTCTGAAATGTGTCACGTTCCGCCTGACAGCTACTAAAATTTAGGTTATGTATTATTAAATATGATATTCGAGCGGAATACGTTATCACGTAAAACTATCGTCCGTAAACCGACTTTACAGACAACCAATTTTTTTGTTTGAACGGGTATACCCCGAAGTTGGTCCCATATAAATTTGGTAAAAAAATTCCAACCCTAAGGGTTGTGGAAGGACGATCCAAACACTTTAGATCGGTCTCATTCTCGGATACTTTACTGCTAAGTGCCCTACTTGCTCACTGTGGACACTCTTCGCCGAGTGACGTTGGGTAATAGATTACTGTTGCAATACTAGTACAGGCTAGGGCGCCCTCAGACGCTGTATGATTTTTTTTGTTTTTTTTTCGGTTTTTTTTGGCTGCCACCGGTGCACCCCTTACCTTGTCTGAGAAGCCGTTTAGGCTGGCGTATTGCGATCACAATTATAAACCACTTCTACTTGATTATACTTACAGCGATATAAATTCACGAATTCGAAATAAATTGACTGTTTGACATCACTTAAACTGAATTGCCTCCAGCACAGCCGTTTTTTGTCAAATGGATTTTAAGGGTTCGAATCCCATCCGAAGTGAGATTTAAATTTCCAATTTAAAATTTGTTATTGAGCGGCAAATTTGTTCGTCTCTTAAATTCAAAAATAATATAATAATTTCCAAATGAGAGTTAAAAGTTTTTCTTTTGTCTTCACGGTACAAAAACAGCATTTTATTATAAATATTTTGCCACGTGCTGTTGGGGAACCATCAGACTTTATTAAATTGCACTTTCAGGTCTAATGTGAAATGAAAAGGGTCTTGTATTATAATTTTATGTACATTATTAATAAACGGAGCGTCTATTTTTCGTTTCGGGAAAGATAGTGTTCCGCTATGCTGTTCTTCCCGTGATGGTTTTTGTTCGCTTTGTGTTTTACTTTTTCAGAGGTCAAAAATCTGTTCAATTTGTAGCTAGTTGTAATCTCCAGTCATAGTTTTTAACGTAACGGAAAACCCTCACTATTTGTTTTTGCTTCAAAAAATTTACTTTGGGGTACCTAATTTAAAACTCAATTTTTTTTAGTCAAGTACGTCGATTTACAGATTTTATTACAAATTGAACGATGACCAACCGTATCACGTATTGAGCCGCAGTTCGCCGGTGCAGGCTCTCGCGTTTCTATTTTTTAAGTGCGGTAGTGTCGATATCGATGCATCTCGCAGATATTTTTGAAGAATTGTCGCTTTTAACAGTGGTCATAGATAACTTTTCATTCAAAATGAAAGTTAAAAGTAAACGTTGGGAAATTAAATGGGTAATTTGAACAGCGAAGTACTGCTGTGTTCTGGAAACCAGACGGTGCTATGACGCAAAAGGAAGGTTGCAATTCTTTGAAATATTTGCGTAAGTCTTGTGGCTGAGCTGAATTTGTCTCGCTAAGCCGACGGATGTTCATATCAAAACTCGATGAAGGCGATGAACTTTATAAATTAAATAATTAAATCAAATAAAAATACTGTAGAAATATATCGAACACGTTAAAATTCAGTACCAGATGGCAGCTAACCGTTCAATTGATGGCAGATCGAATACAAGAATTTGTGAAATAAAATATTCCATAATAATAGTGCGCGCTTTTAAACACGTATTCACTATTCATATAATTAGGGTAAATTAGGGGGAGATGGTGAATAAAATTTTAAGTGACTATAGTTTGTTGTCGAAATTTAATTATAACAAAATAAATGGTACATTGTCTTAAATAAACAATATAAAAACGAATTTGAACTTAATAAATCAAAACCTTTTTAAAACAAATTGAATATTACATTTAAAAAAAAATGTATGATTTACCATCTCACCCATATCTCTATGGGTTAGTTAGTGAATGCTACCTGGGTGAGATGGTGATTCGTAAAAAACATTATTTTGATACATATTAAATCACATTTTTAGTGTTTTATGTAAAAATTTTCCACAAATATCACAACTATTCCCATATTTTGTGCAATCCTCATGTAGCCAACGTCTGCAGCGCACGCACTGAATCCAATCAACACTTTTTGTAGTAATTTTGTACTCTTCGCCGCATCCTAGACAGTATTTATCACTTTCGTCGACGACGTCTTCTTCGTCCTGTAGTTCTGGTTCGCTTTCCTCTTCGGATGACGTATCATATACTGCTGGTTTCTTCTTTTTGGATTTTGTGTTGGTCTCTTTGGTCTTTTTCTTATTTAGAGTAATCTCTTTATTACGCTTCAATAGTGCTTTTTCCTTCAAAGTCTGAATATTGCTTTCAGTATTCAACACCGATGCTAAGTGTCGGGACCTTTTGCGAGTCTGTTCAACTTGAGGGAGGTTGGGTACTGGAGAAATTTGGTCCAATACTTTACTTGGTGTAATATTATTATTATTGGAGTTTGGGAGTGGATCACTGCTGCTGTTGGATCGACTCGCTTCTGGCAATTCTTCTGAACGCCAACTTGAGCATCCAGGTTGAGGAGAAGAAACATTTCTTGTTAGGTAAGCATAGTCTGGAATGGCGTCAGGATTGTATGGAAAAATTCCTGTAGCACGAAAGCCTGAAATTCCATTGCTTACTGTAGCAGCTTTTTCCCATGCGTCAGACAAAAGTGTGCCGAAAACTAGTCTACTTATTTTTCTAGTCGGATTACTTTTTATGTATGAATTACATGCATTATAATAGAATGCTTTTAAAGATTTGAAAAAAGCTCTATCCAACGGCTGCAGGTAGTGTGTTGTGTGGCTAGGTAAGCATAGTAAAATGATGTCATGTTTCTCTGCGAATTCCAGAGTCTCAACTGAGCTACAATGTGAACTATGACCATCTAAAATCATTAACACTGTTCCTTCCGGTTTTCTCGGCAAAAAATGTTTTTTTAGCCATAAATAAAAGATGTCGCTTGTCACGTACGCCGATTTCTGAGACATATAAATTACTGAACCAGGTGGCATGCCATCTTTGTACTCAGGCTTCTCGTTTTTCCCCTTAAAAACGCACGCTGGAGGAAGAAATACACCTTCCGCGTTGCAACAAGCGATAACGGATATAGTTTCACCTTTTTCCCCGGATGTCACATTGGAAACAGTTTTTGATCCTTTAGCTGCTACGACGTATCCCGGTTTATTGTTAAGTTGGAGTCCACTCTCGTCAATATTGTAAATATTGCCGGGTTTTTCAATCAAATCATTCGCCACTAAAATGTCATGCAGCATACTAAAGTATTTCATAACATTTTCTTTATTCATATTTTGGGCACGGGCTTGGGAGATGCCCTCAGATTTTCTGATAGAGAGGTCAGTATTGCGTTTTAAGAACAAATGCAACCAATCAATACCTGCCATTTCGGTTGTTTTGTTAAAATTGTGTTTAATTTTTATCTGTTCAGCTAGCTTGTAGGCCATTGTCCGAACTTCATTTCTTGTTGGTGTAAAACCAAACTTCTGCATCTTCTTAATATGCAACACAAGTTTTTTCTCGTTTTCGTTGCCTAACACTGATGACGGACCAAGTGGTTTTTTTTTCAGGCATTTGTTTGTAATTCGTCGCTTCAGTGTTGACCACGGCACTCCAAACAATTTTGATGCCTTATGCAAGCTCATACCCTCATTTTCAATGGCTTTCGCTGCATTTTTCAATGCTTCCTCTGTCCAGCTACCTCTTATGCAGCCCTGTTTTCTTTTGTAGAATGTTGGCATAATGATCTGTATAATAAAACTAATGGTTACTGTATCGCATTCACATTATGTACTCGCCATCTCTACCATACATAGGATTCATCGTCTCTCCCATTTGTATGGGAGAGATGGTGAATGAATTTATGAACGGTCGCGTACATTGCATGCGTTTCTTTTGAGGTTAAACTACTTAAATAGACTCTAAATCACAAGTACATGCCAAAATAATAACTCACCTAATATCTAAATTAATGTTTTTACACATAAACATTCAATTGTAAAAAAATTTTTGGTGCGATGGAATGATATTTTGTGGTTTTTTATCCTCTGAAGCTTTTTCAACCGCGTTCTACTGACATGTTTGACAGGTTGGTTATGTAGAATCAGGCTACGGTACCATTAGAGACATCTATAGACTAAATAAGAAAATAATCTGATTCACAATCTCACCCGCTATCACCATCTATACCTAAGTTACCCTAATTACCTCGAAGGATGAAGTTTAAAAATAAGTGTCAAAAGTAGTGCGCGCTTTTACATCTCGTTTTCAGGCATCGAGTGGACAATAACAATTGGTGAGTGTTTTAAAATTTATTTAAATTGTCTGCCGTTCTGAGTTTCAACAAAAGCATGTCCCCCGTGTTTACGAAACTTGTCTGTTGAAATATATGGCTGTTTCTCTCAGCTGAAATTTCGAATTTCAACAATGTCTTTTGTAGAGTTGACCCGGCTAGGGGTTTTGGGTTTAGAGATTTTTTTAAGCTCAAACGGTGGAAAAGTGACCACTGATACACTTTGTCATTTTTCTTAACAATAATGTAATAATAATGATATGATAATCGAAAATGAAAAATAAGTTTATTATCGGATAGTATTGTTTAATATTTATTTATTTTTTGACAATCAAAAAATCAGTGAACACTTGAATTTTTAATGTTTTTGTAAACTGTATTTTCAGAATGAACTAAAACAACGGGCACGCGTCTTTCAAAACTCTTTTTTTTTGTTTCATATTTTTATTTTAAAAATATTTAAATTTTGTTTTGTCAAGTAATGTCAATTTATCTCAATCCTTAAATGTTTGTAACGTTGTTTTAGTACTTGTCTGATAACGCTGAGTCGGGATCACCCCTTCGGTTCGCGTCGCGTTTTTAAAAAAGATTTAAATTGAATACTAAATATATTTTTTCTCATTGTTAAGTTTTTAGTTTGTGACAAAATCAACCCATTCATTCCCTGCAAATATATTTTCTATACTAAATATTTAAGTGTATAAAGCATAGACATAAATTATTATCTCTGATATAAAGTAATGTAAAACACAAGGTTTTTTTTCATTTCACATCAGCTCTAAAAATGCAGTAATTTTGGAACGTTGTGTAATGCATTGCTCGATAATTTATTATTTTGTTTGATATACATATTTTTCACGTTATCTTTTTGTATCGCATCTGAAGTTCAGTACACAAAGAAATTACTGAAAAAAATGAGAATAAACTTTCATTCAACTGAAAAATTGAATTTTAAAATGCGGTACAGAATAGGTGACTTCACCACACATTGAAGTTTTTTCGTTTTTAGCTACAGGTTTGTGTTTAGGGTTTCTTTTCACAGAGGTTCCATTTGGGAACGTTATTTGTTAGGGTACCTGTAGGGCGTCGATCGGCCAAATTTGTCCTCACGCGTATAGGTCGGACAGGACCCGCGGTTAGGGGACCACCTCCTATGATGTCCGCCCTCAAATCTTAGGTCTTGGCTCGGTCGAAATTGCTTTAGCCTCCGAGCGAAAGACAATAGCTTTACCTTCTATCGTGAAAATCGTGTTAACCGTGTTTTCGAAAGTGAAAATCTCATTTGTCGTATTTTCTATTGTGAAAGTCGAAGTGCTGTGTTTTTCCGAGTGAAAATCGATTGTGTTTTCCAAAAGGCAAGGTCGCTATACTTTCCGTGTGGTTAAGGTCTAATCTCCACCGCGTTAGGAGCGTTAAGGTGGTCAAATTTCCCCAGTGGATTTCTGCATATCGCGAGTTTAAGGACATACACTACACTTGTATATTATTTGTTACTGCATTCTTGTAGTGTACGGCGTGCCGTGTGTTTTCGCATACGATGTTGCGAGGGCACTTGGTGGGGTACGTCGTGCGAATTTCGTATGCTTTATCCAGCTGCGCATTCCGCGGTCTCTAGGAACCGAACAGGACATTCGCGTTGGACCGCACCTAGGGTACTATGCCTGGGGGTGGTTGGTTTCGTAACGCTGTAACGAACCTTACGAAAAAATCTGTCCCACTACTTCGTTCGAACAGCAGGCGTACGTCTTAGTCGCAGCAGCTGTAAGTCTAATGTCCGTCTCCTGAAAAATCAGGTACGTGACTTCGCGACTTTACCGGTGTGGTTACCATAGTATGTTTACTATGGTAACAGCAGTGGTACTAGCGTTGCCAGATGTCCCGCTTTTGGCGGGACGTCCCGCTTTTTGACCCCCTCAGGACGCGTCCCGCCGGACCCCTAAGCGGGACGCCCAAAATCCCGCTTTTTCTTGAAGGTAGCCAATTCAGCTCAGCAGGTCCTTTATTTTACGTCTGTCGAGTCGACTGTGCAACAGTGCAACGCACGGGAGTGGAAGCGGGGCGAGGGCGGGGGGACTTACTCCGCTCACGCGTGTTATCTATCAATCAATCAGTTAAAAGCGGCAAAATCAAGCTTAAAATACGTTTTCTATAAAAAATAATTTATGTTTTTTGTTTATTCTATGTTTAATAATTTTTGTTTTATTAGTGTCGTTCATTTTTTGATACTTGTCTTGATAAAAATGTTCCTTTTAAAAACAAGTTCCTAAAAGTAAAATATTTCTTTTTTGTTTATTATGTTAAAGTTTGAGTGATCTTAGTAAAGTTTTTTGTTTTTAAATAAATGATTGTAACTATAATTATGAATTTTTCTGTGTCCCGATTTTTTCTTCCCAGTACCGCTTTTTTTACGTTTGAGTCCCGATATTTAGAAAAACGGATCTGGCAACGCTAAGTGGTACCGTCGCGAAGTTACGTACCTGTTCTTTTAGAAGACGGACTAGTATATAGTGTTATCAATAAATGCACAGCTGTTGAGACGAGAGCGTATGGACGGACGTCCGCTGTGAAGGGCGTAGTTGTGATAGGGAAGGGGGGCGAGGGTCCGTGTAGGATTTTGTGGATTTAGGCTTTTCACTGACAAAGAGTCTAACTAATTGTCACTTCGCTTCGCTCTCGTGAATTTTTATTTTTCAGATTTATGACGTTGATTTTCAGTTTTTTTCCGATCTAAAATTTTCTCTAACATTACCTTTCGTTTAATAGAAGTGATTGTTTAAAATACCTGTTTTAAATTAAAAAAAAGACAATTTTTCAGGAGCGACTGTGGGCCAGGTCGTTCCATAATCTAAAATCATTCAATCATCGTTTTTTTAATACTAATTTTCAATTACTTGTAAACCTAATTTTTTTAAAAATAATTAGCATATAATTTTTTTGAATGAGTAATTCTTTCGGTTATTACACTCATTTCATTTGTACACCAAATTATGGTGCATAAGTTTTTAGTTTTTGAGTTAAAAACGCGGAAACAACGTCCAACGATGACAGATTAGATCTGCCCAACGATGGAGAAAAATTGACAACTAAACCCCCTTTTTTCATTTTTTCTAATTATTTAACGTAATGGTAACTAAACTTTAAATTTTTAAAAATTACTTTTTATTATCTTGTCTTTTAATTAAACAAAGTAACAATAATTTAGTTGCTGTTTTTTTTTTAATATTCGCAATTTGTTTTTGACAAGTTAAAATTAACTTTACAATAATTATACAGAGTCGACTTTTTATATAATTTTTTTGATTTCGTAATCCGTTTTTTACTTCATTCGTCCGTAGCCCCTGCCCACATTTCTTTGTAATCGTCCCGACTGTTATAATATTGTGTATTTTTTGGTGGTGGTATAATTTCTCTCCCAGGTTACAGCTGCCTAGTTGTAACTCCTGGGGGCGCAGGACTATGATGCATGTTAGTTTATAAGCTAAATTGAAATTTAATATATTGTCGGTTTGAATCGGTGTGTCAATGTTATTATTGACTTCGGTTTATAAGTTCATGTTTCGTGTTTTCCAAGTTTATTTAATAACTAAGATTTTATTAATTTTGTAAGTATTTAATTTTCTCAGTTTAAAAAACGTATTTTTGATTACATTTGCCTTCACCTAAATTCATTTCTTTTTTAGAAAGAAAAATAAAATATCGGGTGTCCCAGAAGTCACGCACTTCCTCGTAGGGATCGAAAGAGAAGATTATTCTGAGACGGAAAGTCCTTAACCATTTTTTAATCAGACGCATAGATAATTAATTAATTATTAATTAATGAAAGTGACCAATCAGCAGCGATTTGATTTGTTTTCCGATTTTATTTGTTTTTCTCTCGTATCTTGGATAACTGTCTTCCGTTGTCAGTCGTCTCTGATGAATTTTCTGACAACGAACAACATTATTATGGAACAGCGTCATCTCCAACAGCGTTAAACGTCTGCTGATTTTACTGAGATGCTTATCTTTTATGGAGAATGTAATCGCAATGCTGTTTGGTCACTTTCATTAATTAATAATTAATTATCTATGCGTCTGATTAAAAAATGGCTAAGGACTTTTCGTCTCAGAATAATTTTCTCTTTCGATTCCTACGAGGAAGTGCGTGACTTCTGGGACACCTGTATAAACGAAGCTATATGAGCGACATGAAAGAAAGTTTAAAATTAGTTTCAGTGTTATTGAAATATTTATTATATTTATTATTTTTAACCGACTTCAACAAAAAGGAGGAGGTTCTATGTTCGTCTGTATATTTTTTTTTATGTATGTTCACCGATTTCTCCGTCAATTATGGACCGATTTTCAAATTTTTTTTTTATTCGAAAGAATACACCTCAGAGGTGGTCCCATCGGAACCAAGTCAGGGTCTGATGGTGGAATCCGGAGAAATCGAGGGAAAATCTCAAATTTCAAAGAAACGCATAATGTTTTTTATATATGTTCACCGATTTTTAGTGTTAGATTAACACTAAAAAGAGAAAAATAAAATATTTTTAACAAAAAAATTGAACCGACTTCACACTAAAAAGTAAAAAATAATTGCGTATTGAAATGTTTTGGAATCGGTGTAGTTCTCGGAATAGATTTCATTTTGGCCGACACCGACTCCAAAACATTTCAATACGCAATTATTTTTTACTTTTTAGTGTGAAGTCGCTTCAATTTTTTTGTTAAAAATATTTTATTGAAGTTGTAGTTTTAATGAAAATAATATTTTGTAAAATGCGTTGGCCAGACCCCATCCAAAAGAAGATCCTTGCTGTTTTTTTTTTTCTGCGTATACCTTTGACTATAATATATATAGTCAAAGGTGTACACATTTTCAAAATTTGTTATCACAAATGTTACAGCTCGTATTTTATTGCAACCGGCCCCGCCTGGTAGGGGATTTTTTTAATTTAACTTTTTTACATATTATTATTCTGTTAAGAATTTCTGACTTTACCGTTTTACCGTAGTCCGGATAACATATTGTCGGTTCTAATTCGTTCAATACTCAACGGCTCGCCAACACTGAGAGCTCCCCCAATTGTAACTCACTTCAGAGAGTGCTCGTTCGCGACACTACATTTCTCTCCGGCCCCTGTTCCTCCACATTGTGTGTAATTTTATTTTATTGTACTGAATTTCGAGGTCAGATACAATAGAGATAAAGTTCGCATGGAAGTATGCTGTTGTTTTTTTGTTTTTTTTTTTGTTTTGTTTTTAAAAAGGAATTTCACACATACGTAATATATAGAATTGCTATAGGAAAAGGCAATTACTCATTTGGTCTATTGTTGCGACTTCGCTTTCTGCTGGCTCATTTATAATAAATCAGCCGCGCTCTAAAGGCGTAGTATGTACAGTCATTTCTGACGCGGACAGTCACACAGTTCGCGCGCGCTATACTTCCGTAACGGCATTATCTCGAGTTTAAAATTACGTTGAAAAGCACACACTTTTGAAAATGTCTTTATATTGCAAAATAATTACCTATTTGATAATAAATAATAACGGGAAATGAAACTTTATTCTGTACAATATATTTTTATTTTTATTGCCAACGTTTCGTCTTAACCTAAGACTTCCTCAGGGCTCTATAATTGACAGATAAAATACATGATTGATATAATAAGGAATTAAAATTTAAAATTAATAACATGATATTAAAAATCTGTATATTACCAAAATTGTAGATTTGTATTTGTATGTATTTTATCTGTCAATTATAGAGCCCTGAGGAAGTCTTAGGTTAAGACGAAACGTTGGCAATAAAAATAAAAATATATTGTACAGAATAAGGTTCCATTTCCCGTTATTATTTATTACCAAATTCACATAAGAGGAACGATAACAACATAAATATGAATAATTACCTATGTTATTTTATGCCGTATTTATAATATCGATTCTAACTCTCAAAAGTCAGACGCTTATGGCATCTGTTGTCGAGCGTGTATATAATTTACAATATTTATCTGTCAAAATCAAACAAAATGTTGCAGTTTCAGAGCTGCCAGTCCATTGAGCAAACCGTGCCGAAATGATGTCTGTAGAGAGTTCAGTCCCCTAAATGTTTTTTTTTTTTATATATATATACAGTATGGTTTTTTAAAAAACGAACACCTGATTTATTCGTATCCAAGTTTCCGGGTATTTACCTTGCCTGTGTTGTGGGAAAACATTCAAAACAATATGGAAGGAGAAATAAGGTTATGATAGAATAAGGATATGATTTGTTTATTATTGATGATTATTTCTCCTTTTTCCTTGATATTTTCATATTGTTTTGATTGTCAAATACCCGGAAACTTGGATTCGACGCGTCGAAACGCGATTTCGTGCGTGGCATAATTTTGAGCGGTTATCCGGTCAGAGTCGCGTTTTTTATTTAAATATCCGGGACAAAAAGTGTTTATTTTTTCATAAAAAATCAGAAACTGCAAAAAAACGGAGTCCCTATTTAAAAAAAATGAGTGCAAGTGCATTGCACTGCACCGGAATGCACTAGGTCATAAAAAAATCCGGCAATCGATTTCCCCCCTGAAACTATGAAGATTATTACAGGGGGTAAAATTCCTTTGAATGCAACCTAAGGGAATAAATCAGGTGTTCAGTTTTTAAAAACCATACTGTATATAAAAAGACCACTGATTCATTTAGTACGGTTTTTGTTTTTAAGATTATATAATATTTTAAAATAAAAAATATTTTTCCATTCAAAAGACATTTAATCGCAACCACCTGTCTAAAATTATGTTTGAAATTATAACGAATTACGAAACTCCGTAACGCGTGACGCGACGTAACGTGTATTGTTTGTTATTAATATTATTAATTTTCGAGCTGAAAGAGCTGTCTGCGATGCATTGAGGTCAGTCCTTTTGTATTGATTTAATGCGCTCTATTAGAACCGATTCAATAAATTAATAGATGAATTATGGAATGTAAATTGAAATACCATAGACATAATCATAAATATATACAGGATATCCCCACACATGCTATGACTGCACCGGACCTTCCTTATCAAAGCCTTTATCAAACAGCAATAAACCAAATATTTCTAAAAGTAAAAATAAAACAATTATTCCGACACAAACTGTGTCAACTAGATCCCAGAAGAAAGAAGAAAAGAAGAATGAAATTACTGAAATAAATAGAATTGTTAGCGGAGAAAACTCAAATGAAAACATTATCATTCAAAATGAAGAAGAACCAAAGACGTCTGATCAGGACAGTAATAATTGGACAAAAGTAGTGCGCAAACGAAGAAATATTATACGGGGTGAAGCTACTGATGACAATAGGCCCTTTTCAGATAGAACTACTGTTAACTTTGCAGCAGCTGCTCGGAAAGCATGGTTTTGTCTGGGTAAAGTTGCTCTAGGAACAACTGCTGGTACTATTTCTGAATATTTAAAGAACAAGTTTCCAGATTCTGATATTACAGTCGAATTATTGCCAAAACGAGATGAAGCTGTCAGCTTGGCATTTAAAGTTGGCATTGATTTTGATCTGAAAGATCAGATTGAAGATTGTAAAATATGGCCAAAAGGAGTGACTATTACGAGGTTTCATTTTTTTCGAAAATCAGCACCTAAAGCTAGAACATTCGATTGAGAAATTTCCCAGCAGAATTCAGCAACAAAATAAGAGAAAGGTATATTTAAACGTAATTCATCAAAATATGCAGTGTCTAAAAAACAAAGTATTAGAAGTGGAACTTTTTCTTAATGAATATAAACCGGACATCTTATGCATATCAGAACATTGGTGTAAGGAATATGAATTAGAAACACTTTGTTTTAATAATTATAAATTATGTGGTAAATATTGCCGCACTGATTTCTTGCATGGTGGTGTATGCATCTTTAGCAAATGCAACTTTAACGTTACTTCGTTAAATAAATTACAGCAACTGAATATCGATAAAGTTTTCGAATGTGCGGGTATTAAACTAAATTTAAATAATCGGACTGTTATTATTATATGTCTTTATAGATCACCTGACAGCGATTTTAATGAATTTTTAATAAAATTAGATGAACTATTAAATAAAACCTGTCGAAACAAATGCCAACTATTTATACTTGGTGATTTTAATATTAACTTTTTAGATACTAATGATGTTAAAGTTATAAGGCTAAATGAACTGATATCATGTTATAATTTAAATATCACAATCGATGAACCGACACGTGTGACACCTAATTCAGCGACAGCAATTGATAATATACTTACTAACTCAATGCTGAATATAGAAACAAGAATAATTGACTCTGCGCTATCAGATCATTATGCGCAATCTGTAACATTTTGTGATGACAAAGTGCCCACAAATGATGTTACCTATACTTATTGTCGAGATTATAGTTGGAATAACATTCAGTATTTTTGCCATTTACTGTGTCAAAATCACTGGGATTACGTTTTTATTGATGATAAATCTTTTAACGCTATTTTTTCTCATTTCTACTCGGATTACTGTATTCTATTTGATATGGCTTTTCCTATCCAGAGGACTAAACGACATAATGAAAAACGGACTAATTATTGGATTACTAGAGGAATTCTTGTTTCGCGCAATAAACTCAAATTTTTACATCAACTTAAAAAAGTGTGCAGTGATACCCAGTTTCTGCGCTATTTTAATAACTACAAAACAATATACCGTAGAGTTATTAAATCGGCAAAATCAATGTATTATTCAACTCGTATTAGTAACTCTGTAAATAAGCCAAAAACTGCCTGGAACATTATAAAGGATAATTTACAGCCTAACAAAAGTGATACAGCACCAAAAGAACTTGTGAGCAACAACAAAAGTATAACTGATATTGAGCAAATTACAAATTGTTTTAATAGATATTTTACCTCGGTTTTTAATAATAGTACGTCTAGTAATCCTAACTGTGACTTTGGAATTAACAATATAAACTCAATGTTTTTAGTACCAACTGATCATTGGGAAGTTTCAAACACAATTAATAATATGAAATCTAGTTGGTCCAGTGGGTTAGACAATATACCAGTTAATGTCTTTAAACAGTCTTTTATGTGTATTTTAAACGTTTTGACTAACTTAATTAATTTATCTTTTAGCAGTGGTGTATTTCCTAATGAATTAAAAACAGCAAAAGTGGTTCCTATTTTTAAAAAAGGTGAAAAATACGACTGTGAAAACTACAGACCCATATCTATTTTATCTGTATTTTCAAAATTATTTGAGAATATTTTTAGTCGTCGATTGATGTCATTCCTAAAGATCAACCACATTCTTCACAGCAACCAACATGGTTTTATAGCAGGCAAAAGCACCGAAACTGCGATGATAGATCTAGTGGATTATGTGTTAACTGCGATCAACGATGGTTCAAATGTCTCAGCTATTTTTTTAGATTTCAGCAAGGCGTTTGACTTAGTAAACCATCAAGTACTTTTAAACGTACTTTATCAGTATGGTATACGAGGAAATAGCTTGAACTGGATTGAATCCTTTTTGAGTCAACGTTTTCAATCTGTCGTAATTGACAATCATAGATCGTGTCAACTTCCAGTGAATAGTGGTGTACCTCAAGGTTCCAATTTGGGACCCTTATTATTTGTCATATATGGAAACAGCTTAGTTACTTCTTTTACGATAGCCCAGAAGGTCGTCATGTACGCAGACGACACTGCATTAATCTGCCGTGATAACTGTTTAAATAACCTAATGTTTGCTCTCAATCGATCTATCATAGATATCTGTGATTGGTGTGACACTAGCGGCCTTAAACTAAATATAGCCAAAACAAAACATATGCATTTCGGCACTAAACAGTCGTATAATATCAATAACGCACCTACTATTTTTATGCAGATGCATCGCATTGACAATGTTCAGGTTTTCAATTACCTTGGCGTCTACATAGATAACAATCTACAATGGAGTTATCATGTGGATGTTCTAGCCAAAAAATTACAAAAAAGTATATTCTTACTACGTCAGATGAAGGGATTCATGGAAAATCAATACTTACTGTCACTTTACTATGCGTTCGTTCATTCTTACATCAGCTATGGTGTTCTCCTATGGGGAAATTCAAGAGACAGCAAACGTATATTTTATTTGCAGAAAAGAGCTATACGAACAATTTTTGGTTTAAAACCGCGTGACTCTTGTCGTAATGTTTTCAAAGAAAATAATATTTTAACTTTGGCAGCGGTTTACATCTATAAAGCTGCAGTGTATATTCACACAAATATGGAAAATTATGGTTCAAGAGGTCACGATTACAGTACGCGACATAAAGATTTACTTTTACTGCCTAAACCGAACTTGACAATGTTCATTAAAGGCACAGGTTACAATTGTGCACGGATCTACAATCATCTGCCAAATAATATAAAAAGTATTAATAATATTGTTAAGTTCAAAGGAACACTTAAAAAATTTCTGTATAATAACTGTTTTTATTCACAAGATGATTTTTTTAATACTGTGTGATTTTTGTACTGACGTTTCCAATAACCGTAACAGGTTCTTAATGGAATAAATATATATTATTATTATTATTATTATTATTATTTATATTCGTAAACGGGATGAAATTCTCTACTACAAGGTGTCGCGGTGAATCATCGACAATATTATTATATAAACTGTACTAAAACCAAATGTTTGAGAGGTTAAGACGTCAAGAGTTCGTTTACATTCGGCAACAACCAAAACTTTGACTGCTTGTTAACAAACCGTGTACATTTTCCTCTCGAGTTAATTCGGTTTTAGACCTACATCCTATATCACATAAATGTGAATACACAGCAAAGTCGGCAAATAAATAGAGATTGTGAATTGAACAAAATAAAATCGTCATAAAATGTAGTTCGAACAGGCGATTATAGAGAACAGGTGCGTTGAATGGTGTTCAAACATTCCCACTGAACGCATTGATGCCGGTGTATCGAGTAAAATACGGGAGTACACCTTTTACGGACGAGTAAAGATATACAGTTCGACCGGTGGTCCAATAAGAACTGTATAACTGCACAAATAGTGATCCAACATAAGTAATCGGAATTATCACCGTTCGAAGTCTAAATTGTTTTTGAGTTCAGTATAGATCCAATGATATTATACCCGCCGCAAACTTTAGCTTTTTTTAATGTCAATATACGTTTGAAGGTGACTTTATGACTCACTTTTCCGACACACCCGGTATACAAATCGGAAGGTGTGGAACGGAGGATTGTAAATTCGGTAACATAGGTATCTTTTTATACGGTGCTTTCATCCCCGATTTTAAACCGGGTTTAAATCTAAATTTGCTCTAACTGTAAGTAACTATATAAGGTTGGCGGCGTGGGTCAGTTTATTGTTAAACAGTTGGCTACAATGGCTGATCGCACATTTGTTTTCATTTCTTTTGTCGACGAGAGTGGCGCCAACGAGCGAACAGGGAACCACAGCGGCCTACAATAAACAACCGGGTCCTTGTGCGATAAATCGGTCCCGTGGGACGTCTATTACCCTTCCTGGATGACTCTCTCGATGAAACGGCGCCGGCCGGAGGGGAATTTCTTGTGCACGTACATTCGCCATTACTGTTTTAGTAACGATTATAGTAACTGTGATTCTAAAAAGTGACAGGTTACTTAAAAAAAAATTTCCAGCCAATTGGGCGACGGGACCATTTCAACTTCAAAAATGTTGACATTTGATTATAATAAAGAAAATAAAATTTCTGATATCGCGTGAGGTGACGCGGGTAATGGCTAGTATTCAATATGATATTAACTATTCGTTGCCATGGTTACCTACATAGTATGTTCCACGTCATGTAAAAATTAATCAAAGCATGCCTAACTAGTTTATTTCTGACAGATCCATAAAACACATGAACGGATGATTTTTTTTTATTTTCAAAATATTTTCGAAACTATAAAATTTAAAAAAAATTTCCAGTCAATTGGGCGACGGGACCATTTCAACTTCAAAAATGTTGACATTTGATTATAATAAAGAAAATAAAATTTCTGATATCGCGTGAGGTGACGCGGGTAATGGCTAGTATTCAATATGATATTAACTATTCGTTGCCATGGTTACCTACATAGTATGTTCCAAATCATGTAAAAATTAATCAAAGCATGCCTAACTAGTTTATTTCTGACAAATCCATAAAACAAAACAGTGGATGATTTTTTTTTATTTTCAAAATATTTCCGAAACTATAAAGTTTAGAAAAAAAAATTTTTAACAAAATTTTCTTGAAAAAATAAATAGAATATTAAGCCGTTATGAAAAGTATACCATTATTATATAAAAAATACCGTTTTAGCATATATCTCTTCTGCGCATGCGCCGATTTTCCCCAAAAACAACAGGGCTTTTCATATTTGCATACCAAACATCCTCCCAAAATTTGGTTTGAATCCGCTCATCCGTTTGACCTGTGTCGTGTTCACAGACTAACAGACGCACAGAGTTTTTCCAAAAATATGTTTTTTGAATTCGGGGGACCTCAAAACGGAAAGATATTGTAAAATTTTTGAAAAGTGATTTTTGATCTAAACTAGACCATTCCCCACTTGTGGGTTGGAATGGTAAAAAACACGAATGGTCCCGATTATCGAGAATCTATTTATATCGTCAGCGGAACTGCACGCGCGTGCAACATTTCAACTCAATCGGATAACGGGAAGTGGGTGAAAAATTTCTAGCGACTACACTTCCGTCTGTCCACGCATCATGCAAAAATAATGAAGCTGAATCATTGCACATAATTTATTGTACCCTCAATGTTGTGCTCTAAAATAGCACGTTCAATTTCACCTATAGTGCAGTCTGAGAGCTTATAGTGTAATGGGGGACACCTTGTACGCAGGCGTGAGTCCGTGTTTTCCTATAAAATGGCGGCGGTCGACAATTACATTTTATTTTACGGCGGCACGACCCGAGGAGGGGCCCATTTACTTTTACACCTACCTTTATACGTGTTAGTTTTATGCTTATCTACGTCAGCGATCGCGTGTTGCAGATCGTCGTTCTCTTGTTTTATCATCGCAGTTCATTTGTCTTCGCAGAACGGCGTTGCCGACGGACGGATGCGTCGCGGAACGTTTTGGGAACTCTCGAATGACTTAATCGATTTAAAAACCACGTTCGGTTCACTTAATATAATGATCTCTTATCACCGCATAAAACCTATTTAAAATGTGCGCTTAAAGAATGCATTAAGGGGGGATAACTTCTTTTTTTTCTATACAAGAACAGATTTAAAAACAATTAACACACTGTTTTGTTGGCAAAGCTCTACGCTGCGACCCAAGTTTTTTTTTTTTTTTTTAACTTTGAAAATATCTCGGGTTCTTATTCTTATATACAGAAAGCTACACTGAATTGAATAATCGCACCTGAATCACTTATAGTTTGCGAGATATAAGTCTCAAATATTGCATTCTTGGCTCCGTCTAAACCAGTGATTCCCAAAGTGGTCTATATCGACCCCCAGGGGTCGACGACAACTTGCAAGGGGTCCATGTCAGCGGGAAAAAAAATTGGGGGTCCATGAAATGAAAATAAGGGTCAACGATAGTGAATCTCCTAACAAAAAAAGAAACAAACTGGACATCGTTAACCGAAGAGATTTAAGATTAAATCTAACTAAATTGATGCCAAATGTTGAAAATTTATGATTAAAGCATCAGGTTCATCCCTCACACTAAAAGCATTTATTTTTTGCTTAGTTATTTTATGTAACAGAAAGTAAATTTTAATTTGATTCGTTTAATTTGAATCTAATTAATAAATGTATAAAACTAAACATTTCACTACCGTTATAAATTTAAATCGTTGAAAGTGAGTAGCACTATACCGGTTGTCAAAAATACATTTGAAATTAATGAATTTGCAAAAAATCAATATCAGATAAGCAGGGGGTCTACCCAAAACCGAAAAACGTGGCAAGTGGTCTACGAGACAAAAAAGTTTGGGGACCTCTGGTCTAAACTTGCAAAATTGATTTTATATAATGTGAACAAAATTTAGATAAGAGTCAGTTCTAGAAAACCAACATTATTAATAAATGTAGGTACTGCTGCTAGTTGTATTGCGCTTTAATAAAAGTTCAAAACTGCTTCGACAGAGCTTCGAGTATGAGTGTTTATAGCTTCGGGGTGTCGAGGTGGCATTTCATAGCCATCTACCATTAAATTTTTATAACTGTAAGCCTTTATTACACGAAATAAAACTGTACCTGAATAATATTATGAATATTTTATGAAATCAACTGTTTTTTAATAATGGCTATAATAATTATGAAATCGGGAAATAAAATAAAACACTTTTTTATGATCAGTAGCGTTACTAAATAAATACCTATAATAATTGGAATTCGCACTTACCTTACGATATCAACGTCAGAAACAATCTGAATAAAAAATTAGGGTACATATAAAAAAACCCTCTAAACGTCGTATTTTAATACAAGTGAAACGTTTATTTACAACTAATTAAAAATATTACATTGAGCATAAGTTTTTTGTATTATTATTTTACATAGACAATGCTTACAGTCAGGGGAAAAACTTTGGGAAGGAGAATTTCAAGGGCGGTAGCAAAACGGATCAATCTATACGCACCACAGAAATGCTATTCCCAAAGTCGTATCGCTGACGATCACTAAATTTCCAAAGGGCTGCATGTACTTCTCTCAGACCGTTGAAATTTATTTTGCGATTACGATAATATAAATATTAATGGCTGATACAACCAATTCCCAGCTTCTGTTATGAAACGCTCGAATTTATTCAGCATGTATAAAAGCTGCTGTCGCAATAATTATAGAAAACTTTTGTAACGAATTTTCCACACTTTGTAACAATAGTCAAAATTCTTCTGCGCTTCAAACGCTTGAATAACAGCTGCTAATTTTAGTACAGGTAATAGAGTCGTTATTTTCGTCCACATTGCACTATCCTACAACTTTTTCTCGTTTTCTTAAATAGGTTCAGTATCACGTATTGACCCTAAATGCACAAAATCCTTACAAATTAGGCGTGAGGAAGTGCCGCCATTTTGACAAAAACCGTTTCAGCCCATATCTCCGTAACCGTGCACTTGAGGCCCAAAAAGAATAACCTTTATTGTAGATAAATAAATTTACTATCTTTTTTGTTCAATAATTTTTTTTGTATCACTTACCGTTTACGACTTATTCGACTATTACGATTTGTTTATTGACTTTTGGACCCATATCTCTTCTAACAATTGTTTAAACAATAAAATGCTAATGACTTAAGTTTTAAATCTACAAATTTTCTACAGCTTTTATTTCAAACTTTTTTTTCTTAAATTAATATTTTTGAAGTTATAAGGCGCTAATGTCAAAAATCCTGTGCCTAGGCGGTCATATGCACTGATAGAACATTAACAAATGGTTCATATGTTCGAAAAAAATGTCTGAGAATGAATATTTTTACTATTTTTTAATTAATTATATTGATTTTTGTCTTCTAAAACGTTTTTGTACTTCTTCCATCTTTTTTCATGTAAGAATCTATCAGTACCTATTGCTTACAATGTGAAAATTGCTCAAAAATAAATCTTCATTTTTTTGCTAATTATATCACTATCATTAATCTTTTATTGTATATTTATTGAATTTTTATCATTACATCATGCATCATGCGTACCTCGTACTAACCTTACACCCGGTAGCGTAACATTCAACGCGTTAACACTTCAAAAATATTAATTTTAGAAAAAAAATTTGAAGTAAAAGCTGTAGAAAATTTGTAGATTTAAAACTTAAGTCATTAGCATTTTATTGTTTAAACAATTATTAGAAGAGATATGGGTCCAAAAGTCAATAAACAAATCGTAATACAGTGTAAACACTTTATAACGAAACTCAAGGGACCGAGCATTTTTTATCGTTATAGAGAGTTACCGTTATATGGAGTGAAGAAAGAAAAACAACCAAATTAACAATAATCTTCAATGTACTGTATAATCTCTTTATAACGAATTTTAAGGGACCGAACATTTTTTTCGTTATAAAGAATTTTCGTTATATGGAGGGAAGAATGAAAAATAACCAATTTTCACAAAATTAATTTATTCCAAACACATATACCTATAGTTTGGCGTCGTCAAGTGCTTGTTGAATAGATGGTGATGGTTCAAAATGGTCGTAATAGAGAATGGCTGTTGCGTTATAAAGAGGGTATTAATGTATAGGTTTTAAGGTAAACCAACCAAATCGTAAAAATTTCGACGTTATAGGGAGTTTTTCGTTATAACGAAGGACGTTATAAAGAGTTTACACTGTAGTTAAATAAGTCGTAAACGGTAAGTGATACAAAAAAATTATTAAACAAAAAAGATAGTAAATTTATTTATCTACCTTTTTTGACCTCAAGTGCACGGTTAGGGAGATATAGGCTGAAACGGTTTTTGTCAAAATGGCGGCACTTCCGCCCGCCTAATTTGTAAGGATTTTGTGCATTAAGGGTCAGTACGTGATACTGAACCAATTTAAGAAAACGAAAAAAAGTTGTAGGGTAGTGCAGAAAAACATTCTCTATTACCTGTATTATTTTGTTTGCTGTATGCGTTAACCCTTTAACGACTAAAGGCAAGTATGCTTGCCCACAGGTTTTTATTTTTTTTAATTTTTTAGGTAACAGATAGCGTGTATCTGTTAAGAGTAAGTTGTAGAATAATGTTGGGGCTATAATATTATGTATACATTTGGTCTCTACCTGGTTGCTACCTGTTTGCTACCTGCGCTCTAATTTGGCCAAAATGTCAGTTTTAATCAAAGTAAATTTATGAGTGTGGGGAAGGACCTAACGAATTGTCATTAATATATGTTGTAGATAACGTACATACCTTTCGATTGTGCATAGGTAAAATTTTCTTTGATTTCATACCTGTCCTGTCAAAGGTCAGGTATTGGCGGCAAACATATTTGCCTTTCGGCGGCAATGGAAATTTCTACATTTCTTATTCAGTATTGTATTGACAGTCAAACAAGCAGCGAGCTGAACGTATTTGATTTCATTGTTACTGATTTTTTGTGTTTTTCTTATTTTGTGAATTGACGATGAATAATCCACACAGTTCTGCCCGTGATCGCTTGTTTTTTGTTAGTCCGAATGAAATAGAACAGCTTCTTTTATGTGATGAAAGCGACGAATACGATGAAGAAAGTGTGCTGCAGTTGGACGATGAAGACAATGCATTTTTGGAAAATGATGCGACCGAGTCACTAGCAACTGAGAACCTCGTCGAGGTGATAATCGAAAGTGCGAAGAGGAAGAGTGTCAAATCGCCGCCGCCGAAACGACAGCGTAAATAACGAGAATTGACTGCACCAGTCGCCGATCCAATTCCTTCAACGTCATTTGCTTCTCCAGTCGCCGAACCGACTTCTTCAACTTCATTTACTGCACCCGTGATTGAACCAACTCCCCGTGTTCCTGTACCAGTGGCCGAAGAGCCACCAAGATTGAAGTTGCCAAAATATGACCCTGTTTTTCGTTTTCGCACAATAAATAATTATATCGAGCCAATGTTCACCGGCGTTCAATTGGATTGTCTATACAAGCTAGTAAAGCCAAAAATCCACACAACATGACAAAGCGAAAAAACTGGAAGCCGCACGAACGTATTTTGCATTCAGTGCAATGTATTTCTGTGCTTCACCGCATCCCCTGACTGCTTTGCACATTACCATCGCCAAAAATAACATTAAAATTTGTCTGAAATCATTTCTTACAATATAATATAATTGTCAGTAACATTGGCAACAGAATTGGTTATGCGAAAAAAATACATAAAAAAATGTTTTCGTTCTTTTTGTTTCATTTCTATTCAATCATTACATTTCCGTTTCCGCCGAAAGGCAAATATGTTTGCCAGGCCTTCGCCGTGGGGTGGGGGGGAGGTCAGACCCCAGCTTATCATTTTTGACTAATTTTGGGTCGCTGATCACGAATATCAACTTTGTTTTTAAATCGGACTACGCGTTTTGACCTCGTCGTTAAAGGGTTAAAGAGGGACGATTTTTAGAAATTTCGTGCCCTAAAATTGAAAGGCTGACGAAGTAAATGCACCCCTTAACAGGTTATACAAATAGTACATAATTAGGTGAATTTTAGGGTTGGGAATTCTTTGTACAAATTAAAATCACAAATAACGACATTCAGTTATTACGAAACGTTAAAAATATCACCTTAAGAATGCCCAAGATCGTTGGGATATCGTTGTATTGACGAAGGGTGCATTTTCTATACACGTTAATTGTTGGTAATAGAACGATGTGAGTGAAGTTTAAATAAATTGAAAATACGAATTGACACTAGATCTGGACATCGGACAAACCTCGGGTTTGAACGGTTTCGAATTGAGTGGCGCCTGCCCGACTTCCGCTTGTTTTGCAACACGAGCACCCCAGTAAATTTGCGTTGCGGAATGTGCCGCGCGTTGCGGTGTCAATCGATGAGCAATTGACGCACCCCTAACAAAAACAGCAACAATCGAACTACCCTCCGTATTTGTGCAATTCTTATTTGTACAAACATTCCATGCTTGTTATTGTACAATTTTAAACAAATCATTTACATTTATTTATTTATATTATTATTATCATTTTTATTTTTGTTTATTTTACATTCCTAAATATCACAAAATTATTAGTTTATATTTTATTAAATACAAACAATTTTATTCGTCATAAACTACAGGCGAACCTCGACATTTAAACAAAATGTGTTTGTAAGATTAAAATAATTTTTTTTAAATTTAAGTAGATTGGCATATACAGGGTGAGTCAGACCACCCGTATCGGTCGTTTTTTTCGATTCTTCATTAGGGCTTTTATAATACAGATTTTTGACACAACTCTCTACGACTAACCGTTTTCGAAAAAAACGACCGATACGGGTGGTCTGACTCACCCTGTATTTTGTGTGATTGTGTGTGTTTTTTTTTTAATTTAAGAATGTAAAACAACTCAATATTATTGCAAATCTAACTTAATCCCAGTTCGGTAACGATTGTTTTTTTTTGGGAGGGGGTGGATTATCAAAAAAACTAAGATTATTAAAACCAAACTGCGATCGCCAAAACAACTGCAATCGATTTCATTGACATCACCGTTATTGCGTTGTTTTGATAACCTGCAAAACCAGTGGACATCGTTAGAATAAAATAATACGTAAACATTCTATTCTCACTATAGGAGCCAATTTTTGAACAAATCGTATCTCACCTGTAAAGTCACTTAAACCTAGAGGAGCTGTGGGCCCCAAAATTGGAGCCGGCGGGGGCGGATTGATGCGCAATCTGAGCTGCGCACTACGACTAAACAATTCGAACACCGTCGCGACGCATCTGACGTTCAACTCGCTGTCTGGGAACTGCGTTCTGTTAATCAGGATCGGCAGTCTCGATCGGGACACTTGCAGTCCAGAAGACGGTTCCCATTCCACTTCCGGCGACCAAGGCGAATGGGAATTCTGTGGAACCTGCGACGGGAACACAATAGAAAAGGAACCACTTTGAGTATGGTGTTGTGTATTCCAGAGAGTGACTAATTTACGGTTACCTGTTCACCGTTAAGATACCAGCTAACATTAGCCGGAGGACTGCTGGGCGGAGTCCTACACGTCACGTGGACGGTGTCTCCGAAAGACACTTCCAATTTGTCGGCGCTCAGCCACGGGTCCATTTCCGTCACTTCTGAAAAGCCAATCAAAGCAATGTAAGCGTTGGCATACGACTAAAAACTTGATTAGACTCTTCTCATAAGAAATGCAATATAAAGGATGATTTTTTAAGAGTGTCTGAACTTTAAATTTAAATTAAACAACAACCATATTAGATAGCTCTAAACTATTTATTTTATGTGAAATAACATTTAATGGCATTAATGTTTGAAAATAATTTCGGTCAAATGTCCGCCGCGGCTTCTTCTAACAAAGCGCATTCTGTCAATCCAATTTCTGACCACTTTTTCAAGCAATTGGGGACTTATGTCTGCAATTGTCCGCGTTATGTTTTGTTCTAATGCAACGGCAATTGTTGAATCAACTTGGGATTATTTTCACTCCAAATGCGGCAATTCTGTTTATTGACGTAACCGTTTAACCAAAAATGAGCTTCGTCGCTGAACAAAATTTTGCGGTTAAATTCTGGATCAAGTTGCAATTGACTAAGAGACCATTCAGCTAACGTACGACGCAAACGATGATCTTGCGGCTTAAGTTCTTGGGTAAGCTGGATCTTGTAAGGCACCAGACCAAGATCTTTAGTCAAAATTGTCCACGTAGTCGAATAGCAAAGCCCAACTTCTTGCGAACGTCTAAAATTGACAAAGGGTCTTCATCAACACTAGCAGATATTTTCTTGGGAACGCACAGATTTTTGTCTGGTTTTTGTTTTAATATCGAGTAATGTAAATTGCGTTCAAAATTTGTCTATAAATCGGCGAATACATCGTTCGGTTGGGGATTATGGGCACCATAGAATTCACGAAGTGCTCTATAAGTTTGGCGCACAGAACACTGGTTTTGATAATAAATTTGGACAATTTGCAAGCGTTGCTCTGGTGTTATTCTTTCCATAATGATTTGCCAGACTATACTGAATAATTCTGACACTGCAAGCGCGAAAAGTGACAGTCACAGCCTTCTCGGATAAAAGTTCGGACACTCTTAAAAAATCACCCTTTAAAACCAAAAAATCAAAAATTTGTCGACAAAAAGCGTAACAGAAGAGTACCTGCGACCGTCATGTGAGCTGATTTGATGTCTGTGTGAAAAAGCGGAGCATCAGCGGAGACTTCGCATTTGTAGGTTCCAGTTAAAGCCCTCTGAACGTTTCGAAGAGACACTTCGTGGTCGTTGGACTGCGACACCTGAGAAAGATATTGTTTTGAAATTTTCAAAAGTTAACATTATTCCGCCAAAAGCAACGCAACCCACGTCCACATCTATATCGTCGACTTTGAAAGTTTTGGCGGGAGGCTTCTCCTGCGGTACGTATCTGTAAAACTCCTCGTCGCCGTGGTACCATTTGATCGAGTAGAGGGCTGCCAGTTCAAGGTCATAATCGCACGCCAAACGAACCGAAGAACCGTCGCGAACCGCTTCCGGCACCCGAATTCGCATACTTCGAAGACCCCACGCACCTGAAACCGGAGAGAGACGTTGTAATTTATTGAGATTTGCGAATCGTCGTTTCTGATGAACTAAAACACGAATTGATCGCGTATTTTGCTCTATACACTACAGAAGTGAAACTTCTAGTCGCGGTCGATTGCCTGATAACAAGAAGATAATAACCATGATAGCAATAATAAATATTTATTTGCGCTCAACCAAAATTCAATTGTCAGCCACATAAATTGTAATATTCACCGCGCCTTTCACTATCAACCTGACGGTTTTCATGCAATTCGATCGTTCGACAAGAGCATTTTATTAAGTGTTATTTTTGAAATCAGTTCTTTCCCAGTAACAGTTTCTAAATAACCGACTCTCTACTCTATACTAGTGATGTGCCGGATATCCGTATCCGTATCCGCGGATATCCGAGGGAGAGAAAGATCCGTATCCGTATCCGTTAGTTTTTGGCGGATCTTTTACGGATCTTTTACCTTATTAAATTTTATATACAGGGTGTTTGGCACATGAACCGACACAATTTTTTGAGGGGTTCTCGTGGTCATTGTGATCATTTTAACCCCAATGACTTTTGCCCTAAGTGTCATGGTTATTTTTAGTTATTTTCGAAAATTAGCCTAAAAATTGCCTTCAAAAAATCGTAACCTGTTTGTTTTTGGTACTAGAGACACGAAAATACATTTATTGAATTCTCGAATGACTCCTTGTTCTAAATGAATCATAATTTTATGCAAATAGTATCAGGAAAAAGACCCTATGGACTTTTAAAGTGCCTGTATTAATAAAAAACCAGTAGAAAAAAATAATTTAAAAATCATTTAAAAAAAAATTAACGGGTATTTAGAAATAAGTTTTGTTTAGAAAAATACTCCACTTTATCCTCTTTTCAACGATATACCACATGTCATATTTATCATTCAGAATGTAGCCAAATTAAACATTACCAGTTTGCAAGAGTCAACTCGTGCGCCAAAAAATATCAAGTCAGGTAGTCAGCCGTTATGGATCTAGGATGTAAATAACAAAAATCTTATTGGGCCGTTTTATTTACCCCAACGCTTAAACGGAGATGCATATTTGGAATTTTTAGAGAATAATCTCCCAGAGTTATTGGCAGAAGTGCCTGTGTATGAAGAAGACGTGCCGATAGTGTTTCAGAATGACGGTTGTCCGGCACATTACCAACGATCAGTACGCGAGTTTTTAAATAATTCTTTCATCAATTCGTGGATTGGAAGAATGGGCCCAATCCTGTGGCCCGCGCGATCCCCGGACCTGACACCTATAGATTTTTATGTCTGGGGACGTGCTAAAGATCTAGTATACGCAACGGAGGTACCCAGCAGAGAAAATTTAATAGAAAGAATAGATGCTGCATTTGAAATAATGAAAAGGGAAATGCTTTTGAGAACAACAACTGTTGAAATTAGAAATAGGTGTCGTGCTTGTATCCGATGTGGAGGGGCACAATTTGAGCAAATTTTGTAATCATTGTCTACCTGTTTAACAGTCAATATCGTTTAATGAAAAGTGAAATAAGACTTGTTATTTACATCCTAGATCCATAACGGCTAACTACCTGACTTGATATTTTTTGGCGCACGAGTTGACTCTTGCAAACTGGTAATGTTTA
Source organism: Xanthostigma xanthostigma (assembly GCA_963575645.1). NCBI lineage: Eukaryota > Metazoa > Arthropoda > Insecta > Raphidioptera > Raphidiidae > Xanthostigma > Xanthostigma xanthostigma. The sequence continues at coordinate 12,202,280 of OY754474.1, forward strand.
ATTTGGCTACATTCTGAATGATAAATATGACATGTGGCATATCGTTGAAAAGAGGATAAAGTGGAGTATTTTTCTAAACAAAACTTATTTCTAAATACCCGTTAATTTTTTTTAAATGATTTTTTCTACTGGTTTTTATTAATACAGGCACTTTAAAAGTCCATAAGGTCTTTTTCCTGATACTATTTGCATAAAATTATGATTCATTTAGAACAAGGAGTCATTCGAGAACTCAATAAATGTATTTTCGTGTCTCTAGTACCAAAAACAAACAGGTTACGATTTTTTAAAGGCAATTTTTAAGCCGATTTTCGAAAATAACTTAAAAAAATCCTATCTCGATAACCATGACACTTAGGGCAAAAGTCATTGGGGTTAAAATGATCACAATGACCACGAGAACCCCCCAAAAAATTGTGTCGGTTCATGTGCCAAACACCCTGTATATAGGTGATTAGGTAATAATGAAAAACTGTTAAATTCCATTCAGATTATTTTTTATTTTTTTAAATCGTATTTGGCACCTTTATATTGCAAACATTTATCGTAATGAGTAGTACATAACTCAAAGGTACTAAAAAACTATCTTTATAATGAGATATTGCACATCGATCTTTGGAAAAAGACAATCTGTTATGAGAGTTAACTCCCAAAGAGGTCAATAACTTTTTCCCATAACAGATAATTTCTTTCCAAAGGTCGATGTGCAATATTTACCGTTGCGTACTCTAAGAAAGTTAAGATCCGTATCCGTATCCGCGGATCTTGAAACCAAATATTCGTATTCAGATCCGTATCCGCGGATATACATTTTAAACGATCCGGCACATCACTACTCTATACTGGTTATTGTGTTCCGTCGTCGGTCTAGTCCCGCGCCTCCACCACGAGAGAGACCCGTAATATGTGGTGGTGTACAGATATAATAATATTGAAACATAACTCGCGCCCAACGGGAGGAGGTGGGGAGGGGACGTGACGGCGAATGAGTGACGTACCGGCCACAGACTTATGTACGGGAACGTGCTTTGAAGAAACGACTGTCATAAAAGAACCTTTCAGCTGGAGACGTGGCAGCGATTTACCGAAATCAATATAAAAGGTATGTCTTTGCGTACAGCTCGGCCATCGCATAAACAACTATATAATATTGCTCGACTTCTGTCTCTAATTTCGCTTTCTTGCGACGTCTTTTTGTCACATGTCCAGTTTTTAGCGTAGGTTTTTCGATCGGCAAATGACGAATTGAGAATCGTTATCGAACAATAGCGCAGTCATCAGATCAATAATAATTGTTGGTTATAATATATAGCAGTGACTAGTACCTAAATATGACGTCGCGTTAAAAGAGTCATGTTAGATATATTTTATATCCGCCGCCAAGCTATTTTTAAAGCTAAGTAATCACACTACAAATCCTTCAAGTGAAAATTGAAAAAAAAACGCAAATGCACTCCGGGAGTGCCAGCAGAAGTGAAAACTTGAATATTAACGTCTATGTTAAACGACCAAAGCGCAGAAAAGTTTGAATTAATAACTTCCAAGAAATTCCGTCTGATGTCGCCAAAACACAACTTATAGTGTAGTTTAAAACCATTCGATTGCATAGACAAGTCCCAAAAAAAATATATACCTTGCACATTAATGCAATGGATTTCATTTAGGGCATGTCACAAAAGTTTTCGTCTTACGAATTTTCGATCAGGTCACGTGTCCCTGACGCGAGTTTAACATTTTTTACCCATTCCAAAAAAAGTGTACAGCGCCGCTAAAGAAGTTTTCACTTCAAAAATAAGCACTTGCTGAGAAACCTAACAACTTGAAAACTTTTTCAAAAAATGTGCAGTTCTTCATTTGGCGTTTGCCTGAACCTTTTAGCTTTAAAAATAGCGTCGTGGGCAAATGATTTGAAAGGTATAAGATCTGGCAAGTTAAACAGATCTAACTGTAAACTGGACGACTGCACATGGATAACGGCTGACATTTCGCCAAATAGACTCCGGTTCCGAGCAATGTCCACGGACATAGGGCGCCGCCCCCCGACCACCGCCGCCAGCGCGACTGGTTATGACATTTGCCCCCGGGATAAAGCGTCACTGTCGACCGTGAAGCGAGTCGCGCCGTATCTTCCATGGCCGGGGTATCGCGGAGAATAGGTCTGTAAGAATAGGTACATATAATATTTGTCTTGATTTCGGAGTCAGCTATTCCGTGCGAATAACAAATTCTTAAGCGCCGGGTCGTTCGCTGGAAGCGGTACACTTTGTAATATCAATCAAAAGAAATCAGTACATGACGTCAAAGCTTGACTCGATGGCCATTTCCATAGTAACATAGCTTAGATTGTTTACACCATATTTACGCATCAGTATTTTTTAACGGTTTGTTTCTTGGTTTTCAGATAGTGTTAATATTAGTGATGTGCCGGATATCCGTGTCCGTATCCGCGGATATCCGAGGAAGAAGAAAGATCCGTCTTCGTATCCGTTAGTTTTTGGCGGATCTTTTACCTTATTAATTTTCAATTCATAGATGAAATTTTATATATATATAGGTGATTAGGTAATAATGAAAACCTGTTAATTTCCATTCAGATTATTTTTTATTTTTTTAAATCGTATATTTGGCACCTTTATATTGCAAACATTTATCGTAGTGAGTACCATACTAATAGTACATAACTCAAAGGTACTAATAAAAAACTATCTTTATAATGAGATATTGCACATCGATCTTTGGAAAGAGACAATCTGTTATGAGAGTTAACTCTTAAAGAGGTTAATAACTTTTTCCCATGACAGATAGTCTCTTTCCAAAGGTCAGTGTGCAATATTTACCGCCGCGTACTCTAAGAAAGTTAAGATCCGTATCCGCGGATCTTGAAACCAAAAATCCGTATTCAGATCCGTATCCGCGGATATACATTTTTAACGATCCGAAACATCACTAGTTAATATAGATAAAATAATCGACGCACATACTCAACGTTATGACATCATACTTCAGTATAGAGCAAAAATGCTTTTTAGCGGGCGGGGCTTACATAAATATTTCAGACTTAAAGAATGCTAATAAATGTTGCCATATGAAAAATGTCCAGCCTACGTCTATGGATGCGGCAAAGTAAGGAACGGAGTTCCTCTTCGGAATCAGCGGCCGCGAGGGGGAAATGTCATTTCCTTTAAGTGCTCCGAATGAAACAAATATATGGAACTGTAAAGACGGTTATTAATATTTTTATGTTTCGAGTTATTCGCTTTCTTTATACTACTTGATGAATTACAAAATTAATATTGTTTACGATTTTGATTTTGCCATTTCAAAAATACGTGCTTACAATAACGCGCCAACCTCTCAACAGCTTTATGGCCGACAGAATGTCATTTGTTTTGACGATACTCTTTTGTTTATGGGAAATGTTTCCTTCTTCGGTCACGGAACTGAGTGGGATATGTCGATTTTTATTTAAAATTTTTTCAATAACTATAAATCAAAATAGCTGGCAATTTGCTGTACTTTTTGATGACTCGACTAATGACTAAAAAATTTTACTGGGAATTTGAGCAGAAAATGTTTTTTACATAAAATGAAACTAATAAAATATTATCTGAAATTAAAAAAAAAAAAAAAAAAAACTAGTCAATTGGGCGACGGGCCCATTCCAACTTCAAAAGTACAGTAAATATTATACCGGGTGAGTCAGACCACCCGTATCAGTCGTTTTTTTCGAAAACGGTTAGTCGTAGAGAGTTGTGTCGAAAATCTGTATAATAAAAGCCCTAATGAAGAATCGAATGGTGATATTTTTTCCCCCCGGAAAGGTCGGCTTCCCTGTTAGTTTGCTCCGGAATGTTCAGAACTCCGGAATGTTAAATGGCACGATAGGTCGAAAGTGGTATTGTTGAAAAGATCTTTAAAAAATAAGCAAGTTTTGTAGGACATTTTTTTTTGTTACTGCCACCCCTATTAAGTAATATTCGTTTGAAATTATTAAATTAACATGTCAGAATAACAAACTTAGTTAAAAAGTCGGCATTTAAAATCTAGTTACCTAATTAAACTATGTCCCAATAAGTTTTCAATAATTGCAATTGTTTTTTTTTGTCGGAAAATACTTCCAGGTACTCATAACATATTATCTAGAAGTAAAGAGCTCCGCAGTGTTTAGAAGTAAATTGAAGTCAGTTTGAACATTTGTGACATTGTTTAATTAGGTAACTAGATTTTAAATGCCGACTTTTTAATTAAGTTTGTTATTCTGACATGTTAATTTAATAATTTCAAACGAATATTACTTAATAGGGGTGGCAGTAACAAAAAAAAATGTCCTACAAAACTTGCTTATTTTTTAAAGATCTTTTCAACAACACCACTTTCGACCTATCGTGCCATTTAACATTCCGGAGTTCTGAACATTCCGGAGCAAACTAACAGGGTAGCCGACCTTTACGGGGGGAAAAAATATCACCATTCGATTCTTCATTAGGGCTTTTATAATACAGATTTTTGACACAACTCTCTACGACTAACCGTTTTCGAAAAAAACGACTGATACTGGTGGTCTGACTCACCCGGTATAATCGGTAGAAGCTAGAAAACTTGAAATTTGGCATAGTTAAAGGTTTGTATGGCCCGCTGCTGTGGTCTAAATCGAATAATTGTATAGGTAATAAAAAGTAAACAATCATTTATTTTTATTGTATAACATGATACCGGTGTTTCTGAACGTTATTGAATGACTTACTTTTAAGGAATATCTGTTCTGGAATTTGATTTTAATAACGGAAAGTAGGTATGTTTCAAGTCGGAGAAATTCTGTTACCAACTTGTTAAGTGTTATTAAATTTAAGTATCCGATTTTCATAATGCGAACTTTTTAATTGAATTTTTAAAGCTGCAGTTTAATTTTATATCGCCGTTAAAATTCACGATCGAAAACGTTATTTAATTCGTTCGCAAAACTCGACTTCTCTTTAAACTCTGCATCCGACATGAAATAATTAATATCTGACATCTTATAGATGAGAAATCAAATTATCGAACGATTTAATTGAACCAAAGCAGACCTCATCGCGCTGCTTTGGTTCGATTATATAATATTGCAGTACGGACAGATTGTCGGTCGACTACGCAGGTCTAGAAACGACACAACAAACACAGCTTACATCGGTCGCTGTTTTTGAACAGCTTCTACAAGCTACAAGTTCAAGTTATGGCAGCCATAACGAAGAGTTACCTAATCAGAAGTTGACTGCGATTGTTATCGTATACCAACTTCAAGTAACCAATTAAACTACAGCCTTTAATAGAATCGCTTCGGGGTACGATTATAGTGTGGCATCGTTAATTATATAATCAGATTCAACACTCGCAGAGTATTCTGGGTTCGAATCCTGGCAACGTTACTACTTCGAGTCGATTGTTTCAAATGCTCGCTTTTGAATTCAATTCTGTTCGTAAACAAACTCGCGTAAAACCGGCGAGGCTCCTTATTGGGCGCTACTTCTTAACATAAGCGTTAGTGAATTAATTGCTCGAGTGAAAAAAGAACAATTGGATTATGGCCACCGGTTGAGGGTTAAAAGAGAATATGGAATAGCGAGATAACAGTAAGTTAATACAATTAAAAAGATGGCGTCGTCGACGGGAATATGGCTGACAATATTAGTTATATATATATTTTACAAAACGGCACTGAATAATTCATTTAACACTTCAGTCGTCATAAAAAAGAGACGAACGTCTGAAAGTTGATTAATGTTCCGCTAGGAGTGGTAGACGTGATGGAGGTAATGAATTGGCTTGCTTCCGACGTCGGGTCAGGGCTACCGACGCAATGAATAAAATTGACGAAAATTACTTTTTAACGATCAGATTCGGAAAGTGTGCGTCGCGTGTCCATGCCAAATTTCAAGTTTCCTAGATCAATCGTAAAGAAGGACAGACAGAATTGTATGTCGGTAGGATTCCGTCATGTTTTATTATTTTTGGTATCTAAAAGGTAGATATATTGAAATTGAGAACAGGAATTTATAGGCAACTAAAATAATAAAAGAAAAAAAAGAAGAAACAATTCTAACTGACTTACAGAACAGTGGTTGGATACAAAACACACGTGTGCCATTATAAGTGAAGCGAACACGAGAAAATATTATGAAAAAGTTAGCATACAGGAGAAGTCCTACAAAATAATGTAAAAAAAACGTCGTATGAATTGAACTGAAATAAAAAACGAAATCACGACAGGGGTCCACAATAAAGTTCCTACTTGCTACTTACACTAAAATACTAAGCCGCAGTAAATTCGGAATACACTGACACGTTCAGAAATAAATTCTTAAGTACCTATACTTATGGAGGCTCTGCCCTGTTAAAATAATTTTTGCTCGCGATTGAGTTATAAGCAAGCAAGACGAACGTTTATGCTACGCTAACTAAGAACTAGTGATAAGCAAAATTGGTCTTCGTCTTGACTTGGCTTGGTGTTGACGAACAGGGATTTCTTTTAAAATGTAATTCATTCATCTAATAATTTATTGTGTCTCAGATTTGAGATTGTTGTTTCGCGCTGCATAAACAAACGTGATGGAAAAGGCCGTGTCTTTTAATCGACTTAAAAATATTGAAGTAGAAAAGACACTGTGAACAGAACTACTGGTAATCGAAATTGGCAGCCCTAGAAAACAATATTATTATGTAGAAACTCACCGAGCGAAGCCAATTGACAGATGAACATCATCCTCAGAGCCAAGCGGAGCGGCGACATCGCAGTAGCCTTGATTTTCCGCTGATGTTCTTCTGTTTTCCCTTTACATTTGCTTTTGTTTTTTTTTATTATTGTTATTTCAACAATAATGTTCCACTTATTTTCAATATTTTTTTTTATTGTGTTTGAATAATTAATTTTTCTTTTTCCATCACTTGTTTTTTTTCACTCCATCTTTAAATTCACATTGTTTTGCTTCATTTGAATTCAGGACATTGCTGTTAAGTTTAATTATTGTTGATTATTTTATTTTCAATATATTATATTATTAAGTTACGTTTTAACGTCCCTTCTTTCGCAATTTATGTGTCATTTATATCTATATAATTTACGTTATTTATATAATTGATATCCGCTTGATCAAATGCAATTATTACCTAACATCAGTCATCAGTACAGTAATCTAGAAAAATCCAAATTAAGTAAGTTACCATTTGTATTAGATCATCAGAGAACAGCACAATCCCGTTACGCACTAATCGATGGCGATCGAAGCCGCGGGTACAGCTAGTAACGTGTCAAATTGATCTCAAGCGGTGAAAATACATCAAGAATAAGGATCAATTAGTGTAAGCTCTGTATTGAAACAATTGCAGTAACAAAAGAAGAAAAAACAAAATAGGACTACCTAATAATAAAATATGAGCGATGGATATTTTTAAGTACCTACTAATTTCTCGCACAACAATGGATGATAGATTGATATAATATATAATAATAGTGCGACCATTTTGCGTGAATTAATGATTGCGACGACGTCACAAGTGTTACAATGGGTCAATTAGCAACGTCTGGCAACAATACAGGCATCTATTGACCAAAAAACTACAACAATGATTCACAACCAAAAATTTTCATATACAGTATGATTTTTTAAAAACCGAACACCCTTTTATTTCTTAGACAAAGGGTTTTCGAAAAAAAAGTTTCGGACAAAAGTTACAGGGAATCAAGGGGGAAGACCAGTGAAGTAGTTTGTTTTTCGTTTGGTGGAGGTGTCTCCAAAATATCAAGGTCACCTACACTTTCTTAAATACGACCCTGTATTTTTTTATCTAGGATTATTGTTCTTTGGGTCAAAGAGATCAACTCTTGTTCCAAACATTTTTGGATTTGATGCCATCGTGAACCGCTATTTGATTCTCAATTCATCCCGTTTCCTATTTTAGTGGATTGTGTGAGTCGGAGAAACCCCTGAGAAAGTTTTTCCGACTCACACAATCCACTAAAATAGGAAACAGGATGAATTGAGAATCAAACAGCGGTTCACGATGGCATCAAATCCAAAAATGTTTGCTACAAGAGTTGATCTCTTTGACCCAAAGAACAATAATCCTAAATAAAAAATACAGGATCGTATTTAAGACCTTGATATTTTGGAGCCACCTCCACCAAACGAAAAAAAAACTACATCACTGTTCTTCCCCCTTGATTCCCCGTAACTTTTGTCCGAAACTTTTTTTTCGAAAACCCTTCCTCTAAGAAATAAAAGGGTGTTCGGTTTTTAAAAAACCATACTGTATGTAATATTTACGGCATCTTGATTGCACGCGTTTTTCTACAGTGTAACGAAATCATATTTTGGAATATTTTGAATCGCATTAATAAAAAGAAATAGATCGTTTAACTTAATAACATTCGATAAGAACGTTTGTAATAAATTCTAAAAATTACAGTAAAATTTAAATGTAAAACAGAATCTACTCCAGCAACATTTTTTGTTGTTGAAAAAAAGAAAATTATGTTTCAGTTTTCAGGTTTTATTTAATTAGGACGCGGCAATTAGTTGCATTAAATGTCGTCATATACTTTCATACAGAGTGTACCTGGATTGAAGAGACGTAGTGTCACGTAAAATTTTGCTTTTATAATAGTATATAGCAAGTTCATTGTCCTGCAGTATTGGAGTTGATGACATTTGATTGTTATTCTGCCATCATCTAGAGCACAGGTCCCCAAACTTTTTTGTCTCGTAGTCCACTTGCCATGTTTTTCGGTTTTGGGTAGACCCCCTGCTTATATGATATTGATTTTTTGCAAATTCATTAATTTCAAATGTATTTTTGACAACCGGTATAGTGCTACTCACTTTGAACGATTTAAATTTATAACGGTAGTGAAATGTATAATGTAAAATGTTTAGGTTTATACATTTATTAATTGGATTCAAATTAAACGAATCAAATTAAAATTTATTTTCTGTTACATATAAAATAACTAAGCAAAAAATAAATGCTTTTAGTGTGAGGGATGAACCTGATGCTCTAATAATAAATTTTCAACATTTGGCATCAATTTAGTTAGATTTAATCGTAAATCTCTTCGGTTAACGATGTCCAGTTTGTTTCTTTTTTTGTTAGGAGATTCACTATCGTTGACCCCCATTTTCATTTCATGAACCCCCAATTTTTTTTCCCGCTGCATGGACCACTTGCAAGTTGTCGTCGACCCCTGGGGGTCGATATAGACCACTTTGGGAGTCACTGATCTAGAGGTAACTGCACTTCAACGAACAGCCGATGTAATTTTGGTGATAGAGAGATTGTAAATTATAGACGCTCAACAGCTGAGGTCATCAGCGTCTATATGTAATTTAGGGCGTTATAATATGATAATTATTGACAAGTTTGGAACGATCGATTTTTAAACATTGATACCATCTATTATTATTTTTGATTCAACAATATATTCACCGTAAAAAATTGGACGCGTTTCCCACAACACCCTGTACATTTGACCTTATTATGTTAGCGTTAATTACGAGATGAAATATGACACAGCTATTGTGTTTATGTGCCAAACGATTTAATTAATTTTAATTTCAATTTAATATGTCAACTGTTTTTAAGCTATTGCATAGCTTCTATCGCGGGCTTTGAGCGCGGCGACCGAATCAAGAAATTCCGTAACGAAAAAACCTAACACCCCCACTCCGACCGGCACAGCGGTGCGGCGTTGACAGCCGTGCATCGTCTAACGTCGTTTCAGTTCGGCAGACTTCGGCACGGTGTTTGTATGCTCATAACTGCATAACTGCTCATAACTGATTCTATCTTTATTTGTGTATAAATGAATTTATATATAATACTGCTATAAAAATAACCTAAATTATTTAGGTTATGTGCAGAGAAAGTATATATGATATTATATCTATATAAATGTACATCGCGCGAAATTCTATGATCAAACTCTTAATATCGTTCTTTTTGTTCAAATTTTTTGAATGAATAATTGTTTTGGTGTGTAATTACACTATTTATACCTTATTATTTATACCTAGCTATTTTCGTTTTATAGAGAAGAAAAACTTAAAACCCTTAAAAGAATATGCAATAGCTTTACCGCGGCAGTCCCCGAGTGCCACTCCGTATTTTTTTTTTTTTCTTCTTCAACGTTGTCGAGTTCTCTCACAATTATTCAGTAGCTATAATTATTGATTCTGCAACAATAAAATACTTCTTTTGTTGGTAAATTTGTCTAAGTAGTTTTTTGAGATCGTATTTGAAAAGTCTCTCGGTTTCGTTATGCAAAAGTTTGCGCAATTGTAATTACGGACGCATGCCAACGACGCCAATTTAAATTCGCCCAACAATGCTTCGTTTAAATACATCGGTGTTCAACTTTTGTGAACTACACTAATTTGTTCAGTGCCGTACCCTGAACGGTAAGAGCGGCTAATAACGAGTTGCGCGATGTTTAGCGGCGCGCGGGAACCTTGCGACGATCCCACAAAACTTTTTCCATCAATTCCCGGCAGCGCAATGCTGACGCGTTAAACTTTTCCGAAGCTCGCTTTGAAGCGTTCTATCTCGGTCGATTTGCTTTCGATTCGTTCGTTGCTCCGTCGACTGTGGAAAATACCTAGTTACATACTTGTGACGTATAATCTTTGTGAATTCGTTTTTTTTTGTCTGATTTTTATAATATGTCTTATGACGGAACGTCTGTCTCACTAAAGAACGGCTAGACCGATTTTGATAAAACCTACCTACTAGGTACCCACACCGTCAATCGGTACTTAACTTTTAAGTATTTCGACGATAGAAAACAATTTACAGAGTGTTGCGCCCCCCAGTTGGGATGACTATGAACTCTAAAGAATTATGTTGCGCATTCCCCTCCCCCAGTGATGCGCTTATGGAGTTTCTAGAAAAGACTATACAATACTCGGAGGTCAACCAACAACAATGGAAGCAGGTAACGGCACCCGACCTTGAAGACCCACACGCATGTAAAAGAAAGGAACTCGATGCGTGGAGAACCTTCTAGAGATTGGACCGAGAAACTATATAAGGGAGCAGAGTGAGCAAGTCAGTCAGTCAGTTATTGGAACTGTTCGTTGTGTTGACACAGTGCTCTGGCACTACGACATAAATTCAGTTAATCTGTGGAAATAAATTAACTCTAGTGAGTGCAATTATAAATCCGGTTTTAAATAAATGACTTATAGTGAATAGACAAGTGTGCTAATAAACTTTGTGTTGTGTTCCTGTGTGTTGTAAATATTTCTTTGTACATAATTTAGTGACTCTTTATTCTCTGTTACTTAGTCTTTTATTTTATAATAAATAAAATTATCGACCAATTTTTCAGACAATATATTGACAAAAAATATAAAATTAATACATTAACGTTTCAATCCGGATTTGGATCTTCTTCAGAATTGATCTAAAAAATATAAAAATAATTAATATTTAAAATCTAATTCGCTTTTTATAGAATCTATCAAAATTAATTATGATTGTCAAAATAATGAAAAAATAATTTTATAATTTAGAACTATTAGTTTTGTTTCTGTTATAACGTTATTATTCATAAGTTAAAGAAGTACGCTTTCGTTTGTGTGTTTAACCGTTTTGTTAAACAATTATTTTTGTAAATAAATAATTTCCGCCACGGACTACAGCAGTTTTGTTATAATAGTTTGGATAGATACGAGGTCTGCGACTTTCGAAATCAACGAAACAATGTCGCAGACCTCGTCCCCGGCTCCGCCGATCATCAAAAATAATAAAAATCGAAACAGGCCAGCTACGGCCCTGCACGATGATATAACTGGTATAATTTTTATGCCCGATATCTGATGTAATTATCCTGCTGCGTACGGCGCGTGAACGCAAACTCTATAAATTCCGCTCACAACCCTGAGTTTAAAACAACTGAACCGTGGTGTAATTTCGCAGCTTCGACAGTATTTTGTTTTGTTCACGTCGTAAATTGAACGATTTTCGTTCAGCTAATAACGAAGCGCTGTAATTTATTCATGGGACGCGACGAGAGGCGCTAAACGCAAAAAGAAAAGAAGATCGCGCGAAACAAAAGACGAATGTCTGCGGCTATAATCTAATTGTTCACAATGATTCATCGACGAACGACACAGCAGTTGGCAGCATAGGAGACCGGAAGCGTTCGTCTTCTGTTTGCACAGCGTTGGCGGCAGCTTTTCCGAATTCCAAAGCGCGAGACGATCAGATTAAAACGTCACGGCGCGGCAGGAGTGACGGCTCTTGGCGATGCGGGCACTCAGGAGCGACGAAACGCGTCCCGTTTGTAAAAATAATATTCGCTAGTTCGGGCTCTGGCCACGCCCCAGAATCTAGCCATGCTGTAGTTTCTTTGAACAAACTTCGCGAACTGAATATCGTCATGTATACCTGTTATATCTTAAGTGTTGTCGCTTAAGCAGAGAGGTAGGTAACAATAAGAATAAATATAGTTTAAAAAATACTAAAAAACACGCTTTATATCGAACTAAAAATTAAAAAATATTTTTTTTTAAATAAGCTTAAAACAATAATGAATAAAAAATACTAGTATTATTGTGAAAAAAGCGTGGGGCGCTTTGTTCCACATTTTCGTACATCGAGCGCCCCACGCTTTTTTCACAATAATACTAGTATCTTTTTTTCATTATTGTTTTAAACTTATTTAAAAAAAAATATTTTTTACTTTTTAGTTCGATATAAAGCGTGTTTTTTAGTTTTTTTCAACTATATTTATTTTTCACTTTTTAGTTTGATATAAAGCGTGTTTTTTAGTTTTTTTTTAAACTATAAGTATTTATTTTCCAGTTTTTAGTTCGATTTATTGTCAAAAATTTTCCGAAAAAAAAGATTTTTTTTTCGGCGTGGACGGGACTAGAACCCGCGACCCGTGATTCCGAGAGTTGACGTCAGCGAAGACCCGTGCCTTAGACCACACGGCTAAACACTGTTGTTACAATGCAGGCATATTATACTAAACTAATAAACCACTTGCTGTAGTCCAAAGGAAGGTTACAAACAAACATACATACATACAAACTTACAAGTGAAGTTAATATAAAGCGTGTAAAAATTGAACGGTGATCTGTAGTTCTTTCTGTCCTAAAAGAGAACGATATTTCAATATTGATTTTGTAAAACGATGAGCCCAAATAAAAATTGAAAAAGAAAAAAAGAATCGAACGAGTGTAATAAAAAATGTGAAAATACATCAGTGACCACAAGGCCAACTGAACAATGTCTGTTGGGAAAAAGGATAGTGTTTTAGTGCAAAATAAAAATTAATAATAAACAGCAGGTAGTCTAATACAAACTGCAGTGTAATGAATTAGAATATATGATTGTGCCTAAAATAAAAAATTCCAGCCAATTGGGCGACGGGACCATTCCAACTTCAAAAATGTTGACATTTGATTATAATAAAGAAAATAAAATTTTTGATATCGTGTGAGGTGACGCGAGTAATCGCTAGTATTCAATATATTTGCTATTCGTTGCCATAGTTACCTACATAATATGTTCCACGTCGTGTAAACATTAATCAAAGCATGCCGAACTAGTTTATTTCTGACAGATCCATAAAACAAAAGAGCGATTAATTTTTTTTTATTTTCAAAATATTTCTGAAACTATAAAGTTTAGGAAAAAAAATTTTTAACAAAACTTTCTTGAAAAAATAAATAGAATAATAATCCGTTATGAAAAGTATACCATTATTATATAAAAAACCTTTTTAGCATATATCTCTTCTGCGCATGCGCCGATTTTCCCCAAAAACAATAGGGCTCTTCATATTTGCATACCAAACATCCTTTCAAAATTTGGTTTCAATCCGTTCATCCGTTTGACCTGTATCGTGTTCACAGACAAACAGACTAACAGACGCACACTTTTCAAAAATATGTTTTTTGGATTCGGGGGACCTCAAAACGGAGAGAAAAACGGAAAAGTGATTTTTGACCTAAACTAGTACCATTCCCCACTTGTGGGTTGGAATTGAAAAGAATATTCATTGTCAACGATTACTTTCTTGTCGCCACAAATTATTTCAAATTTACACGCCGAACTGGACAGACATAAACAGCTTGGTCTCGCGGCCGAAGATATATACTCGTATATCAATTCTATCACATTTTACTTTCCTTCTCTGTTTCAATAATCCACGTGGCATCGAGGAACTGCAAAGGATTACCAGGACATTCCGTGAGCCGGTTGAACGCGTCGGCATTCCACTTTACGTTCCGCGGGGGCGACGGCTCAACGGGGGGGTCCCCACTATAACTCAGGCACGTAGCGCTAATAGCGACGCGAACAATGTACACGGGATAGGGTAAAGGCACCCGCTTTCCGACCGCCCGCCTGTGGTTGGTCGTTTTTTTATTATTTATAGTTGGCAAAACAGATTATTAAAAAATAACACATAATATTATGAATAGTAAAGAAAATATAATAATATTGTTTTTTATATCCAAGATTTCAAATTTTATTTATAATCTCTAGATGCTGGGTTTCCGATGCCACTTAAAAAAATCCATTTTCGGTGCGGGTTTAAAACTAAACGTAGAGCGCACAAGGACATTTCTTTTTATTTCGCCGACATCGTTTTAGCATAATCTCACTTACTCGTAAGGAATATTTCATCGTGAAGATATACAGTCTACTAATTATTAGGTATGCATATATAGTTACTTAGTTTGTTTGTCGTATGCGAAATTCTCGACGCGCGATTTTTTTCCGAGCGTTTTGACGTGATAACGTCTTATAAATTGATGAATCACCAATCTTATAAATTGATAAAACACCGGCTGCATGCACGAAAAAGTGTAACGTTCCTAACGTTCGTAACGCGTAACGTTCCGCCTGACCCTGTGCGTGCTTTTTGCTAATTTCTCGCTCAATTTAAATCAGATCGGTTTGAAACCAGTCTTAAACGAAAGAGGAGAACATTTTACATAGATTTCGTATAACAGTATTTGCCTAAACAGTTTTTTTATACAAATTTATATAGAAAAATACCTGTATAAATGCAATGTTGTCTAATGCATGGCGCGACGCGGTCGGTCGTCTTTGTTTGCTGTACATGGAAATTAGAAGATAACGTATGTCTTGTCTTAACATGAAAACGGCTGCAATTCTAATGTTTAATTCAATTTTTTGACATTAGTATTTTGTGAAATGCAACGCCTTCTAAGTTAAGTATTGGAATAACTAATTATTATTAGAACATAATACTTTGACAGTTGCAAACGTCACTTTTGACATTTCTTATCATTCCGACACCAAGGATAAGCGGATTGAAACCAAATTTTGGGAGGTTTAGGTTATGTATTACGGAATACGTTATCACGTAAAACTATCGTCCGTAAACCGACTTTACAGACAACCAATTTTTTTTTTCGGTTTTCCTCGTTTGACTTCCATAAACTCGGTAATGACGCGAGCTCCGTCTACGATACGACGAATCAGAATTGAAAACATCTGAACAAATACGACTTTCTTCTGTCCATTATATTGTTTAAATTACTAGACGTTTTCTATACATATTGTATATAATGAAGAAAATAACTTTTGTTGCCATTGTATTCCATTTCCAATTATGTCTTCCGAACTTAGCAGACGTTGTCCAATAGAGCCGTACTCTTCTCGGCTAGATGGCTGTCACAAATCGGTACTATAATCAATATAGATTCTGTACCTACGGTGTTATCTTAAGTATCAGCGTTTCGCTAATTCGAAGCAGTGATGATATCTCGAAAAACCTACCCCTTCTCCGTTTGGCTAGTTTTTTTTTTGGATCTTTATCTTTCAAGAAGATTATTTTTACCGTGTTTCACGTTTTCAGTTTTAATGATTTCAGAGATACACGCATCATTCAGAAAGTGCTTATACGAGTTTTTTTTTTGTCAATTAAAACTTTCCGCTTATCAAAGAACGTTTCTTTGTAAATCTGAAAGTTAAAGGTGTGTACAATGTGGCTTTTACGTATAGGTCTACATTTTTGTTCCAAGGTATACGCCGCTCACTATGACTTACCCATGTACCGTTTTTTGTGAAACGGGTGAAATTGCTGTAACTATGAGGTATCATTTGAAAGCTAAACACGTTTAGTTTAGAAAAAAATGCAAGTCAATTCATTTACGGAAATATTTATTATTATAACCAACTGACGAGCGTATTTTTAGAGAGAGAGATTTGAGGAATGCTTTTTCCTAGCGAGAGTGCTCTCAGAATGAACCGTCTGTATAATATGTACAGGGTGTCCCTAAAAGGTCTTTACAAAAGCCTACCACATATTCTTCAGGCCAAAACAACTCGATACAAGCAAACTTACCTCAGTACAAACCTGCTTAGTTTGGACGCTAGACGGGTCTTAAGTTACAATTTTCAAATCGTTTTTGCTTTATAACTTTGAAACGGCTCATGAGATTTTACTCAAATTTGGTACGTTGGCATAGCTTTATTGGGAAATAAAACCCATATCATAATAATGATGAATATCATTCCATGGGCGTAGAACTTGATTTTTCGATAATTAAACATCTAAAACTTCTACGCCAATGGAAAAAAATCAGTTTGGGTATGAAATCTGGATCACGCGACTCATTTACAACAAAAAAGGTACTCTTGATAAAATTCGATTACTCTCATAGTTTCGACAAAATTTTAATTTTAGTGATTTAAAGCGTAATTAAATATTAAAACGAATAACAGATATTTCATAAAAAAGTTCAAAATGTTCACCATTTTCACGTATACAAAAATGTATACGACGCAAAAAATTGAAATGTACTTTTTGCATAATTTCTTCATCGCCTGTAAGATTATTTGTTGCTTGTTGGATACATTGCCATAGTTGTTCTACAGTATTCACAGGAGTCTTGTGTGTATTTAATTATGCTCTAAATTACTAAAATTAAAATTTTGTCGAAACTATGGGAGTAATCGAATTTTATCAAGAGTACCTTTTTTGTAGTAAATGAGTCGCGTGATCCAGATTTCATACTCAAGCTGATTTTTTTCCATTGGCGTAGAAGTTTTAGATGTTTAATTATCGAAAAAATCAAGTTCTACGCCCATGGAATGATATTCATCATTATTATGATATGGGTTTTATTGCCCAATAAAGCTATGCCAACGTACCAAATTTGAGTAAAATCTCATGAGCCGTTTCAAAGTTATAAAGCAAAAACGATTTGAAAATTGTAACTTAAGCGTCCAAACTAAGCAACTTTGTACTGAGGTAAGTTTGCTTGTATCGAGTTGTTTTGGTCTGAAAAATATGTGGTAGGCTTTTGTAAAGACCTTTTAGGGACACCCTGTATATGTAATTAAATTAGTGGAAGACAAGAGCAGATAAACAAAACTACACTGTAGAAAGTGTATATTGTGTCGAATGCACTTTTATCAGATAAATGGGATAATATGCAATTCAAGTAAGTGTACAACTTTTTCTCGTCTCATTATTAATTAAAAGTTTCAAACTTTATTACGACGTCGTTAAAAGAAATTCCCATTCAACAGTTCTCCGACATCGTGCTATCCTTGTTTTAAATGTCCCGCGCCACTCCAGGAAAACGGCCGCTCTCTATAAAAACGTAAACCACAAAGAGAATGGATTTGCAAAAACGGAAAAAACAAAACGTACATTTTTACATCGAGATGTTTATGCGTTGGTGATTTGTATCAAAAAATAAAAAAAATGATCTTAGCTTTCGCGCTATACCTAGGTACTTATCTATATCTATACTAATATATAAAGCTGAAGAGTTTGTTTGTTTGTTTGAACGCGCTAATCTCAGGAACTACTGGTTCAAATTGATTTTTTTTTTTGTTGGATAGCCCATTTATCGAGGGAGGCTATAGGCTAAGTATATAAAATCAGGCTACGACCATTAGGAGCGGAGCATTAATGAAAAATGTTGCAAAATGTATCTCAAAAATAAGCTTCTATTCAGGTGAAATGCACTAACTAAATATACTCATATTAGCGTTGTCAGAATACAACGCCGCGCGGCTAGCCAATCGGTAGAGCACATGACTGGCAATGCCAGGGTCGTGGATTCGAGCCCTACGTTGGGCGAATATATTTTTTTTTTTTATTTTCTACATTTCTTTCTTCTAAGGCTTACATTTAAATTTATTTTAATTTTATTTAATTAATTTAAAAAATAATTATTAGTTAAAAAAAATAAATACTGCTTTTTATCGACAAAAAATTTTGAACGGTAACTCCGATCATCATGAAATTTGGACACAACATTAATCTCGGTAAACTAAGATGAATGTGTGTACTCATGTTCCTCCCTTCCCCATTCGTTCTTTTACACCCGGGTGAAACCGGACGGGACCGCTATCCGTAATAAATTTCAACACCGACCGGTTTCTGTGTCTTAAACGTTTACTTTCACCCCGTATAAGAATCTATAAGTCGGCGTTGCTGTGCGATTTTTGTTCTTCGACATCAAAGAATTTCGAATGTATTTACGTTTAACAAAATTATTGTAACACTAAATCGGTTAAGTATATATTTTATAAACGTTTGTCCGCGCGCATCACGTTGTTTCAAAATCGGGTGGTGAATGTGTGAGCACGACGAGAGCGGACGATTGAATGGGACGAGAAACGACGATAGCCTCTCGTCACAGTATGTAAATACTGGATTCACTATGAAGATAATCAAATACCGAGCTTCGGGCGACGAATAACTGCCAGGGATGTACTAAATTATACTAGTGATTATTTATTGAGATTGCTATTAAAATTCGCCCATATAGATACGACGCGGACGGTCGTATAATCTGCGTTAAAAAATAAAGACATGTTTTAATTTAATTATCTTATGGATGGATTTATTGGTTTTGATTGTAGAAATTTTTTTAAAGCATAGTAATATAATCAGTCTGTCTCTAAAAATTCTATACTTATCATATATATTAATACGCTAAGGTTAAAGATGTTTGCCTCCCTTTTTAGGAAAAACCTCACAATTTCTCCACATAAATTATATATCATTTTACAGATAATTGTTTGCTCTACTGACATCGACAACTAAAAAATGTATTATTGCTTTTGTTTTTGTAAATTAATTAAAATACAGCAACGCTGAACAACGTCTGCCATCTAACGGCTTTAATTTTGAAACAGCGAACAACGCTGAACAACGTCACAGCAATGCTGCATGATGCCATCTTGCTCAACGCTTTTGCTACTTGCGCCTCTATATGACAATTTTAGTAAACTATTTCTTCGATCTGTCATCTGAGCTTCATATTGTAATACAACAAAAAGAAGAACGTTATAAGCAGTGTGCAAAATTAGAAACGAATTGAATACCTGCAATCATATTTAAAAAATAATTTTGTAAAGTGATAATTATTATACTTATTTAGTGCGAATAATTCGCACCGGTCACACTAGTGTGATATTATTTAATTAGTTGTAAATTATTTCCATATTCTGGTTTCTAGTTTCTAGAATAATTAATTGGTAAAATGACGCTTTTCCCATCCTTGAGATTGCAATGCCGTCCCATAATAGTGAGATGAACACATATAGGTATATAGTGGAGTGCACCGGTTCAGGACGACTAGGACAAGCGTCGGCGTCGACTTGTGAGACGTCGATGCACGGCGTCGTTTCGAATCGACGCTGTCTCTAGATATGCTTTATATCCTTTCATCCTTTTTACTGGCGGATTCAACTTTAAACAATAGCCATTTTAAAAATATAATCAACATGGCGCATTTAAATATAGCTCAGAAAATGGCAATGCAAATAAAAGAACTGAGAAAGCGGAAGTTGGAGTTAATAGAATTTAAAATTTATTTCTTATATCCTTCTTCATGCACTTCTTGGAGGATCCGTTGAAACGACTTGCCGCCGCGACTCTCGTACCAATTTAAAATTATACTTTTTTTTTGCCAAAAGAGATTTTTTTTCTATTATCCGCCGATCGACAAGCGACTTAATCGCACAGTCGTGATACAAAAAATAGCACGCGCGCGCTAGCCCTTAGTTAAGGACGTAGTCTGGTGTTCGGGTTTTGAAAAAACGAATTTATTTTTTTTACACTTTTAGTAATATATTGAGAAAATACTGTAAAAATTTTAGACCGAAATATTAAATATTTACAAAGCTATAGCATATAGTCGAGAGCAGCAACGGTCTTACGGTTAGACTCTTACCTGCTCTTACCTCTCAATTGTTATCACGTTACCCTTATACTCTCGCTGAGTAGAGCAAACAAATTAGCAGAAAACGATGCCTTTGAAGAAACGGAAGGTTTACTATACACCAGGCATAGCTGATTAGTGTAAATATTCATTTTTATTTTTTTGTAAGAAATCTGAAATTAAAACTTTAAACGCGTTTTTCTCAAAACTACGTTTTTCTAAGCGGCGCGGGTGATTGAAACAATTGTATACAACCGATTGCTTTCAGTTTTGCACAGGGTATTCTACACAACGATAGCTCCGTCCGGTACTAGAATTACTTAATTATAAAAATTATTTGTATTTTTTTTAACCGATTTTCAACGAAAAAATCACGATTTTCTCGTTGTTTTTTTTCTAAAACCCGCCATTTTGTTATTTATCAACAAAAATGTTTATTTCTAGTACGAGATAGAGCCACAAGCCTACGAAACAATAACCAATTTAATTTTTATAATTCAGTTGACTCCAAGTGACGTTATCGCCCGCGCTACCCACCTACATTCATTTAAAGTTGTCTACTTTAGGTTAAAAAAACAATTATAAAATGGCGTAAGATTAAGCAAAAAAAATTTTTTTTTCTTAGTTTACGATGTCAGTAAAAACATGTAACAAAATTGAAAACATCGTACATTATTTTGATATTAAAAAAAAATTCTGAAATAACGGTTGAAAACGAGCCTGAACATAGGACTACGTCCTTAAATGTGAATAAAGTTGTCATTCGCCTATGGCTTTGTAAGCGGTCGTAGATTATAAATGCACCCGATAAATGGAGTCATAAAAAAATAGAAAAACAAAAATTATATAATGCTGAAATATAATAAAAATACGCGTCGCACCCTTGAAAAAAAAATATAAATCAATGTTTTATAAATTAATAGAAAACACCGCGCCAGATGATTAAATACGCTAATAAAATTTATATATTTTTTGAAGGGTTTTTTTCCTAGCAGATATTTGAAATGTTTTCGTTTCAATTAACGTTTCGCTTACTAATTAATATGAAACAAAATGGAACGATAAATTATTACGAACGCAGTTTTTTTAATCAAAAAATGAAATTGTAATTTTTTTGTCGGTTAATTGATTCTTTTGATAATTCAATGGGTGCGTTTAATTCAATTATCTGTTCATTTTGCAATTAAAAAAATATTTTTTAATATTGATTGGTGTTTTAAAAATTTACCAAACGTGTATACAGAGAT
This sequence comes from Xanthostigma xanthostigma, assembly GCA_963575645.1. Classification (NCBI taxonomy): domain Eukaryota; kingdom Metazoa; phylum Arthropoda; class Insecta; order Raphidioptera; family Raphidiidae; genus Xanthostigma; species Xanthostigma xanthostigma. The sequence goes on from OY754474.1 coordinate 12,223,728, forward strand.
GTTCTTTTTTTTAATTATCTCTTTTTCGTTTTATTCACAACGGTTCGCGATGCGTTGTAGAAACACGGCGATGTTGAAATGGGAAGGAGTCGGGGCGTGGTTTTTCTATCAGCTATAAGTATGTAATCTGACCAGCTTTGTAATTTTTACCGTTCCAACAGAAACTTTGTCACTCATACTTGAATGATAAAAATCACATGCAAATCCGTTCAGTAGGACTCGAGACGGACAAACACATACCGAGACATTCTTTTAAAGATATGTCAAGTGTTATAACTTTTTGACGTGATAACTTCTTATAAATTGATGAAACACCGGCTGCACACACGAAAAAGAGTAACGTTCCGCAAGCGAGAGCGCGATATAAGCGATAGTCTCTCTCTTCTCGCGTGACGTCAGAGAGTAGTGTGCGTTCAACATTTTTTTCGGCTGTTCCAGCGAAAGCTACATCTGACAGATGGCCAGATAAATTATACGGTTTGTTAACAAATATATAATTTATAATTTATATACATTCTTTTAAATGCCTTTTATAATTGCTTAAAAATATGTATTTTGCTTTGCTTGATCAAATTATTAGTCGGTAAAAATATAGTTTGACAGATACTAAAATTTAGGTTATGTATTATTAAATACGATATTCGAGCGGAAAACGTTATCACGTAAAACTATCGTCCGTAAACCGACTTTACAGACAACCAATTTTTTGGCTGGATTTTCGTATCCATTCTAAAAGTGCTTGTAGTAATATTTTGTATATTATGTTCTTAATTAACAGAGCAATGTTAATAAAATGCTCATTTAGTAATAATTAATTGTAGCCGGCGTACGGCGCTCCAATATTATTATTACACAACTGTTTACATTCGAAACTTTATATTATAATTGTGTGTGTATTTAGAGCTATATAAGTGTGCAACTTACGTCTTGTAAGCTCCTGAATATTTTCAACGGAGCTATAAATTCGACGCCATTGTAAATTTGCTTTCGCTGTTATTTGAATAAACAATTGCGCAATTATATAGAGTAGTTCGGTTGTTTTAAGTGTAGTCAACTGTTTTGCGTCGGAACACGTGTTATACCACTATACTTAGAGAAATTAGAAATAATATATGAGTCATTAGCTTATTCGGCTTATCTTTAACCAGTGACGACGCGTATATTTGAGGCCAATTATAACCATTAGGCACGAAGACGCTATTTCTTTATAAAGAGGCAAAAATGAAATCCAAAACCGTGACGGGTTAAAAGTGTGTACCTATTACCTATATAAATTGTTACTAGGAGATGTAAAAATAATTTAAAACAAGCTATCATTTACAAAACAATAAACACTAATAAATAAACCTATAATACGGCTATTTGAAATATTAAAATTATATCAAAAAACCATCCTATTTCTGCCCGTGCGCTATATAAGTGCAGCGTGTATATATTAAAAGGTTTCAATTTCCTAAGTCAACGGGAGCCTTCGGTCCAGTTGACACTTTCACCAGTTTTTAGATGAGAGTCTTGCAACTGGGCTTTGTAATAGCCGGGTCCATGCAAACAGCGGATTTGTTAGTACCACTTTTAAAATATAACACTAACCTTCGAAACTTTTCGTAGGCTGTTACACTTACCTATTGCGATAATTAATAATTTAAAATAGTTGAAACTTATTTTAAATTAATTATTATATTGAACGAGTTTTTACTTCAAAGTTGGCCAAACTTTTTAACTGTTATTTTGAACCTCACTTGTTATGTTATAATAATAATAATAAAAAAAACATTTTTTTTATCATACAGAACGTTAAAATTTTATTTGCCGTTGTTTTTAGAATCGGAGCATTTTTTAACATCGATAACAAACGCACCAATATCACTTTCGTAACAGTTACGTGTTCTGACAAGCGTCTGGAAAACTCCCGGAGTCCCTGACTGATATCTACGGAGTTTGACACTCCACTGGGATGCGGCGATCCAGACTCCAGGCGTTTCTATACAGATAGTTATCAAGGCGCATGCCAGGATTCAGCTACTAAAAAATTGCATAGCGCTTCTTCCTGTAGGAATCTAAATCGTATAAGTTCTCCTTTTCACGGAGTGAATTTTTCTCATTCTGCGATGAAAACATTTAATCAAGCAGTGTACCGACTTTGTAAAAGGTGAAAGGTTTGCCCGAAATGAAAAAAAAACACAACCCATGTGCGGTTATTGATACGACTTTAGCTTTAAATCTAGATTTAAGAATGTCATTTTTTTTAATGATGTGCGGGATCGTTAAAAATGTATATCCGCGGATACGAATCTGAATACGGATTTTTGGTTTCAAGATCCGCGGATACGGATACGGATCTTAACTTTCTTAGAGTACGTGGCGGTAAATATTGCACATCGACCTTTGGAAAGAAACTATCTGTTATGGGAAAAAGTTATTGACCTCTTTAAGAGTTAACTCTTATAACAGATTGTCTCTTTTCAAAGATCGATGTGCAATATCTCATTAAAAAGATAGTTGATTTAGTACCTTTGAGTTATATACTATTAGTGTGGTACTCACTACGATAAATGTTTGCAACATAAAGGTGCCAAATACGATTAAAAAAAATAAAAAATAGTCTAAATGGAATTTAACAGGTTTTCATTATTACCTAATCACCTATACAGCGTGTCCACGGAAGTTCTTTACAAATGGAATTTTTTTTGTTAATTATTGAAGCAAAAATTTTTTTCTGTGGAAAAGTTCTGCTTCGTCCAAAACCTCTAAAACACCAATGAAAATTTTCTTCGGCCTAAAGTTATACGATGGAAATCAGGAAGTTTTATTTGACTAAAAATAAAAATTATTTGTGATATTCAAGATTTTCGTAAAATTAGTTACATAATCAAATTTAATTCAAAATAATAACATAACTATAACTTCTAAGTAATTATTTATTCAGAATTATAAATCAGAATTCAACATATCCTCCATCTCTCTCCTTACAAAGAACGGTTCTCCTTCCAAAATCTGTCACTGAATTTTGAATCATTGTAGAAGGAATTTGATGGATTTTTTCGGTGATAATCCTTTCCAATTGATCAATATTTTGATAAGGTCTTTCAGAGTACACCATTTTCTTTAGATAGCCCCAGAGGAAATTAATCTAGGGGTGTCAAATCGGGTGATCTAGCTAGCCAAGGGTTTGCAGAATATCTTCCAATGCAGCTTGTCTGTACAATTAACAGTAATTCTATTTTTTCTTGTAAACTTAATTTTACAGGCATTTTATTTTCAATTACTTGACATTTAATACGTGCTATTCTTTTGTTTTCCAAGCCTACTACGGGCGAAAATCTTGAATATCACAGATAATTTTTGTTTTTAGTAAAATAAAACTTTTTGATTTCCCTCGTATAACTTTAGGCCGAAAAAAATTTTCTTTGGTGTTTTAGAGGTTTTGGACGAAGCAGAACTTTTCCACAGAAAAAAATTTTTGCTCCAATAATTAATAAAAAAAAATTCCATTTGTAAAGAACTTCCGTGGACACGCTGTATATATAAAATTTCATCTATGAATTGAAAATTAATAAGGTAAAAGATCCGTAAAAGATCCGCAAAAAAACTAACGGATACGGATACGGATCTTTCTTCTCCCTCGGATATCCGCGGATACGGATACGGATATCCGGCACATCACTATTTGTTTTCAACTACATAGAGAGATATTTTATACAGTCAACCTGAGCGGAGTGCGCATTTTTAACTTTGCCAATTTTTTTAATGTTTAAAACATAATTTCTACGCTACAGGTCCCGCGAGTATTGGGAAAATCGTTCGGGGATTCCCCGACATTATAAAAGTCTGTGAAACTCACATCTAAGGTGAACCTTTTCGGAAAAGCGGGTGTAGTTTTTAAGCGCTTTGAAATCGTTTAACTTTCGAAACGGTTAATAAACAGTGGAAATCTGATTGAAATTTCGAGTTTTAATTTTGTTCTGATGTTTGTTTTTGTACTTCGGTATCAAGTATACGTGGCGTTAATTTTTCGCTGTGAATAAATTAACATTTGTGTGGCGATCCTTTATTTGTGTTTAATTTGTCGAACCACGCAAACTTTATATTCATTATATTTCAGCTCATTTCCAAGGGGAAAAGCTGATAGATGCTCAAATCTCGCGTTTGTAAGTTTACTCCATTCTCCTGGAATCTGACCAGTTTTCAGAAAAACGCGGTCACTTTTTTTTGTAATATATCGCAGCCGAATTTTATTTCCCGTAGGTACTATCTAGTACAATTTTTATGAAATTTGATACACGTTTATTAAACTCCTCAACTCAAAGGATAGCTTATATTTACAAATTGCACCCCCAATTAAGAAGTTGCATTGCTATTTTAGAAGTTACGCCGCTAAAAAAATGGAAATATTGCCAATAGCGTTGGTTTTCTATATTACGTATCTCAATCATTCTATGTTCGTATTTGACATTTTGGGTAGTTGAAAGTATTTATTTAGTATTTTAATTTTAAAACGACATAAACTTACTGTTAAAGTGAAAATTTTAATTTAATATCACATAAAAAACACTTTTCTACTTGGTTTGGTATATTTTTTAAATGTATTATTTGTTGGAAAGTGATTTTGTGATTTCGTCGCGTCCTTCCGTGCATGTAAGCAAAATTCATTATTTTTTTTAATCACTGTTATAACAAGTTTTATTGTGAGAGAGAGATTGTATCTTAAACAGCTGAGAGACCTAGTGCCAATTCGTATTCGAATGATTTGTTATACTACCTACCTACGATTTGAGGGCCAAACTTATTTTTTTGAGTTTTATTAAATACGGTCCGTCCCGGAATTTCACCCGGGTGCTAAAGAATGGTCGGGGAGATAGAAACACGAGTTCGCACATTCATCTTGGTTGACCGAGATGAATGTTGAGTCCAAATTTCACAGACAAATTTTCATTTTTATATATATTATATAAAAGCATAGAAGATTATCTAACGTGAAAATTTGTGTTTCAGTTGAAAATTACGGAAAAATTATAAATGTCTACTCGAAATGCGATATTTTCAAAGACTCCAATGTGGATGTGCTGCGATGTGATGCGTAGCAGATAGTCATTTTGTACGGTTTCCATATTATGATCGAAAATACGGACAATTCAAACACCATTTTTAAGATTCATCAATCCACCAAATCGGATACTATGCAGTCTTCGGCCCATAAGAATAACGGCTTTGTGCATTTTCAAACCCCCTACAATTTGGAATATTCAATAAGCGATCAAAATTCGGCTTGTTTCAACGCAATCAAATGCATAGACATAGGGAAACTGTACAAAGCCCCTGCAGACGACCGCGACGCCTATAAGTTCGAAATAGATACAAAGAGCGCTTGCATGGAGAAACAGCAGACTGACGCGAAACAAATGAGTTCGGACAAAACAAAAATCAAACCGTTCCAGTGCGACGTTTGCTGCAAGAACTTTATTTGTTCGCGAAACTTGAGCGAGCATAAACGTATTCATTCCGAAGAGGAGAGTTGCGTTTGTGACGTGTGCAACAAAAGCTTCACTCGAGAACGAAGCCTTCTGGAGCACAAGCGGATTCATTCCGATGAGGAGAGTTGCGTTTGCGACGTGTGCAACAAGACGTTCACGCGGCTGCGCAGTTTAGTCGAGCACAAACGCATCCATTCGTGTGAGGAAACGTGCGTTTGCGACGTATGCAACAAAACGTTCACGCGTGAACGAAGCCTTATAGAACACAAGCGGATTCATTCCGAAGGAGACGGTTGCGTTTGTGATGTGTGCAACAAAACGTTCACGCGCTTGCGCAGCTTAATCGAACACAAGCGTATACATTCTGGAGAGAAGCGTTGCACGTGCAACATTTGTAATAAAAGCTTCACGCGTCTGCGCAGTCTGATCGAGCATAAACGAGTGCATTCGGGCGAAAACCCGTATCAGTGCGACACGTGCAACAAAATCTTCACTCGTTTACGCAGCCTCGTCGATCACAAACGCACGCACGCCGAACAGAAAGCTTACTGAAACGTTTTTTCTAGTGCAGTTTCACGCCTTGGCGATCGAGTGAAAGTTATACAATAATATTAATGTACAGCCGTGTGATTATTTTTAATTTTCAAAATTAGGTACAATCATTCTTAAATTTTATAAGAATTATTATTATTTAATATTAAAACAAAGTAAACATCATAGAAAATTATATATTTTGCGCTTGTTTTATGGTGCCCGAGCGCTTTAAACCGGACTTTTTAGTAACGGATTATTTTCCGGTAAATCTTCAGCCTGCACTAAAATCTCATTGCCATCGGCTCGGTCGCTGAATGGTGGTGTATCTTTTGCATCGATGTCTGGTCAAATCGTAGAAACTATAAAATGTTTCGTTACAATTTTTGCACCGATTGTCCCTGCCGGCATTGCTGTGCAGCATTTGTTTATGTTTTTCCGAAGACTTTAGTGTGGGGAACTTCAATTTACAAATTTCGCACGTAAATATACAAGTGTGAGTTTTATGCATACTTGCATCCGCAAACTCAAATTTACAAGCCGAACAAAACTTGTCAGCTCGTGTACTGGACACTGTAGCTCCGTTGTTTAGTTCCGCGAAATAGTTTTTTATGTTTTGATCTCGTTCTTTGAACTCGGTGTAGTCAGCGGCTAGGAAAGGCTCTTCTTGCGCTTCAGGACGATTGCTCATCAGTTCTCGATTGGACGTTTCGCACGTCGTTTTGAACGCATTAGCATGCCGCAGTTTCAGGAAGCAGTTTTCGCAAATGTCGCTAGAGCGTTTGTCCCCGTAAAGAATCTGCAAAAAAAAATATATACTCTGACGGCGTACTGTTCGGAAAACGGTCACAAAAAATATGGAAAACTTCTACCCTCCATAACAAAAACAAACGTACTGTAACGGGAGCACACTCCATTATTGCGATGGCAATCGTTTTGCCCAACGTCGATGAATCTGAATGTATATCGAGCAAATTTGAATCTCTTGTCACCGACAGACATATTCTGCAAATGCGATCCGTTTGTCTAGTTGCACGTATTTTTTTTTCAAAGCTATCCATTTTTGAGCAATGTTGAAGTACACCAAAGAACTTGTATGCTATCCGCCTGAGTACGGAAATACTCTTGAAGGAGGTTAGAATTTTTTTTTTATTTCTTTAGGTTGCATAAATTGACGTGTGAAAGTGAAGCATATTAGAACTGTCGCTTTGGATAACAGAACACCTGCATAATAATAGTATTTGTCGTATTTGTGACGTTGTTGTGTTTAGAAGAATTTTTGAGAACAAAACAATTTTGAAATTATTCGAACGTTCCAAATGTTCAAACCGACCTTCGGGCAGCCCGCTGCCAGTGCCTCGTTCGGTACGTAAAATATTCATAACTATAACCCTAATTTTTGCTGTAATCATGGAATAATAATATCGATAATGACAGTTAGATACTGCGACACAGCGTGCAAATTCATGTAAACAGTTGTGTTTCAAAGGCGGCATTGTTTTTCCTATTTCTTTACGTTTAATCAGCACTTTTAAATTTTGACAAATTACGACAAAATTAATAATTTTTGTTCTATTTTGGCCCACAAATGACAACCATAAGAGCTGTGCGTTGAATTTAGAGAGAACCAAAATTGTTCTTTTGCACTTGTTTACTTTCTTACGCAAAATGGTTCTGGTCTTCATTTTGTCGCGAATCGTACACACAAAATGTTATTTGCAATGCAATATTTAGCCCTGCCTATTTCTAACAAGCGTAATGTTAAAGGTGCGTCTACTGCGACACCGTTTGGCCAAACGGGATCTACAATGTTCGGGTCTACGTCAGCGTTTGGTGCGTCCGCAACACCGTTGTTCGGAAGCCAACAACAACAGTCTGGAGGATTATTCGGTAGCTCGGCTGCTACTCCAGCGTTCGGACAAACGGCGACTACGCAATCTGGATTCGGTCAGCAGTTTTTTTTTTTTTCACTGTTTAGTGATAAGCACCAATAACAATTATTATACTTTTGGAAAATGACAGCGGATCACGAAACGCTAAAAGAGAAATTGTAGATTATATAGAAGCTCCATGACTTAGGTCATGTCATGTATGAAAATAAATTTAAAAAAAAAGAAGAAGAATGCTGTCTATCTCCAGCGGTTTAAAAATTGAAGATGCTCGCCTGCTTATATATAACTAGCCGCTACCCGCGGCTACGCCCGCGATTGAGATGAAAATCGGCTTTTGACATGCATATTAGGGGTTGAGGGAGGCATCGAGTAAAAAAATCTTTCAGGCAAATATTGCATATGTTTTCCCGAAAAGTTATAATTTTTGTGATAAAAATAGGTGTTCCTAAAAATGTCCAAGTCACCCTCATTCCTGTACAGGAGTTGGGGGTGGGGGTGATATTTATCTCCAAAGAATGTCCTCTTCAAACTAAACAACAACATTAAACCCCTTCTTAACGGGTGCTTACGTCATAAAAGGAAACTACTGTCCAAATTTCAAGTTTATAGCTCAAGTGGTTTGACTTGAGCGTTGATGAATCTGGGGGGATAAACTCTTTTATATATATAAATAGCCTCTACCCGCGGCTCTGCACGCGATTGAGATGGAATCAATGTTTTATACAACAGTAGTGTACAGTATTGTTTGTTGACTATTTATTGGAGGTCTGAAATTTTTAAAATCATGTAAAATTTGGCGGCATTTGACATTTTTTTTAATTTATCCGTTAGGGGGTGAATATTCAAAAATATTTTCCTAGTGCTCACCTAGTTTGTTCAAATGTTATAAATTGCAAATGTTAGAAGATTAAGAAGGAAGAATCCTGGTGGCATAGGATCGATGAACAAAGCAAATACTGAAGATTTTTATTGCATTTTTATTGTCTTTGAAGATTTTTATTGCATTTTTATTGTCTATAAGACAATAAAAATGCAATACAAATCTTCAGTATTTGCTTTGTTCATCGATCCTATGCCACCAGGATTCTTCCTTCTTAATCTTCTAACATTTGAACAGGATCATCATCTCTATAAATTATTAGAGTTTTCTTTCACAATCATAAATTGCAAAATTGATGACATTCACGTGATCAACGCCTTGAAAATGACACCCATGTTGATTTTTAGACTATTTACCTTTTTTCACCCTCTGACGGGGTTGTTTTTAAAAAATCTCGGAACACGTGTTTATTTATTTGTTGACAGGAGTAATCTTGCGCATTTTCGAATTGATACATCTATCTTATATGATTTCTCCATGCAAATTTTGAACCCCCGTTACACCCTTTTAGGGGTTGAATTTTCAAAAATCCGTTCTTAGTGGGTGCCTACGTCATAATAACTATCTATGTGCCAAATATCAACCCAATCAGTCTAGCGGTTTGAGCTGTGCGTTGATAGACCAGTCAGTCAGTCAGTCAATCAGTCACGGTTTCCTTTTATATATACAGATAATTGACTGTAGTGATTAATCCGTATCAAAAATTAAACGGTATGTGTTCCGTTTAAGGTTTTGGACAGACGTCGGGAGCTACGCCCCAGTTCGGTCAGACACAGGCCAATGCCGGCGGTAGTTTATTCGGCACATCGGCGTTTGGCCAGCAGAACAAACCGTTCTCGGGTTTCGGCTCGACCGGAGGCACCAATCTGTTTGGCCAGACTAAACAAACGCAACCGCAAGCTTCGGTGACACCTCTCTTTGGCCAAGCAGCTTCGACTAGTGGAGGGTTATTCGGTTCGACACCAGGTATAAATAATTGTCATGTTTGTTAGTTGGAATTGTTTATAATTTATTTATCAAAATACAACAGTTTGTTCCGTGTTCATTATAACTTGTTAGCAGCGTTCGGCGCAGGCGTTTCAACAGGAACGACGGGCACTGTAATAAAATTCAACCCGGTAACGGGAACCGATACCATTACAAAGAACGGTATCATTCAGTCGATGAGCACGAGACATAACTGCATCACGTGTCAGAAGGAATACGAATCGAAATCGCTTGAAGAGTTGCGACTCGAAGACTACATGGCCAATAGAAAAGGCCCCGGTCAAGGGTCGACTGCCACCGGCGGCAACCTGTTCGGTGGGATGACGCAGCCGGTCGCTACGGGAGGCTTGTTTGGCAGCACTCCGAACGCCAGCACATGTACGGAAAATTTTGTTTGTTTAATGCTTACTTTTCAACTCTATTTTATTCGTCATGAAAAGCGATATTATCGTACTCACGGACTAACAGAAGAACAGACGTTTTACAAAAACTCCTGTGACTTCAATACGAAAAAAATTCTGAAATTTTGAAAAGTGAAATTTTTCCTAAATTAGTACAATTCCCCACTTGAGGAGTTGGAATAGCAAAATGCATTTTTGTGTTTAGTAATTATTTTAAATTCGAATGAAAGCGATTGGCTCAATCGATATTTTTATGGGCTACAATAAAAATTCTATTCCGATGTGTTTTATTAGCCTTCGGTCAATCGGCACCGGCATTCGGAGCGACGACCGGCCAGCCGGGAGGTTTATTCAGCAAACCGTTCGGAGCGACGACTACGTCGGCGTCGCCGTTCTCATTTACGTCATCTGGAACGACGGCGCCGTTTGGCACCGGTGCTCCGACGCCCTTCGGACAACCGGCAGCCAGTACGAGCGGAGGCCTGTTCAACACACCGACATCACAATCGACAGGATTTGCATCGACGAACACCGGTTTCGGAGGTTTCGGAACGCAGACTTCCGGGGCTGCCGGGTTCGGCTTCGCGCAGAACAAGCCGGCGTTCAGCTTACCGACATCGAGTGCCGGAGGTTTCGGCGGATTTTCTCAGTCACAGAATCAGGCCTCGAACGTGTTCACCGGCTTGAAAACGGCACCGGCGCCCGCTTTCGGCTCTTCGACATTTGGATCGTCGGCGCCCGCTTTCGGTACGACGGCTGCGACGCCGTTCAGTTCGTCATTTGCGCAGCCGCAGCAACCCCAGCTTTTCAGTTCGTTCAACAAACCGGCAATGCCCGGTTTTGGTTTAGGACAGCCTAGCACGGGAATAGGTAAGTGGCAATTCGAATACGACTTTTTGTTTGAAATAGAAATACAATACTGTTGCTGTGGAAACGCGTATATAACTGCGTCAAAAATGCAATAATTTACTGCGCTATGCCTTTACTAGGCTCTATTTTGTCTCGGCCAGGGCCTACGCTCGAGAATGCACCCTTCACTCCTATTAGTCCGAGAGCTACCAACGTTTTCGAGAAAGAATTTTAAGATGACTGATCTTTTGATATTCCTTTTCTTATTCAAGTTTGGTGGGGATGCGGCACGTCTGGCTGCTGGGAGCGGTTGCGTTTACCTGTGCGCATCCCATTTGTACAGGTTCAAATTACAGATAATTTATATGTCATTTTCTACTTATTAAGATGGCGTTGTCCTAGTAACGCAATGTTTTTTATTATGTTATTAGTTGTGTTTGCCAAAGTGGAAAGCCAAATTTCGTCGTGATAGTAACGAAAAAGAAAAATATGTTTATGTGAAGACAAAAGTGGACAAATAATTTTATTTAGTTAACCTTTCAGGAAAATTAACTTAAAGTGCCAGACAGTTTTGTCGTTGCTAACTCCGTGCCAGATACAATTTTAGTAATGAAATTCAGTTGTTTAATACGGAGCAAGACCAATTTAAAATTCAAAATCATTTACTGTCTCCAAGACTTAAATTAGTCTTGCTCCTTATTAAGCAACTTGATTTCTATCTGGCAAATTAATTTTAGGTTCTTTGATACCGTAACTATATCATGCTAAAATTGCAGCTATATTAAAATGCTTTTTTTCCCAATCATCTCCACTACTTTGGTAAACACAACTAATAACATAATAACTAACATTCAGTTACCAGGGCGACGCTTCTTAAAAACTAGCAAATGACATATAAATTACGTATAATTTGTACCTGTACAAATGGGATGCGCACAGGTAAACGCAACCGCTCCCAGCAGCCAGACGTGCCGCATTCCCACCAAACTTCAATAAGAAAAGGAATATCAAAAGATCAGCCGTCTTAAAATTCTTTTTTTCGCGATGTTGCTAGCTCTTGCACTATATAGTTGCTCGAAAGTAAAACGCAGTTTGGAATTCTATTCAAACAAGCGTGATTTAATTGCTGTTATTTGTTTTTTTTTTTTCGTTTCTGAACAGGTTTCGGTTCAAATACAAACACGGGTCTTTTTTCCGTCAATAAACCGGGCAGTGTCCTGGGACAGCCATTAAATACCGGTTTCTCTGGTTTCGGCACCAACAGTACGTTTCCGTCGAGTTCGTTCGGAACTGGAGGATTGAACACTTCTTTTTCAACTCCGATAAGGTAGGAATCCGGTTGATCGTTTCGGGCGATTTTCATTTAAAAAAAAGTTACAGCGGTGTTGTTATTACAAAAATTGAAACTGTTATATTATACGAGACTGTGTTTTTCTTCATAGACCTTTGGGTTCGGAGCTTCCGAAACACAGCATCATGGTACATCAACAGTTGATGGCGTGTTCGACACAGTTTCCGGTCCGGGATATATTCAAGGGGCTGTCGCCGTCGTCACCTTCGAACGCGTCCATTCCAAAAATAACGAACCCGGCGTCGATAAATTCTGTTTTGGACGATCAACTCAAGACGTCGCCGCCTCTGTCGAGCAAAATTAAATTAAGGCTTGGACCGGCCATCAAGGTAAGAGTTTTTACCTTAAAAGTATGAAATATGTGATTTTTTTATACCTCGTGTATAAAGCTATGACGCACGCAAACAAACACTCCGTTAAACGATAACACCCCGTTTTGCGACGAGAAGGTTAAAAATTAAATCGGAGCCGTTATCGATGATGATGTCCAAACGTAGCATAAATATGTAATGCAAGTTGTAATTAGTTTTAGAATTTGAATATAATGTAGAACCAATAAATAAACCTATTATTTATACATACAAAAGACTTTATACAGATGAAAATATATCACATATGCAATTGATGCTATCTACAATTGACTGTAATGAAGTATTAGCTCTTACTGATATCATTCAAATGTTTAATAGATATTGCGATGAATTTATATACTGCTTTAAGCATTAAGATTAGTAATTTACACCAAAAAAGCGAAAAAAGTTTGGTAACTGAACAAATCACTAAGCAACGTGAACAGCTGAAAATGCTATTTCAAATAAAAGGTGACGACACCTCATTGAATAATTATTATAAATCATTAAAAACAAGGCCGTAGGCAAGGGAGGGTTTTGTTTTCCATGATTCATTTTTTCTATAAGGTTAAGTAAATTCAGGCTTATCCGTGAATTCTAAATACGCTCATTCGATTCAGCATGATTTTTTGCATAGGACCAAGTCATTTTCAACCATATCTAATATATAAAATTCTCGTGTCACAGTTTTCGAAGTCATACTCCTCCGAAACGGCTTGACGGATTTTGATGAAATTTTTTGTGCTTATCCGGTATCTATAAGAATCGGCCAACATCTATTTTTCATCCCCCTAAATGTTAGGGGTAGTCCACCCTTAAATTTTTTTTCTTCCTTTGATTATAATTATTATTAAAGACACGATTTTTTTTTTAAATTCGTATCCATGGTTTTAAAATATAAACAGCCTTATGTATGATTTGAAAAAATTCTGTCAAAAATTAAAAAAACATTGATTTATAATAAACCATTGTGCGAGTCATTAGGATCAGTTTTTCTGACAATTATATTGACAAAAATATATAATTACAATTCAATAAATTTATTGAATTATAATTATATATTGTCAATATAATTGTTAGAAAAATTGGTCGATAATTTATTTATTGAAGAGTACTAATCAGACGTTAATCAAAGATTCAAATATCCCCATTCGTTCTTTTGCACCGGGCACGACGGCGCAGCCGGAGTGCTCGACATACACACATATACGTCCATGTATATTTTAAAATAAATAAAATAGATAGATAGATGTTCCAATTATATAGATATATATTATATATTATACTGTTAGGCGGTACGAAGTTCGCCGGGTCCGCTAGTATTATATAAATTTCCGGTCGATACTGCACTTTATTTAAAATGAAAAAATAATCGTCGCCGCCAACCCCCCCCCCCCCTCCCCCCACCGTACAAATTTTCAAAATCTAAGTCTCCCAGTTGATATTACAACTTCAGTTGTGCCGGTTACTTTACCGTTTGACAGTCGTTACTGTAATCAAATGTTGTTGAACAGGAAAAAACGCTTTTCGATGGATTAGAAGAATATGATCCGTCAATCGCTGACAACATTTATGCGAACAAAAGACATCCGCGGCGGCTGATCCTACGGAAAAAATGTGACTCGACGGAAAACGAAACGGAACAAGATGAAAGTAAAGAATCGAACACGTCCGGCCAATCGAAATCGAATAGAAATTCTTCGAAAGACGACACCGTCGATTCACCGAGGGCTGTCGATCTCGGAGGCTCCGATTGGTTAGTACTGTTATCTTTTTCTCTCGGAAGAGACTTTATTCTTTCATTTAAAGCATTTGAAATCTCAACAAACAACGTAAATTTCTAGGTTAAAAAAATCAATGCAGAAAATGACCGAAAACAAAGACACAATCGCTAGTCCAAAACAATTAAGCGTTAGCGAAAAAATCGGAGTTTCGACTAGCGTCGCAGAATCGACCTCGAATTCGGAACAGGACGTCCGGGATAAATCGGTAAACGAGTCGTCGTTTATCCAAAATTTAGACGAGCTCGAAAACGCGCACCGAGGCGAAGGCGACCGATCGGAGACTCCGATGAAAAAATACCGCCACGGAATTACAAACACCAGATTCGGCTATTACACGATACCGTCGATGGAAGATCTGGAGGCGATGGTTTCCGAGGACGGGACTTGTATCGTCGACGGTTTTACGGTCGGGAGAAAAGGTTACGGAAACGTGTATTTCTCCGACGTGTTCGACGTTGCCAATTTAGATATCGATTCCAACGGTGATGCTTTTTTATTTGAACGTTTGATGGAGTGCAGCGATCGATGCAGATCTAATGTTTTTTTTTTTTTTGTAGTATATTTCAGGCACAGAGAATTGATTATCTATCCGGAAAACGTGGAAAAGCCACCCGTCGGAGTCGGTTTGAATCGCCGGGCTCAAATAACGCTGGACAAAGTATGGCCGGCCGACAAAAACACCCGCGATCCGATAACAGACCCGAAGAAATTGGACGAAATGGATTACGAAACCGTGCTTCAGAAGGCGTGTCACAAGTTTGGAACCCAGTTCGTCGAATACAGGCCAGAAACTGGTTCCTGGGTGTTCGTCGTCAAACATTTCACCAGGTTCGTTTTAAAGCCGGCTATAACGCGGCAAAAGCCATCAATAATTACGGACCGTGTGGGCAATTCCTGAACTTTTGTATTTCTGTTTTTAGGTACGGTCTGACCGAAACAGAAGAAGACGAACTGGACGTGGATCAAGTGAACGCCCTCCTGTCGAACAAGGAAGCGAGCGCAGAGAAAGGACCGTCGATCAAGGTCACCATGATGAACGGCAAGCCGCCGGCGGACTCGACTTACGAATACGGCGCCGTCGATAAGAGCCGGTTGCATTCGCAGGAGAAGCAGTCGTTCGAGTCGCCGATGAACAAATGGCTCACCCAGCTCAAGTCCGACATCTTGACGGGCCTCGGCGGTCTGTCGTCGTCCGCCCAGAGCCTGGAAATGAGTAAGCCTTTGTTATCGCTCGCTTCCGAAACCGCATCTTCGTCGACGGACACTCGTCGGAGAGCGTTAGAGGCAGTGCCGGATTAACCTATACGCTAACTACGCTGAAGCGTAGGGCGGAACTCGTCGGAGGGGCGGCAGGGACGGTCGCAAAAAAAATAAAATGATTTCTAACTAACGAAATGACGGTCTGTCTTCAACCTTCAATCGGAATCAGATATTACTAACTGATATAATATACACAGCACGTTATCAGGGGCGGGAGGCAACGTTTTCCCTCGAACATGAGTCTTGGTAGAATAAATTAGAACCTAGTTCAAACCTGGTGTATTTGCGGGCTACTAAAGCAAATATATGCGGAATGATGGAATGATTTGAAAGTAACTTCAATGAAAGAAAAGATAACCTACAGAAACTCGGGAAAACGCTAGCCTGTTTTAGCGTATAGGCGGCACTTGGTATAATCCGGCACTGGTTAGAGAATTAAGGGATTAAAAATAAAAACAAGTTGTTTAAACTTTATAATGATTTAAATTTATTTAACTTATTCGCGTATGCTGTCTTTTATTTTAATGAATGAATATATTGAACTTAAATTAATTATATATTATTCGCACAGCAGAACAGTCTGCGTTTCATTTTTCTTACGTTGCTGAAAATAATTTTATAAATTTCGTATAGTGTATAGCCGACAATCTTGTCTTCATAAGATGCTAATGAACAATATTATAAACAACTGAATTGACAAATTTATTAATAATAATATAATATAATAATTTATTCCATTTTTGACGTGATAACGTCTTATAAATTGATGAAACACCGGCTGCATGCACGAAAAAGTGTCACGTTCCGAAATGTGCCACGTTCCACCTGACCCTGTGCGTGCAAGCGAGAGCGCAGTATGACAGCTACTAAAATTTAGTTTATGTATTATTAAATATGATAAATTACAGATTTTCAGATACTTGGACAGTTTAAATAATAAGATATTAGTTTCTCAAATTTTTTGCTACGTTTCGTTGATATTTTTCAACTTCTTCAGGCAATATTTGAATGGAATATCCTTAATTAAAAATGTTCGTTAAAAAATGAATATTTTCAATTTCAAATAAAAACAAATTATATTCATTTTTTAACGAACATTTTTAATTAAGGATATTCCATTCAAATATTGCCTGTAGAAGTTGAAAAATATCAACGAAACGTAGCAAAAAATTTGAAAAACTAATATCTTGTTATTTAAACTGTCCAAGTATCTGAAAATCTGTAATTTATAAATAATAACATGGACGAGAACAACAACCATAATTAAATATGATATTCGAGCGGAATACGTTATCACGTAAAACTATCGTCAGTTAACCGACTTTACAGACAACCAATTTTTTTTCCATATATATAATAATATAGGACCTATAGGGGGCTATGTTGCCCATACATAGGATGGCCCTTGTTATCTTAATTTTTTTATGAATGCCAATGGAGAGGAATTTAGTTTGTTTTTGGGAAACGAAATCCGGTGTTTTTTATTTATTTATTATTTATACTTTGATTATTTCTCTGTCCAAACACGAGTGGTTTTAAATTTCGATGCAAAATGTAAAACTGACGGCAGACGTTCCTCAGTTGCAGAAGAGTCGTCGCTGCCGGATTCCCAGGAAGAGGAGGATTCATATTACAAGTCGTTCTCGGACGAAGAGGGCGACAGGGCGGATCACCCGAGTCACGTGTACAGCAGAAAAAGGATGTCCAAGCTTGAACTGATGCAGAAAACGTTTTTTCACGAAGACGACGATAGCTCAGGTAAACTATCGGCGTGTCTCGAAATATGTCATTTCGTTGTAAATTACTTCCTCGGTAGAACTTTGACGGTTGTCTTTTGCGCTTTCAGTTCGGAGTACCAGGAGCGGAGTACTCGGACTGAGCACGCTGGTCGATCGGGAGCCGCGGAACATGTCTTACCGACTGAATCAAGAGATGGCGCTCGCTCAAGAAGACATCGAAACTGCCCTGAGTGAGTATCCGATTTCGTCCGTACCTCGAACTGCGAGGCGGCTGTGTTAGATAGACAGAAAATATAAAACTGGTTGAGAACTAGAAATCCGTAACAGCAGTGATTCCCAAAGTGGTCTATATCGACCCCCAGGGGTCAACGACAACTTGCAAGGGATTCATGTCAGCAAAAAAAAAATTGGGGGTCCATAAAATGAAAATGGGGGTCAACGATAGTGAATCTCCTAACAAAAAAAGAAACAAGCTGGGCATCGTTAACCGAAGAGATTTAAGATTAAATCTAACTAAATTGATACCAAATGTTGAAAATTTATTATTAAAGCATCAGGTTCATCCCTCACACTAAAAGCATTTATTTTTTGCTTAGTTATTTTATGTAACAGAAATTAAATTTTAATTTGGTTCGTTTTAATACGAATCTTAATTAATAAATGTATAAAACTAGACATTTCACACTACATTTCACTACCGTTTAAATTTAAATCGTTCAAAGTGAGTAGCACTATACCGGTTGTCAAAAATACATTTGAAATTAATGAATTTGCAAAAAATCAATATCAGATAAGCAGGGGGTCTACCCAGAACCGAAAAACATGGCAAGTGGTCTACGAGACAAAAAAGTTTGGGAACCTCTGCGTTACAGTTTTGAATTTTTAATAGGACGTATCTCATTATATGTACACGATTTCGTTTCAGGGGTAACGGAACCTGAACCGGCGCAAGCGGCCATAATAGATCGACCGGAATACGCGCCCGCCGTCGACGGATATGACGAATTCGGTTCGCACGACATGAACGCGTTCATCCCGGCTTCGGTGTTCACCGAAATCTTAAAAATCGACGACAACACCAGATGTCTCTCCGACGCGTCGATCTTGAAGGGTCGATCGCATCGGGCCTCGTGGGGACCGAGTTCGACGCTCGTAACGCTCACGAGTCTCAAAGTGATCAAAACGATGCCGGCGCGGTTCGGCATCGGAGAAATGTTGCGCGGGAGGTCGAGGTCGGACGTCAGCAGAAATTTAGTTCAGTGCGCGTCCGTCGAGGCGGCAAACGCTGCGAGTCTGAAACAGTTTCATCTGTCGGTCGAAGAACATTTGATGAACCAGCTCGAACACAGCGACATTGTGGCGCGCGGAAGCGATCCGTTCGCGACCCCGTTGAAAGGTCCGAAAGCGATGCATGCGCACAGCAAAATAGCGGCCAGGCTGGAGGGGCTGTTGCCGCACGAATACCGACAGAGATACGAACACGAAACTCTGATCGCTTTCACGGCACAGGTGTGGAAACTCTGCGAAGCCCTGTGGGGCGAAATGCTCGAACTCGACGGAGAACGTGCGTATTTCTTTTAAAACATCATAATATTGTATTGTCAAAAAATATATATATAGGACTGCGGACTTTCACAACAATTGGACGTTTGAAAGAGGATGAAAATTTTATCTTTTCCCTTGAAGTTCGAGTCGTCTACTGAATAATATTTATTTCAAAGCCGAAGCACTAGTTTGATTACGATAACAAGTTATCAGATGAAGACACGCGAACTTTATAGGCCCCACTCACGATCAAACTTCATGCCACAGTTCAGTGTTCAGTGAAGTTGGACCGATTAATCGAAAGACTGACTGGCACCACACACAGTTCATGCAAACTGCTCATTTTTTTAAATTTTTTGTGTTCAGTTTGGTTCAGTTGTTGGCATACACTCGTCGAGTATAGATACATAAGATATATTATATTACATACACACTATAATATTATACTATAGAGTATAGTTCATTAATAAGAACTAAATGAGTAATTTCAATGGTGAGGATTGGCTGTTCATAGCTATGGGATTGTATTTAAAACAGAGAAATAAGAAAAAAAAGAAGAATATGGGTGAAAAATTGGTTAAAAATGCGTGATTCAAGAAGTCATGTTTAATCGATTAATGAATTACATCTTGAGCCGCTTGATTGGAATAATTATTTACGAATGGATGAATTAACTTACAATTATTTACTGGAATTAGTTACCCTATTTATTAAGAACCAGGACACAAATATGCGAAAATCTATTTCTGCACAAGAAAGATTTGCAGCAACATTGAGATTTTTGGCTTCTGGTTGTACAAAACACAGAACTCTAAAAACTGAACTGAAAAAAACCCACACATACAGCAGTTTACTTGAACACTGAACACTGAAGTCGTTCAAAAATCAAGATGCATTTGATGAGTTCATGCTTGACTTCAGTGTTGGTTTCAGTGTTTATTTGTCCCACACATTATCATGCTTCACTGAACTATAAGTTTGAACACTGAACTGTGGCATGAAGTTTGATCGTGAGTGGGGCCTATTAGGCATAAAAAAATGCGCGCGATATTATTACTGTTGCTTTTTTTGTTTCCAGCACACGACAGTCATTTCTCGATAATGAAACGACGCGAGGCGCTCGGTTCTTGGTTAAGCAGTTACATACGGCACATGGAATCTTCGGAACTCGACGACTCCGTCTGGTCGGCGCTTTTGTGCCACGATAGCGAGGGCGCCTGCAGACGTAGCATCAAAACAAACGACGTGAACTTGGCGCTTCTTTTGTGCCAAATGAACGGAGGGCCCGAGGTTAGGAAATTGATCGGTGAACAAATTCACCAGTGGCAGGTGAGATAATTTATTGAATATCTAACCTAAATTGTAGTGTCTGACCGAAATTTCGGTTTCGGCCAGTTTCGGCCAAAAAACTGGTTTCGGCTTAGTTTCGGTTTCGGCTGCCTATCCGACCGAAACCGAAACTAAATTCGGGAGGTTTTGCGCTGAAATAAGGTGCAGCTGCGAGCGACTTTTATGCCTGCGCGCTCCGCGTTTTTTTTTTTTTGAGTTTGAAATAAAACTCTTTTTATTTTGAACTTTTGATTGAAGTATTATTTGCATTAAAAATATTTATTTAGTTGTTGTATTTGGTAGATAGGCACTTATTAATTTTAATTTTATTGTAGTTCGTTAACAAGAGTACCACACAAAATGACCAAAGTTTAAAAGAAATAATTTTGTTCTTAAGATGAAAGAGTGTTTTCTTTTTTTTTATGTGTGTACCTACCTAAACATATTTATTAGGTAAATATTTTTTACTAAAAAGTAATTTTGTTTATTCAACACGCGTGTGTAATATGTAATTTCGGGGCCCTGCTAAACTCGGGAAAAATAATAAATTACTTCATGTTTACGCGTAGAGTGCTAATAATAAGCCGTACAGTGTGATAATGAATTTTCTGGACCAATAGAAACTCAGTAGCAAGCCCAAGCGTGAAATAATGAAAAAAAACTGCACGCAGCTTCTGGACCAATAGGAACGTGGTAGGCGGTATTGTATATATGAAAACAGCATCGCAATTCAGCGAAAGTCATGGCAATCTTGTGTGCATACACTGACGGTGGATACGTCAATCAATGAAGTGATTTATTATTTTTCTCTCTTTTATCAAGGCCCCGATTACATATTACTCCTGCTAGTTGAATAAAGTATTATGTGCGACCATTGATCGAAGGAGAATATTCCACTCGCGTGCGTTTTACCGCACTCGCTACGCTCGTGCGGCAATTTTCACGCTCATGGAATCTTCTCCTCTCACTAGTCGCACAATATACTATTTATAGCTTTTATTTTATTTCATAATATTAAAAAAAAAGTATATTTATTTGTGTTTTTTAAATAAGGGGGGTAATAATATATGATAAGTTAATGATTAGTTAAAATATCAGGCTGAATGATTAATATGTGATTAATTTAAAAATAAAAAAAAAATAATAAAGCCTGATTATGATAATGTTTATTTTTCCCACGAAAAATGAAGTTTCGGTTTCGGTCGAAACTGAGACTGAGGCCGAAATTCGGTTTCGGCCGTAAAACTAGTTTCGGTCAGACACTACTAAATTGTAAAAATAATAAATAAATAAATTTTATATTATTTACGTTTGATCTCAGATGTGCGAAGTGGATAAATACATCGACGAAGAGAAACTGAAGATATTGATGCTGGTTGCCGGCGAATCGGTAATAACCACGAGTTCGGGAATCGTCAACGTTTGTGAAAACCTCCGTTGGATATTCGCCTTCGCTTTGCATTTATGGTGAGCGTCATTTTTCACGTAGCGATGTCGCAATCTCAACAGAGCGGCACTGCTGTGCGTTTAAAAACGCGATCTAAATTCGCCGCGAAACTCACGACGGCCGATCTCGTCGGGACGTATAGAGTTGTCGTTGTCCGTCTGCTTCGACAAAAACAATTACCTGTGATAATCGATACTAGACCGCACGAAACTTCTTGACTACTTTGCCTACCCGACCGACCGAATCAGGGCCCTCGCGCCCTATAGTGCGATGTGTGCGATGCACGCGGGCGGCGCATTCAAGAGGCGGCAAATGGCCTAGTTGTGTTATGTTTTTTGTACTGTATAGAAAAAATATATAACTGATATTATATCAATTTTATTTGCATACTCAAGCCTGCGTGACAAACTCTTACGAGTAGTTATTTATTTTTTAATGAAATTCGAATTCGAAATATTTCGCGCGCAGTTTTCGATTCGATAGTTAGTTCACATCAGCGCGTAGACAGGGCGCCCCTATCGGGAGACTCCCGCGTATGTTTATATCTTAAATTTTCCTGTCGATTCCTGCAAGAGTGCGAGTGGAGTAAAGTATTTTTCAATCAACAAATACTTTTTACTAATTGATAAACTAATGATTATTTTGACTTAATGAATTTTCTCAGCTCAGCGGTGAAACTAAATTTTTCTCTCATTCATAAGTACGACAGGAGAAGAACGCCGTGAAAAATCGCTCGGAGTAAACTGTTTTTGTAGAGCGGAGTGATTTTTTTAGCGTGAAGAGAGAATTTTTGAAGTTCACTCTGTACGGAGTGAATTTTCAAAATTCACTGTTTAATGTGTTTCATTTTAATTGATTATCTTTCAGAATCAAATTTAGCTCCATGTTTCAATGATTGTGTTTCGTTTTTGTGCTCGACTTTTTTAAAATCATTTTTGCTTAAAAATTATTTCATCACGCTTTTGTCCCGATTAAAAATTTGACTCGTTTTTACTTTTAGCCTATCATTTGTAAAGTATCTTTCACTGTTACATTTTTCACATTTTTATTTGTTGTAACAAATTAATTATCTTATTAGTATTTTTACCTGTCCAAATCGTTTTGTAATGACGATGTGAAGTGAAGCATTGTTGCATTTCAGGAAAGTAATGAAAGAAAAAAACCTTCGGGTGCACAATTTCGGCAACTTAAGAAAATTAGGCAAGAAGAAAAAAACAAAATGTCTGATTCTATGAAGAAGTATTTGCAAAAAGACAACGAAACAAAGTTTCTATTAATTGCACTTACAGTATTAGTTATTTAGGATTTTTAACGTTTTTCAATTTGACATATCGTCTAGCGAGTTTATCCCCAATAAGGGGCGTCAATTATGAATCCGCACGCGGGCGGCGTGAGGCTTTACGAGGGCCCTGGACCGAATGCTCATAAAAAGTGCGCCTGTCGCCGATTGCCCTTCTGTCTTCTTTCTTTCTCAGTCTGTCTGTCTCTGTCGTGTCGCTTTTTTTTGTTTCTTCGCCCCGCGAACTCACCTTTCGCCGTAACTTGTCGGATTTCAGGTATATAGTTCCGCCGATGATGTCGATTCCAGACGTGGTGTTCGAATACGAGAAGGCGTTCTGTTCCGACGAGGTGACGTACGCCGCGCACCCGTCGCCGCCGTACTTTGACTTCTGCGACGTCGACAGCGACCGCATAACGTACGACATCCGCTACCAACTCATGAAGCTCTACGGCGATCCTTACCACTCGTTGGACAATCTGCTGAATTCGGCGTCCTACACTTCGGACCCGCTCGACTACAGGCTCGGGTAAATCAACTCAATATTGTTGCTCTATTCCAGTCCACCTTCGCGCGTAAAAAAACATCACTAAAAATTTCAATCGACAACCCGATTAGAAATGTGGGGATGTTTTTATCTACTACGGAGTCTGGGTTCTCATCCGACTGTTGAATTTTTATCGTGGTCATTAAAAACGATCTATTAACGAAATCGAATTGACGCTTCCAGTTGGTTTCTAATGCAAAACCTGTACGCGCTCGACTACACCCATATAAGAGAAGCGACGCGCGCTGCCGTCAACACGAACTTCGCGGCCCAACTCGAGAGGCGCGGCCTGTGGCAGTGGGCCGTTTTCGCACTGCTTCACCTCGCCGACGCCCCGAGCCGGCGGCGCGCCGTCAAGGACGTGATCGGACGACACGTGAGCCTCGACGTCGACGATGGACAGTACGCCGAACGCGAACGGTTCCTCGTTACCGATCTGGGAATACCGGCCGATTGGATCGCTGAAGCCAAAGCGCACCGTGCGATTTATAGCAACGATTACGATCTCGCCGCAAGGTATTTGACGGAAACGAAGAATTACGAGCTGCTTCACGACATCGTTTGGAAGCATGTTGCTCCGAAAGAAATGAGCGCAGGTTAGAATCGGATAGTGTCATTCTAGAAATTTTCGGGCCGTTAAAATAAATCGAAAGATTTGTGTTCTTTTTTATGCAGAGTCGTTTCTAAAAAAACTCCTCGAGCTTATGGCTCCGTTATTGTAGCTATTTGTTTTGCTTTTCTGTAATTAACAACATATCTTGTGCAGGCAATTTCACGTACGTAAAATACTTGCTGAAGCCAGTAATAGAGGACAGTGTGATGACCAGGTGCGACAAGAAGTGTCTGGTGTTTTGGAACTTCATCGAGATGGTCGAGAAACTGTCCGATATGATCGACACCGACGACGTCGGTCATTCGAATCTCCTCGCCGAACTGAGCCGACTGCGGCCCGACATGAACGCCCTGTGTTCCGACATCGCTTCGCTGTCGGGGCCGACGGCTCAGCACCGACTGTGCAAGGCGGAGATGTCGAAGGTGCTCGTCAATTTGGTCAAACAGTTCGCAGCTCTGAACGGAATCGCCGACGCGTCTGCCCTCACCGCCATGGCTCGCATGATCTCCAACATGCCGCTTCCGCCCGATTATACGTACGACGAACTCACCGATATCATCGACATGCACCTCGATCAGCAAAATGTCGATCCGCTTTAGATCGTAATATTGTTTTGATTGTTGTTTTGTTCATACTTTCGGATAGTAACGTCTTTTAACCGGAGATGATAGCAGATACTCAATATACTTCCATATTTTTGGTAATCATTATATCCAATAGTTACTGGCTCTCCGACACTTGCCCACAAATTAACAAGTTTTGTCATCGCTGTCGCTATAACAATATATTTAAATATAATTATTGGATAAAAAACCGGCATTAAATTCGTGGAGCCAATCCCAAAAATCGACGAGTTTTGTAAGATAAGAGGTTCGTTCCAAGCAGCCGTGAACGGTAATAAAACCGTACACAGTCTTGTTACTGCGCAAGACTGTCTTGCGCAATATCGATTTTTGAGCTAGTGCGCAAATTAGTCTTGCGCAGTGACAAGACTGTGTACGGTTTTATTACCGTTCACGGCTGCTTGGAACGAACCTATTATATCATAAATTATAGACACTCAAAAACCGAATTGTCAGCATTTGATTGCATGATAAATTAAGAGGTTATGGAAACGGCTATCCGAAATTGATTGACTATAATGTAATTTCATCTTTTGTTTTTTAAGTGTCCAACATGAGTTTTCTTTCTTTTTTTTTACAGGCTAGCAATAATTTGCCGTCTACCTTATTGCATACCTTTATTGGTGGGCGCCAACGAATATAATGGATATTTTTTCTGCATGTTTTTATTTAAGATCGTAGATGCGGCGAAACGGGAAATGTCGCGTTGGTTAAATTTTTGCAGCGCTAATGCTCACGCTGAGCGAACTTCTCCGATCGTATGTAAAGGTTTTTCTGATCGCCGATTAATTTTTAAGCCTATTGCGAGCGAACATGCACCGCCGACTTTTATGTATTATATCGGCATACTCGGCGATATTGGTATAGATTTTTTCTTTTTAAATGAATCAAATTCAACATCAATGCAGTAAAAATCTAATATTCACGCGGATTAAATGAAGGGTGACCACTTTGACGGTCTGAATTTTATCGTAATAATATTTTTCTGTGATTTGTTGTCTCATCATAACTAATCGTATGACATGTAATTCTGTTTTAAATTTGACGGTCCGAAAACGGACGAGAAATGCACTCATTTTTCCGTCGAAGAAATATCAAAAGCTACATACGTCTCCGAGAGGCACGTAGTGAGTCAGCGCACGGACATTTTCAATAAAGCCCGTCTTGACAGTATAAAGCCGTTGCATTTATTTTTAACGATTCGATTATTTTTTTCTCAATGATAATGCTTTGTTCTTTTAAATAAGGTATTCTAGTTTTGTTATTGTTTTTAGTAATTCAATGTTTGTTTTTAACTTGAAACGTTTTATATTAAGCGAATGAAATGTGATTTAAGGTTAAGTTTTAATTATAGTCTCTGATTTAATGAAACGGACGCCGAGACAACGTGGAATTAAAACACAATGTCCGGCCTATTATAGACAGTAGGTAGTTTGTCCGATGGTTATGTGAGAGTTTCGAAAACAGTTGAAAAATGAAATTATATTTTCGTACCCTCTATAATATGTAAATTAAATAATATTATTGAATGAATGCTATCGAATAAATAAATAATTTAGAACGGAGTGTTTTAACTGGTTCCGGTGTTTTTCCATCATCCGACTTCTCCGTCGGTTAGTCCCTTGTTCTTTTCACGCAAAACTTCACGGTTAGATCGGACCGCATTCAAATCGATGAGAGAGAGAGAGTGAGTGTGTGTGTGTTGATTTTTAAAACTTTAACTCTTGTTATCACGAGTAAAACAAGTAAAACAATTCTTATGCCTCCACTACACACGTGGCCAGCACCGCCACTTACAGGCACTCACGATTGTGTAGAGGGCATATTCGTCGGTGCGTGGACATCATCGCCTGTAATCGGCAGTAATCGATTGATTGTCGGTACATCAAAGGAATGCGTGGCCAGCATCGTGCGCCCGTACACACAATCGGACCGGCACGATTGTGTGGAGGGCTAGGCAATCATCGCGGCGATGATAGGCACTTATTTGAGTGGCGGTGCTGGCCACGTGTGTAGTGGAGGCTTGAGGCTCAAAATCTGTGACCTATTTTAAACATTAAAAATTACGTGCCTCAATGGACTTGCGCAGTTCGTAAACGTTAACAGAACTTGTATTGTCTCTGCGTTAACAGTTAACCTAAGAAGCCTTAAGGTGCCCATAAGTTAGCGTACATGTACATCGTGCATGTATGGCATGCAAGTGTGACGTACATGTATGACAAAAGCGCTTCGCCACACACCTACACACGTGGCCAGCACCGCCACTCAAATAAGTACCTATCATCGCCGCGATGATTGCCTAACCCTCCACACAATCGTGCCGGTCCGATTGTGTGTACGGGCGCACGATGCTGGCCACGCATTCCTTTGATGTACCGACAATCAACCTATTACTGCCGATTACAGGCGATTATATCCACGCACCGACGAATATGCCCTTTACACAATCGTGAGTGCCTGTAAGTGGCGGTGCTGGCCACTCGTGTAGTGGAGGCAAGAAAGTGCAGGATGAGCAGTGAGGACGATTTCTTTCTATTAGCAGTGGCGGATGCATCAGGTTCTTTTTCTTGTAATTTTTTTAATAAAACTGCATAAGCTGTATCTTTTTTATTTCGATCTTTGTTATCGCTACTTTTGGTTTTCCATAAACAAGGAAAACTTTTGTAAAGTTCAATAAAATCTATTATAAAGGCTTTCGAAAAGGTTCTTAAATCAGCTATTTATGAAACTGAAATTTAAATAAACGCGAGACACTGTACTCAAATTGTATGAGAATTAACGTAATACTTGTCCATACACCGACATACTTGTATGCACGTTCATGTTTGCGCGTTCATGAATTCCGGCTAAACCAAAAAAAAAAATTGGTTGTCTGTAAAGTCGGTTTACGGACGATAGTTTTACGTGATAACGTATTCCGTAATACATAACCTAAATTTTAGTAGCTATCAAACTTGGGCCGAAGTATACTGCGCTCTCGCTTGCACGCACAGGGTCAGGCGGAACGCTAGGAACGTTACACTTTTTCGTGCGTGCAGCTGGTGTTTCATCAATTTATAAGACGTTATCACGTCAAAAATTGTGCGACGCACATGTTCGCGATTTTTCGGCAAATATGAACGCTTCAACGCGCAAGCATAGAGATTAGAGAAGACAGGTTTTACGCGCAACAATGACATACATGTGCATACATGTAAGACGCACATGTACGCTAATGTATGGGCACCTATACCAGAGACAATACAGTATACACTGGACAATACACCTATACATGTTCTCTGACCTATACGCAATGACTAATGCCACACGCATCACGAACCGCCAGTGAAATGTTAAACAGTCGGTGCTATTTGAAACATTTAATTATATTCAAGTTTAGGATTCGTACAAGAAAATAATGTGAATGTGACTCAAAGGTAATTGAAATTAAGAATTAGGTAAACGCTATTTTTTTGTGTTCCTAACCTAAATTTAGCGTTCATAAAATCTGTATTTTTGTTTCATAGTTAGTCGTGAAATGAGTGTATAAACAAACAAGAATAATAAATGTAACGTTAGCGGCTATTGTGGCGGTCTATTAATGTTGGGAAAAATAGGCTAGACAGAGCCCTCATTCAGAGAATTTCATATTTTAAAACAGCTGTTTATTTATAGACTGGTTTGGGATTGAAAGATAAGGCGATAAAGAAATGTTTATGTTTAACATTAAGATAGGCCTTTGGCGATAACAAACGGTAGCAATAAATATTAACACTCTACTTTTGTTTTAGAGTTAGAAGTATTTTATTTCGTCATCGGATTCAAATAAATATGAGACTAGTGGTGATTTGTAAGTTATTTTTGAATTCATTTTCTTCTCTCCACTGTTTTCTGTTTTCTTTTCATTTTGCCAATATAATTGTGAGCGCGCTTGGTATTGTAGTTTTTCTAATATGGACAGTGATGGTCCCGATGATTCTGCCGCCAGCGGCAACGCAAAGAACCGTCCCGTATCTGACGAGAAGAGACTTGAAGGATTTGTTTGGATCCGAAGATTGCATCGAAGGTAAAATCCATTGCTATTAATTGGTAAATAGTAAAGCCGGTGTCGACGAAACTTTTCGACAAAATACTACACGGACTTTTTGATACGCTATTTTGTGATAACTACAAGTCCCGAGCATATTATGCCGCTTGCATTGTGACACGTCACTGCCAATTATTTTGAAACCGTATTATAATTAGTGATGTGCCGGATCGTTAAAAATGTATATCCGCGGATACGGATCTGAATACGGATTTTTGGTTTCAAGATTCGCGGATACGGATACGGATCTTAACTTTCTTAGAGTACGCGGCGGTAAATATTGCACATCGACCTTTGGAAAGAGACTATCTGTTATGGGAAAAAGTGATTGACCTCTTTAAGAGTTAACTCTCATAACAGATTGTCTCTTTCCAAAGATCGATGCGCAATATCTCATTATAAAGATAGTTGATTTATTACCTTTGAGTTATGTACTATTAGTATGGTACTCACTACGATAAATGTTTGCAATATAAAGGTGCCAAATACGATTAAAAAAATAAAAAATAATCTGAATGGAATTTAACAGGTTTTCATTATTACCTAATGATGAGTATTTGGAAAGAATTCCGTGGCATAAGGATCGAAAATGAAGCAATACTGAGATTTTTTTAAACTTGCATTTAATACTAACGTTTCGATACGTTTTGTATCATCTTCCTTATGCCACGGAATTCTTTCCAAATACTCATCATTAACTTCAATGGATCATAGTTACTCTATTTATTGAATAGAGTCAATCTTCATGTAATTATTACCTAATCACCTATATATATAAAATTTCATCTATGAATTGAAAATTAATAAGGTAAAAGATCCGCCAAAAACTAACGGATACGGATACGGATCTTTCTTCTCCCTTGGATATCCGCGGGTACGGATACGGATATCCGGCACATCACTAATTATAATAGCCAAGAGTATGCATTTTTCTTAAAGGATGAAATTCTTTGTGTCTGGGAACACTCCTTACGAGAAGTTCTTTTCTTGCAAATTCAATTTCATTAAACAATTTCGTTGCATCGTATATTTTTTTCAAACTGTTAACAGGCTTTTAATAAATCGTTGCAGGCAAATTATCGACGAGAACTTCGCCCCTCGATCAAATCGCGGATAAAGATGTTTACGTGATAATGAATTCTGTTCCAGGTAAGAACCTATAATTTGGTTTGTTTTTCCAACTAGCCTGTAAAAAACAAAAAAATTAAACCGCCGAAAAACTGAAAAGCAAAAAATAATAAATCTTTTTATTTAACTAAGTTCTATCTAAGTATAGTTGAACGTATGTGACAGTCTAGTATATCTAAGTAATTTTGAGTCGGCGTCAACAATCCTTCACCGGAAATCTCGGAGCGTTCACGAAGTTAATGTCAACGACAGAGCAACCCGAACGGGCACACGTCTTTGCGAGTGGTCGTGTGGCGAGCGCATGTTTGGAATGTTAATTTTTATCGCTGGAGATTTCACGTATCATTGTTGTTAATTTGATTTGGTTATTTCTTTTAGTGATCTTTGTTCGTTGATTGTTTGACGCCGACTCAAAATTACTTAGATATACTAGACTGTCACATACGTTCAACTATACTTAGATAGAACTTATAAATAAAAAGATTTATTATTTTTTGCTTTTCAGTTTTTCGGGGTTTTATTTTTTTGTTAAAAAGTTTTTATTTTATAATTTTTTGTGGCTATATAATTTATAATTGTAATACACAACTCAGCATGAAAATGTATGAGTGAACAATAAATCACCCTATTTTCCCACCCTTAGGGTAGGATTTTTTTTTCCAAATTTATATGGGACCAACTTCGGGGTATACCCTTTCCAATAAAAAAAGAATTATCAAAATTGGACTACTCTGTAAAAAGTTATGTGTGGTCATACATTACAATCAGTGAGTGAACAATCAATCATCCCCTGTTTTCCTACCCTTAGGGTTGGAATTTTTTTACCAAATTTATATGGGACCAACTTCGGGGTATGCCCTTTCAAACAAAAAAATAATTATCAAAATCGGACTACTCTGTAAAAAGTTATGCGTGGTCATACATAAATAAAAAAAAAAAAAAAACAAAAAAAAAATATACGCGTTGACTTAAGAACCTCCTCTGTTTTTGTTTTTCGTCGGTTAAAAAATTGTAATGAAGCTCATTCCAACGATATATTTAAAAGAAAGACATATAGACTCATTAAGATGAGAATAATGTCGTTAGAACGACAAATAACCACTAAAGCATTTGAAGGTTATAAATTATTGGTGGTAAAAATTATTTTTTTCATATATAAATTCGTCACATTAGACGCCTCCTCTTAATCCATAAATTTTTAACATTGGTACTCGAATCTCAGCAATTGCGTTTTTTTTTTTTTTGAAGACAATGAAAGATCCGAGTACGATCCGAGCATCGACGAAGCACAAGATGTCGACAGCAGACAGCAAAAAAATGGCGAGGACAAAGAAGTGCTGAGTAAAATTCACGAATTGTCAGTATATAATTCGCTCCAAGCCGAATACACTTTGATCAAAGAGGAAGGCCCGCCACACAGAAGAAAATTCACTGTCGCGCTGAAGCTAGGCGACGAGCACTACGTCGGGGAGGGTATGAGCATTAAAAAAGCAAAGCGCGACGCAGCCAGTCGAGCGTTCCAAGATACAAAGTACGATCAGCCAATAATAAAAAAGTATGTATCGTTTGACCGTCGACTTTTCGGTGCAATATTTGAGATTTAGGCTAAGGTTATAGTGGATGCGTTGTTACGAAATTAATGACAACATTTATAAACTCACGGCACATTTGATAAAATTTAAAAATAATTGAATTCAAAATTGTGGTAGTCAAGCATTAGGTAGAGGTTGTTAGAAAAAAAAAAGAGAGAGTGAGTAGTTGTTGGTTTTTGGAAGGATCGGTTTGGTAATTTGTGGTGGAAAATAATTTAGAACAGAGAATAGTGTATAAAGTTTAAAAGAAAAAGTGCATCAATTTGGTTGTGATAAACAATAGTCAGCGATCAGGGAAGATACTGGTTCCCTGTAGTATAATAAAAGTGTAAAGTAATAACTATATTAAAGTAAGCAACATTAACGTTTTACGTCACCAAAAGAATATTGTTTGTGTACTGTAGTAACTAGAGTAACGAGTGTAACAATTATTTTTTTCTTTCGATATTTTGGACTGTCTATTAAAATTTATTGTGAAAACGTCATTTCGTATATTATTATTTTGTTTAACATCTACAAGACAACGTCTACAAGTGAAGTCCGCATTTGCAGACGTCGATCAGCAAGTGAAATTCGGACTTGGCGCTCAATCAAGATACTTTCACAAGCTTAACATCCCCGTAAAAGGGTTGCTTGATTTTTACTGCTGAACTAACGACAATATAAGTAAGTGCGTGATAAATTAAGATCAATGCAGTTTAGTTGACAATTTTTATCGAACCCCCCCTCAACGCCGACGAGCTACGGCGGGCCTAGTTGGACACTCTGTGAGTGCGAAAAGATTGGGGGTATAATAGCGTGTTCTGACGAATACGTCCGAATTGTATTCGTCAGAACGTTGTGGTTATAGTAGTTAGATTATCTGACAAATAGTAGTATTTATTTGCTGTCAGAAAATGGATGTAGCTGAAGATTACTATTATTTCTTAGATAGTTTTTTACTAAAAAATTTACTATCTAGAAAGTCTAGATCAGAATTTCAGAGTTTCATTCATTTCCTTGCTAATCTTCCCCCACATCCTTCGAGATATATCCCTGTTATGATATTGTTTGCTTTTCATATCCCACAAACATCTATTTTCATAGACAAGCGTGATTAGTTTCTCATTATTCATTTTTTCACTACTGTCAACGCAACACTTCTGACGAACAAATCAAATTTATTTGAATGACTGTGTATTTGTGCGTATTCTGACGAATAGTCCGGGAGGTGGTGTCAAAATTTATCAGTGATTTATCTCCGACTCAAATGTAATTGATTGAAGAGTTTAACCATTACTCTGTTCGAAATCGAAAGTCAGTCAGCGCTCCCGCGGTGGGTGTGGGCGTGGGAGGCTGTGAAACTCGTCGGAAAAACTATGAAAAAAAGTGATAAATCTGCTGATGAAAATTTGTTAGATTGTAAATAATTGATGATTAAACGTGAAAATACTCGTTAGTCACTTTCCCGACGGGGGAAACATCGTCAGTCATGAATGATTTCCTTTAAAAGAATATCAATTGCTCAGTGTTTGAATTTAAAATCGATATTTTCAGAACGAATAGTAGGAATAAAATGTTTCAGTTCCTACTATTCGTTCTGAAAATATCGATTTTAAATTCAAACACTGAGCAATTGATATTCTTTTAAAGGAAATCATTCATGACTTAATAAGTCCAAAAAATTACATTTGCCTACAGGAAGAAAAAACAAACGCAATCGTCTCCGCTTGAAGAATTGCAAGCGCTGGCGAATCGGCGAGGTAACGAAGTCGTGTTTAAAACCGAAACACACCAACATCACCAGTGGACCGGTAATAAAACAATCGAGGGTAGTCGTCGTCCGCACTACGACGGAGCCGATAATTATCAGGTGCGTAACTACTAAGAGACTTTTGCTTTTATTAGTGATACGGAATCAATTCTATCTAGTGTTGGGGAGAATCGTCTTTTTTGAGAATCGAGTACTCGGTACTCGAATACTTTTAAGAATCGAATACTTATCCGAGTACCGAGTACTTTTTCTCATTGCATGCAGTTGATAGTCTGTCAGCAGCTTAGAATCGATGCTAACCGAATACCGTCGGCTCGCACATTAGCTTGTGCTGGAAACACTGAATACTGAATGATGATTGGCCGTGCAATTTTTATGCATGTTAAATTGTTATAACCGAAAAATTTAGTTATGTTAATATTTTTAAATACTTATTGTCTTTAAACTTACTATATCTATTTTATTTTTTTAATCTAAATGTTAATTTGTTTATATTATGTCAAAAGAAGAGTTTATTGATTTTTATTTTTTTTTTAAGAGTTTATTCATTTTTGGATTTTTTAATAAATAATTGTAAGTAATGTTTTTAGTTACCCTAATAAAAATATTTAAATCAAAATAAGTAAGTAGGTGCTCCTTTTCATTATGTAAGTAGGTTATTAATGTTGACAAAACGCCTAATATAAATAGGTATAGGTTGTATTCGGTATTCGAGTACACGCCGTGCAGGTACAGAATCGCATTGACTGTAAAAAGAATTCAATCTCTGCACAGTGCACTGCTAACTGCAGTGTGTACTGTGTATTCGAATACCAGTGTCGATTCACGCAGGTACAAAAACGCATCAACTGTAGGAAGAATTCGATTCCTGTACTCGGTCTCCAGTATTCGAATACCAGTTACAAGTACTCGAGTACAGCGAGTACTTTGAAGAATCGAGTACTGAATCGATTCTTGTACTCTAGTACCCCATCACTAATTCTATCCCACTTCTGATAATTGGTACAGAACAATTAATCCCACTTCTGAATAATTGATATATGTATGTATATTTATCCCTAATTTATTTCTCTTGTCAGGATGGAAATAAATTGAAATAAACAATCTCCACTTTGTACAACTTTATTTACAATATTTACAATTTCATTTAACTCTCAGCTTATATTTCCAACTGCAATCTTTAACGTCAACCTCAACCATCAACTTACTTCAACTGACTGTGTCCAACTATCCCAAACATCACTTACTTACTTACTGTCAATATCTTAAAAAATCATCTTCACTCATTCAATATTTTCTCACAAACACCCACGATGGCCAATCACATTCAAAAACCCTTCAACTGTCATTCTCTCTCAACCAATCATACCAAAACACATTGCAATAATTGTCACTCATTCATACATAATTCTTAGAACCTATTTTTAATTGCTTTAGCGTGACAAATTTAAAGCAGTTAATCATTTTTAAGGGTTAAACTGTCAATCTCAAGCTCTTGAATTTTGTCAACATGTGGCCGATTCTATTTTGTTCATCTTTCTAAATTCTACAAAATAACTATACAGTCATAAAGCAATAAAGTAATACATTTTTTTAAAAATTATAACATTAGTAATAATTTTACGTGTCTTCGTCCCCTTTAACGTCGACCGTTTGACAACTGCTCAACCGTCCTCGGTAACTTGTTCTCGCTACAACGAATTTTCAATCGAGATTGGTTCGGCGATTTTAACCCGGAACGACAGACAGACAAAACGCAGGAATGTAGATAAACTGTACTCACCAGATTGTTGTGTCGATATTTTATTAAAAACTTATCTTACAGATTGTCTTTTTGAACATTGGTGAACTCGAATTTATCGGAGACGGAAACAGTATAGAAGCGGCTAGAGACGACGCCATAGACCAGGCTGTGGTCGCACTCAGAAAAGAACTCGTCGAAGATAAGGAAAGATTTAAAGAGGAGAAAGTCGACGTCGGTAAGTCAGTTATCTTTATATGATTCGTTCATTGCAAATCCTCGATTTACAACTGTATAGGGTGGGCCGGTGGTGGCTAGATAAATCTGAGATTCTGAAAAATTAATGGGAGTTTTGTAATCTTTCTAAAAATTAAAAATATTTCTTTCAATCAATAAATAACTTACCGACTTCTTCCATCTACCGGCGATAAGAACGAGTTGTTCGTCTCTGTCGCTCTCGTGCTCTGGACGACCTAGTGTCTTTCCGAAGATATTCTGAACACCCTGTCGTGTTAATTATTATTTTGGGTTTTGTTTTCGTAGAGGCGTCAAAATCGCCGATTTCACGCGTTCATGAAATCGGGCAGCGGCGAATGATGGAGGTGTCGTTTGTATTGACCGACGTGAGCGGCCCACCTCACAAAAGGGTGTTCGTAACGACTTGCACCGTCGGTCATTTGACGACCGAAGCAGAGGGGGCGTCGAAAAAGGAATCGAAACAGAGCGCGGCCAAATTGATGCTGGCCGAACTGGAGAAGTTGCCTTTCGTGTCGTTTTCGACAAACACTAAACTGAGGCAGGGCCGTAGGAGAAAGAAGAAGAAGCCGAAAATACTCAGGCCTTCAATTGTAAGTGTATCTTTATCGAATCTATTTTGTATTGTGACGGTCGCCGACTCGCGAGGTTATTCGGACCTGCTGCCTTTCGTTAATTTCAGATATCTCGCGTTACCGGTGGCCTTTTTGCTCAGCTTCAGTTGCATTAAATATTATATCTCTATTAGTGATGTGCCGGATATCCGTATCCGCAGATATCCAAGGGAGAAGAAAGATCCGTATCCGTTAGTTTTATGGCGGATCTTTTACCTTATTAATTTTCAATTCATAGATGAAATTTTATACATATAGGTGATTAGGTAATAATGAAAAACTGTTAAATTCCATTCAGATTATCTTTTATTTCTTAAAATCGTATTTGGCACCTTTATATTGCAAAAATTTATCGTAGTGAGTACCATACCAATAGTACATAACTCAAAGGTACTAATAAAAAACTATCTTTATAATGAGATATTGCACATCGATCTTTGGAAAGAGACAATCTGTTATGAGAGTTAACTCTTAAAGAAGTCAATAACTTTTTCCCATAACAGATAGTCTCTTTCCAAAGGTCGATGTGCAATATTTACCGCCGCGTACTCTAAGAAAGTTAAGATCCATATCCGTATCCGCGGATCTTGAAACCAAATATCCGTATTCAGGTCCGTATCCGCGGATATACATTTTTAACGATCCGGCACATCACTAATCTCTATCCATCTATCTATGTCCACTTTGACAAGAACCTCCACCATTGTTTATATGACGTCTTCGATCTGTGCCAACCGATAAAGTATTGGTAAATTGGATTTTAGACTGATTGTTCAAAAAAAATACGTGTGGCACTCGGGGACTGCCGCGGTAAAGCTATTGCATATTCTTTTTAGGTCTTTAAGTTTTTCTTCTCTATAAAACGAAAATAGCTAGGTATAAATAATAAGGTATAAATAGTGTAATTACACACCAAAACAATTATTCATTCAAAAAATTTGAGTTTGATCATAGAATTTCGCGCGATGTACATTTATATAGATATAATATCATATATACTTTCTCTGCACATAACCTAAATAATTTAGGTTATTTTTATAGCAGTATTATATATAAATTCATTTATACACAAATAAAGATAGAATCAGTTATGAGCAGTTATGCAGTTATGAGCACACAAACACCGTGCCGAAGTCTGCCGAACTGAAACGACGTTAGACGATGTACGGCTGTCAACGCCGCACCGCTGTGCCGGTCGGAGTGGGGGGTGTTAGGTTTTTTTTCGTTACGGAATTTCTTGATTCGGTCGCCGCGCTCAAAGCCCGCTATAGAAGCTATGCAATAGCTTAAAAATTAGTAAGTTGAAAATATAAATTGGCGCTAAGCCCAAACAATCGCAACTGTTGGCGTGGAGTGTTCTCGCGATGTCGGCTGTTTTCAGATGACATTGCCTCACTCACGCCTTTTTTGTTTCCTTCTAGGACATACTCTCGAGCGTTATGAGCGTCTTTAATTTCGGCCCTTCGGAAAACTCTGATCAATTGGATGAAAGTAGTTCGAGTCAGTCGAAAAAATCTACAGACGGCGAAAGTAGTACAAAAGAAACGTCGAATGCGTTCGATGACTCGTCGCAATCGGACGATCGTATGAGTAAATCTACAATTAATAAAAAAAGTACAAACGGAATGGCGTCAGGCAAACCGAGACACCAGCTAGTTAATCTGTCGAAGAAGCTTGGCTTTCGATTCGAATTCGTCGACTTCAAGAAAGGCGACGATGACGTGTTATCGTTCGTTTTGCTCAAAACTAGCCCCCAGAAAACTTGCTACGGAATCGGTTTGTCGCAACAAAAGGCTCGTGACATCTCGGCGCTGGCCGCGCTGAAATTGCTGCACGATATTGAGTTTGACAAAATTGAAATCGCCGAGAAGGAGACGACGGAGTTTGAAACGTGAGATTTTAAAATTTACTTTTGATATTTTATTAGACCCGATAAATACAAACAAAATACCAGATAATTTCGTACAGAGCTGTTCAAGATTTAATAAATAAAAATAAGGTAGAATTAAGATATTGACTTTGAATAATTTATTCGCAGGTTGCGGGACAGAACCGAAGATGCAGAACCGCGAAGTGTTATGCTCGACGTCAAAGGACTGTGAACGCTTTTACCGATCGACGGGTGCGCGTATCGCCGAGGAGTCCTATTTTTTTGCTGCAACGGAAAGAGACGCCACTCTTGGTAAAACTAAATTAATCCTTTTTTTTCCACTACAACGAAACATGAATTAATTCCTCGAGGCAGGGCTGTCTGTTTCCGTTGCAGCTCGAGAAGAGTTTAGCAGATTTTAAAGGTTTCAGAGAGCGATATATCCGATTAGTTAATTCTGTAAAAAAAGAAAATCTACTCGACTGTGATAATGACAATAATTTTTTGTTTAGCCTGTGGGGTTGAGTATAGATACCTGTCTATAAAATCAAATACCCCCAAGGCTCAAAATTCAGAATGGAAATTTTGTTAATGTTTAAATTTTGAAAGTGTGAAATATTGGCCTTATTAACAATATTAATTTTATGTTTTGTGTATTTAGTATTTATAAGTAAAATATGTTTGTATATAGTTAGTTTGATAATAAAAAAAATAATATTTTATCGAACTCTATTGTTTCTTCCTAGCCTCTAATAGGGTACAGCGTTAAAAATGAAATAGCCTCTAACAGGGTACGCCGTAAAAAATGAAATAGCCTCTAACAGGGTACACCGTGAATAAATGAAATAGCCTGTAACAGGGTACAACTTTAAAAATGAAATAGCCTCTAACAGGGTACTACGTGAAAAAATGAAATAGCCTCTAACAGGGTGCACCGTGAAAAATTTCCATTTCAACGGTGTACCCTGTTAGAGGCTATTTCATTTTTAAAGTTGTACCCTGTTAGAGGCTATTTCATTTTTCACGGTGTACCCTGTTAGAGGCTATTTCATTTTTAACGTTGTACCCTGTTCGAGGCTATTTCATTTTTTCACGGTGTACCCTGTTAGAGGCTATTTTATTTTTTTGCAGTGTACCCTGTTAGAGGCTATTTTATTTTTAACCTTGTACCCTTTTAGAGGCTATTTCATTTTTAACGGTGTACCCTGTTAGAGGCTATTTCATTTTTTATGGCGTGCCCTGTTAGAGGCTATTTCATATTTTTTGCAGTGTACCCTGTTAGAGGCTATTTCATTTTTAACAGTGTACCCTGTTAGAGGCTATTTCATTTTTAAAGTTGTACCCTGTTAGAGGCTATTTTATTTTTAACGTTGTAACCTTTTGGAGGCTATTTCATTTTTCACGGTGTACCCTGTTAGAGGCTATTTCATTTTTAAAGTTGTACCTTGTTAGAGGCTATTTCATATTTTTTGCAGTGTACCCTGTTAGAGGCTATTTCATTTTTAACGGTGTACCCTGTTAGAGGCTATTTCATTTTTCACGGTGTACCCTGTTAGAGGCTATTTCATTTTTCACGGTTACCCTGTTAGAGGCTATTTCATTTTTAACGTTGCACCCTGTTAGAGGCTATTTCATTTTTTGCAGTGTACCCTGTTAGAGGCTATTTCATTTTTAACGGTGTACCCTGTTAGAGGCTATTTCATTTTTCACGGTGTACCCTGTTAGAGGCTATTTTATTTTTAACGTTGTACCCTGTTAGAGGCTATTTCATTTTTAACGGTGTACCCTGTTAGAGGCTATTTCATTTTTACGGCGTACCCTGTTAGAGGCTATTTCATTTTTAACGGTGTACCCTGTTAGAGGCTATTTCATTTTTCACGGTGTACCCTGTTAGAGGCTATTTTATTTTTAACGGTGTACCCTGTTAGAGGCTATTTCATTTTTAACGGTGTACCCTGTTAGAGGCTATTTCATTTTTAACGGTGTACCCCTGTCCGAGACGGTATTAGATACAGAGTACAGACCTCCGGGTGCGCTCATTTTCAGCGTGTCGTTTTCTATCAGTACACCAAATCATAAATGCAATCCGATGCATATTCCAGATTTTCCAGAAAACCACTTCGAACGGGTCTACCTTCGAAACGGTAAGTGATACGAAGCAACGGATGGGTTTGGTCACCTCGCCACGACGATTGACACAACACAGCAACACAGATTTCTTATTCATCATTTCTCATTGATCAATATTTCTTATTATTTTTTATTTTTTTACTATTTATGGATTAACACTAAAGTAAGGAATTAGAAATATTTTTAAAATTTTTTTATGTTTATTTCAAACTCAAATTTTATTTTTTTGAGGTACAGAACTCGAAAAAGTGCTGTAGGTAAGTTGCTATAGGATTAAATTTATTCACAAAATAGAATAATACATAGGTACAAAGGCTAGAGAAGATTTACCTCATTATAGTTATTCAGAAGTTTCATTTTCCTTAAACCATTGAATTTTTTTCAATAGGTTCAGCAATTAATTTTGTTTAATTTTAAAACGCTATCGGTAAGTACAACTTTCCACTGAAAAAAGATCAAAATTTACAAAAAAAATTAACGTACGAAATAGATGTGTATTGGTGACGCCAAAATATCATTGGATCTCGCTTCTCCACAATATTGACGGAGAAGAAATTATTCGGTCTAATCTACAAATTAAGACCGACTTCTGTCGCTTGGCGTTTTTTGATGCAGCGCATCACAGTAGTGTGAAAAGGAAAGGGGTAACGCAGCTGCGTCACACCCAGACAATATAACTGTTAAGTATAAATGTATGTATTGCAGGTGTATGTTCTCTGTATTGCAGTTACACCGATAGCGCCCGGTCAGTATTAAACATCGATTAAGTTTAGCAGCCAAGTTGCGTAGCAATTTGTGATTGATAAGTGACTACAAAATTATTAATAAACGCAAAAAAAATATTCTGTAAACAGGAATCACCACAACTGACACATTTTAAATTGCTTGAAAATGCAAAAAATATATAATTACCTATAGGCTGTGTGCACAAAGCCTATTAGCGCCGCTAGTGGGTAATAGAGAATTATTGAATTAACTTTTTATGGAAATCGCGACATGTTTCTAAGGTGATAAGTCAAAAACTTTAGTCGGCCATGATGTGCCAAAAAAAAAAAATGTAATAAGGAAAAGAAAACTGATGTTAATTTGTTCACACTGACAGCGGAACGTCAAATCAGGGCGCCAATGGTCTTTATTTTACTTAAATCGCCATCAGCGTAACAGCCCGGAACACAACAAGCATTTCCAGATCGCTTAGTTTTCCTATGTTTTCTTTGTAATTAAAAAACTTTATAAAATTATAACTACTTTCACTTTTTATAAACATTGCTCATTGACATACGGAAAATTGGAGTTCAAAGTTTCCCCTAGTGCTCACCACAAACGCTCGCATCGAAAAATTTGTAACTCCGCCTCCGTGCACATAGCTCATAATAATTCATAATATAATAAGTATAGATCGAAAATGAAACTTCGTCTTTTATTCAAAACCTTAGTTCGTATTCCAGTCGTCATAAATAAAACGTTTGCACATTCTATAATATAATAATATGTATTTTTAATTCACATTTCTCTTCGTCTAAATAATGAAGTCATAAAGTTTTTTGAAACTTCAAATTATTAATATGATTGTTTCTTAAGGAAATTCATGTCTACTCTTTAAAATCTCATTTCTGGAAAAATTGTCTCGGAGAACCGCATTTTTGTGGCTTTAATACCTTCAAAAATTAATTTTATATGACTTATTTTATATTTTTTAACAAGCGCGCGCTTCGCCAGGAGATCACTTCGGCGTACCGAGCTCCAACTTTTCTGTTTTTGTTAAACGTGACCGTGCGAACATCTTAATATTTTTACTTTGTCTACGTATCTCTGCAGTCCACGGATAATTAGTTATACCCGATCAATTAACAATTAAAGTAGAAGAGAAACACGAAACTAAAAATTATATTCACAATATTATCGATGTGCTTTTAAACTAAGACACTGCCGGCGCCGCGTCTGTGGTGGTTGCATTCGACACGTTTGACGCCGAATCACTCGGCGCAGATTCTTTAATTGCCAGCCAAGGCAGGCGCTTTTGTAATTCAATTCTAGTCGAACATAAAACAAAAATACATCGTTTAGTTAGTCTAACGACATTGCGATTGATAAATAATAATAATATGAAGAGAACATTACATACAGGTTGGGGTGTGACTAGAGAATACAATCCCGAGCTTGTTTTTCAATCCCGGGATTACGGGATTTTTGATGCGTAATCCCGGGATCCCGGGGCTATCCCGCAATTAGACTATGTTCTTTCTAATTGGACT
The DNA here is from genome assembly GCA_963575645.1 of Xanthostigma xanthostigma. Classification (NCBI taxonomy): domain Eukaryota; kingdom Metazoa; phylum Arthropoda; class Insecta; order Raphidioptera; family Raphidiidae; genus Xanthostigma; species Xanthostigma xanthostigma. Next base: position 12,266,010 of record OY754474.1, read on the forward strand.
CAAATGAAAAAAAAACTTGAGTAATTTCTTAAAAATGTTTTTAATAACATTGCACAAAATAAATCACAATATAGTAAGAAAAGAAAATAGACAAAAAAAACTTTACTTTTGCAAGAAAAAAAAAGACAACACAAACAAACTATTTAGAATTTCGAAAATACAATCGAAGAAATATCAAAGATCAAGCAGGCTTGACTTCCAAGCCTGCTTCGTAGTTTATTGCCAACATAAGCTGAAAACGCTCGATCAGGTTCTGCGCTCGTTGGAGGAATAGACAATAGATGCTGTTTCTAAGTGATATCCACGAACTCCTCTATTTTCGAACAGGCTTATTTCACGTCTGATACTATTTGCCAACCCCGATTCATTTTGTCCTTGTACTTCAGGATCTGGAGATTTCATACTCTTACGTATCGTACCGCGTATTTAAGGATTGTTTTTTGTCGTTATGTAATAATTTAATAAATAATATTAATACAATCTAGGCAAGGTAATTGTCAAGGGGCAACGGATTACGGAATGCAAACTAGATCTGTTTGTGGCAATCCCGAAAATCCCGAGATTAGCCAAGTACGATCCCGGGATTTTCGGGGCCAGAAAACGGCCGGGATCCCGGGATTGTATTCTCTAGGTGTGACGTAATAATATTGTGTTCCTGATATATAAATAATCTGTATGTGATAATGCATTGCTGCAGTTGGTTTGAATGATCGGGACGGGTTTTTTGAATAATAAAAAAAGGAGGCCTCCGTAGCCGATACCAAATCTATATGTGTAAATGATTTTCAAACAAAATTTAATCGAATCATCTCACCTGTATCGCGGATGACTGATCGCGTAGACGTACGGATCGAGGCAGGCGACAAATTTACACGCACAGGCCGGTATCATCGTCACGCCGGGTGTCAGGAGGCTCCGGTCACCGAACGCTCCTATCAAAGCCAGAACGGCGTACGGCGTCCACGACGCCACGTACAGGAAACAAATGGTTATCGCCGCCTTGGCGATCCTTATCTCGGCGGATTGGCTCGCCTGATTTTGATTGCTTCTCAACGATTCCACATTCATTTTCTTTGCCTGCAACAGTTTGGTAAATTAGAACCCGTTTACTTAAAATTCTCCGATGTTGAGAATTAAAAAGAAATAAAAAGCGCATGAGCCTCACGTTACAGCAAAATTTCAAACAGATATGTCGCTAAGAAATATAAGAGAAAAAAGACGGGTTGCACTCCGGGACTGCCGGCTGAAGTGAATTGAATATTAACGTCTTACGAATTTTCGATCAAAATGGTTTGTATCATAGATTGCATTTTTATGTACGATATTTCAACGCTAGATGTCTAGCGTTGTATAAACAATTACTATCAATTAGAGAGTTTTCTCGCTCACCCAGTTCTTACTTTTCCTGACGCAAAAAAAGTGTACAACGCCGCTAAAGAAGTTTTCACTTCAAAAAAACAGTTATGTGGTTTTAAGAAACCACGACGCAAGTGAAACTTTTATTGGATTGTAGGCGTTGGATTGTAGACACTTATCCATCACGATTAATTATAAACAACAATATTCACATGAATACACGAATAAAAACATGTAAACACTGTACAGCACTTGCCCGCATGACAGACTGACTATGTGTTATACATACTACACGGTCAGCTGATGCTAACCATGGGCGCCGCCATATTGGCCTTGGCTGCTCTACCGAGCGCCTACTCCGAACGCCTTTCACTTTACCCCTACTCCGCGGCCGCCTGTAATGCGACATGCAACAGACGGCCAGAAAAATTCGGGGCGATAGAATAAAAGTTTCACTTTAAAAAATAAATAACTAAGTAAATTTCACTTCCCCTCCGTGATCGTATGCGGTCGAGACCCGTGCGGTTTTTTTTTTGACGTGATAACGTCTTATAAATTGATGAAACACCAGCTGCACGCACGAAAAAGTGTAACGTTCCGTCTGACCCTGTGCGTGTAAGCGAGAGCGCAGTATGCTTCGGCCCAAGTTTGACAGCTACTAAAATTTAGGTTATGTATTACGGAATACGTTATCACGTAAAACTATCGTCCGTAAACCGACTTTACAGACAACCAATATTTTTTTTATAAGTACTTCCTATAACACAACATAATGTTCTTACCTGCTCTCTTAACGTTTTCTCGTGATTTACAACATGGCTGACAATCTGACTGTAGTAATAGACGACCATTGTCATCGGAATTAAATAGGAGAATGTGAAGATGACGCCGACAAACATTTTCGTATCGAACGTGTCGGTCAAATAATCAAACGAGCACGACGTGAGATATCCCTCGGGAACGAAGCGGCCCCAGATCTCCAAGAGCGGCAGCAGGCCCCACGGCAGCGCGTACAGCCAGACGAAGAGAACCATGCACAGTGCTTTGGTGCGACTCAGTTTGCCGTCGAACGGTTTTGCGATTGTCGTGTAACGGTCGTACGCGATGCAGGCGTTCGTCAGGGCGGCCGATATTCCTGTCAGAGATCCGATCAGAGCGAATATTTGGCATCCGAGATGACCGGTCGCGTAGCCGCAACGGAACGAGTTGTATATGAAGAGAGGAGTCTTGACCATCATCAAAAAATCGCAGACGGCCAGATTTACGACAAACATGTTCGAAGGAGTGCGGAGCGCTTTGGCACTGGAAATTTAGAGAGCCATGTTACTTACGACGCAGTTCAAAACACAATATTATTATCGCAGTTGAAAGTGAAAGTTTTTGACAGAACTAGTCTAAGCTTTTAAATAATTTCTAAATCCGATACACCTTAAGGCCTAGCACACATGAAGAGCGTTCAACGCGCGTTTACAATTTCTATACAATTGTATATAACTGTTTATATTATAACGCGCGTTGGCGGCGCGTTGAACGCGCTTCATGTGTGCTAGGCCTAAGAATGTGTTCGTTCTCTATTTATTTACAACTCGTAACAATATAATAAATATAGTCGGAACATTTATTTGTTAATTATTGTCTCGGCCTGAATTTTGGAATGATTTAAGAGACAGGGGCGGCGTTTGCGGTATGGTTGGTATGGAGCAGTCCATACCCTGAATTAGCAGTGGTGTGGAATTCCATACCAACATTTTTGGAAAAATTTTTCAACAGTACCTACTGTCCCCGAAATTCGATTCTGCTCATATGTCCAGTGTACACAGGGCTGGGCATTGTCCTTTTTCAATCACTTTGAAATATAAGTTTTTTCTGAGATATATACTGCGATATATAAGTTCAATAAATTTTTTGTTCACCTTCCCGATTCAGAGCACCCCAAGGCGGCTATCGAAGTGTGAGGGAACGAACGAATATATTATATACCAGTAGGCCAAATCATTATCTTACTCCATACCGTGAAAAAATATAAACCGCCGCCCCTGTTAAGAGAAGCTACATAATATACCTATACTCTGTAATGCCACTGAAATCTAGGTCAATAACATTCGAATCAAAACGATTTATTATTAATCTACGCTTTTTAAGGATGGACTCGGGGGCGACTTTATCAATAGGCTCTAGACAAGTAGGTCGGCTAGAGCCTGTAGGGCGGACGTTTCAGCGGTCGAAAAATTTTAGAGGGCGGCATTCGCGGAGTCGCAGAAATTTAAATCCGTCTCTGGCTGTTTTAACTAGTGATGTGCCGACTTCACGCTAATTTAGATAGGTGATGTGCCGGATCGTTAAAAATGTATATCCGCGGATACGAATCTGAATACGGATTTTTGGTTTCAAGATCCGCGGATACGGATACGGATCTTTACTTTCTTAGAGTATGCGGCGGTAAATATTGCACATCGACTTTTGGAAAGAGACTATCTGTTATGGGAAAAAGTTATTGACCTCTTTAAGAGTTAACTCTCATAACAGATTGTCTCTTTCCAAAGATCGATGTGCAATATCTCATTATAAAGATAGTTTTTTAGTACCTTTTAGTTATGTACTATTGGTATGGTACTCACTACGATAAATGTTTGCAATATAAAGGTGCCAAATACGATTTTAAAAAATAAAAAATAATCTGAATGGAATTTAACAGTTTTTCATTATTACCTAATCACCTATATATATAAAATGTCATCTATGAATTGAAAATTAATAATATTGTCAAACAAATATTTCATTAAAAAAAAAAATTTTTACTGCGTCACATTTTTATAAAAATTTAATAATTTTAATAGTTTTTTATAATAAGATGTTCATATTAATATATTTTTTTAACCATAATAATATGATCATGTATGTTGTTTTAACAATTTACCACCTTTCGACCAGCTTGAGGTATGTAATAGATTTATATAGTAGCTCTAATAAAAAAACTTATTGTAACTGTTAGATATAATATTATGATCTAAATTATAAACATACATGTTCATAGACCCTGAAGATGAAAATAAATTTTTCGAAACGTTGGCCACTAGCGAAACATTGGTAAAGCTTATTTATTTATGATCCTCAACCAAAACCTTCCTTCATCGTAACATTTTATTGGATCAACACTACTTTATGCTGAAGACAAAAATTAATAAAGTAAAAGATCCGCACAAAAACTAACGGATACGGATACGGATCTTTCTTCTCCCTCGGATATCCGCGGATACGGATACGGATATCCGGCACATCACTAGTTTTAACATACCATAGTTTCTTTATTTGTCACGATTGTATTAATGACAAGGGTGACAAGATGATTTGTTTATGACTTGCGATAATAATATTGTTATTACTGTCCGAGCTTATAATTAACAACAACGACAACGACGACGACAATAATAATTATACACGCCGGTACCGAGTACGTACCTACAGAAAACCCATATCACCAGTCCGTTTCCAATCGTGGCGAACAACATGAATGCGATGTAGAGCAGGCCGAGCAAGTAGTGTATACTTGCCGGCGGTTCGGGATACGTGAACCAATGTTCCGGGATGTGGATGCGCTCTTTTTCCGGAACATTCCATCCGAGCAAACGCATATCGGCTTCGCCCATTCTGTTTGCCAATAAAATATAGTCGATAAATTATATAAGAAAAGAATTGCACTTCCAGAACGGTGTCCGACTAATAATAATAATGAATGAAAAATAATTACTGGCGGCAAAGCATTTTTTCAGGACGAGAGTGAGGAGTCGCTCAATCAATATGAAACAGAGACGTTAGTCCGAAATTCTGATAAGCATTTTTGTAACAGAAAAATTGGTACGGGTCTAATATTATTGCCAACGTACCTTGCCTCGGGCCAACCTATGACTGTCCAATTGTTGTACTCCATTTCTGTTGATTGAATGTATTGTTCGCCCTGGACAACTTCCGTTGTCCACTGACAACGCTGTGATTTTATTTTATCGCTCTTATATCAAATCACCGATCGAGGATTACGGTGGTGGAGGATTAAGTCTTTAATCTAATAAGTTCAGCAATCATTAAGGCGACTTGCTCGCGAGAATGTTGTAATTTGCTATTTTTTTTTGTTCGCTGCGTATTACACATATAGCGATTCCATTGTACATAAATATAAATTGATAAAAGTAAAATTGGATTTTGAATTTATTAAAACAATAAAATAATAAATTGAAAATATGAATTGGTATAAATAATCCAGATGGAGCCATAGCTGTTGGTGATCTTAAAAAGAGGAAATTGTTTAAGAATTGGTAAATTTTTTGTTTCATTTTTACGACTTTGAACATTATAAGTTGTTTCATTTCAGAATTGACAAAAAAAATAATCTCAAATACGATCGAGTGCCCATTTGAATTATAACAAATAAGTATCACAGTACAAAATATTTTATTTATTCACATTAATCTTATTATTTATATATTATTATAGCGGCCCTGTACGTGCTTCGCTACGTATAAAGTGAAATAATAAAACAATTTAATTGGAACATCTATCTATCTATTTTATTTATTTTAAAATATACATGGACGTATATGTGTGTATGTCGAGCACTCCGGCTGCGCCGTCGTGCCCGGTGCAAAAGAACGAATGGGGAAGGAAGAAAAAAAATTTAGGGGTGGACTACCCCTAACATTTAGGGGGATGAAAAATAGATGTTGGCGAAGTGACACCTGTAGACATCTGGCGGGGATAACTAATTAAATGACGATTGATTAGTTTTCGACCGGAGAGGAAAAATGATTAAATTACTAAAATGGCTATTAAAAAATAAGGGTTGATCGTAGAAGGGTGAAAATTGAGGATTGTATGTATTTTTGTATGTTGTATCATAAAAAAATAGAAATTAAAAATTTTGTCTAAAAAATAAAAAAATAATTTAGGGGTGGACTACCCCTAACATTTAGGGGGATGAAAAATAGATGTTGGCCGATTCTCATAGATACCGGATAAGCACAAAAAATTTCATCAAAATCGGTCAAGCCGTTTCGGAGGAGTATGGCAACAAAAACTGTGACACGAGAATTTTATATATTAGATTATTTTCTTTGGCATCATTAGTTTCCTGCACGTCATGTGTACTCAGGAAGCATCCTATAAGAACACAATTATACATTTTTTTATTAATAAAAAAATCTTTTACAAAGTCAATGTGTTTCAATAATGAGGACTACAATTTTTTACTCACAATTTTTTGAGAGCAACGGCCTGGTCTTGCGTAACCACAGGGTATCTGTTCCGTTTGTGTATATTACGCACAATTCTTTTAAAATGTTTTTTGAGAGAAGTCCAATCTCTCCCGACATCCTGTGAAATACAAAATGTATGTAAAATTTTCGACGTGTCTCTCCGTTTATCATTGTGTTAAAAATCACATCTTTAATATATCTTTTTTTTAATTTAGTGAAATGCAGTTAAATGTATGGGATAGCCATAGATAAAATTTCAAAATTTTAGATTTTCGTCTGAGAAGTCCTGTATTCATCAAATAACATTAAAAGCAATGCATTATATATTCACCAATTTTCTCGCCATCTTCTTCCAAAAATTGTGGAAGACGACTTTCCTTATTCCTTTTATTAAAATATAGTTGATTATTACAAAATCTTCCTCATGCGTGTAGAGTCTGAAAAAAAAACTGATAAGAAAAACATGTCAACTGACATGGGAAGAAACGAATACGGAAATTACCAATGCTCCAATATCGTATCTAGCTCTGTGACTATCACTACACGACCGAGCATTGTCTTTGCTGTGAGTTATGTGTCACGGTTTCTTGAGAAGGTGGCCGAATCGGCTGTTCAATGAAATAGCACCGCTGAAAAATGTGCCTCTACTTTTCTGCCAGATAGAGTAGTCAATATAAGGATCCCTGATATTCGTAAAATTACAATTTTTCACTTCGAATCATCAAGTCATGCTAAAAATTTTTATAAAAACCTTCTTTCGTTCACACTGTGTGTAACTTTTGGTGGTGTATTTTTGAATGAATTGTGAATCTGACATTTCTTTGTCCGGTGAATAGACGGAGCCAGTTTCTGTTAAATTCTTAGACGATTATATATTTCTGCATTGAACTTCTATCGCGCTAGCCGCTAATTAGAATTATGACTGGGAACAAGCATTTTTTTTTTGACAATTAAATAGATATATTTTCAGCGAGTACCTACGTAATCAAAGTCAAACGAATTTTGATAAAACGTGTTATATAACGAGTTACGAGCAGGGCCGCATTTAAAGGTGTGGAGACCCTGGGGCAACGAAGGAGTGGAGGCCCCTAATTATTTTCCAAACAAGTTAAACCATTTTTGTCTTTTGTGTTCTAATAATTTATTGCGAAACAAAATATCAAATTCTTTTCAAAAACATACGTATAGATAGAGAATACAATCCCGAGTATGTTTTTCAATCCCGGGATTACGGGATTATAGATGCGTAATCCCGAGATCCCGGGGCTATCCCGGGATTAGACTATGTGGTTTCTAATTGGACTGAAATGAAAAAAAAACTTGAGTAATTACTTAAAAAATGTTTTTAATATCGTTGCACAACACAAATCACAATATAGAAAGAAAAGAAAATAGACAAAACCAAAAAAAAACTTTACTTTTGCAAGAAATCAAAAAGACAACACAAAAAAACTATTTAGAATTTCGAAAATACAATCGCAGAAATATCAAAGCATCCAATGTTTGACTTACAAGCCTGCTTCGTAGTTTATTGCCAACATAAGCAGCAGCAGCTGAAAACGCTCGCTCAGGTTCTATCCTGGTTGGAGGAATAGACAACAGAACTTATATGCTGTTTCTAAGTGATATCCACGAACTCCTCCATTTTCGAACAGGCTTATTTCACGTCTAATACTATTTGTCAACCCCGATTCATTTTGTGCGTACTTCAGGATCTGGAGATTTCATATTCTTACGTATCGTACCGCGTATTTAAGGATTGTTTTTGTCGTTATGTAATAAATGATATTAATATAATCTAAGCAAAGTAATTGTAAAAGCGCAACGGATTACAGAATGCAAGCTAGACCTGTTTGTGGCAATCCCGAAAATCCCGAGATTAGCCAAGTACGATCCCGGGATTTTAGGGACCAGAAAAAGGCCGGGATCCCGGTATCCCGAGATTCGGGATCCCGAGATTGTATTCTCTACGTATAGATAATAGTAAAATGTAAAATACAAGAAATAAACCAAATTAAATCTTTGATTAACGTCTGAATAGAACTCTTCAAGTAAATAAAATTGGTCGACAATTTTATTTACTTAAACCAAATTAAATTATAGAGTTAACGAATGGAATCTTGCGAGCATTTTTCGACGAAAAATCATTGATGATTTCGGTGAAATCCAGCTCCCGGAGTAAATCACTTTCAATGCTGAGTAGAGATAACTTTGATAGGCGGTTTTGTCTCATCGTAGTTAGTAGCCTATTTTTTACAATTTTCATCTTTGAAAATGAGCGTTCTCCAGTGCAATTCGACACCATCAAAACCAAATACACAGAATTCGTACTTTTCTTAAGGTAGTACTATCATAACGTTGAATCCAACTTTCGGACTTGAGTTTTTGAAATTTTGTAGACGAACACTTCTTGTACCTATTCCCAAAATTTAAACAACATTGACCATTCCGATTTTACGTACTGACATTGAGAAGTTAAGTGTCTTAAACATCTTTTAAACATCACATAGAAGTTTCACTTGTACCGCGTGACTTTTCACGCACCCTCTTGTTTTATCTAATTTTGCATATTATTCGTTATTTGTTAGAAAATTTTATCTAGAAATTTCTATTGTGGAGGCTCCACTCTTGTGGAGTATATCTTGTATTATCATTGTTGTGTCATCTGCATACAAGAAAGTCTTAGCTGATTTAATATTTGTGACGATGTCATTAATATACACGATAAATAACACAGAACCGAGGACTGAACCCTGCGGTACACCGTGACGCATCAATTTTTGGTCAGATTTACTTTTGCCACATTGAACATATTGGTACCTATTACTTAAATAAGATGACATTAAGTCAAAAGAGTTACCCCTAAAACCATAAACAGAAAGTTTTTCTAATAAAATCTCGTGTGAAACACAGTCGAAGGCCTTGCTGAGATCCACAGTAACTGCTTCAATAAGCAAGCCATTGTTTTTCCCTTCAAATACAGTGGTTAAAATATTTATTAGCGCCTCGATAGTTGAGCCTTTAGCTCTGAAGGCAAACTGCTGATCAGTAAAAATATTATTAAATTCCAGAAACGATACTATACTTGATTTTATATTATTATTAGATTTCATTGTTCTGCGATCGTTACCTATATGGTGTCTTTATTTAGATGCACAATTCCTCTTAAAATACATAAAAACTATAATAGATTGGTTGATTTGTAAATCGCAATTGAGAACATTTTATATGTGTTAGACGCATATCTTGAAATCGTTTATTGAGCGAACACTAACCGATCAAAATATGTTTCATAAGCAGCATCGATGTGAATTTTTTGGTTTTGTAGTTTTAATGGTCCCATTTTGCATGTTTTACATAGCTTGAATTGCGTTCTCGGGTCGGCTTTTTCGCTCGATGGGCGATCACGATATTTGCTCATAGCATCTACACAATTAATTTCAATATATTGCTACGCCATCGTTTTCTTAATCGCGTAATAAAAACTTGCAAGGTTTCTCATAAATTTCGTTGATTTATTGTACAATCCCCTATCACTGCTTAATCAGCAATTTGTATTAAAAAACACTAAGTACCAGAGGCCTAAGTACTAAAAGTGTCAACTGTCAGATTTCCGATCTGTCATGGAGTCAATTTTGAGTATTTTTGAAGTGAAAACTTCTTTAGCGGCGTTGTACACTTTTTTTTAATGGGTAAAAAATGTTAAACGCGCGTCAGGAAAAGTAAGAACTGGGTGAGACTCTCTAAGTGATAGTAATTGCCAGATACTTTTTATACAACGTTAGACATCTAGCGTTGAAATATCGTACATAAAAATGCAATCTATGATACAAACCATTTTATTTACAAGTGTTGCCAATAAATAAACAATGCTTCTAAATGCAAAAAATTAAGACGTTAATATTCAAGTTTTCACTTCTGTCGGCACTTCCGGAGTGCAACCCGTCTTTTTTTTATGACCCTGGCTTTAGCCTTCAGCCAGTAACTGATCATTTGTGCTTCGTATTGGTATTGGTAACGTTAGATTGTGTTTATAAGATGATAGGATATTAGAACACAAATAACATAAATTCACAATACAAGGTTGGATCGTATTGTGGGTGTAGTATGTAGTGATGTGCCAGATATCCGTATCCGTATTCGCGGATATCCGAGGGAGAAGAAAGATCCGTATCCGTTAGTTTTATGGCGGATCTTTTACCTTATTAATTTTCAAGTCATAGATGAAATTTTATATATATAGGTGATTAGGTAATAATGAAAAACTGTTAAATTCCATTCAGATTATTTTTTATTTCTTAAAATCGTATTTGGCACATTTATATTGCAAAAATTTATCGTAGTGAGTACCATACCAATAGTACATAATTCAAAGGAACTAATAAAAAACTATCTTTATTATGAGATATTGCACATCGATCTTTGGAAAGAGACAATCTGTTATGAGAGTTAACTCTTAAAGAGGTCAATAACTTTTTCCCATAACAGAAAGTATCTTTCCAAAGGTCGATGTGCAATATTTACTGCCGCGTACTCTAAGAAAGTTACGATCCGTAACCGTATCCGCGGCTCTTGAAACCAAATATCCGTATTCAGATCCGTATCCGCGGATATACATTTTTAACGATCCGGCACATCACTATTTCGCAGCCAACAGTGGAACGTCTGCAGCATTTTCCTGGGCACCGGCAACATGCTGGTATGGTTCGGCGTACTGCGTTTTTTTCTCATTTACACGGGCTTCACTCGGCCCGTACCATATAAAATTCCGATCGTTGGCGACCACTTCGGAATGTTTGTTCGCGCTGATCAACGGAGACGACGTTTCGCCGTTCTGGATAATGGCGCACAAATCTCCGATGCTCTGCTGGTTCAGTCGGATTTACCTCTATTCTTTCATAGGCGTTTACATTTACGCGCTGCTCAATTTGTTCATCGCGGTCATAATGGACGCGTACGACACGAAATTCGTTCCAAGCAGCCGCAAACGGTAATAAAACCGTGCATTTTTGAGCTAGTGCAATCAGTCTTGCGCAGTGACAAGACGTGTATGGTTCTATTACCGTTCACGGCTGCTTGGAACAAACCTACGATCAAGACGCACTATAACGAAGACTTTCCGCGCAGCGATCTACAGAAATTCCTCGGGCTTACGCTTGTCGAGAACGTGTCGTCCCGCATTTACAGGTCGGATTCCAATATCAGTTCCCGGTGTAAGTTAGTTTTACGAACTCTCGTCGTTAGTTGTATCGCTGCTGTTGTTATTTATTTTAATCTCGATGAAGTTTTTTTTTTTTTGCGTGTTACGGGAGAATGCAAATATCGTCACGGTTTGCTGACAAAAAAATTCAAATAGCCAACATCGCCCGGCCACTTAAACCAAATATTAGCCAATGTGCGCGTTTTGTGTAGGAAAACTAGTTCTGTTTAGCAGTGCTTTCTTTCCGGCGGAACGTTGTCGAGGCAAACCGTGAAGAAATTTGTAGAAATAAAATCTATTTTAAAACCATTGAAATTTAAAGTAATACTTTATTTATATTATTAAACTGATTCTGTACAGAGATTTAAAATGTATGTTTTTATTATTATAATCAGTTGTTTGTTTCTGATGTTACAGTAACCATTTACATTTAAGGTTACCGTTAATACAAAACAATTACCAAAGCTACAACATATGACATTTATTATTATTATAGCGCGAATATTTGTTTTATATTGCCGTTGTATCAAAGTAAATTATACAAATAGAAAAGACATATATTTTAATTTTATTTTCTTTTAATATACCTACCTACATTACGAAGGGTTCATATTTGCCAGTTCGAGTTAAAGGAGTGAACTAAAAGCTAGCTTCTTTTGTTATGAGCTCCGATGGAAAATATGATCCCACACAAAAAAAAAAAAAACAAACCCAAAAATGGAAATTTCAAAATTGCCAACACAGCAAAACGTACAACTATGTGTCTTCGGGTATCACTGTTAATTCCCTATAAGCTCCTTGTCTGACGATAGTCATTTTAAGAACGGTCGATTTCTTGTCGGAAAGGACCGAATAAATATCGTTGGCTTTCTTCATCGGCACACTGTTTATGTGGGTCACTATGTCGCCCGGCTGCAGACCGCCACTGAAAACATTTAATAATTATTTTTATTCAACACATGCGCGTTATTCATGTTTTATCATGCCTAAAAACCGAACCCTAAATAGCCATTTACCGACTGGTGACAATTACTTGTCATAACTCAATGAAGATTCCTACTAGCTCGGCCATTGTGGAGTAATGAAAATAAACGTAACTATTTTCTGAGTCGTAAAGAAATAGTAGGTAACAACAACTCCCTGTTGTTACCCATTGAGGCTAAAATTGAGAGGCCGAATGTTTTCGACATGGAGTTTATTCATAACCGGCTAACCTCAAACCAAAACATTGAATCGTGCTGTTAGTATTGACAGTTTTTTTTATAAAGAAATAAATAGATATTTACAACATCTCGTTTTTTAGGCAATGAATAAAACATGAATAACGCGCAATTGTTGAATAAAATTATGGGCGCAACTTGTAGGCTAAGTCATGACCTGTCAGCGCGATGTTTTCAGCACTCGTCTCCGGTGCGCAGTATGCACTCGCTTCGCTCGTGAATGACTTAGACTACTAGTTACGCCAATAACTATTCCTGAGTACCTTAATTTTCGATTTACTTCAAAAGACAAATAATAATTAGTCACGTGTTTCTGCAAGTGCACTGTTAAATTTCAAATTATTTTATTTGATGAACCAATTACATTTTGTGGCCGTGCAATCGAAAGATGCCCCGGGGCGCGTTTTGAGTCGAATAACTTCACGGAAAGCCGTAACGGATTTAATTAAAGAGACTGCAGCGATAAAAATCCCCAACTTACGTATAGGCAGGCGAGCCGATAATAACTTTCCAAACGAGGACTCCGTGCGTGAGATCCGGCGGGATGGGCTGTTTTCGCATCCGCAGCTCTTGAACTATTTCGTTAGTGAGCGTCAGCATAGTTATTCCGACGTAGCGTCGTTGGGACACGTTCTCGCCCGTCACAGTTTTCGAACGGGCCAGAAAGTCTTTGGCGTAATCTGTGCAAAGGTTAAAAATTAAATTCGAACGAGGCGACATCGACGTCAGACAGGGAGAGAGAGAGAACTATCTTACCGCTCGGTATGGCGAATGAAATTCCCGCGGTGACTTTCATGCTATTTATGCCGATCGCTTCGCCGTCCAAATTGACGAGCGGGCCGCCAGAGTTGCCGAAAGTAATGGCCGCGTCCGTTTGGACGTACGTCATGTCTTTGTTTCGCAAGCCCAATTCCTCTGATCCCCGATGCGTCGAGCTGACCTAAAACGAACACAATACAATTATTGTAAACGCCGCGCTCGGCCGGATTTAAAAAAAAGATAAGCGATGTCGTTAAAACTTACGACTCCAGCGGTGACTGTATTGCTAAGCGAAAGCGGACTTCCGAGCGCAATGACCCATTCTCCGGGGCGTATTTCCGAGGAATTACCGAGGGGTAACGGCTTCAGACCCGTGCACTTAATACGAACAGTGGCGAGATCGCTCACGCTATCGACGTGTTCTACAGTGCCTGGCGAAAAAATATTTTTCTATCGAGTTTTCTGACGGTACGATAAAAGTACCTAATTTGGCGTCCACATTATCGGGGAATGGATGAAAAAAACTATAATTTTAATAAACGCAATAATTTGAAGAAATCATTGTTTGAAGAACGGTAAATTATGTTTTAATTAGGGTCCGACCGAAATTTCGGTTTCGGCCTAGTTTCGGCCAAAAAACTGGTTTCGGCTTAGTTTCGGTTTCGGCTCCCATTTGGCCAAAACCGAAAGTACATTCGGGAGGTTTCACGCTGAAATGAGGTGCAGCTGCGAGCAACGAAGTGTCTTTTATTCCTTGCGCGCTCCGCGTTTTTTTTTTTTTTTTTAATTAGAAAGAAAACTTTTTTTATTTTGATACCTTCGATTGAAGTATTATTTGCATTAAAAATATTTATTTACTTATTGTATTTGGTAGGTATAGGTCTTATTAATTTTAATTTTATTACAGAGTAGCTACTGTTTGCTACAATTGTTAAGAAACACCCATTGTTACAACGCTATCAACATAGAAAAATTAATTTCGGGGTTCGTATCTGGACGGTGACATTGTTTGAAAAAATTAAACTAAATTTTTCTATGTTGATAGCGTTGTAACAATGGGTGTTTCTTAACAATTGTAGCAAACAGTAGCTACTCTGTAATAGGTATATTATAATAATTACTAACTGTAACTAAACTCTTTTAATTTTATTGTAGTTCGTTAACAACAGTATTGTGTGTACCTATACCTAAACATATTTATTAGGTAAATACTTTTTACTAAAAAGTAATTTTGTTTTGTAGCTTTTATTTTATTTCATAATATTAAAAAAAAGTATATTTATTTGTGTTTTTGAAATAAGGGGGGTAATAATAAAATATGATAAGTTAATGATTAGTTAAAATATCAGAGGCTGAATGATTAATATGTGATTAATTTAAAAATAAAAAAAAAAAAATGAAGCCTGATTATGAGTGCATTCCGAAATGCGCTACAGTAGCTGTAGCTGCAGCTGCAGCACTGTAGCAGTCGTTATTTTTTACTGCAGCAGTAGCTGCAGCTGCAGCACTGTAGCAGTCGTTATTTTTTACTGCAGCAGTAGCAGCATCTGTACGCGAAATTTGAAAGCTGTTATAAGATAATATTTTCTGAAATTAAAGTGATTAAGTGATTTCTTTTAATATCAAGTGACCAAGTGATCGTTTGTTCTTCATTTTCTTTATAAGGTTAGGATTAAAAAAATGGATCCAATGATTTTATTATCGAATGCAGCAGTGAATTGTGCTATATCTTCAGATGAAGAAGATGAAGATGAATTACTTGAGATAATGAATAATAATATTTTTGAAAAACGTAAGATAGTGCGGATTGAAGGTTATGTGGAAAATGTTGTAGCTGCGTATGATGATACTGAGTTTCAACGTCATTTTCGGTATGGATATTCTTTGTATTTTGAAAATAATTTACTTTTTTTTCAATTTATTAATGGTTGATAACAGCTTTCAAATTTCGCGTACAGATGCTGCTACTGCTGCAGTAAAAAATAACGACTGCTACAGTGCTGCAGCTGCAGCTACTGCTGCAGTAAAAAATAACGACTGCTACAGTGCTGCAGCTGCAGCTACAGCTACTGTAGCGCATTTCGGAATGCACTCTATGATGTTTACTTTATTTTTCCCACGAAAACATGAAATTTCGGTTTCGGCCGAAACTGAGACTGAGGCCGAAATTCGGTTTCGGTTTCGGCCGTAAAACTAGTTTCTGTCGGACACTAGTTTTAATATCAATGAAAAAGCTTCTTCCCGACCACAATTTTCATGACCAATCTTCAAATAATTATTTCTTCAAAATATTGCGTTTATAAAACTATTTTTTTTTTCAATTTAACCTTTATAGATTTTTCCATTGTGCAGTCTTACTTCAACGATCGATTGGGGTTGTTTCACGACGACGTGGGCATTCGTTAAAATCAGTCCGTCCTCTTTGATGACAAAGCCCGAGCCATTCGATAACGTTACCGGTTTGCCTGAAAATAACGCATCGATATACTGTAGCTAAGTCGCGCTTAAAAATAAATCAGCGCGTACTTACCGGTAAAAAAATCCACTCTTCGTACGTCTTTGATCTCGATATAAACGACGGACGGAGCGGCTCGTTCCACGACGTCTGCGATGAAATTAAATTTGTTTCGGTGATTTACAGTATCTCCGTTAAAAGGAAAAGCCGCTTCCACCTTAGGAATAACATTTAGTTCTTCAAAATATTTAAAGTATTTATTTATTTTGTTACAGATGTTTCCCCCAGTTGTATTCTTAACATTTTCCGTCAGCGAAGTTTCGTTTTGTTTATATCTCAAATATAAACTGAATCCAAACAAACCGGATGTAAAAATAAAGAGTTTTTTTAGCGATTTCAAATATTCATGCTTGCTGTCACTATTTTCTGAACAATTATAATTATAACCAGAAAACAATTTGTGGTTTGCAACTAAATGTTTACATAAAATGTGTTTCTGGAGAATTTTTTTCAAAATGTCCAGTTTCAAAACCGAAGACATAATTATTAAATGAGGATATTTTTTATATAATGATTTGTAATTTTTTATAGGTTATGAAATTGTTTTTTTCCCGTATGTCAATTTTTGACAAACGATTTTATATCACAAAATAGGTACTATCAACTTTACATATTTATTACTTATCATATCACACAATATATCAACTCATCGTTTTTGCAATTCGCACATTTTAACTTTAGAAGTTTAGCACAAAATCTTTGAATCTGTCATTTATTAAAGTTAGAGTAACTGCAATCTATACTCTATTCCAAAAAGTTAAAGTAAAAATATCGTTGGTTTGCACAAACGATTCTATGGTAATGGATGCCCAAATTCAGCAGTACAGTGCGTTCTATGAATTTCAAAGCATTTGACCTACGAACATAAGTTCCGATGGTTGTAAGATCTTTTTGAAATTAGACACTCCTATAGATAGAAAAGGACACGCTGAAAAATACGCGTGTTACAACTTCCAATTTCTAAACCATGCAACAATGGCATTACAGTTTTGTTCGTCTTTTTGAATTCAGGGTGCATATCGAGAAATCAAAATATCCATAAATACTTTAATTGAGCTCTTCATTTATGTCCCTAATTAAAACTGAAATTTCTCAAGGAAAGCTATTTATTTTTTTCCAAATTTTTTTTAAAAATACACATTTTCATGCTTGATGAATAAATAAATAAAACATTTATTAAATGAAATTAGTGCAGTTCCTTTCTTTGTTTGTGAAATATGATAAAAAAAATCTTTTAAGCGCCCACTACGGTGCTGAACGAAAATTTAGGAAAAATAATAAACGGGAAAATGTCATCTAGCAGATTTACATCGATTTCAGTGGAGAAAAGTCGTTATGGAAATCGGTAATCATAAAACTAAAAATAGACAATACGTCAAGTTGAACGACCTGTCATAGCTCCCAGAAATGTGGCTGTGTCTAGTCTATTTATTTAATATATAACATTAGTCAGGCGTCTCAAAATATATGCAATATTCACGTTGTATAACAGTCAACTATCGAATACAGTAAAATCTCTTCCGACGTATAATTGGTGTCACAGACGGACACCTCTTTTAAATGAACTCAAGACCTAGCCATATCCCGTTACCTTTATCTCTAGAACAGCTGACACAGTTATCCTAACAACGCAATCCTTATTATAATTTTATAAAAAAAATTGTAAAGTCGGTTTACGGACGATAGTTTTACGTGATAACGTATTCCGCTCGAATATCATATTAAATAATACATAACCTAAATTTTAGTAGCTGTCAAACTATATTTTTACCGACTAATAATTTGATCAACCAAAGCAAAATACATATTTTTAAACAATTATAAAAGACATTTAAAAGAATGTATATATATTATATATTTGTTAACAAACCGTATAATTTATCTGCTGTTATGAAATGCAGATATCTCCCAAGATTTGTTTTTGATACAAAATGTAGCTGCGTTTGTGTACAAACTATCAATTGATCAATATTCAATACATTTCCATTCGTTGTGAATAATATCATATTTTATCCATAATGACGGCGATCAGTTATTTTTAACAAAATAAAATGACATTTATTAATATTATTAGCGCCATATTGTCATTATCGCTATTGGATGAGAGTGCGTTCAGTTAAACTTTGGCTTGGATGAATCGGTAATAATTATATGACACAAAAAATATCCGTGCAAAAACGAACAAATAACGATGTATTATCTGAAAAATTGCTTTAAAAATTCAATAATTTATGACATTTTTATTAGATATCTTGATTTTAAGTCTTAATTTCCACGGTTTATAAAACAAAGGCCATCTGTCAGATGTAGCTTTCGCTGGAACAGCCGAAAAAAATGTTGAAGGCACACTTTGTCAGAACAAATAGTTTGATGAACTCTCTGATGTCACGCGAGAAGAGAGAGAAATGCGTACAAGCCGAAGCTTGGGCCGATCGTGCCTCTCTATCGTTTATATCGCGCTCTCGCTTGCACTCTCAGGCTCAGGCGGAACGTTACACTTTTTCGTGTGTGCAGCTGGTGTTTAATCAATTTATAAGACGTTATCACGTCAAAAAAATTTAAAACAAAATTATTTTTTACAACATTCAAAACGTATAGGGCACCTATATTTCATTTAATTCATCAAATGCCCCACGATTCTATATAGAAGAGAAAGAAATGTCTTTTTTTCTTCTTTGTGTGCGTTGATATATTTTGAAACTATGTATTTATTATTTTATAAATTTTTAGCCATAACTATACCTATTAGGTATATTATTTTTAATTTTAAACGACCGAAGACACGTTTCCCCACCATTAACACCTTTACTTCCACCACTTGTTTTTTTATTTTCATTTTCAGCTTGTCATATACATATTATTATGGGAAAGCTATCATAATATTAAATTATCATCAAAACTACATTAGACCGCAAAGTTTCACGTCAACTGGACATTCGGAAAACATTGAAAATCGAGCTGCAAGATTTTTTAACACAGAAAAAAAAACAACACATACGCAGCGTGTTAAAAAAAATTGGTTGTCTGTAAAGTCGGTTTACGGACGATAGTTTTACGTGATAACGTGTTCCGCTCGAATATCATATTTAATAATAAATAACCTAAATTTTAGTAGCTGTCAAACTATATTTTTACCGACTCTCTATCGCTTATACTGCGCTCTCGCTTGCACGCACAGGGTCAGGCGGAACATGACACTTTTCGGAACGTTACACTTTTTCGTGCATGCAGCCGGTGTTTCATCAATTTATAAGACGTTATCACGTCAAAAAACGTTTTATCGATAAAAAAACGTGCTTTACTCGTCTGTTTCGTAGGGCACTTTCCCTTCCACACATTACTTCTCAACAGAAAGCATTTCGTCAAACCGTTTATAATCGCTATAGCGTCGAAGTCGCTTATTATAACTTACAGCAATTGTATAGGTACGGTTTTGCGACAAACGCTCTTATTGTTCACTGCGAAACTTCCAAGCGAAAAGAATGGAAAAAATTAAAGCGCCTGTATTTTGTGAACACGACAAAAGACATGTCAGATATTTGTGATATGCGGGGAACTCGAATACTATACAATGTCCGTGGAAACGCGTTTTTCACATGCAATCCACCGTCACATATTATATTGTACCTACATGCGTGTACGGAGTGGCGCAGAAAAACATTCCGGTCTGATGTTAGCGTTTTTGACGCACATTATGAACATTTCCATTTGTTGCGATTTCATAATAAAAAAAAAAAACAATATTCTCCCGCTTAATGCTCTCGTTTGATTCGACGAAAACTGAACGCTATAGTGAAACAACACAAAAAAATACCAAAATTTCGTTAGCGCGAATATTGATTAATAGTATATTGTGCGACTAGTGAGAGAAGGAGAAGATTCCATGAGCGTGAAATTTGCCGCACGAGCGTGGCGAGTGCGGTAAAACGCACGCGAGTGGAATATTCTCCTTCGATCAATGTTCGCACATAATATTTTATTCAACTAGCACGAGTAATATGTAATCAGGGCTCTGATAAAAGGGGGAAAAATAATAAATCACTTCATTGATTGACGTACCCACCGCCCTCGATGCACACAAGATGGCCCTGACTTTCGCTGAATTGCGATGCTGTTTTCATATATACAAATCGCTACCGCGTTCCTATTGGTCCAGAAACTATACAGTAATAATTCATTACCGTACAGTTTTGGCTCGCTACCGCGTTCCTATTGGTCCAGAAACTATGCAGTAATACATTATCGTACAGTTTCGGCTCTATATTAGCACTCTACGCGTCAACATGAAGTAATTTATTATTTCTCCCGAATTTAGCAGGGCCCCGAAATTATATATTACTCACGCGTGTTGAATAATAGTATATTGTGCGACTAGTGAGAGAAGGAGAAGATTCCATGAGCGTGAAATTTGCCGCACGAGCTTAGCGAGTGCGGTAACACGCGAGTGGAATATTCTCCTTCGATCAATGGTCGCACATAATATTTTATTCAACTAGCACGAGTAATATGTAATCGGGGCCCTGATAAAAGAGGGAAAAATAATAAATCACTTCATTGATTGACGTACCCACCGCCCTCGATGCACACAAGATGGCCCTGACTTTCACTGAATTGCGATGCTGTTTTCATATATACAATACCGCCTACCATGTTCCTATTGGTCCAGAAGCTGTGCAGTTTTTTTTCATTATTTAACGGCTTGGACTTGGCACTACGTTCCTATTGGTCCAGAAAATTCATTATCTCACAGTACGGCTCATTATTAGCACTCTACGCGTCAACATGAAGTAATTTATTATTTCTCCCGAATTTAGCAGGGCCCCGAAATTGCATATTACTCACGCGTGTTGAATAAAAAACATTTTTTTTTAATTTAATTTTATTTTATTTGTAAAGTGAACATTATCATTATTTCTACAACTATTATTTAATTTACATTTTTTCAACATATATATTTAAATATTATATCAATATTAATGTTTCCTGCCCAACTTGGCAAAGCCAGTGCTAGGGCAGGACCCAACATATTGTAGCTGTGCAGACCGAGTTTAAACTCTATGTTTGAGTAGTCTCGAATGATTCTAACGGACAAGAGGACGGACGGACAAATAGACATATACCTACTCATGGAGAGACAAACATTTTGGAAACAGATCTCTCGCAAAGGCCGCAATAATCAAATAAGGATTGTACGCAATGAGGGTTGTTTCGGGGTTGTTAATTAGCAAGCTGTTGCACCCTGTATATACATGCAACCAGTGTAACAGAGTGAAAACACTAATTAAGGGAGTGGTCATTCATCCCTTAGCAACTTTCATTGCGTTCTCGCCCTGCCGGTATTTCATTATCTCGTATTATCTGGGCAGAAACCGGAAACAGTATTAAAAAAGAATAAACGGAGTAAATAAAATTATGCCCTGTTGACTTTATTGTTTTGCAGCCGATTTGTAATTTCGGAATGGGCGCGGACCCTTCTGCGATTTCTTGTACCCGCGTAATTGTATCCTCGATACGGCTCAGCGTAACAGCGTAACGCGTCCACTGTTTTTTTTTTACTGAAAATCAGACATAGGCCAATTTGCCCTGTAACCGCAAATACATTCAGGGTCGGAATGAAATAAATTTGACAAGGCATTTTGAGTTTCTTGCTTCTTTCAAAAATAAATTTTTTGTAAAAGAATCACTAACTATACAAAAAAAAAATTGGTTGTCTGTAAAGTCGGTTTACGGACGATAGTTTTACGTGATAACGTATTCCGTAATACATAACCTAAATTTATATAATAATTATAATAATTCGAATCTATGATATTGCATCTTTCGCTTCAAATTTAGGTTAATTTTATTTATTTAAATTACTCACCATATAATATAATTGTTTTTTTTAACTTTCTTTCTTTCGTATTTATTTTAAGTCTCAAAGATTAGCTGTCATAATATTTATAAAACAATTGTTTCACTGTTTATAATATAAAAATCCAAAACCTACTTACAATATTTAAGTATTTTCATACGTCAAAAAATTGATTTTTATAATGATAAAAGTAAGAAAACGATTTTTTCGAGAGATGAGACCTAGCTAAAACGATTTTTTGCCCCCCAAAATCCCTTTTCAGTAAATTTCATCCAAATCGTAAGGGCCGTTTTCGAGAAAAGCACGCACAGGGTCAGGCGGAACGTTACGCGTTACGAACGTTAGGAACGTTACGTTAGGAACGTTACACTTTTTCGTGCATGCAACCGGTGTTTTATCAATTTATAAGATTGGTGATTCATCAATTTATAAGACGTTATCACGTCAAAAAAACTTTCTCGTAATCGTTTACACTCGAGTATTTTACACTTGGGAATTTTGTGTTTTTTTATATCGACACGCTCTCAAAGACGGAGGTCCGGTGCGACGACACCGCCCGAGAGCCGGTCCTGCATATGTTACGTAATATAAAGATACCTGACGTGATTTTCATTTTATATCAAGTGATAATTTCATCTGTATCTAAATTAGTGATGTGCCGGATATCCGAGGGAGAAGAAAGATCCGTATCCGTAAACGTTAGTTTTTGGCGGATAATTTACCTTATTAATTTTCAATTCATACATGAAATTTTATATATGTATATAGGTGATTAGGTAAAAATGAAAACCTGTTAAATTCCATTCAGATTATTTTTTATTTTTTAAAATCGTATTTGGCACCTTTATATTGCAAACATTTATCGTAGTGAGTACCATACTAATAGTACATAACTCAAAGGTACTAAATCAAATATCTTTATAATGAGATATTGCACATCGATCTTTGGAAAGAGACAATCTGTTATGAGAGTTAACTCTTAAAGAGGTCAATAACTTTTTCCCATAACAGATAGTCTCTTTCCGAAGGTTGATGTGCAATATTTACCGCCGCGTACTCTAAGAAAGTTAAGATCCGTATCCGTATCCATATCCGCGGATCTTGAAACCAAAAATCCGTATTCAGATCCGTATCCGCGGATATACATTTTTAACGATCCGGCACATCACTAATCTAAATTATCGTGAAGTCTGAACTCAGAAGGATGCCCCCAGATTACATAGAACTGCAGCTCACGCTGTCCTGATCGCTCCTAATCGCCGGTCGAAGGCACACAAATTCTGTGTTCAGAGAACCCGTGTTCTGTATGTTAACGCGCCGTGTCGTCGGACCAAAAATAGCATAACGAACACATTCCTGACTGCGGAGCTGCGTTTTGTTACTCGCTGAACCGTATAAAATCGACGCACTGACAAAATGCACATTTACACAGATTAAAGCAAAAGGCTTGTTTTGTGCGCCCGGAAATTCCATTCCATTTACAAATGAGCTTTAAGGCCCATTTGCATGGTGCCGTTTTCTTGTACATACAAGAGCAATAATTGCATGCAATAGACTTGGCGCAATTGGGCTTTTGAATGAAATTTTTTTTTGTCATAAATGGAAAGATCGTATATATAAGTTTTATAACAAAACTATTTTTCTTTTTTTTATTTTCGTTATAATTCAAAAGTTATATCAAATTAAAAATACATTTTTGTACCCAGTTCCGAGAACGCGCCGACATTTTCCGAACATAATGTGACGTCATAATGTTTTAGTCAATACACATGTAGAAGCCATTGATAGTATACTGCGTATAAACATTTTACCATTATGACGTCACAACTGTCAAAAACAATTTTAGTGCGTTTGCAGTCACGTGATTTTTTTAAATATTTTATCAATTTTAAATTGCTTATAATTAATTTAAAAAAAGTTTTTTGAAAGTTTTTCGCATCGATTATCAATATTATTTATAATAAAGTTTTAAAATACAATAAAAAAAAATCGATAATTTTTTTTCAAAAGCCTAATTATTGACCTTCAAGAATTGTAAGCAACTGTTTACACAGGATAAAATTGAATGCAATTATTGAAAGCAAATCTGGTACAAGAAATAATTGGAAGTGTATTTGTTTACACCAATACAATTATGTTTAGATAGATTATTGCTTTCAAGTCTTGTTTTGTCTAAACACAGACTTGTACGTATGTGTACCATTTATTGGCAGGTTGCACGTATTTGCGTTTGCGAATTTTTCATTCAAGTGTTGAACGTTTTAGAAGAGGCTTAAATATGAGTCGAGTGTTTAAATTCGGTTCGTCTGATTTATTAAAGTTCATTGAAATTTATCGCAGTCATGAGTGTCTATGGGATACTGAAAATAAAAATTATAAAAATCGTTAGCAGCATTTGCACAGGAATTTGGAGAACCCCTCTTCTTGCTATCCATTTTTTAGTCCAACACCGTTTTTTACGACGTTTTCTCAATATTTCTTTCCTCAGAAGAACAGCAACGATTAACACACCCTCACTCACTGCACTCATGTTGAATAGAAGAATTGCTTAAGAAATTATTGTATGTGCTGTTTACACCCAGGAAAGTTATGAATCAAAACTTGTATAACAGATCAAGAATGTTACATGCTGTTTAGACCATGCAAGTCAATTATTGCTCTAATTTAATTGTATGCAACAGGCAAGAAACTTGTATCATGTAAAATAGAGTGGGAATATTAATCGTAGATAAAACGCAAACTTATTGTTTAATCTACTAAATAACGGACTACTTAATGTCCGTACGGTTAACACAAGTCCGTTACTTCTGTGCCTTAACTATTAAAATAGTATATAACCATATCGATGTTAAAAAATCAAAAATGCAAACAATACGATCGACTGCTTGAAAGTCGATTCTTCAAAAGACGATAACAATATTTAAAACGACTGGCAAAAGAACGCAGTACAACTATAAGATCGTGTTCATTTAGAAGTCCATGCGCTTCGACGCCGGCGTCCGAAAGATGACGAAGCGACGCCGCGTTGCGTTGTCGTATAGTTTCGTTTAGCGCGGGTCAAACGGAGCTCGCGACGTCTGTCAGCTGTAGTACTCGGTAGTACTGTTAGTACTATTAAAATAATCGTGTAGTGCGTACATGTAGTACAGTGTAACCATACTATGTAGCGCTAGCCAATAGAGAGACACACACATTTAGATCACAGCAGTTGGCGTGCGTCTTTTATTTAACATAACACGGCCGCTTTTAACAAAATATTTACGTTGTATTTAGTGCTTCCAGAATTTCGAAATAATATTTTGATACAATGTATACTGACGCTATAGCTGTTTCGTTTAAAATATAGTTCGAAATAAGTTCATTAATATAATTAATAATCATTTCGAATGCAAAAGATCGGGAGAATTATTTTTGATATAACGCGCTATTTGCTCGATTTTTAAATCATACCTAATAATTTAAATGCTAACAAATATCTTTGATTTAATATTTTACCATAAACCGCTGTTTGTTATGAGTTTTGTATAAAAAAAAACTTTGTTCGGGTGCTTTTATTGCAATTACCTACTTACTTGTAGAATTGCACAAGGTGTAATATACTTGCGTGGTTATTATGTACATTTAATTGAAAATAAACTTAGATATTTTTTATAATAGGTATAATGAATAATAAATAATAATATATATTTTACAACAAATTATAATTGTACAATTTTTTATGGACCACACTAAAACGACCAAACAAACCAATTTATTACTAAGAACAGGGAAACCATATCATAACAATTAAAATCGATTGTGTATTAACTATTTTTTTTTTGTATGGTAACGACCGTTTTAATATGCTACAAATTTATTAAAAGTAAAATATATTAATTGAACGTTCTTGCATTAATTAACAATTATTATTAAAAAAAAAATGGCAAATGACATTTACAATCACAGAGCCTCTTACAAGGGTCGCTCCGCGTCAATATGCGCTCCCGGTTCATCGAGCATGGAAGAAATAATGTCGTCCGGTTCGCCGGCAGCCTATAATTACGGCGGTACAAAAAGCGGCACGGGAACCCCGACACACGCGAGCGGTTTGCCGCCGGGCACGCCGGAAACGGGCACTCCGGGAACCGGAAGAAGACGAAAACCGGCGGCGAGATCGCAGAGCGCGAGGATACCGAGCGGTCGAAGTATCAGAAGAAAGGCGGTCAACAATCAGTTGCAGAGCAACAACAACAACCAAGGCGAGAAAGTGCAGTCTTCGTCACTGCATAACAGCGAGCCTAGGCTGACGGAAACGCCGGAAGCGTCGCCCGGAATCAGGAGGCGGGGATCGAGGAGAGCCACTTCGGTGTATCAGCACAGAAAGTCGGCAGCTTTTCTCGACGTACCCGACAGGAATAACAGGAACGACGAGGAAGAAGACGAGGATTCCTACAGGTTGAGATCGTTCAGTTCCACTTCGAAAGGTGAGAATTCCGTTCATATACCGCTCTTTGAATTTTTAGGGGGTTATCCGATACCGATTGATTTTTTTTTTCAAATAGTAAATTGAAAATTCAATAATTGATAATATACAGTGTAAACTCTTTATAACGAAACTCAAGGGACCGAGCATTTTTTATCGTTATAGAGAGTTACCGTTATATGGAGTGAAGAAAGAAAAACAACCAAATTAACAATAATCTTCAATGTACTGTATAATCTCTTTATAACGAATTTTAAGGGACCGAATATTTTTTTCGTTATAAAGAATTTTCGTTATATGGAGGGAAGAAAGAAAAATAACCAAATTTCACCTAATTAATTTATTCCAAACACATATAGGTACCTATAGTTTGTTAAATTTGCCTGACGTTTTTCGCTATGCCAATATTTGTTTTGTATTTTAAGTATCTTATGCATGCCTTGAGATGTGGTGGAATAATCTTCATTAAATAATAGGAATTTTTCGATAAGTTTGGCGTCATCAAGTGCTTGTTGAATAGATGGTGATGGTTCAGAATGGTCCTCTTTATGTCTGTAATCATTTGCTGACGCCTAAATATGAACATATTTCTTCGTAATAGAGAATGGCTGTTGCGTTATAAAGAGGGTATTAATGTATAGGTTTTAAGGTAAACCAACCAAATCGTAAAAATTTCGACGTTATAGGGAGTTTTTCGTTATAACGAAGGACGTTATAAAGAGTTTACATTGTATAATCTACAACCTAACTAATCCCAACTATGCAGTATTTGAAACACTGTAAAGTGTGCAAACAAATTATTGTAAACGTTCAAATAAACACCCAATTTACGTAATTAAAATTGGTCTGAATCGGTTGCGTGTCCTTTTTTCTTTATACTATATACCTATGTAATTTTAACATATATGGGCTTATCCTATTTTCGTTTATCTTTGTTTTCTTTATTACACGCAAGTATAATTACTCGACAATACAATAATTGTGTCCTGCTTTTCGATGTTTACGTGCAGCTTTAAACACCGAATCGCGTATACTATAATTAACTGGAAATTTCATTTGACGTATTTTTTTTATTTTGCGCACTTTCAACTATTAAACGTGAACACAAGAAAAGAGACTTTTCAGAAAATTAGTTTTGTCATCGAAATTCGACCGAAATAGATATTCGAGAAAACGAAGTGACTTTCAAAAGCGCAAACACGGAAAAACCCGAAATCGTGGAAATGGTTCGATTCTAAGTACGCGACAAAAGTGTCACAATGTTACGTCGCTATTATTAAACATATAGGTAGGTACTGTATATTATAGACGTTCGACAACGGAGGTCACAACCGTCTGATTCGCTATTATTAACAGTAAATTAATTAAATAAAACATAATTTTCGTATTGTGGTTATGAGATTTTTTTGTCGTTGGGTTTTTTGAAGTGAAAACTTCTTGAGCGGCGCTGTACACTTTTTTTGTAATGGGTAAAAAATGTTAAACTCGCGTCAGGAAAAGTAAGAACTGGGTGATAGTAATTGCCAGATACTTTTTATACAACGTTAGACATCTATAGCGTTGAAATATCGTACATAAAAATGCAATCTATGATACAAACCATTTTATTTACAAGTGTTGCCAATAAATAAACAATGCTTCTAAATGCAAAAAATTAAGACGTTAATATTCAAGTTTTCACTTCTACCGGCACTCCCGGAGTGCAACCCGTCTTTTTTTTCATACGGGCTCTTTTGGAACCGACTTCCATGCGTTCATATTTAAAAAAAAATTGATTATTATTATTAATTCTTCAGATCACAACAACCACAAAAACTACACGTTAGTGATACAAATTTTTAAAAAAAGAAGCATTCGATCCGGACATCGGAACTTAAGGCTCGGTCTTCAATACATTGTTTTTACACGTAATTTGGGTTGAAAGAACAATTGAAAAAACAATTATATTATATATATTTAAAAAAATTTAAGCGCATTGTTGCGCCGTCCCCTATAATACGTCGACAGTCACCGGCTGTGGTCGCGTGTTTTCGATAATTCTTAGTTATTAGCGTTGACATGCTTTAAGAAATAATTCCACTTCATATAATGAAAATATTCCCTTGAATCAGACCTGACAGTTTATGGAGCGCGGCCAACTCACGGCGAAAGTTCGCCGAGAACACGTCTTCATGTGTAATATAATTGGCCCGGTTCTAAAAATAACAATTTACTTGCGGAGTGAAAAAAACTCACACACATAACAAAACAAAATCTATACGTATATACTTATTTTCATTCTCGAACGAGGCGCTTTGTTAAAATTGGTGTTAAAAAGTAGTAAAGTGATTCGTTTAAAATTGATACTTCTTAAGCTTACCATAAACTAGCGGTCCCGCTCGGTTTCACCCAGGTGCAAAAGAACGAATGGGGAAGGAAGGGACATGAGTACGCACATTCATCTTAGTTTACCGAGATGAATGTTGTGTCCAAAAGTTTTTGTCGTTAAAAAGCAGTACGTATTTATACTTTTTGACGTGATAACGTCTTATAAATTGATGAATCACCAATTTTATAAATTGATAAAACACCGGCTGCATGCACGAAAAAGTGTAACGTTCCTAACGCGTAACGTTCCTAACGTTCGTAACGCGTAACGTTCCGCCTGACCCTGTGCGTGCTTTTTGCTAATTTCTCGCTCAATTTAAATCCGATCGGTTTGAAACCAGTCTTAAACGAAAGAGGAGAACATTTTACATAGATTTCGTATAACAGAATTTGCCTAGACAGTTTTTTTATACAAATTTATATAGAAAAATAGCTGTATAAATGCAACATGAAAACGGCTGCATTTCTAATGTTTAATTCAATTTTTTGACATTAGTATTTTGTGAAATGCAACGCCTTCTAAGTTAAGTATTGGAATAACTAATTATTATTAGAACATAATACTTTGACATTTCTTATCATTCCGACACCAAGGATAAGCGGATTGAAACCAAATTTTGGGAGGTTTAGGTTATGTATTACGGAATACGTTATCACGTAAAACTATCGTCTGTAAACCGACTTTACAGACAACCAATTTTTTTAAGTAATAAATTTCTTTTAATATAATAAATATTTAATTGAAAACACTGTAGGAAAATTATTTTTATATATAGATGCCTATAGTTATAACAGTTTTCAAATGAGCTATTAATTAGATTTATTTAATTTTAAATTTTAAAAAATTGAAATGTAAACCTTAGGAGAACGCAATGTAGAAAAAAAAATATATGTATTCCGCCGACGTGGGGCTTGAACTCTAGACCCTGGCATTAAGAGTCTTACACTCTGTCGACTGAGCTATCCAGGCATGTACTGTTGACGCGCTAATATTGCAGTATTTAGTTACGGCATTTCACCTGATAATATTTGTCGGACGGACTAATTTTGAGACACATCTTTCCACATTTCATTTATGTTCCGCTCCAATTAGTCGTAGCGTAATATTATATAGCCTATAGCCTTCCTCGATAAATGGGCTCTCCAACAAAAAAAAAAATTTCAATTCGAACCAGTAGTTTCTGAGATTAGCGCGTTCAAACAAACAAACAAACTCTTCAGCTTTATATATTAGTATAAAAGTATAGATTACAGATAAGGTAACATTATTTAGACCGGAACCTCATCTAATTAACGATTTTTTAGAGCGTTTTACTAAAAATAAATGTAAGGATCATCCTGCGCTCACGACCCTCTCGGCCCCCCCCCTCTTTGATCGGGAGCCCGTGGTATTTTGCCCGTCCTGCCACCCTATTGCTACACTTCACAAGAAACAGCGCCGAACTACGGTGTATTTGATGAAGCCATGGTGGTTGCATTGTAGCACCATAGTTGACAAACAGCTGCACTAAGGCTTTACATTGTGACCGATATTTTTTCTCTCTCTGAAGTATGTTTGCACCCTTTTTTCTTGAACTTGACCCACTGAAGGTACAATGACCTCTCATAACTAGGTCACAGCTGACATTTCTTGATATTATTTCAACGTTATTTTGAGTGGAAACGGCTGTACCGATTTTGAAAAACTTTTTTTTGTTCGATTCCTCTCATTGCCTACTTGCACATTACGAGGCCCGATTTTTACAATTTTATCTCAAAAAGGCCGACAAATTTGAAAAATTGCTATTTGCAAGCATAACGCGACTATACAGTGGCGTAACAATAGAGTGGCAGGACGGGCAGAATGCCACGGGCGGCCGACCGCAGGGAGCCCCCAGCCCGAGAAAGCCATGAGCACAGGAACGAAAATGGCAAAATACTCTGTTAGAAAAAACTTTCAAGTAAATTTCTGTTAAAGTCAAACCCATAGCCTAAAACTTCAAGATACGACAATGATTCTGAAATTATAACGACAATAAAACAAACAAACCGTGCCTTTTATAGATGGTTCATATATATAGGTAAGAAAATAGAAATGAAATTTTGGTACAAAAACTATAAAAGCATTCTGCACAGTTAAAAAAATACAGTTCATGTAGTTTTGTGTTTGCAGTTTAACTTTGACATTTTCGCTGCGTTATTTCTGGAAATTGCCGATATATTGACAGCATATTTACGCGTAGTTTGAGCTTTTGCTGCCTGCTGTTTACTTTAGAGTTTTGTTTGAAATGTTGTGTTAATAGTGAAAATTATTACAGACAGCTAAGAAAAATAACATTAATCAAATGTACGCGTGAAACTATTTAATTAGTTTTTAATAGATTGCGGTATACAAAGTGCTCGTTAGAAATGGTGTTCTTTTTATTTGATCGAAAGAAACCCATCTATAAATGAATAACATTATTTTGGGATTTTTAAAAAGATACACGCAATAAATCTTTTTAAGTCGTTATGCTCGATGAGAGTCAAGTCATTTTAATTTAGAAACGCGAATACATAAAACTAACTCGATTGCGGAGAGAGAGAGAGAGAGAAAGAAAGCTCGTAAATTGTATAGACGCTAGGTACGGAAGGCACAGTAAAGAAATACCCAATTGACAATCTATTATATTTTAATTATGCTTGTTATTGTTGGACAGACTGTTTTTTTAAAAAAAACTACTTTTTCAACCGCAATGACATCACAGAGGACATATTTTTATTCTTGCGCTGTGCTATATAACATAAGAAAACGAGATTTTCTGGCCGTTGGTTTCTGAGAGCAAAAAACTTTCATTTCGTGTCACACATACTTGCAATAAAATATGGAAAGTACGTGAATATGACAAACGTTTTCCTATTTTTTCTCCTAACAGGAAATTTATAGCGACATTTTCCTACGTATAGTAGAACTCCGGTTATCCGATACAAAAATGGTGGGGCAAATGTCGGATTCAATACAAGGGATCGGCGGCCGGCCACAAAATGAAAGTTCGTTGAAAAAAAGAAAAATGTCGGCAAATTGAGAGTCCTCACTTACTCATCTACCCGGGGGCCTCCCGTTGTTCAAATCTATAATGCGAGATTCACGAAAGTATATAATACGACATTGCATTCTTGGCATCTTTATTTTTAACATTGCGAGTTTGTTTTGACTTTTTCTCGATGCAGGAAAAATTCGAAGATTATTATCTATTTTTTCTAAAAACGATATTTTCCGTGTTGTTTCATCGCTGCAGAAATTGTGTCACTATCTATGTTGTAGATAATAAATTTGTTCCCAAATAAAAACAATCCGTCGGAGCCGACATTTTGTTATTAAAATTTCTCCTTTATAAATTATTGAGTGAATTGCGGGGCTATTTTGTTTTTTTTTTATATGTGATGCGAACGTTTATCAATCAAACGACAAAAAAATCTCATTCACGGAGCGTTTCATTTCGACGAGGAAATTCGTTTGTTTGAACTCATTCCAACTACTAAAAATACATTTTGTTTAGAGACGTTTACAAAAAAAAAAATTATAAATACTTATGCAGGTCGACATTTGATTATTTACATAAATCTGATCGGTGGCATATACCAACTAGTGGGACGTCGATTCGTCAAACGAGATTATCTTTATATATAAAAATTACGTGTCACATGTTTGTCCGCGATGAACTCCTAAACTACTGAACCGTTTTTAAATTTGATTTGCACACCGTGTGCAATTCGACCCAACTTGAAAGATAGGATAGCTTACATTTCAATTTATAGTCGCAATATTATTTTATTGCAAATTATTTGTCTATTCCTTGACAGTCATAATACAACCATATTAAATGGCGATACCTGTTGACTGGATTGAGTGAATATTCAATAGATGGCGCAACGAACTTAACAACCATATAAGATGGCGATACCTATTGACTGGATTGAGTGAATATTCAATAGATGGCGCAAAGAACTTAACAACCATATAAGATGGCCATACCTGTTGACTGGATTGAGTGAATATTCAATAGAAGGCGCAACGAACTTAACAACCATATATCTAGATCGAGGATGTAAAAAAACTGAATATCGCTTAAAACAAATGCTTTTTTTTCGAGCACGACGGCGCAGCCGGAGTGAACCCTCGAAATAGAGCAAGTGTTTTAAAGACCAGTTATCCACGAATACTTTACGCTATTCTTTTTCGAGCACGACGGCGCAGCCGGAGTGCTCGACATACACACATATACGCCCATGTATATTTTAAAATAGCTAGCAATTAATAAAATAGATAGATAGATAGATGTTTCAATTAAATTGTTTTATTATTTCACTTTATACGTAGCGAAGCACGTACAGGGCCGCTAGTATACTTACATAGATTTCTAAACACTTGACATAATAACATTATAATACATAATTTTTTCTCGTGGTCTCTTATGGAACGTTTTTCATATGTACTCATAAAAATAAGATATTTATGTCGGAATTGACATTGCGCAATTATTAAATTGACCAATTACAAATTCACATATTAAAATATGTACACCAAACAAACCGAGGGCAGAGTCGCTCTTACCTCGTTCGCCGAATTAAATCTAAATAGTCGTTAACCCAAATAAAATCATAAACAATTTAAACCGCGATAATATTTTAAAAATAGCCGGTTTTGTTCTGCAGCAGCCGTTAACTTCAAATCTTTGTTTACCCATACACCGCGTCACATAAAAATAATGCCGGCTGATTTTTGTACGTTTCCTTAAATACATTTAAGTTCTTCTAAAATTAAAGTCAAGTTAACCCTGAGTGTGCGCCGCGTAGAGATACCAGAATTAAAGCGTTGTTGGAATCTAAAAGACTTCATCAAAATTCAACAATACCCTGAACAAAGATTCATTTTGTAGTTCAGGACTCAGGGTAAGATAAGTTCGTGTTAATTTTAGGGGTTGCAGTCAGAGAAATCTTTTGAGTTTCAATACCGAAAAGAAATCGTATTTCATGTGTTCAGAGTGGGGTTACAAAAAACGTTCCAAAAATGTATTTCCCATTTTTCAGTGTACAATCAGACGCAACGTTTATCACAATTTTTTTTCTAATACGTTTAGCCCTTTCCCGGTCGACTTTGAATTTTTAACTATGTGGTTAGGCGGAGCATTGCGAGACAAGAGTAAGGCTAGTTTACACAGTGCGAGCTAGCGTACGAGTCAGCAGCCGAGTAGCTGCACTGCAGTAACTCGCACTGTTTGGACGTCACTTACGAGTAACTCGCACGTGCGAGTTAGACAGTAGCTCGCATCCGAGTTACTTCAACATTTTTTGTTTTCACTCGCATGCTCGCCCGCCAGCAACTCGTACATGACAGCAGCTCGGCCGTCACTCGCATCGTTTAGACGCGTTCGGCAGTAGCTCGCCAGTGCGAGCGGGACTGTTGTCATAGAGCGTATCACCGTTTTTTTTATAACACGTGCACTCGACATCGTGGCAACTCGCAAGACTGGACAGCAGCTACTCGTATCGTGTAGACAGCAAAGGCGAGCCGAGCTACTGGCGTACGAGTAGACAAGCCGAGTAGTTGTCTACTGTCTGGTCAGCAGCTCGCACTGTGTAAACTAGCCTTAAGTGGCAAGCGTGAGAACAGAAGTTAAATAACGAGTTAGTTTGCTAGCGAAGTTATGAAGTTTATTAATAAATTTTACGAAAGACGAATTTTGCGGGAGAATTACAGGACGCAAATGAAATACAGAAATAATACTATGTTAACGCATTTTTTTCTCATAGTATACCGCAAATTACGAAGAAACGAAAATAGATATGATTTATAATGAAAACTGACAAAAAAAAACCTGACCTAAATTGTCAGTAACAGCGGCCTACGAGTATTGAGTTTCATATGCCAAAGCCGAGCGCAACATTCTGTTGAAGCAGTGATTCCTAAAGTGGTCTATATCGACCCCCAGGGGTCGACGACAACTTGCAAGGGGTCCATGTCAGCGGGAAAAAAAATTAGGGGTCCACGAAATAAAAATGGGGGTCAACGATAGTGAATCTCCTAACAAAAAAGAAACAAACTGGACATCGTTAACCGAAGAGATTTAAGATTAAATCTAACTAAATTGATGCCAAATGTTGAAAATTTATTATTAAAAATAAAGCATCAGGTTCATCCCTCACACTAAAAGAATTTATTTTTTGCTTAATTATTTTATGTAACAGAAAGTAAATTTTAATTTGATTCGTTTAATTTCAATCTAATTAATAAATGTATAAAACTAAACATTTCACTCTACATTTCACTATCGTTATAAATTTAAATCGTTCAAAGTGATTAGCACTGTACCGGTTGTCAAAAATACATTAAAATTAATGAATTTGCAAAAAATCAATATCAGATAAGCAGGGAGTCTACCCAAAACCGAAAAACATGGCAAGTGGTCTATGAGACAAAAAAGTTTGGGAACCTCTGTGTTAAAGTAACATATTGTTTTATCATCTGCAAAGTATATCTACTTTTATTTTTTCAGTAAGTTAGGCATGCCGCGCTGACTGGTATATAAAAATTTGAGTGTAATATTATTATTATATAGGATTTGGGCTATATGATTATGTAAAATGATAATGATATTGTGCAGAGAACGCGGTTTATATAATAGATACCGACTCTGTTCAATTGATTTGTAATACGGCAAGAATGGGGGGACAGGAGTTTTGTATTGCCGCGTTATCACCGCTCCACAGTCATTACATCAACTGATGCTGGCTCCGCATTCATTCAATTCAGGGGCGCCTTACTCCCCACGTCACAACTCTCGCCACTGCAATCTATGGCCTCGAAACAAAATAGCTTGAACCAAAAGAGACCCAACGTTGACGAAAATGTGTTTTTTTTTTTAAGTTTGATATTCTTCCTCGCAACGAATTTTCCTAAACTTTTACGCCCACGCACCCCTTAGGGAGTAGTGATGTTGTCGTGGACCACCATTAAAATAAAACAAAGTAATTTATTCAATTCATTGAAGTAACACAAAAAAAATTGGTTGTCTGTAAAGTCGGTTTACGGACGATAGTTTTACGTGATAACGTATTCCGCTCGAATATCATATTTAATAATCACGCACAGGGTCAGGCGGAACGTTAGGAACGTTACACTTTTTCGTGCATGCAGCCGATGTTTCATCTTTTTATATTGACGTGATTCATCAATTTATAAGACGTTATCACGTCAAAAAAACGTATAATATATATTATTCCGTAAAATTATAAAATTTAGATGTATAGATCTTGCGCAATAAGTTTCATTTCTACAGTGTGTACCGTGAAGTGTAAACAACATAACATATCACTGCTTGCCGGACGGTCTTCATACAATTCGCCCGTCGCTTACATCGGAACCCGGTTGAGGTAAATTCCACTGTTGTATATAGTTGACTTTCCTTGTACATAAGAAGTCTTTAATGCCGCAAGCCACTTTGATTTGTGTCCTTAGATATGTATAATATACAGCGTCACTTACAAAGGCATATCCGGCTGTTTTGTCCTTATCTTTGGTTGGCAACAGCAAGGCTTTCAACATGTTCGGTCCTTCTTCGCTCATTCTCACATAATATCACTATTTGGATTTCATTTTTTTATCATACGCTCGTATCAATTTAAAAACGAAATGTTTCAAAATTGTACACTCAAAATTATTGGCTTTTTTCTATAAAATCTAAAGCCTGTCGTCCACTATAGAAGCACAGCTGCACGGTGCGCCGCTAGAGTGTGCAGTCGATTATAATAGACCGGTCATTCTAAATGTTTCAGCAGTTTACCGTTATACAGCAAACCAAAATATGTAAAAAATCGGAAATTTTCCGTAGAATTCAATGCTGTATTTTTAAAACAACTGACAGTGATGGGTCTTACCGAAAATTGGGGCTAAAGTTGGTCAAAAACTGTTTTTTGCGTTTTTAAAAAAAATATTCTTTGGATTGAGAAAAGTTTAATACAAAAGTTATAGAATTAATTATTACGCATTGTTTAACGTTTTTTTAGATAAATACACGAATTAAAAAAAATATTTTGTTATTTTCTTTGCATTTCTGAGTAACCTAAGCACTATTATCAATTAATTTGCCCCTGAAATACTCACGAAAAACTGATTAAGAGAAAGTCAGTGGGAGTTTGTTCTCGTCCACTCCACCTATAGTGCTAATGTTCTCATGCCACGGTGCTGACCAGCTCATGTTACTAACTTTGCAGTGCTCAGTTATGACCGATTTGGATCTGGTAATTTTTTTATTTAATCTGTAAGTATTAAACTGTAACTCATGTAAATTTCAGCCCTTAATATTGTAAAATGGCGCCGCAGGAATTAAAAAAAAATTTCGGCTCCAGAAAGTCGGAGGGTTGATTTTTTTTTTAATTCACAGAAAAATACCAGCTATTAAATGGCAATAATGACGATTGTAGAAAATTTCAATCTTTGAAGGTAGGTATTTACTTTTTTGTTTTTATAGAAAAAAAAATACCGATTTTTCGACCGATTTTTCGCACATTACCGATCAATTAAAAAGGCGCGCAGTAATTGCCAACATTACGGAAACTATTTAAGCCCCAAAACGTTTATAAAAACTCACGGGTTTATGAGTTATTGGCATTTTAAAAAAGTGCTTTTTTTCGAAAAAATCGTTTTTTGCAAAAACTTTTCATTATTTTTCAAATTTTCAAAAACGCTTTTGTTTGGATTGCAAAGGGCTACACTTTCACCAAGTATCGCTTAAAGATTATTTTTTTTCAAAGAGATACAAGCGTTTCAAAAAACAGCGATTTTTAACGGTTTTTTAATAATTGCCACTCCATTTTCGAATTTTTTAACATCGGACCAAGCCAGATCGATCCGTAATAATTAATTCTATAACTTTTGTATTAAACTTTTCTCAATCCAAAGAATATTTTTTTTTAAAACGCAAAAAACAGTTTTTGACCAACTTTGGCCCCAATTTTCGGTAAGACCCATCACTGTCAGTTGTTTTAAAAATACAGCATTGAATTCTACGGAAAATTTCCGATTTTTTGCATATTTTGGTTTGCTGTTACAAAAAATTAACATTACGTTCAAAATAGAATGACTGGTCTATAATAAGTCAAGTGCATTTTGGATATAGGCAGCGATTTTTGTTTTATGTTTTTGGTGCTTTGATTTTGAAACGCGTGCTGAGGACTTAGCAGCTGTTATTTTTATAAAATTTTGAAACATAAAAATAATTCAAGAATTACAAGGCGCAAAATCCATATAATACACTCTTTCACGTTATCCAGACTTTAAAAGATTTTTAGGAGTTTAGAAACGC
Source organism: Xanthostigma xanthostigma (assembly GCA_963575645.1). Lineage (NCBI taxonomy): Eukaryota > Metazoa > Arthropoda > Insecta > Raphidioptera > Raphidiidae > Xanthostigma > Xanthostigma xanthostigma. The sequence goes on from OY754474.1 coordinate 12,304,312, forward strand.
GGGGTGATCCCGATCCAAAAATTCTACACGATCGCTTAATTTTTATACTCCAATGAAAGAGATCAGATACAAAAGAGATGGCCAGATGACGTGCATACTTTGCACAATTGCATATTAATTTCAAAATATATCTCAAAGAGGAAATTGAATACGCCGAGAAAAATATAATTTTAATGAAACAAAAAATAAACGATTCGAAAAAATCATAAATACCGCATGAATATTGTAAAAAATATTGCCAGAAAATCTAGTTTCACGACGACCTTAGACTGCGACCACACATATTTTTCCCAATCAGAAAATGGAATTTTAAATCGATTCTGCTCGAAAAATAGCTGATCGATTGAAACGATTTTTTTTTTAAATAGTTAATAGTTTTATGTACAATTTTGACTTATCGAAACAACATTTTTATATAAAGCATTTTAATCGAAATTTAACGCGAAAAGCACTCTTTTTGACAGGATTTTCACAACGAAATTAGACTGCTCCTGTGCACACTGTAATTATCACAATCTAAGACCATTGTCAAATGATAGTTTTTAACGGTGCTCTCTGCAACCAAACACTAATCTACTGGCCTATTCTATAAGTAACGCGATAACCACGGTGATTATCAAGTGCTTAGCAAAATAAGCACTCTAGGTAATCAATTTTGTTTGTTTTTTATTCTGCTAAGCAAAGTGACAACCTAAATATAGCCCTTTAAGGACGTAGTCCTATGTTCAGGCTCGTTTTCAACCGTTATTTCAGAATTTTTTTTTAATATCAAAATAACGTACGATGTTTTCAATTTTGTTACATGTTTTTACTGACATGTTTTTTTTGCTTAATTTTACGCCATTTTAGAATTGTTTTTTTAACCTAAAGTAGACAACTTTAAATGGAGGTGGGTAGGTAGCGCGGGTGATAATGTCACTTGGAGTCATCTGAATTATAAAAATTAAATTGGTTATTGTTTCGTAGGCTTGCGGCTCTATCCCGTACTATAAATAAACATTTTTATTGATAAATAACAAAATGGCGGGTTTTAGAAAAAAAACAACGAGAAAATCGTGATTTTTTCGTTGAAAATCGGTTAAAAAAAATAGAAATAATTTTTATAATTAAGTAATTCTAGTACCGGACGGAGCTATTGTTGTGTAGAATACCCTGTGCAAAACTGAAAGCAATCGGTTGTATACAATTGTTTCAGTCACCCGCGCCGCTTAGAAAAACGTAGTTTTGAGAAAACGCGTTTAAAGTTTTAATTTCAGATTTCTTACAAAAAAATAAAAATTAATATTTACACTAATCAGCTATGCCTGGTGTATAGTAAACCTTCCGTTTCTTCAAAGGCATCATTTTCTGCTAATTTGTTTGCTCTACTCTGCGAGAGTATAAGGGCAACGTGATAACAATTGAGGTAAGAGTCTTACCGTAAGACCGTTGCTGCTCTCGACTATATGCTGTAGCTTTGTAAATATTTAATATTTCGGTCTAAAATTTTTACAGTACTTTCTCAATATATTATACTTTCTAAAAATGTAAAAAAAATAAATTCGTTTTTTCAAAACCTGAACACCAGACTACGTCCTTAAACAGTGTTTATGAATTTTGTAATCAGTGTAATCGGTGTTACATATAAGAACAATAATTATATAACAAATGTAGTAGAATATATGGTAATTTCTAGCATGATATTCAGCCATATTCTGCTATTTGTATTCTAAGCAGTTCTAACGTAACGTTTAACGTGCTATTTATAGGCAAAGGCAGTCACTTTGTTTAGCAGAATAAACAAAGTGATTGTCCGAAGTAGAAGAGCGGGGTGCTAGTTGTAACAGGGGTAAGTAGTAACAAGCATTTTGTACCTAGTTAATAAAAGAATATTCATTTGTTTGTCAACCTAACCTACTATTTAATACCTATTCTATTATATGAGCGCGATCAGTATCCCGCTAGACGACACAGGAGGCGGTGTTGTGCAGGCGCTCCGATAAGACCATGTAATGGACTTTTTTTTTGTTTGTACAAAATTGATTATTGTTGATTTCAAATTGTTCAGCAGTTGTTGATTTATTCAAATACATTTAGCATGTGTTTACTTTGATTATGTTAACTGCAATTTTACACCAAATAAGGGATATATTTTTTTATAACCGTTATTTTAAAAAACCTTGCAGTGGGGTATGTTGTAACACTTACATGGGGCAAGTTGTAAGGTATATTTTTTTATTAGATTAAGAATAAAACTTAAAAGTCTATGTCTGTTATAACGTGCCTTCAGTTTCTAATGCTAAATACGCTAAATGAATTAAAAGTATTAATTAAGTAGTTAAAATTATAAATGGCTGTGAGCCTAAAGTTCCTTTATAGTTTAAAAAAAGAAAGAACATGTTTTTGTTAATGTTTGAATATTTTTCTATTAGATTAAGGATGCAACTTTAAAGTCTATGTCTGTTATAACGTGCCTAAAGTTTCTAATGCTAAATAAATCTTTGAAAAATAGAAAACTAGTTTTCAATTCCTACTGTTACAATTTGTCCCAAGCCTGTTACAACTAGCCCCAATCACGGGGTAAGTTGTAACTCTCGTCACTTTTTTTTCTAAGCCATTTTTACAAGAATTCGTCACAGATTTGATCAAAATTTCATTTGAAATCGATAGTTGAATAATACACCATTCGAACAGTACTGCTGCATTTCCTAAATATCCAACAAATAAGCTTCCATAGCCAAGAAACGAAAAATTGTTACAACCTGCTCCCCGCTCCCCTACTTATTTCGCTAAGCACTTGGTAATCACTTATCACCGTAATAATCGTTATCAGAATGTGCCTTATTGTATATATTTTTAATTCCCATGGTAAAATCATTACCGTTAAATATTTAACACAATAGTTAAACGGAATAAACTGGAATAAATGAAGTTGCACTTAAAAATTCAAAACTGACAAAATAAAACTGTATTTATACTGTATTATCTAACGAATCGACGAGAACTAGAAGTTAAAACTGTGTGAACTGAAAGACATTTAAATAATAATATGTAAAAAAGTTAAATTAAAAAAATCCCCTACCAGGCGGCCGGTTGCAAAAAAATACGAGCTGTAACATTTTTGAAAAAAATGTGTACACCTTTGACTATAATATTATATAGATATACCATTGTCAAAGGTGTACGCAGAAAAAAAAACAGCAAAGATCTTATTTTGGATGGGGTCTGGCCAACGCATTTTACAAAATATTATTTTCATTAAATTTACAACTTCAAAAATAATAAATATAATAAATATTTCAATTACACTGAAACTAATTTTAAACTTTCTTTCAGTCGGTCATATAGATTCGTTAATATTTTATTTTTCTTCCTAAAAAAGAAATGAATTTAGGTGAAGGCAAATGTAACCAAAAATACGTTTTTTAAACTGAGAAAATTAAATACTTACAAAATTAATAAAATCTTGGTTATTAAATAAACTTGGAAAACACGAAACATGAACTTATAAACCGAAGTCAATAAATAACATTGACACACCGATTCAAACCGACAATATATTAAATTTCAATTTAGCTTATAAACTAACATGCATCATAGTCCTGCGCCCCCAGGAGTTACAACTAGGCAGCTGTAACCTGAGAGAGAAATTATACCACCACCAAAAAATACACAATATTATAATAGTCGGGACGATTACAAAGAAATGTGGGCAGGGGCTACGGACGAATGAAGTAAAAAACGGATTACGAAATCAAAAAAAAATATATAAAAAGTCGACTGTATAATCATTGTAAAGTTAATTTTAACTTGTCAAAAACAAATTGCAAATATTAAAAAAACAGCAACTAAATTATTGTTACTTTGTTTAATTAAAAAACAAGATAATGAAAAAGTAATTTTTAAAAATTCAAAGTTTAATTACTATTACGTTAAATAATTGAAAAAATGAAAAAAGGGGGTTTAGTTGTCAATTTTCTCCATCGTTGGGCAGATCTAATCTGCCACCGTTGGACGTTGTTTCCGCGTCTTAAACTCAAAAACTAAAAACTTATGCACCATAATTTGGTGTACAAATGAAATGAGTGTAATTACCGAAAGAATTAGGTACTCATTCAAAAAAATTATATGCTGTTTATTTTTAAAAAAAATTTAGGTTTACAATTACAAGTAATTGAAAATTAGTATTGAAAGAACGATGATTGAATGATTTTAGATTATGGAACGACCTGGCCCACAGTCGCCACTGAAAAATTGTCTTTTTTTTTAATTTAAAACAATTTTTTTTAATAAACACTTCTATTAAACGAAAGGTAATGTTAGAGAAAATTTTAGATCGGAAAAAGACTGAAAATCAACGTCATAAAAATCTGAAAAATAAAAATTCACGAGAGCGAAACGAACTGAGAATTAGTTGGACTCTTTGTCTGTGAAAAGCCTAAATCCACAAAATCCTACACGGACCCTCGCCCCCTTCCCTATCACAACTACGCCCTTCACAGCGGACGTCCGTCCATACGCTCTCGTCTCAACAGCTGTGCATTTATTGATAACACTATATAGGTACCTACTAGTCCGTCTTCTAAAAGAACAGGTACGTAACTTCGCGACGGTACCACTGCTGTTACCATAGTAAACATACTATGGTAACCACACCGGTAAAGTCGCGAAGTCACGTACCTGATTTTTCAGGAGACGGACATTAGACTTACAGCTGCTGCGACTAAGACGTAAGCCTGCTGTTCGAACGAAGTAGTGGGACAGCTTTTTTCGTAAGGTTCGTTACAGCGTTACGAAACCAACCACCCCCAGGCATAGTACCCTAGGTGCGGTCCACCGCGAATGTCCTGTTCGGTTCCTAGAGACCGCAGAATGCGCAGCTAGATAAAGAATACGAAATTCGCACGACGTACCCCACCAAGTGCCCTCGCAACATCGTATGCGTAAACACGCGGCACGCCGTACACTACAAAAATGCAGTACCTAACAAATAATATACAAGTGTAATGTGTGTCCCTAAACTCGCGATATGCAGAAATGCATAGGGGAAATTTGACCACCTTAACGCTCCTAACGCGGTGGAGATTAGACCTTAACCACACGGAAAGTATAGCGACCTTGCCTTTTGGAAAACACAATCGATTTTCACTCGGAAAAACACAGCACTTTGATTTTCACAATAGAAAATACGACAAGTGCGATTTTTACTTTCGAAAACACGGTTAACACGATTTTCACGGTGGAAGGTAAAGCTATTGTCTTTCGCTCGGAGGCTAAGGCAATTTCGACCGAGCCAAGACCTAAGATTTGAGGGCGGACATCATAGCAGGTGGTCCCCTAACCGCGGGTCCTGTCCGACCTATACGCGTGAGGACAAATTTGGCCGATCGACGCCCTACAGGTACCCTAACAAATAACGTTCCCAAATGGAACCTCTGTGAAAAGAAACCCTAAAAACAAACCTGTAGCTAAAAACGAAAAAACTTCAATGTGTGGTGAAGTCACCTATTCTGTACCGCATTTTAAAATTCAATTTTTCAGTTAGAATAAAAGTTTATTCTCATTTTTTTCAGTAATTTTTTTGTGTACTGAACTTCAGATTCGATACAAAAAGATAACGTGAAAAATATGTATATCAAACAAAATAATAAAATATCGAGCAATGCATTACACAACGTTCCAAAATTACTGCATTTTTAGAGCTGATGTGAAATGAAAAAAAAACCTTGTGTTTTACATTACTTTATACCAGAGATAATTATGTCTAAGCTTTATACACTTAAATATTTAGTATAGAAAATAGATTTGCAGGGAATGAATGGGTTGATTTTATCACAAACTAAAAACTTTAACAATAAGAAAAATTAATATATTTTGTATTCAATTTAAATCTTTTTTAAAAACGCGACGCGAAGGAGTGATCCCGACTCAGCGTTTCCAGGCAAGTACTAAAACAACGTTACAAACATTGAGATAAATTTACATTACTTGACTCAAAACAAAATTTTGATTTTTTTTTAATAAAAATATGCAACAAAAAAAAGAGTTTTCAAAAAGACGCGTGCCCGTTGTTTTAGTTCATTCTGAAAATACAGTTTACAAAAACATTAAAAATTCAAGTGTTCACTGATTTTTTGATTGTCAAAAAATAAATAAATATTAAACAATACTATCCGATAATAAACTTATTTTTCATTTTCGATTATCATATCATTATTATTACATTATTGTTAAGAAAAATGACAAAGTGTATCAGTGATCACTTTTCCACCGTTTGAGCTTAAAAAAATCTCGAAACCCAAAACCCCTAGCCGGGCCAACTCTACAAAATACATTGTTGAAATTCGAAATTCCAACTGAGAGAAACACCCATATATTTCAACAGACAAGTTTCGTAAACACAGGGGACATGCTTTTGTTGACCCGAACTCAGAACGGCAGACAATTTAAATAAATTTTAAAACACTCACCAATTGTTATTGTCCACTCGATGCCTGAAAACGAGATGTAAAAGCGCGCACTACTTTTGACACTGATTTTTAAACTTCATCCTTCGAGGTAATTAATTATATGAATAGTGAATACGTGTTTAAAAGCGCGCACTATTATTATGGAATATTTTATTTCACAAATTCTTGTATTCGATCCGCCATCAATTGAACGGTTGGCTGCCATCTGGTACTGAATTTTAACGTGTTCGATATATTTCCACAGTATTTTTATTTGATTTAATCATTTAATTTATAAAGTCCTTCGCCTTTATCGAGTTTTGATATGAACATCCGTCGTCTTAGCGAGTCAAATTCAGCTCAGCCACAAGACTTATGCAAATATTTCAAAGAATTGCAACCTTCCTTTTGCGTCATAGCACCGTCTGGTTTCCAGGACACAGCAGTACTTCGCTGTTCAAATTACCCATTTAATTTCCCAACGTTTACTTTTAACTTTCATTTTGAATGAAAAGTTATTTATGACCACTGTAATTGAAAGCAACAATTCTTCAAAAATATCTGCGAGATGCATCGATATCGACACTACCCGCACTTAAAAAATAGAAACGCGAGAGCCTGCACCGGCGAACTGCGGCTCAATACGCGATACGGTTGGTCATCGTTCAATTTGAAATAAAATCTGTAAATCGACGCATTTGACTTAAAAAATTAAGTTTTAAATTAGGTTCCCCAAAGTAAATTTTTTGAAGCAAAAACAAATAGCGAGGGTTTTCCGTTACGTTATAAAAACTATGACTGGAGATTACAACTAGCTACAAATTGAACAGATTTTTGACCTCTGCAAAAGTAAAACACAAAGCGAACAAAAATCATCACGGGAAGAACAGCATAGCGGAACACTATCTTTCCCGAAACGAAAAATAGACGCTCCGTTTATTAATAATGTACATAATATTATAATACAAGATCCTTTTCATTTCACATTGACTGAGCGCAATTAAAAAAAAAAAATACAAAGCATTTAATTTAATTGGGAATTTAAATCTCACTTCGGATGGGATTCGAACCCTTAAAATCCAATTTACAAAAAACGGCTGCGCTGGAGGCAATTCAGTTTAAGTGATGTCAAACAGCCAATTTATTTCGAATTCGTGAATTTACATCGCTGTAAGTATAGCCAAATAAAGTGGTTTATAATTGTGATCGCAATACGCCAGCCTAAACGGCTTCTCAGACAAGGTAAGGAGTGCACCGGTGGCAGTCAATTAAAACCGAAAAAAAACAAAAAAAAAATCATACAGCGTCTGAGGGCGCCCTAGCCTGTACTAGTATTGCAACAGTAATCTATTACTCAACGTCACTCGGCGAAGTTTGTCCACAGTGAGCAAGTAGGGCACTTAGCAGTAAAGTATCCGAGAATGAGACCGATCTGAAGTGTTTGGATCGTCCTTCCACAACGCCCCGCTTCCCAGCCACCCTCTCAGAGGATCGCAATTCAATGAAAGTAACAACTCACATCAAATTGAAAACGCGGATTCACCTTTCTAATGACCGCCGCTCAAGACGACCCGCCCAAAACGTTTCAGAACACCTAGGACATCCGGCGGATGAAAACAACAATCACGTTCGAGATCGAGGAAGAGAACCCGAAATTAAACTGAAGGGCTGTTCGTCCCGCCGAAAGAACTCTTCCCCCCTATGGGACCCCACGCAGTTCCGTTGGAAATGTCGTAACTAGTCTTAGATCACGTAGTTTTATTCTGCTATAGAAATACTTGTTGACATCTAGTTTTAATTTGCCGACGTAGCCATTTATCTGTAAAATGAATATTTAAAAAAAACGAAGTTCGATAAAATTACAAAAACAAAATTTACCAAGGGTGTCGATTTTGAAAGCTTTTATTAACTCACTATTTCAACAAAGATCTGAAAAAAATGACGCAAATTAACGTAAACCCAATGTTTACGTAAAAAGTTCGGCGCTTTGAAAATCGTTTCTGTCTAACAAGTGTGATTCACAGTAGCCGATCGCAGTCCGATTCCAAACGTAGATGAAGAAACTTTGGTCCATCGATGCCTGAAACATGAAGCGGATATATTAAAATATGCACTAAAAATTCAAAAGCAACACTTGAGAACAGAAGTCCCACGTGGGCCGGGATGAAACTTCTCTCCTCAAAATGTCACATTATACACAGTTTAAAAACAATTATATATCCCTAAAAGCTTGTCGGATCGACTTCCAAAAACACCTGAAAAAAAAAAAACAAAACAATGGTCAAAAATGTAAATATGTAATACAAAAACAAACAAGTTTATAACTCGAATGGGTTAACAGATTTTTTTTTTTTTTTGTAAAAGAGGAAACTATATTTGTAAATTTTTTTCGTGTGAATAAATTCTTTACTATTATATTATGTTAGACTTGATACCAATAAAATACAAGTATTAAATCAAGACAAATAATTGAAAATATAATCAAGATACCGCTGACAACACTAATTTATTTTCCTGAAAAAATATACGAAAAACGCACAATCAAAGCGTTCAAATTACTTTAGTTTTGTTTAAAATAGAGTTTTTTACATTTGCAAAAAAAGATATATTTATGATAATTACGTTTGTAAGGAGCCTGTTGTCACCGATTCATGACTGTGTTAAAGACAAAGAAGTAACAGAAGACAGCAGACGAGTATATTTTGTTGAAGCATCGTTTCGGAAACACCACGAATCGTAGGGTTCTGAGAAAAAATATTGTAAAAATCACTTCTGAATCAAAAGCTAAATTTCCAACAGGGTGAAAATTTACTTGTAAATAATATAATAAAAAAAACTTAAAACATACAATTAATGTGTATTCATAATGCCTATATAATTCGGTGTACTTATATTAATTTCTATAAAAACTTTGTTTAAATAAGTTGAAAATAATTGTTTATACTAAAATAATGAAGTTTTTTAACTTAACGTGTATAATTTTGAACAGAATCTATTGAGAATATTTGAAAAAAGTACGATCTGGGTTTAACAAGTTGTCTAGTTGTACATTAAAGCTAAGTACACATTATCTGCGCAGCACAATAAAACAAGAATTTCAATGCAGTTGTCTTTTAGCATTGCTTGTAAAAAAATGATTGCTCAACTGATTTTTGACGAAGAAATTAATTAAAGAAAAAAAAAATATTTGCTCAAAAAAGAGAATTATTTGGAGACATTTGTTAGGTACTTTTAAAAAGTCGCTTACAGATGAAATACAATCCAATATTTTCGACATAATATTATGAACTGCTTGAAATTTTAATAATAGGTAATTATTTTATTATCCTAAAATGCATAGAGTATGGAGGATACGCCCAATACATAACATACAGTTTGTCCCCGGATTGAGTTCACAATAGGTGAGATTGACCAAAAATTTTCGAATTGGAATTTCTTATTTTGGGATTCCGCCCTGCTTGGTCTGAAACTTATTTTTAGTTTACTTTCGATTTTTTTAAATCAAGTAGGCCTTTACAGTTGAGCAAAATCTCTTTTCGTTTCAGGTAAAGTACCTTTTCCGTTTATAGTACGCAAACGTGTCACTAAGAAAAGTTGTTCACAATGAAAAATTATGGCGTTATGCAAATTTTCAGAATGATCGGCCTGCTTTGATAATAGAAGTAGAAAAATATTTATTATTAACGATTACATGATAAATCTTAGATGAGAAAACATGATGATTAGAAGTGTTCAAATTAACATTCAAATTTTAACAGTTTATCAAAAAAAATAAATTAAACTTCAATTACTCTATTTGGCTTCCTCCACGTGATTGTTTTTCAAACAAAACAAAACTAAAGTGGATTTTATCAAAGTAGGTCGATCATTCTGAAAATTTGCATAACGCCATAATTTTTCATTGTGAACAACTTTTCTTAGTGACACGTTTGCGTACTATGGACGGAAAAGGTACTTTACCTGAAACGAAAAGAGATTTTGCTCAACTGTAAAGGCCTACTTGATTTAAAAAAATCGAAAGTAAACTAAAAGTAAGTTTCAGACCAAGAAGGGCCTATCCCAAAATATGAAATTCCAATTCGAAAATTTTTGGTCAATCTCACCTATTGTGAACTTAATCCGGGACACACTGTATAAATAGAAATAAAAACAGATAAAATATACAATATAAATAGCACTCTTGAGTAAAATTTAATTTTTAAAACACTTAAGACTTAGTTGTGTTAAAATTGTGCGTTAAAAATTCTTCTTTAGTGTAAAAGGCATTTTTATTAGAATTTTTTTTTTTAATTCTGATGAATTTCATCAAATTTTATTTTTTGAAAGTATTTTGGAAGAATATTGCAAAATTTTATGCAGTTTAAATATGCGTTGGTTTAATATAGCGCTGTTTTATGATACAGGATATTTAGATCCTCTTTGTGCCGCGTATTACAATTATTTGATATAAATAAATATTTATTTTTGACAAAAAAATGAGTAAAGGCCTTGATAATGAAAGAGAACTGTTGATTGGTAACTAAAGAAAAACGAAAGTATTAAATTGATTTAAACCAGCGGTTTCCAAAATCGGGGGCGCACAAGAGTCACCAGGGGGCGCGCAGATTAATTGCAAATATCGTCGTTGTTCTGATAAAATCATGGTTTTAAGAATAAGCACTCGAACATAATTACCAAATAATGGACATTTTATATTAACACTGATTTTTCTGTTTGCTACTGTACCTATACGTAATATTTTAATAATAATAATTGTCAAGCGTTCAAAGACCACCTTTGAAATTATTTTTTCAGTAAAGAAATTATTTACAAAGGGGGTGGGGTGGCGGCAGAGGTTAGATTTTATATAAGGAGGGCGTTTGTGCACAAAGTTTGGAAACCGCTGACGTAAACAGTACGCCGATTCCGCGTGACAGAGCCTTTCTGCCTCGCCAATAACGTGTGACAGTTCATTCAAAAGAAAAAATATCTGTGCGGATTTTTGCAATGCAATCCAACTTGCTGCTGCCAATGTTCACCGGGCTTTATTAGTCTATTAAATCAGGGCATTGAATTTCAATTATTATACGTAGGAGAAATTATTTGTAACAAATATTAAGTATATTGGAATTATATAATAAAAAAATGTCTCACAAAAAGTCACAAACTCTGCTGCTGTTGATATCTGTGAAAATCTTAACTATGGAAACAAAATTTAAAATTCCCTACCTTAGACAGCAAATGACAATCTCGTTTGAATCACCAGAAATCACATCCATAAGTTCAAAATCGCTGTAGTGGATCACCAGGACAGGATCTTTGACCGGCCCCAGTGCGGACGTACCCCTCCTAATCCCAGGCTCCAGCTCTCCGCTTCCACGATCATGTCTGAAATAAAAAAGATAGACAGATAAGAAATCAATACAAAATTGAGATAATTGAAAACAGCGCCGCGAATGCCGGCTAGTACCTACTACAATGAAAATGGTTATAATCGGTAAAAAACATTCAATGTGCCTGTTGAATTAATTCTTTCAAAATTTTAATGATATATATGGTTCCAAAATGATTTCATATAAAGTTAATTATAATTTAAACTGTGAAAACAAAATATTCATAAAAAATTATAATATCAAATTATTTCATCGATCAGTACCTATTATTAAATACTTAGTAACACAAAAAACATTAGATAGAGGTACCTATGTATCTTGGTTTATAAGCGACTGTTCAAATACGTATTTTATGTATAAGTGTAATTTATTTATTAAATACCTACATAACGTAACAATATTTTTCTAGCAATACAATTATTTAATTGTTATTAATTGCATCTTCGATATAAATATTTAGTTTATATTATTATTATTATTATTATTATTATTATTATTATTATTATTAGATATGATATTATATCAAAGGATATTGCAAAACATTACAATGTGGTGCATTTGATGATGTTATAGGTACGTACGTGTATTCTGTGTGGGCTATGAAAAACAAAAATGGTTTACAATAACTCACCGATATGTCAAAATAGTTGGCAAAACCAAAAGTGCACATCCCGCAAGTTTTCCACTGTACATTATATAATAATGAAAAAAATTGAGAAAATAGATTAAAACAAATAAAAAAAAAATAAAAATATACGAGAAACATTAGTAAAATAAGAAATTTTTTTTAGCAATTATGCACGGGTTTTGCTCTCAAAAATCCCGATTTTTTGAGTTTCTTGTCCTAGTTTATTGACTTTCTAGTTTATCGAAGAACGCATTTTATAGACACAATATCCCAAAACACTATTTTTCAAGAATATCCCACCGCTACACTAGCGGTATGTGCAATAGATTAAAAAAAACAATTAAAAAATTAAAATGAAAAAAATAAAATGAAAAAAAAAATAATAATAAAAAAAATATATGAGAAATATATTATATATAATATATAAATATTAAGTGGAATTAAGTGGAATAAATGGGAATATAAAAAAAAAAAAAATTCTTATGTCAGCGGGAATCGAACCCGGCACCTTGGGATTACAGGACTTACGCTTTAACCGTTCGGCCACACCGATGCCGTACAACGCGTTTGTTATTATGGTATAGAAGTGTAGCAGTTATTTTACGTATCATACTACATTAATTGAGTATATTTATTATGTTTTTTGTTTTTTTATTTTAATTAGCTGTCAAAAATAATAAAAAAAAAACTGTTTATAAAAATTAAACTACTGAACACATTTTAGTGAATTTAAATAGGGTTCTGGTCTGATAGTAAACAAAGTGAATAAAATATAACCCAAGGGGATCCGACCAAAATTGCGATCTGTAGAGTCGTGACGTACGTACATACGTACGTACGTACGTACGTACGTACGTACATACGTACAGACCAACCGACAACTGCTGTTTGTGATTTTCAATTACAATTTTAATAGTATTTATGAACTCGAATTGATTTAAAAATGGTTCTGTTTTATAGATCAGAATCTCCTCTTTTCAAAAAGTTTCATTTTGAATGGATTTCGTGTGAAATTAACTTAGATATAACTTCTTATCTGAACGAAAGTCAGCTCTGATGCACAAAGCGATAATAAAGCACATACCGCTAGTTTAGCGGTATGTGCAATTGTAGCACAATAAATTACATTAAAACATGGAAAAAAACACGACTTGACTTATATGTAATATTTATATCAAACTAATCTATAACACTTCTAAAAACTGATTATCATAATCGTTTTTTATAATTCAAAAATTTTAATGCTTAATTTTGTATTTTTCAAACAGCGAAAACTGTGATAAACGTTCGTCTTTCAACCAAACACCGTAACACGTTGTGTTTTGTTCGTCGGCTGCAGCGGCCATCTATTCAAATCATGGCTTGCTATGTTAGATAACTGATTTGATGTATTACGAATACTTTTCAAGGAGAACTGATTTAAATATTAAATATGTACCTAAACTATTTAAAAAGAATTAAAAAAAACTATAATATACTGTTCAAAGTATTTTATAGCGTGAATGAGCTTTTTAATTACTTATATCATATTATCTCTGCCTTTTAAATGTGCTTGACGGCTTACATACATGTATTATCACTGTAAAATAAAATATAATATCACCTGTCTATCTGCTTATTTATATTTTTATATAAAGCTATTTATGCAAAGAAACAATTATTATTTTATAATTTATCAGTAACACAATAGTTTTGAATACTTTTATATTTATTTCAAAGTAATTTATTGTATTATATAAGTTAAAATCGACTTTAAGACATGAAAAAAGATACCTACATTGTTTCAAAATTGAAATTGACACTTTAATACAATTTTAAACTTAAAATTTAACATAAACGAAAAAGTACTGTATGATGTCATAGGTATTACTATTTGGCCAAAAAAAAGTTCCTTTGAGAAGTTCACATACTTTTAAGGAGTTGCTTGAAGATGAAAAACAACCCAAGTTTAGAATAATGACAAGCATTATATTAAAAATCGCTTGAAATTTTGCACCATGATTTGCCAAAAAAAAAATACGACTTTGTCGCGCCAATTGCACGATTTTAGTCCCAATCAAGCGCGCCATTAGATATTTCATATCAAAACGTATAATACATATTATGTTATTTGAAAATGTATTGATGACACGTACAAAAGCAACAGTGTTGTATTGATGACGTAGAATTTAATAAAATAAAGAGCAAGCGTCTGACGCGGAGAAGGTTGGGGAGGAGGCGACGCGGCGGCAGGAGGATACGGAAGTTTCTCGTGCTTTTGAAGTATCGAGTAAGTACCGTCGTGAATTGCATAATATTATGCACTTGTGCATTTATAAAACCCAGTTCACACAATATTGACTTCGCGTCGAGACTTTACATTGTAGAGGCTCGACAACATCGAGATCGTTAGTGTTGTGCAGATTACACATATGCATGTCATATGGAATTTAGTGCCAAAATTGATTGAAGTTTAATTCATACTAGTGTACCCATGCAAAACCTTTTGCATGTATTTTCATATTGTTTTCAAAAATCGATATTTTGATACAGACCTACGACAATAATTTTATTGCTCTTGCATTAGTTTCCATTTACAGTTATTTTTCTTTTGATTTAGCTTGATTCATAAAGATGTCTCTATATTTAATTGGTTATAAATTCAAAGAAAATGTATGAGATCTGTTATGATGGTTACCCCGCAAGAGCTGTCACACTTCATTTTTAGAAAATCTAACCTCATTTGATACATTTACGATTTTCACTATTTTTTTCTGATCTGAGACCAAATTTTAGACTTGGTACAGTCCATGTAATATTTAAAAACTCTATTTTGGCATTAAATTAACATAATCTTACACGTTCTTAAATTGTTTGGAAAATAAAATTTATTTGTCTATTAATATTTGGAATATTTGCGCTAAAAAACTAACTAATTTAAATATACCTACACTTCAATTGTCAAAGTCGACTTGTCAAACTGTTTGTAAAATCTCCAAAATCGTACATATTTGCATTTCTCTCACACTCATGTCTCGTGAACATCGAAGGATTTTCTCTCTTTACGTTCCTCTTCACCCCGCTACCCTCTCGTCTTTTTTACTATTATCGCTTGAAAAAAGCCCTTTCAAAGAAATTTCACCAAAAAAAAAAAAAAATAGCGATAACATATCTGTGGACTAAAGACTTCAGTTTAAAAAAAAATTGTGTCAATCGGTTTAGTAGGGATGGCTGGCGGATTGTCTAGAGATTTAGGGCTTGTGTTTTAAATATATAGATAAATACTTTGAAGGTGTAAAGCCACTTCATCATCAGCTCTTTATCGAACACTGCAGGGCACAACAAAGTAAAGCTATTTACTAAGTTAGTGATAACAGATCTGTGGACTAAAGGCTTTATTTAAAAAAAAAATGTGTCAATCGGTTGAGTAGGGATTGCTGGCGGATTGGCTAGAGAAATAGGGCTTGTGTTTTAAATATATAGATGAAATTAATTCGATTGCAAACAGTCTATGTCTACGACATGATAAATTATAATTTATCTCTCAGGGCGTAGGTCGATATTTATGCGGTCTATGATAATAATATGTGCACCGCCCTTTACATTTATATGGGACATGGCTATAGGTAGTACAATTCGTTTCATAATGAAATTGCATCAACAGGTTTCTCTTACACGCGCTGTACGTGCTGTTTTTTTTTTTTCTTTTAAAAACATGCAAATTTTATATAACAATATACCTATAGGTACAATGGACATCGGTATTTTTAAATATGCACGAAGATCTTATATAACTCAGTGTTAAAATCCGCCCGCAAGTGTCCCACTATTTATTTTTTTTTCTCGTGAATATGTCGCAAAAAAGCTCAGCTTTTAGATAAGAAACAGTTGCGCAAAGACATCGCGGCTTTTGTTCGATACTATTATACCGTCACTCGTTATTATGCTAATACAGTGGTACCTCGACATACGAGTGCCCAAACAGACGAGTTTTTCGAGATACGAGCCGGCGAGCGAGTGATTTTTTGCTTTGAGTTACGAGCGAAATTCGAGATACGAGTTCGGTTTAGCAGGTTTAATGACACTTGCCTAACTAATTTCTGGAACATTCTGAGAGGGAGGAAGAAACAAACCTTGGACATGTTTTTTTCTAAACGGCCTACAGGTGAAAGTGAGAAAAATGTAGCGAAAAAGGCAAAGACCAGTGAGGATATCTAATTTATTTCTTTACATTCTCTTTTTTGTTTTTGTACAATAAATATTTGTCATTTATAAATACGTTTTTATTATTCAAACTGGGGTGACATTTTGGGGGTTGGAACGGATTAATGGTAGTTCAATTGTTTTGTATGGGGAAATTTGCTTCGAGATACGAGTAATTCAAGATATAGTATAAGAGCTAGCTACATCGCGAAAAAAAGAATTTTAAGACGACTGATCTTTTGATATTCCTTTTCTTTTTGAAGCTTGGTGGGGATGCGGCACGTCTGGCTGCTGGGAGCGGTTGCGTTTACCTGTGCGCATCCCTTTTGTACAAGTAAAATTATAGGTAATTTATGTCATTTGCTACTTTTTAAGATGGCATCGCCCTGGTAACTGAATGTTATTAAATTACAAAATTACTTTTCCTTCTCTACGCAGCAAAAATCAATTGAATTTTGCTGCGAAAAGTGATTTTGACGACATAACATAAGAGAGAGACAGTTTTTTTCGATTCGAGACACACCGGATTGAAATTCCCAATCCAACCTACTCCTTTGGTAAACACAACTAATAACATAATAATAAACATTCAGTTACTAGGATGACGCCATCTTAAAAAGTAGCAAATGACTTTTAAATAACCTGTAATTTGTACCTGTACAAATAGGATGCGCACAGGTAAACGCAACCGCTCTCAGCAGCCAGACGTGCCGCATCCCCACCAAGCTTCAATAAGAAACGGAATATCAAAAGATCAGTCGTCTTAAAATTCTTTCTCTAAAACGTTGGTAGCTCTTGGACTAATACGAGCAAGGTTGCGGAACGAATTAAACTCGTATGTCGAGGTACCACTGTATGTCGAAACAATATAGTTTCAGTATACAAAGACGAAAAGGGACTTGGGAAAAGTTTATTCACCGTAAACTTTCACTGACAGCAAGTCAAAGATTGTTTAGTTTAAAGTAACCGACCTATCAGCTATCACAAACAAGATGACGCGATTTGAGGTTCGACCCTCCGTAATGTAATTTTAACGACATTAAACTTGCTTCCAGATGACGTCAAAGTAAATATATATATTATGTACTATATCATGAAATAAAAATATCTGGAATATTATTATAACTGTGTGCTTTGTGACATTAAATGTTTCGAACAAATGAAAAAAATCGCATCCTGCGTATCTCGAATGGCGAAACTTCCGTTTTTAAATTAGCAAACAATAACATAATATTATATCAGATCGATAAATAGAGTTATTCATGAAGTCATAAAAAACAGTTGTGTGGTTTTAAGAAACCACGACGCAAGTGAAACTTTTATTGGATTGTAGGCGTTGGATTGTAGACACTTATCCATCACGATTAATGATAAACAACAATATTCACATGAATACACGAATAAAAACATGTAAACACTGTACAGCACTTGCCCGCATGACAGACTGACTATGTGTTATACATACTACACGGTCAGCTGATGCTAACCATGGGCGCCGCCATATTGGCCTTGGCTGCTCTACCGAGCGCCTACTCCGCGGCCGCCTGTAATGCGACATGCAACAGACGGCCAGAAAAATTCGGGGCGATAGAATAAAAGTTTCACTTTAATAATATGCAGTTAGTTTATATCGTGTGATGACGCCATAGGAACATTTTACCCAGTAAATATAATTTAAAAAAATGTAAGTACAAATTTCATTCGGTAATTATCTTACGAATAGATGTTCCCGACGTGCAAGATTTAGTTTATTTACGAAACGTCGGGGATTAAACATATAAAATGAATATAAGAAAACCGTGTTTTTTTGGAACAAATGCAATATTTACATTATGTGAACAAATGCACCAAGTTAATTGCATTTTTTTTATTCAAATGCAAGCTGTCGTTCTTTGATATGGTATTTATTTTACAGTCAAATCGCACTCAGTTGACCTCCAGGCATTTAAATATTGTAATATAGGTATATATGTACTGTTTTCGGGGAATTTTCCAGTTTCGACGCAAAACACAGGCCAAAATCGTTTCATGTAACTTATTCTGTGTTCACGGAATGCTATTCCGTGAACATAGAAATTTCTAGAGGTCGACTTAAAGATAGGAAACCGATAGCCGACGGCAAAAGTAAACAGTTTTGTTTCTGTTAACATTTGTTTTGTGTCTGATGACTCTACTCTTGTAATCCTGTGAAATGGAAAAAAAACGAACAGCACCGTTCAAATAACGTATAGATAGAAAATGGAAATTAATTTTCATTTTCAACACGAAAATAATTAAAATTTAAAATGCACTTTGAGAACATAGATACTTGCATTACTATTTTCGAAATAAACAACAGCGACGTTATATAAAACAATAATTCCAATGTTGCACAACGTAGTTCGTTTAATACAGGATGCAACAAAATGTAATATATAATGTAAAAATTGTAATTGAAAAAAAGTTATCGATTTTATGAAACATATTATCGTGCCATTTATACAAATTAGGTAGGACACCTTGTATTTTTAAGTGAACAGTTCACACGCTGTACATTTTTCTTTTCAACTTGAACCCAAGCCCCGCCGCCAATTGTTACGTTGTCGCGCGGGTTTTCCACCGCGCGCGGACCCGGTACTTCCACCGTCGACGGTAGCAGCGCAGACCGGCGCGGCGTCTGGCGTATTAAGTGTCGAATGCCACCAGCTTACAAACGCAACACCCAACTGCGTGTATTTGTGTGTCGCGGAGGGAGATTAAGAAGTTTACCGTCTCGTCAATTCGTTTGCGTGAAACAGTTGCGGTCAAACAATACTCGAAAACAAATTTTGAGCGTGTCAAAGTAAAATTCTCGCGTCTACAATTTCTTTTATCGCGACATTATTATAGTGAAAAATATTTTTCACCGTCGAACGATACAATTTTTGTAAAACATTTGAACAGCGGGGAGGGGAAATGTATGATTGCGGTTTTGTTTTTGTCTATTTTGAAAACAGATTGCAGTGACAAAACCATTTCTATCTTGTTCCAGCATCTTTACAGAGCAAGTAAGATTAGAAGGCGTGGTTTGGCATATAGGTTCAAAGAAAGTTCGCAACAAATTATTTAAAGCTATAGTCTGCACGTTCGGCGGAAATCGCCGAAAAACAGACAGACTAATAAATGGAACGAAACGCTAAGCAATCGAATTAACTTCACTCGACCAAAAATGTAAAAAAAATAGTTTTCGGCGTCAATGTTTTTGCATAATGTAGGCAGTTTTTTGACCGATACCGTACTTACGTGTGTTCGTGCCAGTGTTGCCAACTCTAAAATTTATCGGATGGTAGAACTCTTCAAAAAATACGGTAGATTTTCCAAAATTATGTTGTAATTTATATTTGAAATACGGTAGAATTACCTTGCCCATTTAGTAGCAAGTTTATGATTAGAATTGAAATAAAACTCATATTTTTATTTAGAATCAGATAGTATGATTGTTTCAATATTTTTATACATATCGATATTATGTTTCTCAATCATATCTTTAGTGGGATTAAAATCAATACAATTTTTCGGAGAGATCACACCACAATCCGTATTTCGGATCACCACAACACAATAAACTATAACGTAATAAGACGCGTGCGCTTTATGAATGATGTATTGTCAGTTAAAACAATTTCAATTCAAATACAGTGTAACCTCTTTATAACGAATCTCAAGGGACCGAGCATTTTTTTTCGTTATAAAGAGTTTTCGTTATATGGAGGGAAGAAAGAAAAATAACCAAATTTCACCTAATTAATTTATTCCTTGTAGTCTGTTAACTTTGCTTGGCGTTTTTGCTATGCCAATATTTGTTTTGTATTTTATTAAGTATTATGCATGTCTTGACTCTTGGGATGTGGTGGAATCACCTTCAATAAACAATAGGAATGTTTCGATAAGTTTAGCGGCTTCAAGTGCTTGTTGAATAGTTGATGATGGTTAAAAATCATCCTCTTTATCATCTTCTTCATCTTCATTTTGTTGTATAAAAACAATTACATTGTTAAATACGCCTAAATATGAACATATTTCATCGTAATAGAGAATGGTTGTTACGCTATAAAGAGGGTATTAAAGTATGGGTTTTAAGGTAAACCAACCAAACTGTAAAATTTTCTACGTTATAGGGAGTTTTTCGTTATAACGAAGGACGTTCTAAAGAGGTTACACTGTACTAATAAACTAGGTAAATTAAAAAGGTCTAAGTTCAAATACAGAGCAATGCAATCATACGGTATACCTACCATTACCATATTCGTGTGAATTAATACGTATCACGCTATTGGGGGAATTCCCGAACATAGTAAAAGTGTGCGCGAAGCGTAAACAGTGTTGCCGTTAAATAAATTGCAAAATAACCGAAACCGATAAAGAAAATAACAATTCAATCTCTGAAAATCAAAATTATCTACTATATTTAAAAAATAAGATTAATTCAAATCTTTCAATGGGTATTACGGTGTTTTTTGCTACCGTAATTAGTTTGCTACTGTAGGTGGTAGATCGAGGCTGATTACGGTGTTTTTACCGTAATTACTGTGCAGTTGGCAACACTGGTTCGTGCTAAAATAAAGATGGACCGGCATAACCCTCAGCATTATACATGATTTTGTGTACACGCGTGTGTGTTGTGTCAGTGTTCTTTTCTTCCTATAGTGGATCAGCGGTAGGTATGTCTGGAGCACCTGGCGTTCAGTTTGGCGTTCCCTCACGTCTTTCAGTGAAGTACTTTCAACAGCTGAAGGCTTCCACTGCCTACATAATAAAAGCCGTACTTCGATATTATATACCTACTGCGAGACGAGTGTTTGCAGCAAGGCAATAGAAAAGACTCGTCGATATATAGAATGTTAGAAAATTAAGTCAGCAAACTTTATCCAGTGACTCCCTGGAGAGAGAGAGAGAGAGAGAGAGAAACACGCTTTCGCACAACATGAGACATTGACATTGTTGGAGCCCTTGGCTATATAAGCGGAAAAAAAACAATTTTAAAGACATTTTGTAAAATACACCGTTTGAGAGTTACAAAAAAATTAAAAGTTGATTTTTAATGGTTATACGGATTTGACAACAAACAAGCTGATAGAGATGCCATAGTTTCTGCATTATGGCTCACCTATTATAAGCTCCTAGAGCTCAACGGTTCTTAATTTGACAACTGGTGTCAATTTAACATTGAAAACTGTTAAATTTATTCTGACTCTTTGGTACACTTTTTTACTCCCAACCCGCAAAAAAGGTTCGATTGTCCGGAAAGGCAGAACTTAGAAATGCGCATAATTTATTTTTAAGCTATTGCATAGCTTCTATCGCGGGCTTTGAGTGCGGCGACCGAATCAAGAAATTCCGTAACTAAAAAAACCTAACACCCATTCCGCAACGAAAAAAACCTAACACCCCCCACTCCGACCGGCACAGCGGTGCGGCGTTGACAGCCGTACATCGTCTAACGTCGTTTCAGTTCGGCAGACTTCGGCACGGTGTTTGTGTGCTCATAACTGCATAACTGCTCATAACTGATTCTATCTTTATTTGTGTATAAATGAATTTATATATAATACTGCTATAAAAATAACCTAAATTATTTAGGTTATGTGCAGAGAAAGTATATATGATATTATATCTATATAAATGTACATCGCGCGAAATTCTATGATCGAACTCTTAATATCGTTCTTTTTGTTCAAACTTTTTGAATGAATAATTGTTTTGGTGTGTAATTACACTATTTATACCGTATTATTTATACCTAGCTATTTTCGTTTTATAGAGAAGAAAACCTAAAAAGAATATGCAATAGCTTTACCGCGGCAGTCCCCGAGTGCCACACGTATTTTTTTTTTTTTTTACAAAATCCGTTAGATTTAGGGCTTCACACGAGACGAGAGTAGACGAGACTATCAAAAATCTCGTCTCGGTCTCGTCAATCCCTAGAAAATTCAGTCTCGTTCAAGTCTCGGTCTCGTCTCGTTACCAGATGTCTCGTCTCGTCTCGCTTAATTTTAAATAATGATAATATATATTATATAAACTAAATAATAAATATTAATAAGTAGTTTTTTAAAGCTATATTTATTACGTTATTATATAGAAATATTTGAACATATACATAATTTTTTTTATTTTACACACTCTTAATTTTATTATCACAGATGGTCACCAGATTTTATATTTTGTAAAATATATTGTTTTTTATTTCGACCTTTTCTAATTTTTCCAATAAAAACTTTATAAAAAAAAAATTTAACGAGACCATAAACGAGACTCTCGGGTTGCACTGTATGTGGTCTCGGTATCGTCCAAAATATTTACCAAAACGTATCGTCTCGTCTCGTCTCGCTTTTCCGAGACGAGAACGAGACGAGACGAGAAAAATCTCGCTCTCGTGTGAAGCCCTAGTTAGATTCTGTGTTAATAATAATAATTAGTGTAGCTGATCAATTTTGGCAAAATAAGTGTGTAGACTTTCACGGTCGGCGTTGATCCAAATTTTATTTCTTGGTTTCCGAGCTTGTAGCGCGTGGTTCATTGATATTTCTACCGGAAGTTTCGTCTACAACTGCGGTAGACATTATCAAAGACGATTTGGCAGCGGTAGACGAAACGTCAGGCAGAAAATAGATATGCCAACGGACCACGGCTCACAAGTCCGGAAACCAAGAAGTTTAATTTTAGAGCACACTGTATAAGAAAGACACCAGACAGCCCATCAAGTTAAGAGAGCAATCTTTAAAACAGATATACGAAAACACAATGAAACGCTTTCATTTAGTATCGTTGCAGTAACTTTTCGAGCTTTGCTACTTTTTTGAAAAGTATTTTATTCAATACGCAAAAAATAATAACAAAATGGCACTGACATAAAATTCAAATCTTTGATTAACGTCTGAATAGAACTCTTCAAATAAATACAATTGTCGAGCAATTTTTCTCAGACCAATATATTGACAAAAAATATTTTTTGTCAATATATTGGTCTGAGAAAAATTGGCCCACAATTTTATTTATTTGAAAATGGCACTGAGTCAAGAATCGTCTGTTTCTTTGGCGCATTCTGTATAACAAAAAATATTACAAATACTTAACACTGGCAATTTTATCTGTTATCGATTGATATAATAATCAATTCATTGTTATTTTTCATTTGCTAGAAGTGACGCGTTTGGTGTATTAACACGTATTTTTAACGGTGTATATAAAACTATTTAATCGCCGGGTTTTTTTTTCAATTATTGTTTATTTCAACTGGATTAAAAATAGCTCACACGTGGGGCCAAAATGCATAAATTAGGCCATTAAATGGCTGTTTATTATTTTTGATGGTTGATGTAAAAAAAAAAAATAGTAAGTCTGGCAACGCTCTTTCGTCTATTATATACCAAATTTCCGAAAACTTTACAAGAAAATGAAATCAGAAAAAAGAAGCCTCGTTGGCAGTAACTGTTTGTTGATATCAATATAATATTCGAAACGACGATAAAATTAAATCGATATCGATAAAATTATATTTTCAATATCATAAGAAACGTAAAGTTTATTATTTGCAAAACAATATCGAAACTTAAGATTTGTTTAATTTGCCATTCTATATAAATTTGTCTCACAATCAGTAAAAGACAAATCAAATATCTAATATATAAGAAACACCCAAACACAAAAGCTGTATACAATATACGATTAACAACTTTCTCATTAAATTCCTTTTCAAATTAATTATTCACTCTCGTTATAATAATAACACAATTAGAAGAAAAATCTAGTTTCATTCGGACTTTAATTTGACTCCGTCATCTGAGCTGTATTTAATTATAAAAAAAGCTCGCGGAAACAACAGACTGTATTGCGAATCCTTTTGTAAGTCTTCACAGGATATTAAAGCTTCCTTATATACCTAAAATAAACAAACTTCATACAAGAATAATTAAAATTTGTTTTTAAAACTAATTACGCTCATTGTTATAAAAACTTTGCCGCTTTGACTGTTTTTTTAAGCATGAATTTTCAGTCTTTCAAGTGCCGCGGTGTTCGAAATGTCTATAGTTCATTTCAGATGAATTTCAGGCTGTCCTATAAGTTGATACGTTGCTTGCACGCCGAGAATCACAGAGAATGGAAAACGCATTTCTAGAATTTTTGTCGACCCGATCGTGTGATATTTAATTATTAATTTATTATTGGGATTTGACATAAAACGATACAGCATCTGATGACATTCTAATCATAAACACGTTACAGTTTACATATTGTTAATATTAACATATGAAAAATGGCGGATTCGACAGTACGTTAATAGTATATTGTGCGACTAGTGAGAGAAGGAGCGTGAAATTTGCCGCACGAGTGTAGCGAGTGCGGTAACACACGAGTGGAATATTCTCCTTCGATCAATGGTCGCACATAATACTTTATTCAACTAGCACGAGTAATATGTAATCGGGGTCCTGATTAAAGAGGGAAAAATATTAAATCATTTCATGATTGACGTACCCACCGCCCTCGATGCACACAAGATGGCCCTGACTTTCGCTGAATTACGATGCTGTTTTCATATATATAAAAATCGCTACCGCGTTCCTATTGGTCCACAAACTATGCAGTAATAATTCATTACTGTACAGTTTCGGCTCGCTACCGCGTTCCTTTTGATTCAGAAACTATGCAGTAACACATTATCGTACAGTTTCGGCTCATTATTAGCACTCTACGCGTCAACATGAAGTAATTTATTATTTCTCCCGAATTTAGCAGGGCCCCGAAATTACATATTACTCACGGGTGTTGAATAAATATAATTAATATTAATAATAGTATAATTAACGACATTTACCACAATTAGTCTTCCGCGACGTTACGGGAAATCCCGACGCGCCATTTTTTTATGGCACGCTTAACGTTCTTTACAACACGATGCAACTTAAAAAAATATTATGAAAAATAATTTTGTTTAAAGTTGTTTCTGTGGAGAGAAAAATAAATTTCCTTACACACTTCAAGCTATAAAATAATAAACCGCGATATTATTAAAATAATATTTTTAATAAGTATAGGCATGCTTACATTCAATTTTCGCACCTATTAAAATCTCGAAAATAAATTGCAAAATAATTAAACGAAATTGTTTACGACGATGTTTTCAAATAAATGCAACATGCTTCTTTTTTTCCTATAATAGCCGAGTTCGCGGGGACGCTGTTGTTCATACTTATTATGGAAGTTTGAGATCAGGTGACTGTATTATATAAGGCATACAATAATTGAATTGCACATACCGCTAAACTAGCGGTATGTGCTTTATTATCGCTTTGTGCGTCAGAGCTGACTTTCGTTCATATAAGAAGTTATATCTAAGTTAATTTCACACGAAATCCATTCAAATTGAAGCTTTTTGAAAAGAGGAGATTCTAATCTATTAAACAGAACCATTTTTAAATCAATTCGAGTTCATAAATACTATTAAAATTGTAATTGAAAATCACAAACAGCAGTTGTCGGTTGGTCTGTACGTATGTACGTACGTACGTACGTATGTACGTACGTATGTACGTACGTACGTCGCGACTCTACAGATCGCAATTTTGGTCGGATTGCCTTGGGTTATATTTTATTCACTTTGTTTACTATCAGACCAGAACCCTATTTAAATTCACTAAAATGTGTTCAGTAGTTTAATTTTTATAAACAGTTTTATTTTATTATTTTTGACAGCTAATAGTTTAAAAAAACAATATAATAATTGCTGTGTAAATATAGTGTAATCCATAAAACAAGTGCTACACTTCTATACCGTGATAACACCACTACACGTAGTAGGGCGCCGTAGCGTAATTGTTATGCCGTTGGATCCCCAAGGGCAAGGTCCTGGGTTCGATTCCTTCGAAATCATTGATTTTTTCTTTTTTTTTCTTTTTATTTTGTTTTATTTTATTCCACTTGATATTAATTAGATATTATATTATGTATAGTTCTTAATTTTTTTTATTTTTGCAAACTTAAAAAAAATATTTTTTCAATTTTTAATTATTTATTTCTTTAAATTTTTAAATATTTTTAAATTTATTAAAAATATTTTTTAATAGTTATTTTTTTATCATACAGTGGAAAACTTGCGGGATGTGCACTTTTGGTTTTGCCAACTATTTTCAATTTGAATCAATAAAATAATAAATCGAAATTTTAAAAATATTTCAAGTTCGAATTTCCAAATCATTTTCTAACGCGGAGTTAATTTATTTTCGTTTTCAGGAATTGTCAACCGGGGCGACTCGTTCAGAAGACGGCGGTCGCGCAGCGGCAGTTTAGTGCCGGGGGCAGTGCTTCTAGGAAACCAAACAGAACACGGCGACACCCCTCCTAGATGGCAAACCGGGACCATCGAGCCTGCACTCGAGACCAAAACTTACAAAGTGGCTTTAATGGGAGCGCCCGGAGTGGGCAAGACCGCGCTGATCAGCCAGTTTATGACGAGCGAATGCATCAACGCGTACGACAGACAAAAAGGTTAATGAATTTGGAATTTATCATTATTTATTTTTTAAGTGGGTTGACTTTTGCAACAGCCCGTTTCCAGAACTGTATACGAAAAACAGACCAGTTTGATGAAAATCTAGCGGACAAAATAAATTATAAGAACACATGTTGCGAACACGTTCGCCGTCTGCCGGCCTTGAGATGAGTGAAAATTAGCAAAAACAAATCACGTTCTTAGCAATGACGGTTTTATGGAATCTATTTAAGCAAATAAATAATCAAAAATCAATTTAATGCGCGTACTTATGTCAAAAATCATTTGAGCTAAAATCATAACAAAAATTTCAAGGTCCAACAATTAATTTATAGTTTTACGGGAACAACAGATCGGTGTACGACATGGCGTCAACGCGATTACAAAAAGGTCGTAGCCCGTCGTTAAGGCTTAATGGTCTAGCTCAGGGGTGCCCAACCAATCGATCGCGATCTACCGGTCGATCGCGGCGTAATTTTAAGCAGATCTTTAAATCTGGACAGTGTCAGCGATCTCATTAAAATTACTTCACTATATTCCTAATTTTGTTTCTTTATTTTTTTATATAACTATATAATAATAATAATAATAATAATAATAATAATAATAATAATAATAATAATAATAATAATAATAATAATAATAATAATAATAATAATAATAATAATAATAATAATAATAATAATAATAATAATAATAATAATAAATGTTTATTTGTTGCGCCATTAAAAAATGGATACAAAACGTCAGTAGGTACACAGTTAAAACATATTAAAATAATTAATCCGATAACAAATAGTTAAAAATAGAATAGAATATAAATACTTAAATACTATTCTCAATCACTGATAAAAATCCTCAACTGAATAGCAACACTTGTCAATAAGAATTTTTTTACATTCAATCTTGAAACGTTTGACACCAGAAATGTTTTTTATATACTCGATATTGTATAATTTTTGTTTGCACTTAAATGTTTAATAAAATTTCTATATTTGAACCGTTTTAAAAGCGATTTCTATTTTTTTCCCGCATATTGGTAGATCGCGATGACACTATTTAAAAAAAAGTAGATCGCACTTACTAATAGATTGGGCAGCCCTGGTCTAGCTCCATAGTTTTTCATACTGAGATGACAACAATGTATTCGATATTTTGATTTCAATGCGCAGCCAACTTTATATCCAAGACAATTCTTTCCATTTATTCCAATATTGGCTACACAGTTTGATTGCATTATAAATTATTCCCCCTAGGGACTAAATATTCTAGAAGACGGAACATTCAACATTTACATTCTGTATATAAAAGAGCTTAATGTTTTTCTCATTCATTGCCAATAATCTGGCATCAAACTTTATGACATTGTGGTGCAATTTCATAAATCAAATAGATCACAGTAAATAAAATTTTATATTGTCTTTCCGGGTTGTCAATTATTACTACATTTAATAGAGTTCAAAAACAATACGGAAACACATTTTTTTTGTAGACAGAAGATATTTTTCTGTGCCTAGTTCCTTGAAAAAAAAAATAATATCGAACACAAAGAACACCTTCTGTTTGTTTTTGTGAAATACGTACAGATTTCATAAAAACGTTAGAGTTATGTAGTTTTGAAAATATTTATGCGTCTGTGACCTACAGAAAAAACCAATTGTCTACCGTATCTCGTAAATTTCAATGTAAATTAAAAGTCAATTATCGTTTCAATTTTTTATTGGATTCCGACTCACGCTTTAAAAGAATTTAATTGATTTCCTCTCAGCTAGTTCCGGCTACCCTCAGATAACGAAAATATCCTGTATTATTTATAAAAGTTAATTGAATTATGTAATAGAAGGGCGGCGATTTAAACATTTTTATTTAATCAAAAACCGTACGCGACGCGACCGACGGTTATAGGCCCCACTCACGATCAAACTTTATGCCACAGTTCAGTGTTCAAACTTATATAGTTCAGTGAAGCATGATAATGTATGGAACAAATAAACACTGAAACCAACAGGCATGAACTCATCAAATTCATCTTGATTTTTGAACGACTTTTAGTTCAGTGTTCAAGTAAACTGCTGTGTGTGTGGGTTTTTTTTCAGTTCAGTTTTTGGAGTTCTGTGTTTTGTACAACCAGAAGCCAAAAATGTTGCTGCAAGTCTTTCTTGTGCAGAAATAGATTTTCGCATATTTGAGTCCTGGTTCTTAATAAATAGGGTAACTAATTCCAGTAAATAATTGTAAGTTAATACATCCATTCGTAAATAATTATTCCAATCAAGCGGTTCAAGATGTATTCATTAATCAAATAAACATGACTTCTTGAATAACGCATTTCTAACAAATTTTTCACCCATATTCTTCTTTTTTTTCTTATTTCCCTGTTTTAAATACAATCCCATAGCTATGAACAGCCAATCCTCACCATTTAAATAGCTCATTTAGTTCTTATTAATTATCTATACTCTATAGTATAATATTATAGTATATACTCGACGAGTGTATGCCAACAACTGAACCAAACTTAACACAAAAAATTTTAAAAAATGAGCAGTTTGCATGAACTGTGTGTGGTACCAGTCAGTCTTTCGATTAATTGGTCCAACTTCACTGAACACTGAACTGTGGCATAAAGTTTGATCGTGAGTGGGGCCTATTAAACAGGAAAAGTTCACCGAAACAATATCCGAATCGACACAGGAAATAAAATACGCATTTCCATTCGAAAAGTGTTTGCAAATTAAATACTGCAGACGACAATTGAATAACGAATTAAACAAATGTATTCTCCACATGTGTGTAAGGGCAGGTTTGGCTCAAGGAAATTTAGATTTGTGTACAAGAGAAAGTTACAGCGGCTCCAAAAGTCCAGTGGCAATGAACATAAGCGATGTTTAATAAAAATTTACTCTGCAAACAGTATCTCCCCGATCTAAATTTCTCTGTTTATAATTAGACAACGTTTTGACACAATTATATGACTTCGTCAAAACATACGAAACAATCATATTATAACAAATATGAATTATTAACCGATCTTCAAGTAATTATATTTGTTCGAAATAACTAGTGATGTGCCGGATCGTTAAAAATGTATATCCGCGGATACGGAACTGAATACGGATATTTGGTTTCAAGATCCGCGGATACGGATACGGATCTTAACTTTCTTAGAGTACGCGGCGGTAAATATTGCACATCGACCTTTGGAAAGAGACTATCTTTTATGGGAAAAAGTTATTGACCTCTTTAAGAGTTAACTCTCATAACAGATTGTCTCTTTCCAAAGATCGATGAGCAATATCTCATTAAAAAGATAGTTTTTTGCAATATAAAGGTACCAAATAGGATTTTAAGAAATAAAAAATAATCTGAATGGAATTTAACAGTTTTTCATTATTACCTAATCACCTATATATATAAAATTTCATGTATGAATTGAAAATTAATAAGGTAAAAGATCCGCCATAAAACTAACGGATACGGATACGGATATTTCTTCTCCCTCGAATATCCGCGGATACGGATACGGATATCCGGCACATCCCTAGAAATAACCTGCCATCTGGCTAGATCGGACTTTGAGCCAGACCTGTGCTTCGAGCATAAATTTCCATTTATCGCATCTCTTTGTCTACCGTAATTCCTATTAGTTCTAACAAAATGGTAATTGTTTTTCCTGTTTGTTCACAGATGTACCTGGGGAACAACGCGTGTCAATTATGCTGAACGGAGAAGAATCTGAATTAGTGTTTTCAATTATAAAAAATTCCAAGGTACGCTGTTGTTTAAACCGAGATTTCCAGGATATTTTACAAAAAAAAGAGCACTATAGGAGAATTTATTGTCTGATAATCATAAAATTGTGACAAAATATCTCGGCTCCTTTTTGCATGTATACTTATAGCGTAATAGTTTGAATAATTCGAATAGAAATATCTTTAGATTGCTTTCTTGAAGCTGTCAGAGCGTGTAACAGTTGCACAAGGCGCGGGCGTCGTGTTGTCGCTCAATTTACATTATATTACAAAGTACAATCATCGGACCTTCTCGGTGGCCACCCACCAACCGACCGAATCAAAGCTTCCCAGAGTTTAAACCACAACGTGTTATGCAAAACACACCGCTGCAAGCCTGCAACACAACGTACCTACTTTCGAGACTATTATTATAGAGTAGGGACACTTTATAGGTATGACAATGATAATAATTAATTTACAGTTGACCTGCATAAAAATGGTACCAAAAATGTTAATAAAATATTATTATACTAGCGGTCCCGTCCGGTTTCACCCGGGTGTAAAAGAACGAATGGGGAAGGGAGGAACATGAGTAGGTAGGTACGCACATTCATCTTAGTTTACCGAGATGAATGTTGTGTCCAAATTTCATGATGATCGTAGTTACCGTTCAAAATTTTTTGTCGATAAAAAGCAGTAGGTATTTATACTTTTTTTAATTAATATTTTTTTTTAAATTAATTAAATAAAATTAAAATAAATTTAAATGTAAGCCTTAGAAGAAAGCAATGTAGAAAATAAAAAAATAAATAAAAATATATTCGCCCAACGTAGGGCTCAAACCCACGACGACCCTGGTATTGACAGTCGTGTGCTCTACCGATTGAGCTAGCCGGCGTTGTATTCTTACATCGCTAATATGAGTATATTTAGTTAGTGCATTTCACCTGAATAGAAGCTTATTTTTGAGATACATTTTGCAACATTTTTCATTAATGCTCCGCTCCTAATGCTCGTAGCCTGATTTTATATAGCCTATAGCCTTCCTCGATAAATGGGCTATCCAACAAAAAATTTTTTTTTCAATTTGAATCAGTAGTTTCTGAGATTAGCGCGTTCAAACAAACAAACTCTTCAGCTTTATATATTAGTATTATAGATAGATATATTAAAATATATTATAATCGAGACGACCATTGACGCAGCCCATAAGCGTGTCTGAAATTGAACTCTGACATTTTTAACACCCCTGCGCACATAATTAAACGAAAACAAGAGTGCTTTAAGTAGTTGAAATTTACGCAATTATTATAAATAGTTCATTTGATGTTCTGCCACTTTGCGTTTATCTTTGCTGCTAGACATAGAACAGCCGATCTCGCCTTTAAATAAACATTGTAGGCAGACCTCTCCTTCGCAGAGATGTTTGAAACGTTTGCATTTCAAAATGATTTGTTTTTTATTTCTATTTTTTGACGTGATAACGTCTTATAAATTGATGAAACACCAGCTGCACGCACGAAAAAGTATAACGTTCCGCCTGACCCTGTGCGTGCAAGCGAGAGCGCAGTATGCTTCGGCCCAAGTTTGACAGCTACTAAAATTTAGGTTATGTATTACGGAATACGTTATCACGTAAAACTATCGTCCGTAAACCGACTTTACAGACAACCAATTTTTGACGTGATAACGTCATATAAATTGATGAAACACCAGCTGCACGCACGAAAAAGTGTAACGTTCCGCCTGACCCTGTGCGTGCAAGCGAGAGCGCATTATGCTTCGGCCCAAGTTTGACAGCTACTAAAATTTAGGTTATGCATTACGGAATACGTTATCACGTAAAACTATCGTCCGTAAACCGACTTTAACAGACAACCAATTCTTTTTTTTTGCAAATTAAACAATCAAAAATATAACTGATGGCCAAAGGTTTGCAGGAGAACTGGCATGATTAAAAATATGTTTAAAAAAAATTATATATTTAATTTTTCTCCCTGCATTGCACGACATTTTCCTGCAGCTACGTACAACACTAATTCCAGTCGAAATAGCGGCAATAGTTAATTTATTTATAATACCATGATACGAGTGAGATTGGTAGGCCTGCCGCGGTCGTATTATATATAGAGCCGACTATACAATAGAACTAGCGCACGTATCGCCGGCGTAATAACGGCGAGCAAATTGCTAATTCTCCTTGTTTTGTGGTTGCATTTTGCAGGACGTGGACAAATCCGACCCTCCGGACGCTTTTCTAGTTCTGTATTCGGTTGTTGACCGGGCGTCGGTCACCAGAGCCGAAGCAGAAATAAGGATTTTACACGAGTCGGGATTATTGAGGGGAAGACCCGTTTTACTTGCCGCAAATAAAATAGATCTTGCGCGCAGCAGAGCCGTCACAGCTCAAGGTATGTAAATTGTGCGTTTTTTTCCGTTTGTCTTTTCGTTTCATTTGTTCGTTCTATAACTTCTATTGTTGAAACACCTTTTACGACGTCACGTTCTGCGAAAGTGACGCAATTAACACTTTGACGGACAAACCAGCTTAGACCGTCATAAACAAAACTTCAAAAGTTTGACACGACGGCTGAAGCCGTCGTATACTACGGAACGTTTTATAGCCAGACGGGTGTAGCAGTCTATTTTCTAGTGTAGAATATACAGGCTGCGGCAAAAGTTTGGAAACGGTCCGATATTTCCGGAGGGCTAGGTTTGTGAAAAAAAAGTTTGGTACAAAAGTTGATTGGTTTTCAGTTTGCAATCGTTTAGTCACTGAATCATCCCCCAACCCCTCACCCCCACCTGGGGGTGAGAGTGACTTTGAAATTTCAAATCGCGACCCCAATTTTCTTTCGCGGATTCGGGTTCAGAGAGCAAAATTAGGCAACTTTTGTTCGAAAAATTTTTTGAACCGGATCATCCCCCACCCTCCAGACTCACAATTCGCTTTTATTCGCAATTTCATGCATTTTTCCCTCAAGAACGGTCTTGAACGAATTTCAAAAAAAAAATTTCGAACAAAAGTTGCCTAATTTTGCTCTCTGAACCCGAATCCGCGAAAGAAAATTGGGGTCGCGGTTTGAAATTTCAAAGTCACCCCCACGTGGGGGGGTGAGGGGTTGAAGGATGGATTCAGTGGCCAGACGATTGCAAACTGAAAACCAATCAACTTTTGTACAAAACTTTTTTTTGAAATTCGTTCAAGACCGTTCTTGAGGGAAAAATGCATGAAATTGCGAATAAAAGCGAATTGTGAGTCTGGAGGGTGGGGGATAATCCGGTTCAAAAAAATTTTCGAACAAAAGTTACCTAATTCTGCTCTCTGAACCCGAACCCGCGAAAGAAAATTGGGGTCGCGATTTGAAATTTCAAAGTCACCCTCACCCCCACGTGGGGGGGTGAGGGGTTGGGGGATGATTCAGTGACCAAACGATTGCAAACTGAAAACCAATCAACTTTTGTACCAAACTTTTTTTTCGCAAACCTAACCCTCCGGAAATATCGGACCGTTTCCAAACTTTTGCCGCACCCTGTATACCCTGTGTGCTTTGTGTCTTCGTACAAATATCTACTAAGGCAATATTGTCACAACATAACAACTTATAAAAGTAATTCAATTTCAAACATATAAAAAAAAAACTAGTGTCAAAATTGGAACAAAAATGAATTTTTAAGTGTCCGTCAAAGTGTTCAAAGATATTTTAAAGCCGCGGGTACACATTAATTCTTGTGAAATGTCTTTTTTTCAGACGGCAAGTGCCTGGCCTGCACCTACCGAGCCAAATTCGTAGAAATATCCGTCGGAATCAATCACAATTGCGACGAACTGCTGGTCGGCATTTTAAATCAAATCCGACTGAAGCAGAGGCACCTCGAGGAACACGGCGGCGGCGAAGACGACAACAGAACGGCGCACTGGTACAAGAGTCGGGGCGTGGTGCGAGCCAGCATGAAAGCCAGACAAATGATCACGTGGATATTCGGAAAGGAAGATTCCAAATTCAAGAATTGTGAAAATCTCAATATTTTGTAAATTATCATATTAGTATATAGGTACACCGCATCCGCTATTACCTACTTATATATAGGCTCGTACGAAATTCAAATGTCTATCTTATTATCTGACTGTATACAGGGTGTCCCATTAAGAATGGGACATAGAACAACCGCAGATTCTCCAATTCAAAATAAAACGATTAAGCGAAATATGCTTAGATAAAATGTTACTCGTTTCCGAAATACGGGGTGTTGAAGTTGAAAACTGAAAAATTATTAATGTCCATAATTTTTTTAATACACCGTATAATTTTACTCAAATCGGCACACTTGTTAAATATCATAAAATGCACCTAACAATAAAAAAATTAGTTCAGTACGCTCTACCAGTGGCGTACGGCAGGAGTAAGTAATGCTTGTACCCCTTCTAAATGTTACGCCGCTGTCTAAATTTTAATTTTGACTATAATTTTAATTTTTTTGATATTTTCTAAGTCAATAATGTACACTTGTTAGTTTGTTGTAAAAACATTGGTTTTCGAGATATTCGCAGTTTTTTAAGACAAAATTGTAAAAATGAATATTATTAATAATAATACAAATAAAAAGTACATGTCTATCTATATTTAACTGCGAATATCTCGAAAACCAATGACTTTACAACAAACTAACAAGTGTACATTATTGACTTAGAAAATATCAAAAAAATTAAAATTATAGTCAAAATTAAAATTTAGACAGCGGCGTAACATTTAGAAGGGGTACAAGCATTACTTACTCCTGCCGTACGCCACTGGTAGAGCGAGTAATATTTTATCTAAGCATATTTCGCTTAATCGTTTTATTTTGAATTGGAGAATCTGCGGTTGTTCTATGTCCCATTCTTAATAGGACACCCTGTATAGGTATATACAGCCCCGAATATAAAATATTTATTCAATATCTAAATACGAGATCCACGTCGAGTACGACACTGACGTTGTCAAAGAAATTTCAACGAGATTTTCTTTTATAATATTGTCGATCCGATGAGATAAATATAAACTAAATACTGAATGAAATTTTAAAGCTACTCAACTATTATTGTGTACCTACTCTTAGTAGATATTATTTCATCTGAGAATGGATATCTTGGACTTAAGAATATATTTTCAACATGAAAACTTTATATATAGGTACTGTTTTTAATTTTAATTAGTTGAGATCGATATAGCCCCTTTGGTAATAATCTTAACGATTGAATTCAACAGCCCGCATTCCTCTTATTCTTGTATTTTTCCCTGTCTACAGCAGAAAAAATATTCAGAATAACGCGGACGCGTGTTTTTTATAGTTTTATCGGTTAGAAAAATATATAAAAGGGTCCATTGTCAACCGAAATTTTCCGAGAATCCGTTGCGCGACCAAAGCCAAAAAGAAAAAATCGCGTCAAGAACTCGAATTTGATTAAATTTTGTCGTAATTAAAGAGCTAAGTAAACCCGTCTTCTGTTATAAAAATATAATAATAATTCTTCCATAACAAATAATTGTTAAATGACGGAACTCTATATTAATAATTAATTATCATCAGAGCTTAATATTTATATTAGCATAGTACAGGCGTTCCAAAAGTTTCTGAGCAACGTAACAAAATGTTCTCAAAAACTTTTAGACCAATTGATTTTGATTCAGCTAAATTTTGTATCCTTACTATATAATAAACCTAATTAAAATACTGATATTAAGGTATCAGCTTATATTTTTATAAAAATGAAAATATTTATATAATTTTAAAGTACATTATTTTTTAACACACTGCACAAGAATTCTTCATTTTATTTTCAATCGGCGCACAAAATGTAAACAAGTCATGCATTCAATAAAAATTTAGGATTAAACATTACTAGGTGCATTAAAAAATTTCTCCGTTTGACATTTCTATTCTAACGGCCATATTATTTTTAACACGTACCCATAATAATATTTCTTCATCATAATCATTTATAATCCTTAGAAAATAATATCGTAAGCAGGATGCTACGAAGGAACTACTTTAGAGTTTAAACTCTTCTTTACAATGTGACAATAATACCTATACTTAATAAATAACTATACGATATTATATTAATAAATATAATTATATATTATCACTGTACTTAAGAAACACAATTATAATTAAAAAAAAAAAACTTCAATACTTATTTTTGTATTCAATTCTTTATCTTACCGCCAATATCATTCTATACTGTTGTTTACCAACAGTGAGTTGAAGGTCGATGAGCCCTATGTTGCACGTGTACCAAATTTCATTATACTCGGAAGTTTGCAGTAGCTCTCGTATTTTAAGATAATTTTTATTTGCAAATTATTATCCAAGGAATCAGAAAAACAAGTAGGTACTTATAGCCATAAAATGTGCAACGATAATTTGGTCAGTTATGTGCAGAGTTCAACGGTCTGACGTCATCTGCATCTGTGTACGCACTGGCACCATTTTTATCTCATATCTGTAATGTTTTCGCTATGATAAAATAGATGGTGAAGTTCGTTTTGAACGCATTAAAAAGGTACACTGTACGACCGTAGAATTACAACACAACACCAAACATCAAGAATAAAAACCAAAAGGTAAAGAATTTTTCAATATTATAAATTGTGTATTCCTGTAGATACAGAGCGAATTTTCGTATTTTTCCTACATAGGCCGTTTGTCCACCGCCGCCGTCACCGGGACGTCACCGAGAACGAGATTACTTCGGGCCGAGAGTTTAGATGACGTGACGGCGATCGTGTGTCCACCGCGAGCTCAGTTTTAGAGCTTTATCGTGCGTGGTAGTCGCGTTTTCCTTTTTAGTAGAAAGAAAACAAACTAGGAGGATGGCTAGTTTCAACTGGCGACAATTGCTTCTTCTGCTTTTGTACGTTCGAAGGCGTAGGCGATGCAAAGAATTTTGGATTCATCCGCTAATACGTGAACGATACACCACAAATCTTGTCTTTGCTTTCCTGCTCCATATTTTCAAAGTTGGGCTCCAAAAAGACGCAAACTTCGCGCCACGCATTTTTACTCAAAATTTTATTTTTGGACACATCCTTTGTTTTATCCCACAAACAGTTCAATTAATGTATAAATATCGTATTTGAATTTGTCAGCCATTTTTTTACAAATTTTATGATAGGCAAAACAAAAACCGGGCGAACGGCGCGGTGCGACGGTAGTGTGTGGACAAGAACAAACGTGTTTTGTATTGCCGGCACATCGGCCCGTCATAAAACCGTGCCGAGTTCTAGCGGTCACGCCGAACTACTTGAATCATCGGCGGCCGGGATGACGGCGCTCGGTGGACACATGACCATAGTAAATGTATGTATCGCTAAATCGGCGCCGTCATCTCGTTCTCGGTGACGGCGGCGGTGGACAAACGGCCATAGGGGATAAGACTTTTTTTATGTACGAGAATTCTGTAGCATTCCTTCGAAAAGGTTTTAAGCTAGGTTTGAGAACGGGACATCGTCGGAGTTGGTGGGAAAAACATTTTGAGATCGTTATAGGTACGCGATTAGAAATAAAACAAAGGCAGCCGGTAGTAATACTGAAAAAAAAACTTTATTTCTAATTTAATCTTTTGTATGTTTAAATTTATTGCCTCTGGAAGCATTTTTATTTCGCTTCTCCGTACTGTGTTTTTTGTTTTCCTGAACGACTAGCATGTTCTTTTCGACATTACTTTGTTCGAATTCATTCCACAGTCGATCGAACTCTTTTCGATAGCTTTTCAGAAACACCGAATTCGACGATATTATAACATTTTCCCAATTTCCAGTAACACTTGAAAAAGTCCAGTTCAATGAGCCGTTGATGAACAGACCTGTCGCAATGTCGTCTTTCGGCTCTTCTTTGTAATCGACAATACAAAATTTATGGTGCATCATATTTTCTGACGGGTGAGATCTCAACTCCACACCTGAAAACACAAAACAAACTCGATATCACTGTCCGAAACGGTGCAATCAATTGACCAACGAACATTTCGAAATAATACCGACAAGCTACGTAAACGAAACACTTTTTAAAAATAGAAAAAAGAAACCGCTTTAAGCATCGGTTTAAGTAGCAATCATGCCTACGTTTGGTTTCTAAATTTTGACATGATAACGTCTTATAAATTGATGAAACACCAGCTGCACGCACAAAAAAGTGTAACGTTCCGTTCCGCCTGACCCTGTGCGTGCAAGCGAGAGCGCAGTAATGTATTATTAAATATGATATTCGAGCGGAATACGTTATCACGTAAAACTATCGTCCGTAAACCAACTTTACAGACAACCAATTTTTTTAAACGAGCTTCAGAATCTTAAATACAATTAAAAAACAAAAAAAAATACATTGTCATAACCTTGCTTGCGCAGATCTGCAAACTTCGATCCTCCGGTGTACATGGACATG
The DNA here is from genome assembly GCA_963575645.1 of Xanthostigma xanthostigma. Classification (NCBI taxonomy): domain Eukaryota; kingdom Metazoa; phylum Arthropoda; class Insecta; order Raphidioptera; family Raphidiidae; genus Xanthostigma; species Xanthostigma xanthostigma. The sequence goes on from OY754474.1 coordinate 12,343,593, forward strand.
TGGTCAGTTATAACTCTGACTTTAACGCCTCGTTTGTGCGCCTTGATTATCGCCTTTGTCAGCTTGTCGAACGACAGGCGATAAAGACACACGTCCAAAGTTAAAGTGGCTTCATTTAAGCAAGACAGCACTTTTTCGATATTGTGATAGTAACACGATTTATTCGTACAATCGTTCGTGTTAATTCCGCCCGTTTCTTTGTGCTTTTGACAGTTCATTTGCAAAGAATCCGAAAAAAATATCACATCATTGATCTCCTCAGTCCTTGTGATTTTATTGTACAGATTTTTAAAAAGATATATCACCAAAGTCACAGCTGAAAAAGAAAATCACTTTCTGTTAATACGCTCAACTATTTAATATAACGTTAAAATGTTACTTACCCATTATTTAGATGTTACAATGCGATAAGAACAGCTTTATGTCATTACTTATTTTGACATAACCTACGCGGGGCTGTCAAACATTCTGAAAAAAGTTTGTTTCTAAAATCTGAATATTCTTTTAATCTCTACTGATCTCCACTACGTACCAACAGGTGGCAGTATTGTTTAAATAACATTATCCGTGGTGTCGTCTTATATAACATTTTTTTGAGTCCAGATTATCTGGGTTAGTATCAATTATTTATTTTTTGACGTGATAACGTCTTATAAATTGATGAATCGCCAATCTTATAAATTGATAAAACACCGACTGCATGTACGAAAAAGTGTAACGTAACGTTCCTAACGTTCCTAACGCGTAACGTTCCGCCTGACCCTGTGCGTGCTTTTTGCTAATTTCTCGCTCAATTTAAATCAGATCGGTTTGAAACCAGTCTTAAACGAAAGAGGAGAACATTTTACATAGATTTCGCATAACAGAATTTGCCTAAACAGTTTTTTTATACAAATTTATATAGAAAAATATTTTATACAAATTTATATAGAAAAATAGCTGTATAAATGCAATGTTGTCTAATGCATGGCGCGACGCGGTCGGTTGTCTTTGTTTGCCGTACATGGAAATTAGAAGCAAACGTATGTCTTGTCTTAACATGAAAACGGCTGCATTTCTAATGTTTAATTCAATTTTTTGACATTAGTATTTTGAGAATTGCAACGCCTTCTAAGTTAAGTATTGGAATAACTAATTATTATTACTTTTGACATTTCTTATCATTCCGACACCAAGGATAAGCGGATTGAAACCAAATTTTGGGAGGTTTAGGTTATGTATTACAGAATACGTTATCACGTAAAACTATCGTCCGTAAACCGACTTTACAGACAACCAATTTTTTTTATTTACAAACTGAAAATTCAACAGCGTTACTTTTATCAGTTTCCGGATTACAGCCTGAAAATAGGGACGTTGTAATTGACAAGCTATGGGAAGCGCCTTAAATTATAACTATTAACAGCGCCCCTAGAAGCCCGGCTATTTTCCTCAACCCCGTTAACACTTAACAAAATCTTTTTCACTTCGCAAAACATTAAACACATTATAGATATTTCGTTTATTTTGATAAAACAATTAGTTATTTATTTTAGATCTAATTTTTTGGATTGTTCATCCAGTGTCGGTATTAGTTATACTTGAACAATCAATGATATCATAAAAAATAATCAATTAATTAATATACCTGTATTAGATAAGATATTGTAATGTTTTATACTACAAAAACACTTAAATTTATTCATTGCTATTCTCGAATTAAATTTTGTGTGCTTCAGAAGTGACTGAATTGTCGTTTTTATTGTTTTTATTTCAGTTTTCTCCAAAATAAAATGTACAGGTTTTTTTATTATTATTTTATCGCATCTGTAATTCTAAAAGTAAGCTTGCAAAGCACCTCCACCTTTAATAATTCACCTATTATCGGAGTGCTTGCACAGGAATCATATTCGCTTGATAAATATTTTCCCAACGACGAGTACAATAGTTACATATCCGCATCTTACGTGAAATTCATTGAAGGCGCCGGAGCTAGAGTGGCTCCTATTCGGTAAGTTTTGATTCAATTACTTATATAGTAATTATAAATTACTGCAGTCATTAGCAGACTTCGCATTAAAAGCCATTTTGAAAGAAACCTTTTTTAACCTGATATTCTCTGATAAAAATATGCGCGATACAGCCACGACCAAAAATATAAGATTACAATGTTGTCAATTGTATTATCAATACAAATTAAATAATGGATAGATGGTGGTTTAAGTTTGATAAATAGTGCCGATAAAATAAACAAGAACGCCACTGACCTAAAGCATGCGTCGTACGACAACAAAATTATATTAGTCCATGCTCATACGTCGCGCCGCGGCGCTTTAGGACGTCGTGCGTGCCAAGTGCTTACGTGTTTTATAATATTAAAAATGACTTTACTAACATTTCGTACTGTTCTGATAAGTTTTTGTAATGAATAATAATCCAATTATAGGAATCTTAGCACAAGAAGCATATTCTATTGAAAAATATTTTTCGTCACCTGAAAAGTATAGTAGCTACATAGCTGCTTCCTACGTAAAATATTTAGAGAGCGCCGGCGCTAGGATTGTGCCAATATGGTATCGTGTTTTAATTTCAATTATTTGAAGTTATTTTTTATTAAAATACCGAGTTGCGTGTCAGAATATTTGGTCGATTCTCGTCAAAAAATAAACGATTCACGCGTTATTTTTTACGAAATTTTTGTCAAAAATTCAACGTTTATAAAAAGTTGAAACTATATAAATGTGACCTCATTGTCGACCGGATTTTCTGAGACATACGTTGCGCACCATAATGGTCCGATAGAAAAAATCTAAGAATTACTAACTCCGTTTCTTTTAATTTTTTTAGGATAGGTCAAAATGAATCATATTACGATGAGCTAACAAACTACATTAATGGGTAAGAAACAGTTCCGTAAACACTATAGAATTTTGTTATCGAACGTACCTACGATAATAATTTACCGATTAATATTATCACAGATCACAATCAAGAAAACTGTAGAAATCCGTGATCGAAGCCTAGATCCCAGATTTCTAGTCTCTCATAAAATATATTAAACTGAACTCCAATGAATTGCTACCCGGATATTTTTCCCAAATGTAAAATGTTCACTCGACTGTTTGTGTTAGAATTCTCTTCCCTGGCGGCGCAACGTGGTTCAACAATACAAACGGATACGCAAGCGCAGGGCAATTTCTGTACAAATTTGCAAAAGAGAAACGCTTGCCTATTTGGGGCACCTGCCTCGGATTCGAACTCTTGTTACATGTCGCAGCCGAAGGACGAGAGTTAAGGATTGATTGCAGCTCAAAAAAGCGAGCCGTTCCGATAGAATTCACCAAAGGTAAAAAATTATGGCGCCGCCATTTTTGCAGACTGTAGACGCTCGACAACAGAGGTCGTAAGCGTCTCAGATAAATTTTATATTATTTCGATAATTCAATATTTCTATGAGAAAAAATTATTATAGCGCCAAAGCAACGTTAAACAAAAGGCTTGATTTTTTTTTATATTTCGGTAGATGAATAATATGTTTTCATTGATTTCTCCAAAACTAGTCGGTGGAAATTAAAAAAAAACTATTTAAATTAAAGTTAAAACCTTAATAAATTATTGAAAACAAAAAAAAAAAACAAAAAAGTCGGGCACAACGGGTTTTTTTTGTTTTCAATAGTTTATTAAGGTTTCAACTTTAATTTAAATAGTTTTTTTTTTTTATTTCTACCGACTAGTTTTGGAGAAATCAATGAAAACATATCATCCATCTACCGTTTTACCATAAAGCCAATGTTAAATATGCCTACTTTTGAAGTCATTTATTTATTTAAATAGTCGGACAAACCCCCTAAAATTTTCAGAATTGGTTTAGACTTAGTCCAACTTCATATAAAAAAAAATCAAGCCTTTTATTTAAAATTGCCTTGGTGCTCGTACTACCTTAATGTATTTACCAAAAAAAAAAATTGTCATATAAAATTTCTGTTATAAATCGTTGAATCGAACTATTTTTTTCAATTTTAGATTTTAGAGATAGCGAATTGTTCAGAAACGCTCCGGATGATATAGTGACAATTTTATCGGAAAAAAATGTTACGTATAATTATCATCGATTTTGCGTTTCGCCTGAAGTAAGTAATTGAAGGGTACACGGGAAGAAGACGATTTGTCAAAAAATGTAAATTGTGCAGGAGAGCATTTTGAAGGGTTTAAGACCGTGCCATTTACTTGCTGATGCATTTCTTTCAACGCTTATAACTTTTGACCTAACGTATTCTTGTCTAAAATGAATACACCAACAGAAAGGTACGACTTTTAGCTACAAGATGACATAAAAAAATTAATTTCGAATTTTTACTGACAAATTGCCTTTTTCCCGTGTACCCTTCAATTATAATAATAAACGTTTTTTAAAATTCCTTAAATTGTGTTAAGAGAACGTCGATTTTTTCAGAGCTTCGCTCAACATTTGTCCGAAAGCGATTGGCACATTTTATCGCTGAACAAAGATGTAAACGGCATAGAGCATATTTCAGCTATTGAATCGAGAGATTATCCGTTTTTCGGCGTACAGTTTCATCCAGAGAAAAATATCTACGAATGGGCTCCAAATAGAAACATCCCGCATTCAAGAGACGCCGTGGCAGTTTCTCAATATTTTGCGAACACGTTTGTAGAAATAACGAGACACAACCATAACTCGTTCCCCGACAGAGAAACGGAACAACGGAGTCTTATTTATAATTATCCCGCGACGTACACGGGAATATTAGGCGCTTCCTACGAGCAGTGTTACATGTTTAAATAATTTCACTACGTTGGGTCCGGTCAATTTTTTTTTTAAACATTTGACGTTGCCGCCAAAATAAACAATTAAATAAAAACAATAAACTATTGTCACACCAATGTTGTTACTTCAAAAAAGAAAAAGTAAACGATATGAATAAAATGCATTTATCTTTGTTTGTCGTATTTGTTATTTTCAACGAAAATTTAGGATTCGTTTTTGACGTGATAACGTCTTATAAATTGATGAAACACCAGCTGCACGCACGAAAAAGTGTAACGTTCCGCCTGACCTTGTGCGTGCAAGCGAGAGCGCAGTATAAGCGATAGAGAAGCACGATCGGCCCATGCTTAAAAATATGTATTTTGCTTTGGTTGATCAAATTATTAGTCGGTAAAAATATAGTTTGACAGCTACTAAAATTTAGGTTATGTATTATTAAATATGATATTCGAGCGGAATACGTTATCACGTGAAACTGTCGTCCGTAAACCGACTTTACAGACAACCAATTTTTAAACCATATTATAAGAATATCAACAACAATCTTATAATTGGAATAATGGCTCGAGAAACGACGCTTAAAAAGTTGCCCCGAAACGATCGTCCGAATAGTTACATTTCCGTATTGTACGTCTATTAAGCCTATCGATTGTAAACAATTCTCGACGCCAAGTCTTCATGTTCGTACTTTTTTTCTGTCTGCACCAATACGGGGTAGAATTTCTCTTTTTAAACTCGGGGGTTTTTTAATACAGCTTTTTTTGTCAAGATCAGAAAAATATTACAGAGACATGTTTTACTTCTATATTTTACACATGAAATGGAATAATTAGAAATTATAAGTACAGATAGCATTTTACTGCCTACCAAGTAACTTTGTTTTACTGATGAAACCGCCTATTAACTTATTTTCACAACACATTAATTTGTAATAAATTTTATAAAAAAAATACATCTAATAAAATGTCTATTGATTATTTCCTGTATAAACAGCTATAATTGGTATTTTTATTAAATAAAAAATGCATTCCTTGTTGAACTTAAATAATTAGTATATGAAAAATCTGCAACAAATTGTCTTCGTCTTTCTAGAACAGACCTAAGTATAATAAGACAAAAATAACCGCAAATTTTCTTCGCTTGAAGAGGTTATGTGGAAAAGCTAATTTATATTATATACAGAATAGCACCACAAGAAAACAATATTAGCTACTAGCTTCAAAACATAAGAACTTACATTTTTTTACCTTAAGAATATTTTGGCAAAAAATCTACACTTCCTAAAAGAACATAAAACATTTTTAAACTTGTGATTTGATCTGCATTTAAAACCAAGGCATTTTATTCTTCGTCTGGCAACTTTTTTTGTTCTTCTTCCGTTTTGTCAACTTTTTTATCTTTGCACAATCTTCTCATTCCCGGTCTATAAATTTCCAAAGCGGGCCTATCTTTGTTTCGAATCCTTCTTTGCTTCCTCGGATCGTCTTTTTCATCGGTATTTTTGACGCCGGAATTCTCAACTTCATTTTTATCTTCTCGGTAAGCATTTTGCGATTTCTCGTTCGGTTTTTGTAAACATTTCTCGTCCTTTTCTTCACAAGAAACCTTCTTTTTCTCGTCTTGATTATTCTTTGACTCGTAATTTTTATTATACCTATCTTTACTTGAATGAAAGTCTTTTGATTTTGAACTCGCAGCGTTATCTGAATTCGGCTTACTATTAGTCGAATATGGCTTAGCGGACTCGTATTTGGAATAGATTTTCGATGATTTTACAATTCTCGTACTGTTTACCGTCCTTGAATTTGACTTATTCGATAAGTATTTCGGTTTGCCGAACGAATCGGAAGGTTTTTGATAATGTTTTTGAGAATCTCTGGCACTGTAACCGCTCTTCTCGTACGACTTTTCTCTATCCTTTCTGGACCTGTCGTTTTTATCGATCGTTTTTTTATTTTGACCGTACGAATCCGACGGCTTTTTGGACATTGACGACTTTTTAAATTCTCGACTCAGAACCGGGTGGTCGGCGTTTGTTTCGGATTTAGACGGCCCATTCTCTTGACGATCGGATTCTTTGTCGACAGAATCTTTATCGTCATCGTCCGCGTCCCGCTGCAATTCTTTACTCGCCGACGATTCCTTTGTGGTCGCATCGTTCTGTTCTTTAATCGACTGTGAATTACGATAACCGTCTTTGTGTTCCCTGTGATGAAAATCTTTAGTCGCCATGCGTCTCCGTCTTTTCTCTTCGTCTTTCATTTTCTTTCTGTCGAGTTCGCGACGTTTTCGTTCCTCTTTTCTCTCTTCTCTTATGCGGAATTTTTCTTGACGCCGTTGATTCACAAACTCTACCAAAGGAGTCGAAACGTCCTTTTTATTCTCGCCTCCTTGCTGATCTATTTGATAATTAAACTCTTGTTTATCTTCAGGAACTGGCTCTTCGTTGAGCGATTCCAAGAAGCTCAAATAGTGAGGGTCGCTTTCAATGGTGCTGCATTTAGGGTCCTTTTTCCGTGACATTCTCTTTTTAGGTATGCGTTGGAAAAATGCAAACTCCACAACGGCCGGATATTCATTGCCCTTGCCGTCTACGAACACATAATTGTCGAATTTATCTTTGAACTGATAGAGATCGTGAGGATTTACGAAATTTATATAGATCCGCGAAAAGCAATGAGGAAAATAGCTGACGTCGGATTCGGTGAATTTTATATAATCGTAGTCTGGGATCGGCGACACTTGATTAATAAATTCATCTTTCGTCATCGTCGGCGGCAATCTTCGAACGACGATCTTTGTCGGAAGACCGTGTCTTTTGTTTACTAATCGGTCCGTTCTTTCTATCCTCTGTTTATCGTCTTTAATGTTGTTTTTGACGATTTTAGTTGCCGACTTTTCAACCGCTACTGCTTTGTTATTCCCGGTTTTAGATATTTCAGGAACTACCGGTTTACTGATTTCATCGGTAACAATTCGTCTGGCTTCCTCTTCATCTATTTTCTCTATGATAGTAGAAATCTCACTCGACACATCTTCGACAACAGTATCTGCTGTTTCGCTTTCCTCCACGTCGATCGTTTTTTCTTCATCGGAAGGCGCTTTTTCAACTTCCGCTTTTTCTTCTACGGTGTCTTCTCTACCATTCATTTCCACTTCAGCCATTTTATTAGCAATTTCATCGACCGAGCATTCCGTGTATGAATTATTTTTGGCTTCTGCTTCCATTTTAAATTGAATTTCAAACGATCACAATCATTTAATTGGCGGATTTTGTCAAAGAATTAGAAAATACTCCTAGATTATGTTCCCTGCCACTTTGTATCAATCTGTAAATATCATACAATATTATTAGTCGCTATTCTACTAACGATTCTAAACATTTACATCAAGTTATGATTCTACTGAACTTATTGATGTAATTTCAACACGTGCATGCTACATTTTCTAAAAAATTATAAATTAATTCAATCATCTTTACCTTAACAGAAGTACACTCTTTACGTTGATTAACATGCTGGGATATTTCCCAGATACAAGAATGTTATTTTTGCTTGCATCCATTAATTAAAATCACTTTAAATCTATTTATTTATAACATTTCTTCCAACACAGTTCACATTTATTAGATAATGGTACTACAGGGCGTAGTTCGGTGACTTAGGTTAATTCGGAATTAACCATAGATACGTTACGTTACGTCAAGTGATGTGCGCGTATTCGTAATCGACTTCAGTAGCGTACGGACCATCGATAGGCCGATCGATAGTTGATTCGATTCTCAAAAGTACTCGATCAACTTGAGTACTTATTGATGTTTTTGCGACTCGAGTAATATGTACTCAAGCCTCCAGAGTCCAGTACCAAAACGTGGATGTATTTTACCCGAGTATAACGAACTCGACTCTCGAATACGAAAGAAATTTTTTTTTATGCATCTATGAAGAAGAATGTTTATTCTAATTATCACTGTATTTCCTACGGGTTAGTTTTTATACTGTTCATTTGTAAACGAGCATTCGTGGATTTTCACTATGAATATGACGACTCGAGTTCAAGTTTTATAGACTCGAATCCGACCCGATTAATTAATTTCTTAATGAATGCGAGTCTACTCGATTTAAAGTAAGCGATTCGGTACATCATCGATCGTTAAACCTTAAATTGAACAATTGAACAATAAATATCTGAAATATCTGAATAAACTATTATTATACTTTCAAAATCACATAATTTTAATTTAAAAAAAAAAAGAATGCAGACGCAGTATGACATTTTATTGGCAATTGAAATACCTAGAATCTAGATAACTACAGAAAATTGCTCTTGCATGATAGGTTATAGAAAATGAGGGTAGGCACTGCAATACCGATTGATATTCAATTACAATAATTGATAAATAACACGAATATGGAAAAAAATCCGGCACAGAAACATTTTCTTGGCATCATTTTCGTATTTATTTCTGCTATTAAGAATCGATAGAAAACAATATCAGCTATTCGAAACAAACTGTGAAAAATAAAGCTGAAATGACTTGTATTATTAAACCTCGGTTTCTTCGGAACTTATTATTTATTTTAATGTTAGAATTCACTATGGGTTATTCGAAGCTAGAAATAATAAGAATATTTTTCGAAGAAAGATCCGTAAGCCTTGTGAATGCTTACACATGCTGGAATAAAGGTAGACAAAATAAAAAAAAAATAACATTTTTCAGTGGGCATTCCATAACATTATTGTTTTTAAATTATGGGAATTAATAAAATAAAAATAAACAAAACCTATATTTAAATTATTGTAGATGAAACAAAAAAATTAATTAAAACACTATCAAAATACAATATCCAAGTTGCAATACGAAATAAAAAAGACAGTGTGCCAGTAAAATATTTCCGAGAAGGATTTTTTGTCGATACTAAGTGTTCCGAGTTTGTAGACCTATTAGAAAATGTAAGTAAAATCAAAATCGATTTCCTAGAGAAAAATGTATTCTAATATTGTCAGGGGCGGATGGGCTCAGCTATTCCGACCCGGGAAAGTCAGATTTCTATCCCATCGTGAATACTATTTTTGACGTGATAACGTCTTATAAATTATTGATGAAACACCGGCTGCATGCACGAAAAAGTGTAACGTTCCGAAAAGTGTAACGTTCCGCCTGACCCTGTGCGTGCAAGCGAGAGCGCAGTATAAGCGATAGAGAAGCACGATCGGCCCAAGTTTGACAGCTACTAAAATTTAGGTTATGTATTATTAAATACGATATTCGAGCGGAATACGTTATCACGTAAAACTATCGTCCGTAAACCGACTTTACAGACAACCAATTTTTTTTCATACAAAGTGAGCTTTTGACACTCTCTATTCGTCGCCACAAAAATTACAGCTTACGGTTGTGAGAGCTATTACAACAAAAACAAGAAACGCATTATTTATTTTACCTTAGAACTATAACTATAAAAAAATAAAATAACTATATCTAACTACCGTGGACACAACTGTGTCCACCGTACACATTAGTAGCCACCGTGGACATAGCTAGTAAACAAAAAAGATATAAACCAGTCTACCGGGGGAACTCCCAAAATCTCTGTTGGCCCATCCGCCCCTGAATATTGTATACGAATATTGAAGTTCATGTATCTCTCGTTTTTGCAGAGCTATGAACAACTGAAATTGATCAGTATGAAGCATTGGCTCCTAATACAGTCTGAAAATGAAGACTGTGAGGGTAATAAAATATTTTCTCAAAAAGAAAATATAACCGAAGTAATGTCGGATATGTGTAAATTATTTTTCAATTAAAAAAACTATAAACGGTAATTGCAAACTGTATACAGCTTTCAGATTTCGGCCGAATGTATTTGTCACAATCTCAAATATATCCAAACAGTCAAGTTTACTGGGCCCAATATTCAGAGTGCAATAAAGCGACATACATCTTCGATATTTATAGGATCTCTCTGAATCGGCCAATCAAAGCAACGTATGTCGCAAAATATCCATCAGAACACGAAATGCGAATTGGACTCTGTTTGCCTTCATTGGGACATCGAAGAGGAAATTTAGAAGGTCTTCCACTGAAAGCGGCATACGTGGTAAAAATAAAACTGAATTTGCATCGATACTGCCGTATAAAATTATAACGGGACCTCCGTCTGTATAATTTCGTTTTGTTACTAATTTTTCGACGTTGTAAGTGTTTGACCGATTTTGATGGTACCCAATGCATAAATTAATACAAATAAACAAATTGACATTAAACCAACGAACTATACAGAAGGAAAAGAGCAATTCTCTATTATTAAAACAAAAAATCCGTGTAGAATTTTCGATAGAATTTCAAAGCGCTTGTTGTTTTTTTACTGCAGCTGGTGCATCCGGATAAATTTACCAATATGGAGGATGTGCGGACAAAACATATCGATCCGACGACCAAGAGCAACTATCCTTTAGTAAAACAACTCTCCGAAGACCTCAATTTTAAGTATAGTGTGTCGTTTCATGCAAGGTTGTAACCGACAAGAATTTTATTCTGGATAACAATTGTTAATATAGATATTTTCTATGGTACCGTTTGCCAATGCAATGGCTAACGGAATAATAAAATAACGTAAATGAGAAATTAAAACTTTTTTTTTGTAATTTCAAGGCCTAAAGTTCAGTTGGCAAGAAGATTTGGGTGGATACAAAACGGAACTTACGACGGCTTGCTGGGTTTACTACAACGTCGTGAAATTGTTTTCGGAATGTCTGGGGTATTCATGAGAAAAGAAAGATTAGATATATTGCATTTCACTTTTGCAACAATACCTTTGAAGTGAGTTTATTTACCTCTGAACTTTAATGGCAGAATTTAGTGTAGCCACTTTCCAGCGAATGTATTTAACTAGTTGGACACTTCTAACATGGCGGAAATAGAGACACCCAAACGTTTATGATGGTAACAGCTTAATCGTGTTAACTGCGTTTCTTTTTTTAATGCTTCAGGAGCCGTATTTTGTTTCGTCAGCCGGCGCTCTCGGTCGTCAGCGATATATTTACGATGCCATTCAGCACAACGGTGTGGTTCAGTTGTTTATTTCTATACACGGCCGGAGGTGTAATAATTATCTTGCAAATACGGGTTTATCATCGATACATGAAAAAAACACCGTCCGATGATATTTCGATCACAGATTCCATCACGTTCGTCTTAGGAGCCATATGTCAACAAGGTACTGTTTCTTTTAACGAGTCGCGACGGTACCACTTTCCGACCGCTCGCCTGTCGTCGATTACTTTTGTATTTATAATTATCGATTATATCAGAGGTTCCCAAACTTTTTTGTCTCGTAGACCACTTGCCATGTTTTTCGGTTTTGGGTAGACCCCCTGCTTATCTGATATTGATTTTTTGCAAATTCATTAATTTCAAATGTATTTTTGACAACCGGTACAGTGCTACTCACTTTGAACGATTTAAATTTATAACGATAGTGAAATGTAGAGTGAAATGTTTAGTTTTATACATTTATTAATTAGATTGAAATTAAACGAATCAAATTAAAATTTATTTTCTGTTACATAAAATAACTAAGCAAAAAATAAATGATTTTAGTGTGAGGGATGAACCTGATGCTTTAATAATAAATTTTCAACATTTAGCATCAATTTAGTTAGATTTAATCTTAAATCTCTTGGGTTAACGATGTCCAGTTTGTTTCTTTTTTGTTAGGAGATTCACTATCGTTGACCCCCATTTTCATTTCATGGACCCCCATTTTTTTCCCGCTGACATGGCCCCTTGCAAGTTGTCGTCGACCCCTGGGGGTCGATATAGACCACTTTGGGAATCACTGGATTATATGCTCTAAGATTGATTTGAACTTGAAGAAATACGTAACTGTAAACGCGATTCTCAAACAATAATTCGAGTTTTGATTTTATTTTCAGGTCATTCAATCGCATCGTTAGGAACGATTTCGTTACGAATAAGCGTCCTGTTTCTGTTTGTTGCATCGTTATTTTTATTTAATTCGTATTCGGCGTCCATAGTTGCCCTTCTTCAGACGCCCAGTAAATTGGTGAAAACATTGTCCGATCTAGTTAATAGCCCTCTTACAGTGGGCGTTGAAAATATTACTTACAATTATATTTATTTCGCCGTACGTATAGCTTATTATTAGAGCTGTAACAAACCGCATGTATTCGTTACTGAGTAACGGGTACATCGTCTGACTCGAAGTAATGAAACGTTACTTACAAATTCGTTTCGTTACTCGCATCTTTCGCATCCATGTCAGTTCGACTCGTTTGATGCGGTTATACGTTATACGAACGAAGTCATACCGTATCACGTATGCGCCTCCATGCGATGATACATGCTTGATGCTGTTAGTGCACGATTGTATGTCGTATGAAAAGTAAAGAGTAATGTAACGATACGAAAGTAGCGGGTACTGGTTCTTTAGTAATGAATACATACGGGTATGCAATTACTTTTACAGCTCTACTTATTATTCAAACTGATGTAGTTTATCGATTTAGACATAATCGCTGTCGGGCACAGTTTGATGTGTTTTTATCGCATTCAAATTTGCCTTTCGTTTATACAGGAAACAAATTACAGTATAACACGTCAGTTGTACAAACGCAAGATCGAACCGCAAGGTTCGAAGGCGTACATGTCGGCGACAGACGGTGTCGAACGTATGCGGAAGGGAATGTTTGCGTTTCAGGTATGAAAACACGAATTCACAACGTTATCCGATTAAAGGGCGACGACTGTACTGCAGATAAAAAAAAATTGAATTTCCAGGTCGACATAAATATTGCGTACGATTTAATAAGTAACACTTTCACAGAAAACGAAAAATGCGGTTTGAGCGAAGTTGGTGCATTCGAACTACCGACGCAAACGATACCGATGGTTAGAAATTCACCGTACAGAGACTTATTCACCGAAAGGTATTCGGATTATTAATATTGAACGCGTGAAGCCTCTCAGAAGCGACAGGACGTACCGAAATAAATTTGAATTGTCAGTTGGCCCTACAAAACGCATTCAAAATGTCAGCCAGTCCTAATGTCCCAAAAAGTCACGCTCAAAAGTGCTATGTTGGCTTTATTTATTTAAATAGACATATAATTATTGACTATAAATTAAAACGGGAAATCTTTTATTTAGATTGAGATGGCAACGTGAGAACGGAGTGTACGACCGAACTCGTAAACGCTGGAGTCCGCAAAAGCCCGTGTGTCAAGGAAACCAGGGAGGATTCGTCAGCGTTGGTGTTTTGGAAATTATGCCAGCCATACGGATACTTCTGATCGGATTCTTATTTTCGACTGGGCTCTTTATGTCCGAACTAATATTACACAATTATCAACGTATCGGCGCGTTTATAAAATACAGAAAACTGAGACTACGGAAAACTGTAGTGATAATTATGCCGGTCCCAAAAAAATTGTAGGCCGCATAACGGGTCATCAAAATATTTTCTAACCACACATTTCGATTGTTTGGAGCTTCGATGTTTTAAAGATAAAACACACAGAACAATCTGTAAGTACACTGCAGTTGATCTATTGTTCAGTTAACTACATTGTATAATATATTATTACAGGTATTGAACATAACTACACTTAATTAAAGTGCCTACCATAAATAAAATATTAATTTAGGTACCTAGTTGAACTTAAAAAATAGTTTGTACAAAACACTTCAGCTTATATTGTTGTTCTCATATTAATAATATAAATAATAAAACAATTGACAGTCTTATCTCAATTGTTATTGTTTTTTTTTTTTTGTTTTTTTTATATAATAGACAAACACGACACAATTTTGTTTTAAAAGTATTCAAAATAAATGACTTGCCAGTTTGAACGTTAAGCGACGCCTTTGACGTCATTGTTTAAAAAATAGATAAATGACAGACGATTGGATATCTACTTATACCTTCCTATTAACATCTAGAAGTTTTTATGCTATTGACATTGAATATTTAATCTTATTTATATTATTTTAATCTAACAGATATGATCAGATGTTGGATAGTAACGGAAATTCTAAAAAAAAAAAAAAAACGGCACGCGCACAGTTAAGCAAGTTTAAATATTTTTATGAAAACAACGGTTTCTTTTGAGTGCGTCTTATTCTTCACTTTAATCTTTCACCAGTTCACCCGGTGATATGTTTTCTGTGCAATAACGAGCTCAACAACTTACAAACCACAAAAATAAATAACACAGACATACTTATTCTGACAAGGAGAATTCAATTTAAATCATCGGAGCTCATCGTATAAGATGCACGTACAAAATAATCGATGACTGAATATCAAATAATATTGCGTTATTCAATTATTTTTTCACTTTTTTATTCGTTTTCTTTCGTTCTAAGTAGGAATTGTTTCGTTTGAACTGTTTGTTCGCCTCTCCGTTGCTTTCGGTCAGTTCGAAGTGCAATTTTTTGTGCCTGGTCAGAGCGGCCCGCTTTAAAAAACATTTATTGCAAAAATCACAGTGCAGCAATTTGTTGGTGTGCATCTGGTGATGAATTGTCAAATCGCTTTCCGTAAACCATTTATCGCAGACCTCGCATTTGTATTTAGTCGAACCTTCGTGCACTTTTTTATGTCTGGCCAAGTCTCGAAAATATTTAAAAACTTCCTGGCAAATTTTGCACTTGTATTGCCATTCCACCGAATGGATTTGTTTATGTAGTAATAAATTTGATTGAAACGAAAACAGTTTTCCACACATTTCGCATTTAAATTTATTATTATCCTCCTGTGTCTCCATTTATTTTTTTTTATTCGAACTGTTTCGCACGCGCAAAATTCAATAATTTATTGAAGATAAATGTATTATTAATGGGTTATATTTTTAAAACAAATTATTATACAATCTCGTGTTTTCTTTGGTCAGATATATCAGACTTGCAACGGACGGTTTTCAGTCGAACGTATAGAGCTTTAACATTAACCCTAAAACAATCGAAACTGTTGAGGCGTATTTCAACTTACCAAAAAAAAAAATAACAATCAAACCGCTATTCCTCGATACTATACAAACAATAGCTACCCATCTACTGTACGAATTATTTAGCAAACGTTTTTCTCAAAAAAATGAACATTTGATAAAACTGAAATTAAATTAAGCGTCTGAATGTTTGACGAAGTCGAGGAACGTTTAGAAATTTTTACACAGACGATTACCTGTATGGAATTACACTCCTTCACTTTTAAAATTATTTAAATACTTGTAGGTACAGATTTTTGCACTCCAGATAAAAAAAATATTGTTTGTTTGTTAGAAATTAATAAGAAAAGCAATTTCGAATGAAAAATCTACAATAAAAATTGATATTTTTTAATCTGCTAAATCGAAACTTCCAGGCACTTTACCCGATTTATCCGAAATCACTCTAGGTAAGGACAAGGACGTTATATTACAGTGATAAGTAATAATTCAGAAATCGAGACCTCTTCTGGCTAGAATTTCGCTTCCTTTCCAAAAATTTGTACGATACGTGAACGAACGACCGTGTTTCCCAAATTTATGTCAGTTAAAATTCTCTTATTTTAATTTAGCGCATTATTTCAGACCTTGTCATGACTAGAAGAATTCAACACGAATTATCTAATGTATAATACATTACAAAAATAATAAAAGACTTAACTATATTAAAACGTTATCGAAGTTTCATACAGTTCGAAGAATGTGTTTTAAAAAATGTTAACGAGCGTCTTGTGAATAAAAATAGTTCATTTGTTTGCTTGTATTTAAGTTTAATTTATGGGATTATTAGCCGACACAGAAAACAGTTATTTTTTAAATAATTATCCCCGTTGTATACAAAGCCGTAGACAAGAGGGGGTTTTGGGGGTCACCCCCCCCCCCAAATGCTTTAGCTAATCCACCGTTTTATACATACCTACTTCTAAAATATTTTCGACTCTTTTTGTCGGATCTGTGGATTCCACGTTTTTAGGCATCCATCTGAAATGTAACAATGAAGGATGAGTGACAGAAATGCTCCATCTCTCTCACTCATCTTTCATTGTTACATTTCGTATCATATGCCGCTTTGGCGTTGATCGCAAGTCAGTACAAAGCTAAATAAGTTTTTTCGTAACTAACAATTACATTTACAAATAATACGGATTCATGAAAGATTTTGGTAAACTTGTCATATCAAACAAGTCTTGAAGGGGAGTTATCGGTGTGGCAAGAGAAGTGGTCAAAAATAGTTGCTGCGGAATGGCCCACTACACCACTAGACGCGCTGGACAGCTGTAACGCATTAATATTTTCCATGATTCACTTTTTCTATAAGGTCAAGTAAATTCAGGCAGATCCGTGACACTTTTATATTTTCCAAAGAATTGAAAAAATTGAAGTTTTTCGATGTTTTCGCAAATCGGCGGCTTTTTGAGGCACAAAGTCTTCCGATGCGGTTAATATTAAGCATACTTATGGAAAAAATCGCGGTGAATCCAATGAGACCACCCGCAACTCTGTATCTCTTTTGGTTTAGGAGTTGGACGCGTTTTTATACATTTTTCTTGAAAAAATTAAAAACGCTATAACTTGAAAACTACAATTGAAAAAGCTACTGTCAATACTCGTGACGCTACCTGTGTCGACGGCGACACCAGAGCGTACTTTTTCCTCGTCGAGGGGGCTAAAAACTTTTTGAGAAACAGCATGGGACAGTCACGACTGACTGGATTAGTCTTGATGAGCGTTCATCGTGATGTCGAGATCAGTCCAGAGATCGTTGTCCCGCGCTTTATTTCTGGTGACAATCCGCGTCGGTTGTCTTTTAATTAAATTTTTTATTTATGTTAAATTATACTTCAATAAGCATACATTATAATTTTACATAAATAAAATTGATACCTATTGTCTCTGGTCTAGAGCTCGACCCCCCCCCCCCCCCGAAGTGAATTCCTGGTTATGGCCTTGGTTGTATAAGGATTAATTGTTGGTAAAAACGAAGCATACGAAAGGGGAAAGATGCCAAATGTAGTAAAAATTTGTAACGTATAGGTATAGTAAAGTTGATAGGTTGTGAAAACTGAAAAGCATTTGCATCAGTTTGCATTAAAAAATGAACATTGACAATTAACAGTACATGTTTTGTAATTTTTCGTCATCAGTTCAATTAATTATTAATAATTGGAACTTTTAAACAAATTATGAAAATAGAAAGAAACGGAATTGACAGATGAAATTTGTGACGCAGTGGAATTAATTTAGTGGATGTCATTCTGTACAATATAAAATAAATATTTAATAAAAAATTTACTTTACAATCCATTTTTATTCTATTGTGTTTTTTAAAAAATGGTCAATATAGATGTGAAAGATTTAATTAATGAAAATAGGTAAATTATTATTCGATTATTTCTCAACACAAATCTGCACATAACCTACATTTATGCATTTGACATTACAGATTTCCCGATTCAGTTTTGAAAATTTTATATCTACTACTATACACACCGATTGGAATTGTATTTGTTTTGGTGAGGTTATTAATAGCCCTTCTGGCCGTGCTATTGGCATCGGCTCTGCCCGATGTCGCGGCTTTGAGAAAAACTGTATCCCGGTTGCTTTGCGTTTCGCTCGGAGTTATCGTCAAAGAGGAAGAGACTGAAAAGAGAGATAAGTCCACAAAAGTCATTGTCAGTAATCACGTGTCGAGTTTAGACCATTTGGCGCTGCACTGTGTCTCGGACAGTGTCATGGTAAGTTCCTTTCGGCGGTCGTTCGTAACGATAAGTCAGATAGCTCGAGGACTTTCGTTCTTTGACCCGTCTGTCCAATTATTAAAATTAAACCCGTTCTTAGAATCGACTGTATTTGCAGTTTTTAAGCTATTGCATAGCTTCTATCGCGGGCTTTGAGCGCGGCGACCGAATCAAGAAATTCCGTAACGAAAAAAACCTAACACCCATTCCGTAACGAAAAAAACCTAACACCCCCCACTCCGACTGGCACAGCGGTGCGGCGTTGAAAGCCGTGCATCATCTAACGTCGTTTCAGTTCGGCAGACTTCGGCACGGTGTTTGTGTGCTCATAACTGCATAACTGCTCATAACTGATTCTATCTTTATTTGTGTATAAATTAATTTATATATAATACTGCTATAAAAATAACCTAAATTATTTAGGTTATGTGCAGAGAAAGTATATATGATATTATATCTATATAAATGTACATCGCGCGAAATTCTATGATCAAACTCTTAATATCGTTCTTTTTGTTCAAATTTTTTGAATGAATAATTGTTTTGGTGTGTAATTACACTATTTATACCTTATTATTTATACCTAGCTATTTTCGTTTTATAGAGAAGAAAAACTTAAAGACCTAAAAAGAATATGCAATAGCTTTACCGCGCAGTCCCCGAGTGCCGCACGTATTTTTTTTTTATAATCGCCCCGACACCTTTTGCTTTGTGTAAGTCTTAATGAAAACTAAATTTACAGCCGACAAAATACAAAATGCAATCGGTATTGGAAAACGCGCTCGGTCTCTACTATTTAAACACGTCTTTAACGGAAGAAATCGTGTCGAATAACAGCCTGCCGATAGCGGTTCAGCCTGAAGAGGCGATCACAAACGGGAAAGGGATATTGAAATTCAAAACTCAAGTGTTCAATCTGAACATTAAAGTCCAGCCGGTTTCTCTGAGAGTATGGCGACCGCCAATAGCCGACTTGGCCGTCCGAGCTTTGGGATCGGAATGGTGGGCAGATATTATGACGTATCTGTTTGTTCCGTGCACGTTATATACTGTAAAATTCCTGCCGGCAATCGACAAAGGAGAGTATTTAGAAAATGATTTTGCTGAAAAAGTCAGAGCATCGATAGCGAACAGTTTAAAGGTAGGATATTTTTATAAGTGACGATTGAAAAAAAATCGCTCTATTATCACAAGTGTTAACTGTTATTAAAGCCGAAATGTTTTTTGTAAGATTCCGGTCACGCCGTACACGTCTAGAGATCTAATCGAATACGAAAAGCGATTCACGTTAGAACAGCGTTTATCGCTCGCTCACAACTCTCTCGGAGCGTCCGGCGGAGCTCCGGCTCGATTAGCTAACATGTCTTTGCCTTCTCACGATCCGATTTTGGATCGCATGGCGCATCAAGTTAAAGAAGTTCTGCCTCGAGTACCGTTGAATATAATTATTGGCGATTTAGGTAAGACGTATTTTTAACAAAAACTACCCGTTTTTAAAATGAATAAAGCACTGTACCTCGACTGAAGAGATATGGACTTGGCTCGGTATGAACGGGTGGAAAGGAACTTGGGACAAAGTGTCGTGACATCGGAGGTGGATGACTGCTCACTCGGCGCTAACAGTTCATTGGGAAGAATTGCGTGCGACCGAACACACTTGCTGCAAAAAAAGAAACCGTTTAATTTCTAAGCTAACCGCTAAACATTTATATTTCAGTTAAAACTCGCAGTATCGATATAACAATATCAAATATTTTGGAGGGCCACGTAAGATACATTCCAGAAGAGTTGATACCGCCTCCCGCGTCTCAGAGTTCTGTAGCTGCGAACAGCAGTTCGTCGTCTAACAATTCACCGACTCACCAGCCGTCCACGTCGACGGGAACTACACCGTCTCCGCTGTCGACGGCGGCGTCGAATTTTGCTAAATCCGCAAACGAAAGAATGCAATCCTTCCAAGAACGCAAAAGACAGTTGATCGAAAACGCGAGAAAACGGTACATCGATAAGCACGGTTTAAACATTGCCATGAATAATTGTTGATTTCATATTTATATTATGTATATATATTTTTTAATATATTAACAATTGCAATATTTCGATAGGTTTTTTCCCCAGTTGGGCTCGACGATCTTTGAAAAGTTGACAATAAACCGAAAGTTTTAGGCACTTTGATTTTACAGATCCAAAATTTTGTTCAAAAAAAAATAAACAGTTTTTAGCCAGGCCACACATCAAGGAAACTAGAAACGTGAAATATGAAACATGAAATACGAAACAGATAGTTTGTGCTTCATTGATGCACAAACCAGAGAAAATTAAATTATTTTGTTTCAGTTAGCCATGGACACCGATAATAGTTTGGACGACGCAGTAGTTGGGGTTGTAAGCACATTATTATTAAAACCCAAAAATAAATCAAAACGAAAGAAACGACGTTACTGGGTACATCCGTATAACCACATAAATCTTAAACATGGTTCTTATATAATATATAGTGTCAAAAGAATTAAGTGAGCATCCGGACAAATTTCAGTCTTTTTATAGAATGTCAATAACTGACACAAACACTACATTAAATTCTTCGTCGTCTTTCATTTTTGAAATTGATCAAGAAACAAAAATATAGAACAGAACCTATTTCATGTAAACACGTTTCTATAGGATTTGCTTCGCTATGACGTCACATGAAACACATTTCATTGATGTGCGTATTCTCATTTACGGCAATGTGTACTTATTTCATGAAACGTGTTTTATGTTTCACATTTCATGTTTCCTTGATGTGTGGCCGGCCTTACAAGACAGTAAAATCCGTTTATAAATATAACTCGTTTAAAAATTCAGTTTGCCCAGTTACTGACCGTAGTCGAGCTATCAATAATTTATTATGAGGTTCAAACCTTAATGTGCAAAAGGCGATAGATTTGTAACGAAACAACGTTTGTAATTTGTTACCTTTTGTACAGCGTCGTAACTTAAGTCCAGTTAAAATAGCGTTTAGTAACGTAAAAAATGTGCACAACTTGTAATTTACAATAAAATAATTCGTTTCACAGTCACTCGTCAGTTTTTTTGTATTTGGTTTTTTATATCAACTTTTACATGTTTATTGCATATTCGCAATTGTATTTCATACAATTAAAAAATAGTTTAAATAAATAATTAAATCTACGATTGCTATCAAAAATATATATTTTTTTTTTGTTCGACAATCTGACTGGTCGATAGTTACAAACAGTAATTTGATGTTTTTACGTTATCCCAACCTTCCAAACAGTTGTCGATTTTTACAGGTCAAAAGCGTAAATGTGAAAATAAGATTCTACGATAGCCAGTGTTCAGAGATGTGGCGTGACTAGACTTAAAAACTTTACTTCAATAATGTGATCCGATATCAGGCTGATTTTCATCGAGTCAGATTATCGAACCGGTGCTGAAAATTAATTTATTTTACGGCTGTTCATTTTGTGGCAGTACAAAAAAAAAGATAACATATTTTTATTATGTTTTGTATTCTGTATTAAACTGTTTTTGAGATTATCATAAAATATCTAAAAACATCGC
Organism: Xanthostigma xanthostigma; assembly: GCA_963575645.1. Lineage (NCBI taxonomy): Eukaryota > Metazoa > Arthropoda > Insecta > Raphidioptera > Raphidiidae > Xanthostigma > Xanthostigma xanthostigma. The sequence goes on from OY754474.1 coordinate 12,365,676, forward strand.
GTACTTCAAAAATGCTAATGAAGAGACATGCAAAAAAATGCGCTATCGAATGAATAATGAAAGATGCTCTCTAATTCGCAATATCTAATAATGAAAAATGCAAGCACGTGCTTCTATTAAAAATTATTTAAAAAAAGTAAATAACAATCCTGAGTTTCATAAAAATTGTTTGTTGAAAATATTTTAAAAACAGAAGAGAATAAGCCATTTAAAAGAAACTTTAAAAGTTTTGTCAACGTTCTAGTATTAAAAATTGATGATTATAAAATTATAGTTTATGTTTCAATTTGTCATCTTTAAATTTTTCGAGTTTATCGACGACTTTATTGATATCCATTTCTTTTGATAACTTCAAGAACAGTCTTTTATCTTTCGTGTCAATAAAAACTAACCACGTCGGCAGCATCCTACTCAGCAGCCTTAAATGCTCTTCGAAATCCTTTTCGGTCAATTTCTCGCGGAAACTGTTATTTAACTTGTTTTGCACGACTTCGATCGGTAAGACGCCCTTCTTTTCCGTAATAAAAATGTTACGTGTCATTTTTGCCAGTTCCGGTAAGCGCGCCCACTGCGCCGCTTCTTTGTCTTTTGCAGGCGTTCTTGTGATCACTTCCAGTGCTTTTGCAGCTTGGCGGGCGCGCACCCTTTCCAGCAACGATTTGGGAATTCCTTTCAAAGCCGAAATACTTTCCGACGGACTCTCGGTCTTTTGCGACGCGTCGTCTTTTTTATTCTCGTCCGGTCCGCTTAGCTTTTTCAAAGTTTCTTCCATCTTCGAATTACAAGTAAACAAATTCTGCGCCTTGTTCAGGACGTCGTGCGCCGTCGTGAATTTTTCAACATTCGGCGGTTGCGGTAGTTCGGCCACTTCGATGTCGGGAACGTGTTCTAAATTGAATTCGTCGTGCCAGCGTCTTATTTTGTCGTGGGCTATTGTCATCGGAGGATCCAAAGAGGCGAGGAACTCTGCATGGTAATCTTTTACTTTATTCAACAGCACCGACTGTAATGCACGCCTGCGCTGAAGCCTGACGCTGCAAGACAATGCGTTTTTTTCCGTTGTACATTTCTCGCCGTTCGCGAGAATCGGAGTAATTATCAACTCGTAATTATCTCTCTTTGTCGGAGAGCCGTAATTTCGTACTTTTTCTTGCCTGAACGCGTAAGCCTCCGGATATACCTGTTTGATTTGCCCCAAGTGATCTTCGGTTAAATTTCGTCTCAGACTCTTTAATACTGCTCGTTTTATTTTAGTAAAAGTGATAAGCTCTTTGCGATTGAAGAGCATAGCACAGATCTCGTCGACCGAACGGAAAGTCTCCAACAGGCATCTGTATCTGTACGGTAACGGCAAAGAAGGTACCGTTAAGTGCTCGTAACGTTGATACGCCGGTAGTTTCGTGGGACTGAACGATGAAGCCGATTTCGTAGGCGACGATAAGCCAAATAAGTTTCTTCGGGGCGAGGCGATATCTGATTTTACTGGACTCAAATATGACTTAGTGGGCGTTTTTTGAGGGCTGCAAAAATACAAAACACAATTTAATAACCAAAACAAAAGAAATATATACATTATACATATATAAAACAAAAAAACTATGACGGTTGTCTCTTACCTCACAGGAACTTCCAAATCTATCGAAGTAAATGTTTTCAATGAAGTAGGAGTAGTACAAGACTTAGTTTCTGCTTTCTTTTCAGCTTCTTCCAGTTTAGCTGTAAGTTTGTTCGATCTTGAAAGAGAAGCTTTCAATTCAGCCAGCCTATTGCTCCGAGACAATTTGTTTTTTATTTCCGCTAGCGATAGTTCACTTGTTTGTCCTGTATGAATTTTCTCCATCGTAGACATCTTTTTTGTAGGAGTAACTGGGTATCTTTCCACTGAAGCACTGTTTTCTTCGGGTTTTTGCATCTCCTTTTCCTTCTTCGACAGATTAAAATCAGTAATCCCGGGTTGTTTTTTAGACGTTACCACTGCACCCATATTAAGAAAGATTTTTTGAATATCTGGTTGATTCGGTAGATTAACTTTTTTACTAGTTTTTGTTGTTGACTTGTTGGATTTCTTTACAGTCATTTTAGGTTTCGGTGATGTTCTGCCGTTATCAAAATTTAACTGTGTTATAATTTTACTTCTAATCGATAATCTATCAGACTTCAATTGCGAGCTCACAATTTCCTCTCTGACATTTTTATAAGACGGAGCGATTATCTTTGCACTGGATTCATTATGCTCGGAATTGTTATCTTTATCACTTTCACCATCGAACACCAACACTTTATTTTTAAGTCTGATATCTTCCGTAGCTGGTCGCTTACGGGTATTGAAATATGATACCACCGAAGGCTGCGACATTATGACATTCGCCAAATGTTATTTAAGAGAACACTTAATTAAATAATATAAATTAAAACTTATTTAATAAAACACACACAAGCACAAAGCCGAATACAGAATGCACGCTTCCCTCCAAAACATAGTGCATTTAAACAATGCCGGCAAACTTATAAAAAAAATTCTCTTTAAAAAGTATAACGTCATAGGAGGTAACCAGAAGCTGTCAGCCATGACATACAAATGGTGTCAGCACTGATAGAATTTGATTTACTGCAAGTGTCATGTTAGTTGATATGCTCGATTGTCTCGAGATCGAGTGTGTAAGTACCATAGGATCATGGACATAGGAAATGTCCATGCATAGGATACACTAGCGCCCAAAGAAGATTCAAAGCTAGCGCCTCCTATTTCTTTTAGAAGCCATTTTGTATGTGGATATCTATGGTGTTGTCCTAGCAGTTTGTACTCCTTCTTTATGGTTTGTACAGTACAAACTTACAAAGTTTTTCATTTAGGACATGTCTATGCTAAACGCTCTAGCGCAGAAAAGTGTAAACTTAGCTTTCAATAAAATCATAATGAAGTTATCTCTGATGAAGTGTTAATTTTGTGTGACGCGCGACGCCTACAAAAACTTCGAACGAAGTGATTGTATACAATATTATTTATACGACGAAAAGTGATATAAATTAAAATAGTGATAATTTTCTATAAAATAGCATTCGTCAATTACGCGTAACGTTCCGTATATCCAATAGTTAGGTGTTCTAACCTAACTTAGTTTTATTAGACCGGCGGTAAATAAAAAAAAACAACACCAAAATGGATATTCGTCCAAACAATACAATTTATATAAATAATTTGAACGAAAAGATCAAAAAAGAAGAATTGAAAAAGTCTCTGTATGCGATATTTTCACAATTTGGACAGATTCTAGATATAGTAGCCATGAAAACGTTGAAGACGCGTGGTCAAGCCTTCGTAATATTCAAAGAAATAGCAAGCTCTACCAACGCACTCAGGTCAATGCAAGGATTTCCATTTTACGACAAACCTATGGTAAGTGATATGGTACTTAAAATTAGTATAAAACACATTTATTCGTAATAATTTTGAATGTTTGGTTACAGAGAATACAATATTCGAAGACCGATTCAGATCTCATAGCCAAAATGAAAGGCACGTTTACCGAGCGTCCAAAGAAACCAAGGCCAGTCACCGGAAAAGACGACGATGTCGTAATAGTTGGAAAACGTAAACGGAAAGGAGCGAAGGGAGACTTGTCCGGTGTTCCGATGGGCGGTGCCGTTAATCAGAGAAACGCAGTTTCTGCGAACGCAGAACAGCCTCCGAATCAGATCTTGTTCTTGACGAATCTTCCGGACGAAACTAGCGAAATGATGCTTTCTATGTTGTTCAACCAGTAAGTTGGAATTTTGTTTGTTTGTTTGAATTTGTTGTGAAGCCCTACAATTTGTCATAATATCGTTCGGTATCGTTTATTTTCAGATTCCCTGGCTTTAAAGAAGTCCGATTGGTGCCGAACCGTCATGATATTGCGTTTGTTGAGTTTGAAAACGAAATGCAGTCGGGAGCAGCGAAAGACGCACTCCAAGGGTTCAAGATAACGCCGTCGCATGCCATGAAGATATCATTTGCCAAAAAATAAGATATTTAAAAACTTGACGTAATGGAAATATTATTCGGTATAGTTTTTAAGCGATAATGTTTCAGTTATAATAATTGTGAACATTGTAAAGATTAATTATTATCTGTAATAAATATTCTTTTCTCGATCTGTTAGAGCATTGCACTTAGCCTATTCAGATCCAAGCGGTGCCCAAAATGATTAAAAAGAAACGAACTAAAATAATGAGTAAGCAAAAAACGTATCGGAAGTCCATTTTGAACACTGCGCCCAAAAAATGTGTACATATTGTAAATATACGAAAAATTTGAAACATTATTTTGTATATTTTTTTATTTACAAAAACACTTATTCATTTATTGATATTACAAAAAAATAGAACGAAATATTTGTCTAAGAAATATAATACATTTTATTTACAACATAAAACAGAAAAGAAACTAAAAGTTAATCACATTATTCCATCCATATGATCTTTTAATATCACATTTCTTATAAAATATAATTTGTGACGGCGCGCTTTGCTTTCACTGTGAAACAATGGAGGAAAATTAAGACTTTTTCGAGCAGCATTTGACAAGTTTGTTGTCGAGAAAAATTTCTCTCTAGCTTCGTGTCTGACATAATCGATAAAAAATGCTCTCTAAAATTTATGACTTGAACAGTGACATAAAATGAAATTTAATATTGATTGTAAAACGTCAATTTAAAAAGTAATGTCAACAGAATATTGCCTACGTGGAAAGTGTGTATTTTTAAACAATAAACATTTTAATAACGTCGAAGAACTGGGCAAATGGCACAGAATAATATGATCGAACAGTAACAATCTAATCTAGAATCTTTAGCTACGAACAATAACATATTTTTTTATCATCTGTTGCCGATTAATAACATTTCTCTCTTATGAATAATGATATGGTAATTTTCTCTGATATTTTCATATAACAAGTTGGAAGAGAATGAAAGAGAAGAAAATAATATTATTAATAGTTAACCCTCCGACGGATCACGCGAACCGATTGTCACTACGACGAAACGAGACGCAATTTCTGTTCGCGTGTTTTAGATAATTTGAAAAGACGTAACATTTCTTTCCGTTGTGGTATGGGTGACTTACGCATTCCAACTGAAGGGTTAACGGCTGTTAGTTTATAAAGATTCTTTATTTAACCGAAATTACTCTAAATTTCAATTAAAGTCTATGTAGAGAAGTTCATAACGAAATAAAATCAGCAGTCGTCTTCCATTTTCATTCTCGAGGGATTACTTTGTTCTTGTGGAGCCCGCTGTAAAATTGCCAAACACTGTGCCAACGAATGCAATGCGGCAGCGGAAGTTGCTTTCAAAGACAACATCTGTTTATCGGTATGATACTTGGCACAACTTTCGAGCGCACGACACAGCGCTGCGTCGGCCTGCTCCGTCTGTTGAAGTTGAGCCCTGACGCAACCGAGAGCGTCTAAGACAGCCAGGTGCTCTCGCGGCGCTAGCGGAGGACAAGACGCGCCGATAGCCTGGTAAATTAATGACATAAATGCACGGGCGTTCATCGACAAGTAGAAAAAAATGAAAAGAAAAGGTAAAAACACCGACCTTCGTATGCGATTCGGCCACGGCGCGCAAACTGTTAACCCATTCTTGTCTTTCTCTGGCGTCGCTCGCTCTAAGTTTTAGCATGTCGCCGGACGCACAGTTTACAGTAAATGTTCTCGAGTCCTCGTCGCTCGGACACACAACGGCCGCGGCCAAGTGGACGGAACCTCTTGGCATGCCGTTCTCGGATATTATTTTTTCATTGTTTTCACAAAGGAAATAATGTAACGTACCCGACTGCGGGTCCAATTCAAAATACCTGTATTGCCATCCTTTCATAACATTTGTATATTTGTATAAAACTCCTTTGCATTGACGTCTTGTATGAGAATCCATATTTTCCTAAAACAAAAAGAATAAATGAACTACTCGTTCTGATATTTTATTAAGTATTTCATTTAAAGCCTTTGACGTACCTTTGTCAATAATAATTTGTGCCAAATAGCCTAATCACGAACAAGAATTTATCACAAGAAACATTTTTAGGTTATATTAGTTTGACACTTGACTGTTTTGTCACTTTTGTGTTTAGCAGTATTTTCCAAACCTTATACTCATGGTTTTTCTCGATGATTATTCAGTTTATGTAGCATGTTATCACACTTTAACCAATAAAATATACCATATATGTAGCTTTCTTTTTAATATTATTCCCAAATCCCATATTATAAAGTCGTACAATATACTCCGTACTCTAAAATGAGTTGCCTATATACCTACAAGAGAATTAACTAAAAATATTCTTATTCATTAAAATTGTAATTTCAATATAAAAAATCAAGCTCAGTTTATAGGGATTAACGATTCGATATTTTACAAGTATAAGAATTACTTTCTGTTCCTAATTTATTTGCGAATATGTATTCAAATCATTCGATAATTTATTTGGTTTAACTATATACTTCGCGGTGGAAGCGACGGGTATACATGGGAAAAATGTGGTGTACTGTACGGGTATATTTTATCCATTAAAGCTTATTTTACAGCCATAAATGAGATTGAGAATGAACCACGCTCTTACCAATTCAAATAAAATCATTAAAATTATCGTTATAATGCCTTCAAAAGAGATTATATAAAAAACGTGAGATTTTACGGTGTATACTTATTACGTTATCGGTTAGCAGTTTCAAATGTTCCATACAAAAAAAAGCAAGGGTGACACGTCTAATAAGTTTGACGGGAAGTAATTAACGCTTGACGGAGCGGCTTAGGAAGCTTTTTTTTTAGTTTCAAGGAAGGCAATTAGCGGTTTTAATCTATCCCATATACACAATAGAGACACCCTTATTGTGTTAGCCGCTAATAGAACCAGCTGTGCTCGCGGTATGTGAGAAACCGCATCGTTAGCAAACAGTTTAGAAAACGGCCGTAAGCCATGATCAAAAAAGTTATTATAGTGAGAAAATATCTCAAATCTTTTTAAAAAATCGTGCTTACAGAATTCAACGAGCATAAAAAATACGCTTGGAATAAGGGCGTCGTCTGATCGATTCATTTTCCCCAAATAATTTTCACCGCAATGCCGCGAACAACATTTTTTATGTCTTTAATAGAACCAGGAAATGTATAAAGTTGAGTGATATTGAGAAGCGAAGCTCAGAAGTAAATAATCGTTCCTTTCCACATATAAAAGAAAAAAATTCACGCATAAGCATTAAGCACGTTTCAATTATTTTGAAATCTGAATATAGGTAAAAGCCAACAAAATTTATACGTTTGGTTCAGTCTCAGCGAAATGCAAAGCAAGATCTTCTATCACAAAGACATAGTTAATTACTCTGAGAGAATTTATGTGTCGGTTATTAATTTGTTGGTAAGATATGGTTTTGAAACAAAATGACAAGAAATATAATACGCTGAAAGGTGATCCATCATCTCTAGTTAGTTACTGTGTTTTGTTTATAGATTCGCAGCGTTCTGACGCCTTGCTTATTATGCTAAGACAGTTAAATAGATATCTGCTTTCTAATGATCTATTTCAGGGATGAAACAAATCGCATTCCCGCACGAGATAGAGAGAAGAATATTAGACTAGAGCAGAGGTTCCCAAACTTTTTTGTCTCGTAGACCACTTACCATATTTTTCGGTTTTGGGTAGACCCCCTGCTTATCTGATATTGATTTTTTGCAAATTCATTAATTTCAAATGTATTTTTGACAACCGGTATAGTGCTACTCATTTTGAACGATTTAAATTTATAACGGTAGTGAAATGTAGTGTGAAATGTTTAGTTTTATACATTTATTAATTAGATTCAAATTAAACGAATCAAATTAAAATTCACTTTCTGTTACATAAAATAAGTAAGCAAAAAATAAATGCTTTTAGTGTGAGGGATGAACCTGATGCTTTAATAATACATTTTAAACATTTGGGATCAATTTAGTTAGATTTAATCCTAAATCTCTTCGGTTAACGATGTCCAGTTTGTTTCTTTTTTTGTTAGGAGATTCACTATCATTGACCCCCATTTTCATTTCATGGACCCCCAATTTTTTTCCCTCTGACATGGACCCCTTGCAAGTTGTCCACTTTGGGAATCACTGGGCTAGAGCAACTACAAATTTATGCAGTCGGTTTGCTAGTAGAGAAAATCTACAATACAAAAGTCTTTGCACGAAATACGAACAATGCAGAGAGCAATAATACATACAGAACATTTTATATAAAAACGCTGCGTATTTCTAAAGTGCAAAAATGTAAAACGACACGCACGGAAAAAATCGTCGCAAGGACTTTAGAGCGAAACTTTTTCATTAATTTGAGTGAGTTGACTGCAGGAAGCGAAAAGTTTTCGCAGCCCTACATCTAGATTAATTTATGATGGTAGATGTGGCTTCCTTGGTGTACCTACACTAAACACTATATAAACACACTATTTTCGCACAACTCGCGACAACACAGCGAATTTTGGCGTATTTGACGCTAATGACGCCGGTTCAAAGTACTGCACAGTGCGCCAGGCATTGTTCATTAATTATCGCACTACACGTTTTATCTTTAATTAATTTCATTAATAAATGTTACCAGAGTCAAGAAATTTCTGTTGAGACTAAAACAACATAGCATACATTACTTATTATGGAACATTTACAAGGCGTGTATCGAAAGGTTTTGATTGACAGCTTTTAAGATTAAGAATATTTTTTCAGATAGGTACAGGCGCATCGAATAATTTTGAACACTAGATATTTTGTTTGTTACTAGTTGCTCAGACGCTCCACTTACTCCGTCGTCACCTTAACACATAGGGCTTCGACTGTAATGTAATGTAATGTAATGCAATAGTTTATTTGTATACTAAATATAGTTACAAAAATAGTCAAATATATAAAATTTACAAAAATAAAATTTACAAGAAATCTTCAAAATTATATAGACACAAATCATTTAGCAACTTTTTTATTTGTCTTGTAAATGCAGGTTGTGACAATTCTCTAGTAGCTATGGATAATTTATTAGAAAATTTTGGAGCCCAAAAGTTGGGACCATTTGTTAGTTTATTAAGCCTGTATGAAGAGATTCTAATATCCTCTCTACTTCTGATGCTATAAGAGTGTAGGCGTCGGAATTTGTTGCATGACCGGAGTTTAGGTCAAATATAATGTCGAATCCGCCATTTTTCATGCATATGTTACGCAAAGATCGAAAACGCTCAGTGAGCGGAAAAATAGCTCACAACGCGTTGTGGTCATAGTAAAACATCCACATGGCGAAATTCTTGTTATGGCTCTAATGAAAACGCGCACGTAGCGTTGTGGCAATCACAGAAATACCAAATAGCGAAATTCGTGTCGTGGCTGACATGCTATTCGATCTCAACGCGTTGTGGCAATGAAGAAAAGCCATGACGCGTATGGAATATTATTTGATTACGACGCACACTACTTTCCGATATGGATCCTACTAGGCCTAGGCTGGAAACGTTTTGGTAGATGTCCTTAGGAAATATTTTTTATTTTATAAAATCACTGCATAACGTGTTTGTCATTATTAAATATGTTATATAATTATATAAATTAAAATAAAACGATATTTGTTATTTATTGAGATTACTTTATATTTAAAAAAATCAACGTATTAAGTAATAAATTACTGAGCACGGAATATTAATCATTTGTAAATTACTTATAATTCACTTAAAATAATTAGGAATTTTAATTTTTTTATGACAATTTAAAATTCTTTCAAGTAATAAAAATATTTAACACAAACATAAATGTTTATTGATCACCAATAAACAACAACAATGTATGTATATTAGAAATTACTATAATTGTGAAAAATAAGTATTTGACAAGTTACAACCAGTCCGTCGTGATATGGTTAAAACAATGAATGCTCAGAACGCGTCATGGCTTTTCTTCATTGCCACAACGCGTTGAGATCGAATAGCATGTCAGCCACGACACGAATTTCGCTATTTGGTCTTTCTGTGATTGCCACAACGCGTCGTGCGCGTTTTCATTAGAGCCATAACACGAATTTCGCCATGTGGATGTTTTACTGTGACCACAACGCGTTGTGAGCTATTTTTCCGCTCACTGAGCGTTTTCGATCTTTGAGCGTAACACATATAATAAATACCAACAGGACGTAAAATGTAATGCGTTTATGGTTTAAATTTCTTAAGTCGTATCGTTTCATGTAGATGCGGACTGGCAGCCCTTTTCTGCTCAGCGTAAAAATGTAAAGCACCTACTTAGCACGCCGCGCGCCGGCCTACACCGTGCCCCCCCTTCCAACGCTCACCGTACGACCACCCAAGACCCGGGCCTATAATAGTCGGCCTTATTGAAAGTCCGCCTCTGGTTTTATCTCAATGCTGTTATAATTTTAGTCGAATGCATACGACTTTGATTTGCAATGTATAACGACAATTTTCACCTTAGTATTCGAAAAAATGATAATTATTGTGGGTACCTACATCTGTGTACATACATTCCATTCATTTATACACAAATGTATGCGGCTGAGTTCTGCCTTGTTAGCTGTTCACAGAGCGCATCTAATGTGTGAGAGACACCAATAATATTATCATAATACGCGATATGAATCGAGAGGTTATGAACCCGACGACGCTACGGTACGGGTTCCGTTCTTTGTATCTTTGTATATATCTGTCTCTACCTACCATACCATCTAATATTGCAACGATATTATAATTTGGCTACAATGGTCGATTTTATATCTATAGTTGCCTAATTAGGCTTTTGAAAAAAAAATAATTATCGATTTTTTTATTGTATTTTAAAACTTTATTATAAATAATATTGATAATCGATGCGAAAAACTTTCAAAAAACTTTTTTTAAATTAATTATATAAGCAATTTAAAATTGATAAAATATTTAAAAAAATCACGTGACTGCAAACGCACTAAAATTGTTTTTGACAATTGTGACGTCATAATGTTAAAATATATATACGCAGTATACTATCAATGGCTTCTCATGTGTATTGACTAAAACTATACTTTTAGTATAAAAAAAAGTAAGTCTATTTAATAATGTGTGACAAATCTTTTATAAAAGCCAATTCTGCTAATATACTTACTGAAGATATTATTTATGATCAAAGATTTTCTAAAAAATGATACATTTTCGGTTCAATTCAGCTGGGGTTCGAGATGCGAAAGCATCATTGGAAGTTTTTTTTTCACAAAATAATAATGTGACTGTAATATATGAGAAACTAAATATTTTTCATTAAATATAACTAATTAATTTATTATTATAATAGATAATATAAATTAACATTATGACGTCACATTATGTTCGGGAAATGTCGGCGCGTTCTCGGAACTGGGTACAATTTTTTTTTTAATTTGATATAACTTTTGAATTATAACGAAAATAAAAAAAAAGAAAAATAGTTTTGTTATAAAACTTATATACGATCTTTCCATTTATGACAAAAAAAAATTTCATTCAAAAGCCCAATTGGATTTATCACGAAGAACTGTGACGTTATGTTGACAACGAGCGCCAGCAAGTTTTAACAGCCACACGAGTCGTATTACCATTACGCAAGCGGCACTGGAAATATATTATGTGGTATTTTTCGTACGTACCTCTTATAAAAAAAATATTATTCGCACCTGTTCTAATGATAGCTGTTGGGTAGTTAATGAAAATTACTGTTGAATTGGTTAGATGGCGTACTTTTGGTTAATTTTGCCGCACCAGTGCGTAATGGACCACTTTACACGCATTCGTAAAAGGGGAAGCTAAGCAACATTGCGAAAACAAAGCCGCTGGCAAAGCCTGTTCATAAAATACACGTAAAAGTGAGCGGGAATCGCCGGCTTTACCCTATTTCCATATAGCAGAATAAAAATGATCACCTCTGCTTTTGCAATAGAATATTGTAAATATAATTTGTACATTTATCGCAGCAATGATTTACGAAACTCGATGTTATGGCCATTTTACGATTCAGAGATAACCAATAAAGTTACTTTAAACTATTTATTGTCAACATAACATTATTACCGCGTGTGGGTTTTAGTGGCGTGTGTAAGTCGGAGGACTGGTAAATATTTTGAGCCGGAATGAAACTACCTTTCCCCGGTTTCGAGGATGCTGAACACGATGGTGGTATTGGATATCGCGTCCGACCCCTACCAACCCTTCTCCCGATCAATAGGTACTCAATATCAACGGTAAATATAATATATTTACCGTTGATATTGCAAAAAAAATTCACCCTTTTCGGACGCGATATCCAACACCACCACCGTGCTCAGCAACCTCGAAAACGGGGGGAGAACATACATTTAACGTTGATATTGCAAAAAAAGAATCATCCCTTTCGGGGGTGATTATTGACCGGTGGAGGGGTTGGTAGGGGTCGGACGCGATATCCAACACCACCACCGTGCTCAGCATCCTCCAGGCGCGGTCCGAAGGGGGAGGGGGTCACAGGGGACATGACCCCCCCCAAAATCTAAAGTCAAATTGAAAAATCTCAAAAATTTGCCAAATAAAAAAAGAAAATTTTTAGCTACAATACAAAAAGACGACTTTTTTTATTAGTGTAGTGAGTGACCCCCCCCAAAATTTCAGGCTGCGACCGCGCCTGGCATCCTCGAAAACGGGAGTAAAGTACTTCTTTCTGCAGGGAAACCGAGTAAATCGCATTTAACCCCTCTCGGGGGTGGTTTTTGGCCGGTTTGAGGGGTTGGCTCACCCCAACGAGAAATTCTGACGCCGCCATCGTGTTCAGAATCCTCGAAAACGGGGGGGGGGGAAGGTAGTTTCATTGCGGCTCAAAATATTTACCATTTTCGCGTTTTTTCCGACTCACACAATCCACTATTTATTTCATTGTGCATTCCAATATTTTTTATTATGTAACGAAACGAAAAATAAAACACAATTTATGACAGACTAGCGTTGGCGTTTATCGAATTACTTTTTTCTTTAGACTATTCTGCAAGTAGGCAGACTTCTTAGTCGGCTTTTTTCTCGGCGCGTTATCAATACGTTAAATAACTAATCAAAATGTTTAAGAAAACAATTTTCAATGCGTTTATACCGCGCGTTTTTAATCTAGTGTCTTTCTTCCAAATCAGTGGTTCCCAACCAGTGGTCCGCAGGAGCCAAAATGTGGTCCGCGAACGATTTCAAATTTCGGGGAAGGGAAAGTGATCGACAACGTCTACAATCTATATAATAGGGTTATTGACAGTGATTAAAATTAAATATAAAACTGTGTTATAATGAAAGTTTATGGTCTAAAATATCGTTTAGAATTATTATTTTTAGTAAATATGTGCGTTAAATATATTAAAATAAATAAATAAAATCACGATTTTTAACCTATGTGTCACGTGGTTTCAAACACCAATCACAGCGCGTGACGTCTTTAATCAGTCAACATGGCCGGTAGCTGTGTGCCACTGACTGCCATGTGTATTCGTTATCTCTGTTCAGTGTATGTTCTCTGGTGTATTCATTGTACTCTGTCAATCATATTATGCAACACTTTGTTGGTTATAATGCTATATGTCACGTTGTACCCGCTTGCTTAGTGTTTACTGATTGCCTACTGTGACGTAGGCAATCAGTAAACATGGCTGTCAAGGTCAATTGACGTTTTGGCGCAGAATTTAAAGTCAAAATAAAAAACAACTAATAATGAGTCAAATCTGTTATATTTATGAGAAAAAATATTTTTTACGGGTACATATACCTTTATTCTTTAATTTTAAATACTTTTTGAAATTTTGTTAATTACCCTATTGTTGCTTGCACGAGCCGGTCAGTCGTACAAGGAATATATCTTATTATCTACATTGTACTAGATATAGACTATAAGGACGCATTTGAATTTAATTCACTTGAGAAGTTTTGGTGTAAAAAAACAATTTCTTATACCAAAATTCGAGAAATCGCCTTGCGTTATCTTATGGTTTTCTCAACAACTTATTTATGCGAACAAGGGTTTTCTGCTTTGTTGGTAATTAAAAACAAGGCCAGGAATCGATTGAAAGAAAGTAATGATTTGCGTGTAGCTTTGAGCGATAATATTAGTCCTAGGATTACCCAACTTGAACAGAAGATGCAAGCTCAAAAATAACATTAATTCAAGACTTATTTAACTTTCTAATAAAAATGTTATGTTTTCTATTAAAATAATACTGTAAATGCATGTTGCTATTGAGTTTTTGATTAAAGTTTATTTTCGGATTGATTCACTTTATTTTTCTTGTTGGTCCCTGCTAACAACAAAAAAAATCAAAGTGGTCCCTGGACCTGGTCAAGAAAAGGTTGAGAGCCACTGTTCTAAATGGATTTTTCATAGCACTGTATTTCTTAGAAAATTCATTTTTATTGAAAAAATATACCTACCTGCATATAATTATTTAGTACTTACCGTTTTCGCTGGTTAACGGTATACCTTTCACTTAAAATTACGCGAACATGTTTTTTTAAAGCAAAAATGGCGACTTGTCTAATGTATAAAAATCGAAGAAAAAAAGCAAAGTAAAAAAATAAAAAATATATATTTTTTTATTATTAAGAAACAACCGAAAATAAATCCGAAATGGCTCACAAGAAACGGACAATGTTTTTGCAGTTTGTAGCGCGGGTTTCAAATAGACAAAACCACCACGGTCTCTCGGGGATCTCGAAAAATAAAAGGAGGTATTCAAACGATTAAATTCCCCACTGCAGAAGAGTGCATGCACGAATTTTCTACAACCGCGTGTTACATTAAAAAGCAGAGATTATCGAGAAAAAAGCAAAAAAAAAAATTAATAAAACGAAATGTGTTACGTAAAAACTTACTGACGGCAGGCGGACAGTTAGTAGGGTGAAGGTAAACAGAGGCATATAATATGAAAAAGCAGTGCAATATTGCAAATAATTATAAATGAGCATTTTTTTATATAATAATGAATAATTTAAACAATATATAATATTAAGAATTAAAATCGTATACATAAAATGTTGATTATAAATATTAGTTATAGGTTCTAGATGACACATTTTCGATTTCCTCGAATTATACTAAATATTTTTTTTATTTGGCCAGCTAAAATATTTCCATTACTACGACATTACTATATTTTTACAGTAATTTCAAAACAGGTTAACTTTTGAGCTGTGAAAACATGGATAACATTGATGAAGTTATTAATGCAGTATCTCGGAGGCATAGCACGAATCCAGAAGTTGCGGAAATTTTTTTTAATTACATGGTCTGAAAATACAAATCGCGGTTTATGTCAATCGATTTCTGCGACTTTATTTGGTTGCCGACGATAAAAATCTCAATAGTTTTGGAACCCCGTCTCAAATTACTGAAATATGATCAACGAGGCTCATTAACAGTCCTAAGCAAGGTACTGGATCGTGAAAATCTTTGATCGCCTGAACATTGTGGACCATATTTATAGCAGGTAAATAGGTACAGAGTTTGTTCCACTGCAAAACTTTGATTTCACCTCTGAAAGTTTTATTTGCTGAACGGAATGTTTTCGTCAAAAAATCGAGATTAAAATAATAATTATTACCCCTGTCTTCACATAACATTCAGATGTTCTTTGTACATTGACGCGCTGTTTTTCAGTTAACCCATTAAAATGCAAGCTGCAGTCTACTTTTGAAATAAAAAGGATCGTTTAAATTATTATGTACAAGCGAATCGGAATACGTCAGATAAAATATTGATTTTTTTTGCGATTCCTCGTCCAAAGCGAGGAATACTTAAAAAAAAAAAGCCCATAGTGCGGATTAGGCGCTCGATGAATGGAAAATATTTAATATTGTTCTTTTGAAAAAATCTGCTCATTTTGCAACCAGGTAAAAATTCAATGTTTCAACGGACAATTTGATATTTTCTCTGACATATTCTTCTTTCATTTTTCGGTCTGTATAAGAATAATAAAAAAAATATCGAAATTTGCAAATAACCTTTGTGCTTTTTTTAATTATACAAATTGAGTAAATATATGGCAAGTACACAATTATAAAATTTACACAAAAATCTTTTGGTAATAATAAAAAATTATCACAAATATAATAGAAAATAAACAGTAAATTATTGAAATAAAAATACATAACAATTAATCGGATGAATATTGTACGAAAATCCACAGTTTCTTTTCAAATTCACCTCAAAAACAACTAGAAAACATTTATTACAAAAACAGTCTTTCCAAAAATAGAATTGATAATAAAATCGTTTCCGAGCCGATTATATTTCGGGAAAACAAAATTCTCTTTATTTTTCCGAAAAAAAGCAAAGAGGACGGTCCGCAGACAGTTGATGCATTATTTACTATTATAAAATCCGAATTGAGTAAAAAGTGTGAAAAATATTTCTCCTAAAGACTGACTTTTGACATTTAAGACTAGAATTAATCTAACAGTCATTTCATGACTTAATGAGGTGAAAAATCAAATTTGAACTGTAAATATTTATTATAAAATATAAAAGTTAGACGTTCCTCATTTCTTTGGATCCATTCAGAAGTTGTCTGTACGTTTTCGGTAAGTGTTTTTATTTTTAATCCCAGCTTTAGCCTCGAGTAATGCAAAAAGAGCCCCTTTATAATTTGATCCACTTTTGTTGCGCTTTCAAAAAAGTCATCGTCGAAGACTACTTCAGGTTCAGAAATGAGGCAACTTAATTCATTAATTAGGAATATAAAAAATGGCTATTTTTCTTGGCAGTATATTTTTTTATGTCTAAAATATCGCAATATTTTGACCAAAAGTATTTTTAAAAAACTGATTAGTGTCTACGGGGTATTTCGTCATAGCTATTTATTTCATTAGATTTTTGTTTTGATATGTTAATAAATAATTTTCTTTAAAGATTAATATTTCTGTATCAAATAATTTATTAGCAATTTATTTCTAAATTTATATTATTTTTGGATACAAATGATCACTGACAAATTACGTCAATTTGTGTGTTTTTTTATTTTATCTTACCTGTTATTGAACGCAAGTCTGGCACCGGAACTGAACGATTTTTTTAATGGGTTACTGTCAAAAACAAAGTCAATGCGAATCATATAAAAGGATTTCTGAATTTGTGCTTCTGAAAGAATCTGAACATGGAATAATTCAATAAAAAAAATTGTTGGATTGAGGATTTGTATTATACATAACTTTATTCTGTTCTTTTTTAAACACGCGCGAATTCATGTTATTTTTTTGCATGCAAAAAATCGTTCAATCCCGGCGCCAGATCCTGTATTTTGAATATTTACAATATTGAAAGAACATTTACAAAAACAAAAATATATAATTTTTTTACAATAAATAAATCTAGAAATTAAAAATTGACTGTTAAAACTTCCCCTTCAAATATATGTATTTACAAAAAAAATCGACCACAAAAAAAAAAAAATAAAATCCCTTCGTTTATCGTTAAAGTGTTCGGAGTCATACGGGGAGACTTTTTGATCATCCTCTCTCTTAACATTCACATTTAAGAAGACATAAGCATAATATATCACTGGTACACTTTTATAATTTCTAAATACAGCAAAAGCAAATATAAAAATGTCTACATTCTATATTTATATAAAAATTTATGTGGTCTCGGTTTTTTATAGTGGCCTTCTTATATTTCTATTATATCGTTATTTACAAAACTTTTATATCAAATATTAGACAACAATTTTTTTTAATATTTAAAGGATGGTTCAAAATGTTTGAAATTTCAAATCCAGGTATTTCCGATTTTATGAGTTATTGCGTTTATATTGAAAGCAAAAATTCGTCTTCCAATGCTCGTTTTTATTTTTTCTTATTTGACTTGAAAAAAGATCTTAAATCTTTGTTGCGAACTGATTCAGAGTATACAGTCGGATCTCTCTAAGAGCAAACTCGTCTGACTTGTCTATTTCCTTTATTATGCCGAAATACTTAGCTTGTTTATGACCTCAACTGACTGTTTTATGATTGTTTTAGTCGAATTTAGAAATCTCGGGGATGTTTCCTTTTTGAACCATCTGTACAAATTAGTCCGTTTTTTTATCGTTATCTTCGTTTGTTTTTTTGAGTTTTTTTGTGACGTAACAGTAATATTTAACAATATAAGTTTATTTGAAACATTATTTCGTCACGACAAAAACTCCATATTTTATTACTTACACAGGAATTGATTTTTTTCTCTATATTAATGTACATATATAAAAATTCTATATTAACAATTATTATTCGAGTTACTTTTTTCTATCAAGGCTGATTCACAATTACAATACAAAACATTAATAGTTCCGGTGAAGCTCCGGGCTCTATATAGTTAAACTATGGCTTAGCAAGTTTCAACGATAACTAACCGAGAATTTCCACGCCGCAAATTAAAAAAAATATATTCTTAACAATCCTGACAAGGACTTTATATTATAATTGTGAATTAGTTTTCTGGAAAAAATACATTAACATTCGATCAAGTATTCATTTTATCTCTTATATTCTAATTACGTATATCATTTTTAGTAGGTTTTCGTTAATTTTTTTTAGTAAATTACGTCTTCAAAGATTTGTTCATTTCGCAAAATTTATTGCTGTATTTTTGTTTTGTTCAGATTTTTTTTAAATCAGTGTAAATAAATAAATACACCAAAATAAATATATAAAAATTTCAAGTGTTTTTTTATTTGATACAAACAAAAAAAGAAAAAATAGGAATGTAACTTTATTTATTTTCAAGTGTTTAAATAACTCATCCCAAAAATGACTTGCACATTAAAAGTACCATAAAAGAAATACAATTTGTGTTTATTTATGGTTTTAAGGACCTGACAGCTAACGTATTTTCTTAAATAAAAACGAAAATAAAGAGCTCTCCTTTATGACCGGTTTCTCGTGGTAGCCGGTCACGATACCCGTCCTGTTATATCAAAAATGGCTTTGTGAAATGGCATTTCGTCACGTCAAAAATCCGGCAACATTGAATTAAAACACGTATAACGGCCTGCCAAAATGTGACGCGGTATCACACTCAGGGATAAAAATAAATGTCCCGTGCCTCGTAAAAAAAGAAGATAAAAATGAATACAATATAAAAAAAATCTCGAACTTTTGAAGTTTTCGCAAACTTTAAAACAGATCTGACAATTTACATTGAGGAGCACTGGAAACCTACAAACACCCTTTGCACTCTACATCCCAAATCCGTTACTCTCGCTTAAAAACGGTCATAGCTCTCCAGACTGTGTTTTAAAAGGTTTAAACTTTAAATGAATCGTTCATTTGGTGATTACTCGAATCGCTTAGCTTTAAAAATGGAGTCAGGAGAGCTGTAATCGTTTTTAGTTGTGAGGCAAGGATTTGAGATGAATAAGTGCAGGGAGTATTCGTAGGTAGCGTATACTCGGAAACAAAATATTTTCATAATATATTATACGTTAAATACACAATAAATAATTTAATAATATAGGTATTTACATAAATTTTCTGGTTTGTTAACCATTTTAAATTACTAAATTCTTGGTCCAAATTGTTATACGAAATATTTAATTGAAACTTCACGTAATTTTAAATATTTTGTAGAAAAAAAAAACGAAAGCCAAAAACAAAACTGACTGAAAAATAATAATTGTTGCCGCGTTTTCAATAAACATCCTGTAATATTTTATTTTATTGTCGTTTTTATTATTATATTTCTTTGCTATTGAAAAATGGACACTAAAAGTGTGTCCACACTTGCACCAGATAATAATTATTTTTTGTATTACGAATGAGCGCAGGTTAAGTTCTCCACATTGTTTTCGCTGTTATTTTGTAAAAAAAAAAAACAATCTGGGATACTTGATTGTCATTTGTTTTAATGATTCGTTTCACATGTCTTATATAATGTGAAAACCGACACAGCTAGCCGAGAAAGCGTCGATTCGCGTCAACGGCGTTAAGTAAAGGACGATTCGTACTGCACGGATCTACGTTGCGAGAATGGTTCCGTCCAACTGTGTGCGAATAGTAAAAATGAGACAAATAGACAGATAGATAGAGAGAGACGGGGGAATGGTTTGACTAGAGTGCAGTGGTAGCAGTTCTTGATTTTTTCTTCAGTTCGTTGATGTCCACATAGTCGTAGATGACTTGCGTTTGCCGCCGTCCCTATATTGGACCGTAGTTGCTAAGGGCCGGCGCCGAACCCGGCGCCACGACGACAGTATCTTGGTCAACGGCTGCCGTCGCTGGTTGTCATACGTGACTCAAAGGCGGTTGTTTGAGCACGTGGTGATGCAGATGATGTTGGCTCGCGGACGCGACGCTACTCGCGCCCGGCGGCGGCGCGTAACAGCCGACCGGCGGCTGAACGCGAGGTTTGATCAGCACGGCCGCGGCTCCGCTCGGATCGCCGTGCACGTGTCCGCCGGCTCCGCCGCCGCACAGCCGTCGCCAGAATCGTTTCCAGGAGTCCAACGTTTTACCGGACCAGATCCAGACGCCGGACGTGATTCCGACGGCCAACGCCATGAAATATTTGAGCATCAGAACGGCGTACAGCGGACGCTCGCGCGGTCTGCAGGCGCACGCCATCGACAGACCCCACTCGTCGTAGTGCGCCGCCTCGTACAGGTGGCACGAGAGCACTATTGCGGCCGGCAGGGTATAGAGCACGCTGAAAATGCCGATGCGGATCATCAATTTCTCCAATTTGTCGGCTTTGCTCGCTCCGCCCTGGCGTTTGATCACGGAACGTATTCGAAACAGAGACACGAACCCGGCGATGAGAAAGCTCGTGCCGAGAACGAGGTAGGCGAGCAACGGCGCCCAAACGTAAGTCCGCAGGTTGTCCGGCGACATGTTTCCGACATAGCAAATGCCGGAAACGGGATCTCCGTCGACGGCCGAAGCGGCTAGAACGGCCACGGTTTGGGCGGTCGGCACGAGCCAGGCTGCCAAATGAAAATAGGGAGCGTAGCTCGAGATCGCTTCATTGCCCCATTTCAGTCCGGCCGCCAGGAACCAAGTGAAAGACAACACGACCCACCATATCGACGACGCCATTCCGAAAAAGTAGACCAGAAGAAACACGAGAGTGCAGTGGCCTGCGGGACCGCCGGTCAGGTTGTGCATGCTGTAACGCACAATGTTTCCGTCGCACGCGACTTGATCGTGTCCGACGGCGACGCGAACCAAGTATCCGCAGGCCACCAAGAAATAGCAGGCAGACAGAAAGATAATCGGACGTTCGGGATATTTGAATCGGTCAGGATCGATCAAGAAAGTTGTTAGTGTCATTAACGTGCTTGCCGCGCAAAGGCCCGACCAGAGCGCTATCCACGCCGCCGCGAACTGGCGTTCCTCCCCCGTGAAGAACGCTCCCCTGCAAGGATAGGCGCAGTTTTCTACGCCGCCCACGCTTATGACACTTCGGTTGTCTCTGGGAAGGACCGGCGGAACCATCGCCAGATGGTGCTGGTGCAGGTAATGATCCGTTGACGGCAGACTCGCTCCCAAATTGACCAGCGGCTGGCGGCACCGACAGCCGCACGTGTTGTCCGTTGTGTGGCCTTGTCGCGTTCTTTCCCCCGTGGTTGTGCCTGGTTCGCGCCCCCCTTGGGGGGTGCCTTGGCAGTTTTTTGGACCGCCCTTGCCATTTTTACACCTGTTGACTTGCGGACGTCTTGTCGGTTTCGACGGTTTACTCTCGCTGGCGCCTTGCTGGTTGTCCATGCACAATTCCTCGGGATTCTCGCCGAAAACCGGCAGAAGATCGCAATTCATTCTCTCGGGCCAACTGAACCCGTACTGTTTCATTATCGGTTCGCATCCGGACCGCGCTCTCTCGCAGACACTTCTGCACGCTCTCAGTGGCTTGTGATAGTCTTCTATGCAGATCGGCGCGTAAATTGAGCACAAGAAGAACTTCAAATCGGTCGAACAGTCGATCTCGACCAAAGGCCAAAACTGGTGGACTTCTAGACCGGCTTCCTCTTGAGTGTCGTGGTTCAAGTCGTTCGGCATTGCGGTCAAGTTATAGCCTATTCCTCTGCACATCGGTATCGCAATTTCCTCGCAACGACCGCCCGGCGACGACACCGTCAAAGACGTCGACGATCCGACATTTCCGTCGCACAATACGCCACTGATATTTAGGAATATTAAAATCAAAAATGTCCGCCACACTTTACTGTGTTTATGATAACGTAACGCACAGTCACTTCTACATAAACTTTGGTTGTGCGATTGGTCAACAGTCGTTGACATTTTGTTTTTCGATAGCATTATTCGTTTGTTTACAGTTCGAGTTACGAGCGTCATGGTAACGAATTTTTTTTTAAACACGCACGTGAATTCTGTGAACACCTTCTTTAAATTAACGAGTTGTTTTTTTCTTTTAAAACATCGATATTGTACGTACGCTGTCTTGCATTCTATTTATAGAAAGCAATGTTTGCTTAAGACGCGTTCTATGTGTGTTCGTTAGTTCAGTTAACTTCTTTTTTTTTATTTCTGTAATGATTCACTTGTTTCGTTTTCAACACTGCATGTTCATAAATTCTCACCAGTAAAACAAATCCGATTGTAGAAAGACATCGTGTATGCCACGATAACAAAACGCTGTCTGCAAACAAAACACGGTCTGTACAAAAACGCTGTCATCAATGGTGACGACGGCGACGATGATGATGGCGATGATGATGCGAAGTTGTTTTTAATGATGACATTTACTTGTTCTAATGGTACGCAGGAAACAACGACACATCGATGTCATAGTTTCATATCTTCTTTTCACCAGTTCGTTTCAAGTTTCAACATCTGAAACAAAAGAAAACAATTTAGTTTATTTAAACATATATATTAATTTATAAAAATATTAGTTTCAAAATAGCGGGCTTTATTTATGTAGAAAAAACACCTCGGTTTTTATTAACATATATACTTGGCGAATGGCGACATCTTCGATCAATATCTATACTTCTAAAGAACTGAATCATTAAGAGATCAATGATTCAACTGTAGATTATAGACGGTCAATAACGAAAGGCGTTTGCGTTGGATGATTCAATCGTCGCCAAATTTTTTATTACATAAGCAGTTTTGTCTTCTTGTCACACACAGTTATACCCATGAATAGCATAAAGCCATAAATAATAACACCCGTTAAACATATGTGCTCCAATTAAATTATTTATATCAAATTAAAACGGCTATCTTAATTTGTTTTGACGGATTGCTTATTACGATTTCAAACGTTGCCAAAACTGCAAGCGGAAACCAAACAATTACGGAATTTCTACAATTTAATAACTATTCTCATTTTGTATCGATGTATATTCAACGCTGTTGACTTATTATATTTCTTTACCATGTTAGCAATAAACTTTCGAAGAGAAAAAAAAACAGTAAACGTTTTAATGAAAACATCGTAAAAATTAAAATTATACGGCGGATAAAAAAACATCAACACATAATTTTGATCGCTTCAGTTTGCTAATAAAAAACGTGTTTATGTTCGTTTCAAAATGATTTGTTAAATTTGTAAACAGTTTGTTTTTCGACTCAACTTTCTGTTGCCCAAAATCTGTTTTGTGTAATCTATTTTGAGTTTTAGTAAACGGCAACTTCAAACTTTACAAAAAATTGGTTGTCTGTAAAGTCGGTTTACGGACGATAGTTTTACGTGATAACGTATTCCGCTCGAATATCATATTTAATAATACATAACCTAAATTTTAGTAGCTGTCAAACTATATTTTTACCGACTCTCTATCGCTTATATTGCGCTCTCGCTTGCACGCACAGGGTCAGGCGGAACGTTATGGCATTACACTTTTTCGTGCGCGTGCAGCTGGTGTTTCATCAATTTATAAGACGTTATCACGTCAAAAACAAAAAGAAATTCCAAACAATATCAGTACAGCTTTGCTTGACAGCGCTTCCTGAAATGCCGAATTAATAACAATTTATTTTAAGCTCTTCAAAAGATCCTTCAGCGAACCCATTCGGAAGGCAAGCATTAAGAAACAATTTAAATAAAACACAAACGCCTGCAAGGCACCAGTAGCAATGTACATCCCTTTAGATAATCATTTATATGATGATAAAATAAAAAAATAAATAACGACACTCGTACGCCATCCCTCATCTAACGTGTCAATCTTTATCATCGAGTTCCTCACTCGAATAACACTTTATTAAACTAATTATATTATCGTGCGTTCGTTTGAAGAACATATTATAAGAAATAATCATGGGGATAGGACTAAAGCAGAGGTCCCCAAACTTTTTTGTCTCGTAGACCACTTGCCATGTTTTTCGGTTTTGGGTAGACCCCTTGCTTATCTGATATTGATTTTTTGCAAATTCATTTTTTCAAATGTATTTTTGACAACCGGTATAGTGCTACTCACTTTGAACTATTTAAATTTATAACGGTAGTGAAATGTAGTGTGAAATGTTTAGTTTTATACATTTATTAATTAGATTCAAATTAAACGAATCAAAATAAAATTTACTTTCTGTTACATAAAATAACTAAGCAAAAAATAAATGCTTAGTGTGAGGGATGAACCTGATGCTATAATAATAAATTTTCAACATTTGGCATCAATTTAGTTAGATTTAATCTTAAATCTCTTCGGCTAACGATGTCCAGTTTGTTTCTTTTTTTGTTAGGAGATTCACTATCGTTGACCCCCATTTTCATTTCATAGACCCCCCATTTTTTTCCCGCTGACATGGACCCCTTGCAAGTTGTCGTCGACCCCTGGGGGTCGATATAGACCACTTTGGGAATCACTGGACTAAAGTCTGGTATCGCACTTTTGATTAATTCGTCTCTCGTCGCTGTCATGTTTTCATTTTCGCATGTGTCCATTAAAAGCGACGGGTCAAAAAATAAATAGTACTGGATCTTTGTGTGTTTGTAAAATCTGTACTCGCGAACAACTGGACCTATTTTGAAGAAACCTGACACACTTTCTGTGCGGTCGGGCGTTAATAAAAAAACTCAGTGCCCTAAGATAAAACGACAAACGTACAGTTTTTGCAATATTTCTTTTTCCATCTATGTATTGCTTGGTGGTCGGCTGTTTGTCTGGCAGAATAGATTGGGCGTGACATAGTTATACACCGAAGTCGAGATGTGCAATCGTAGCGTGTAATTAACACATTTGTCGCGTTGTCACGCACGCGCAAGCGTGACTTTGATTGACAAACTGATTGACAGACATCTGCAAATATATTTGATCGGGAAATAAGAAAAATTTTATATCCTTATGTAAACACGTTAACAAGACGTGAATATAATGCAAATCTTCTAGATCAGCTTTTCCATTTAAGAATGATTTAATTTTGAACCTGGCAAAATGTCAATACAACGTTACCTGTGTCTACACGTTCGATTCTTATGGGTTTTTCGAAAATCAAAAAAAAAAAAGTACCACAAAGTGATTTGGTTCTATAAGCCCGCAAAAACATCGGCAATTCAATCACCACTGCATTAAACGGTTTTAACGACTGTGCCACAAAAAATGATCAATATTTTTCTTTTATTGTCTCTGGGCGCTTTAAGATGAAACATTCGAACTGCAGTGTGCAATGTGAGAGCTTTCCACACTGTATTGACAAAAACGTGATTCACCTTTCGGACTATATTGGATTTTATACATGCGACATTGAAATAGTTTTAGGGGATGATCCGTGATCACAGACGAAGGACATGCAACTGTCCCTAAGGGTTGAAACGTCAATTAGTGTGAAATTTATTTGAGGGAAGACTAAACATTAGTCATTCCCTTGTCTTTACAGGGGTTGCTCGACAAGATCACGAACTACATATATAAGAATTACTTCACACTGATTGACCAAAAATCGAACAGATTGAAATACAATTACAGCTAAAATGGAATTCAGACGTTCAGATAGAAAAAAACGAAACTTTCTAATGTTGAAAATATTTCACTTCTAAGATTGAAAAAATTAACTAATGTCTTTTTGCTTTACGGGTGTCATAATTGTTTTTTTTTTTTTTTTTTTTTATTGTGACAAAACAAAACAAACAATTATGTGCTTCAACCCTGGGGTTATTAGCACTACTAAATATAAATTACAAAAGGTAAGTACAAATTTAACATTTACAGTGAGATATTGTTAATAAGGTAAGTATTCGTTATATTTTTTTTAGGATCTGTGATGATTCCAGGAATGATAATAATTTATTTATGTTTTCTTCAGTGTTATCTAGGATAGCGCTTAGGTCTGCTGCTAGGTCCACTTCAATTCTAAATGTCTCGTACAGAGGACACTGTACTAAAATATAATTGTTTTTATTCTACAACAAAAACTAGTGTGTCATTATTCGATCTCAGAAGTTGTCTTCGAATCAATGTTGGACAGCCCCTCGTTTTACAACCCCTGTCTGTTACAAGTATACACAGTCGCAGTGTTACACTAGTGCATAATATAACCCCGGTGCAAGTATATTAAAGTGCAAAGAAATGCACTTAGTGTCAAGTGTCATTGAGATGCGAAGATGCGTTATTTATTGCGTGAGTTGAATAAATAAATCCCAAAGAAATTCTCTGGAAATCACGTATTTGAACTTTTTTCAAGTTTACTTCGATATAGTAGATACACTATGACGATAATATTATTTAGTTTGTAGAATATTATATATGCATTGGGTATTTATAGTACAGCGAGACTCAAAATGTTGCGGGGCTGGATCAATTATTATTAATTTGACGCACCGGGAAATCTTCGCTTTATATGAATAGCATATTTCAAGTACCGATGCTTGGGCTGGGTGGGGTATGTCGTATGCCTGATTCAAGTAATAAAATAGATCTACGAAATAGTATATTACACATCTAGGGAAGTAAAGTAAGAAATATCTAAGATCACATATAATTGTTGGCCGAGGCGAAGCCGAGGTCAACAAAGATGTGATCTTAGGCTTTCTTACTTTACTTCCCGTGGTGTGTATACTATTTTTTTGCTCGACGTGGGCAGGAAGAGGCAACTTCGTTTAGCGCAGCGGGACGAAAGTGGACGCTTTCTGCCCGTCGAGCAAAAAATAAATTTACCACCTAGTCAGAAGAACAAAGCAAAATTATTTTCCTTAAACTCTGAAGGAGAAAAAAAATTATTTACGAACTAAAGTCGTTGGATGTCCTGGATCCTGTATCCAATATTGATTTATGGGACGTGAATTTTAAATGACTTTAAATTACTGAGGACCAAAATCACTCGAGCAATGCAGGAGGACATATTTTAAAGTTCCTTGTCCACAAATACTAGAAGATTTATGCTTCCTTGGGCTGTCGGTAATAACTTGCGTGTTTCCATATAAAAAAGATAAATCACCGCCGCATTATTTTCTGTGAAGTTATGAAAACGATAAGCAAAATTTATATTCTAGGGGTAACTATTTATAAAAACACAACTTACATAGTTGTATTATATGTATTTAATCAAAAGTTGCATTTCTCAAAAAGAACCGGCCTTTTAAAAGCTCACGCGTCTATAAAAATACGAATATATGCGCTTTCTTATTGGTCGTTTTTTGATAATTGGCAAAGAAAATAATAATTATTTAAAATAACGGCAATAACACATTTGCAATTATTTAACTTTGCGATAATCAAACCGACAAAGTGGACACAATTTGGTCACTTAAAACAAATGACTGTCCAACATCAGGTCACCTACACAACTGCTTATAGTTCGTTAATGCCGAAAAAAAAAGATAAACTATCTTTCGACGTTTATGAGAGCAAAGCCGCAGTATTTTTTTATGTATAATTAAATTAGTGACTCCGGGGTCGCGTAAATAATTAACAGTTACTCTGTTAAGGTTCATTATGACGATAAACAAATGAACAAACCTATTAACAAATGAATTAACACGCAGACAAATGAAATACTCCACAGTTAAAGATAAATGAATAACTTTAACACTTATTAAACAAATGAGGCTTGCGTTCCGCGTTCTTTACTTGTTTTTCAGCGTTCACTTGTCAATGCAATTTTATTCTAAATGGCACCGTGACAAATGCGATTCTCTTTTTATATATCCAGGTTATTCAACCTCTTTCTATACGAATGTTAATGTGAATTGCCCTTCTTTCACTTGAATAAAAACTCATCAGGATTTTCCACACCAGAGCTAAGACTAACCTGAATATGGTAGCGAACTGAAAAATTAAAGTTTTTATTGATTTTTTCCCGCTTTATCTAAATTAAAGTCACATCGACTGTGATTTCATCGTTGCTGTATTTAAGATTTTTTAGTTAAAAATGAAATTTAAAAACACAGTCCCTTTCTGTAAGGGGAGACCGATCAGGCGTGAATTATTGAAACGAAAAAAACACGTCGCCAACTATTATTAAAAGGGTGCGCTCCGACTACTGCAATAGGCATGTAACTAATAACACATTAAGAAATCACAACCCCTTTTCGAAACATATAAAAACGTGTGAACTGTACAACAGTTTTGCAGATATTTAAAATATTATTAATGTGGGGGAGGGGTTCCGCATACGCTTTTTCCCAAGTATTAATTATAAATAGACCGAAGAAAAAATGAGTGCTGTTTTTGAATGCAATCTTGTTCAAGTGTTTTATTTCCTTTACAAAATAGAAAAAGGATCTAATTTGAAAGTTTCAAAAAGATTTAATTTCATTTTTTCTACATATACGAGAAGAATAACTTAATATTATTTTTAATTAATGCTGCGCGTAAATGAAATTTCTTTCAGAAAATTTCATTAAAAAAACTTAATTATGAAATTTCTTTCATTCAAGTTTTCAACAACTTCTTTCTTGGTGATTTAATATTTCTGTTTAAAACAGTTTTTTTTAATCTAAAAAGAAAACGCTTTAAAAGTTAATATTTTATTTTGTCAAGACAAATTGTTTTGAACAAAAATATTGTGCCTAACTCGAAGTTGTTTTTTGTAACTTATTACACATATTTTGTATTATCAATTTAGTACGGCAGGCAAATTTTTATTTTCGAAATATTTAAAAACAATTGCGTACGATCATGTTATTTGCACTAATCATTTAGTGAGATTACATAATATCACATCCCGCCTGTGTGTAATCGAACAGTTTCTACTACCTACTAGTCTCGTAGAGTACAGTTCAACGATGTATATTTTCAATTACGAACATCAAAAATAAACAAATTAA
The DNA here is from genome assembly GCA_963575645.1 of Xanthostigma xanthostigma. Classification (NCBI taxonomy): domain Eukaryota; kingdom Metazoa; phylum Arthropoda; class Insecta; order Raphidioptera; family Raphidiidae; genus Xanthostigma; species Xanthostigma xanthostigma. Next base: position 12,394,886 of record OY754474.1, read on the forward strand.
CGCTAACATACCGAGTCAATATGCACAAGTGTAATTACAAATCAGTCATATTATTTAGAAAAAGAACTTCGTGTGAGTCCAGGTTATTAATAAATTCAGTAATTACTGGATACGTCTCAGCTACTACCTACAACTTATAATAATCGGTGGGTTAGCTTATTTATCGGATGTTAACAATTTTTGTCCGTTTCATGAAGTTTCACAAGTTAAGACCAAGTCTGCCCTGTGTTTCCACCAGCGTTGCCAGTTTTTTTTTTTTTGCCAAGTCGGGATTTTGGAACTCTTTGAGTGAAAACAGCGGGATTCTTTCGTCGAAAGCGGGACATAGCAAAAAAATTGGTTGTCTGTAAAGTCGGTTTACGGACGATAGTTTTACGTGATAACGTCATAAAGAAACATTGATGAACTCTCTGACGTCACGCGAGAAGAGAGAGAAATGCGTACAAGCCGACGCTTGGGCCGATCGTGCCTCTCTATCGCTTATACCGCGCTCTCGCTTGCACGCTCAGGCTCAGGCGGAACGTGACACTTTTTCGTGCGTGCAGCCGGTGTTTCATCAATTTATGAGACGTTATCACGTCAAAAACGTATATAATCACAAGTTTTTAAATACATATTTATCTTTTTATTTGAATTAAAATTACGTTTACGTGACAATAGATAGTAAAAATAGCCATAGAAAATGTATTTTAATAAAAATATAATATTTTAAATCAGAGTTACCCTATCGTTAAATAGTTGAGTCTTATTCGTCTTCAGAATAAAAAAAAAAAACAGAAATCAAAATCAAAAAAGTTTTATTCATTAGAAAAATATGGCGTTTCAAACAATAGTCTGTGGAGTGAGTGTTACAAATTGCAACTTACAATAAGAGAATAAATATTTATAAGAATTACTTATTCATGATATTTCTGTGAAGATTTAACTTCTTTTAAAGTTATCCCCGAAAAGCGGAACTGAGCCTGTCCCGCGCGGGACATTTAATTTTGATTTAAAAATCGGGACGTCCCGCCAAAAACGGGACGTCTGGCAACGCTGGTCTCCACCCTCGTTGTTTGCATATATTTTACAAGACTAAGGCGCTCTCTCTCTCTTTCTCTTTCTCTCTCGGAAGTGTACCTTGACATTCGTCACCCGGGGGTTACGCATGACATGCGTGTCCTGTCCCCAGTCCTACACGCTGTCGAGCGCCTTGCTATACGCTTTGCACGGAGGGGCGAAGGGGTCGCGGCCAAGTTTTGATTTCACTTTACTATTAACTCTGCCTTCTGCATAATGTACGGGCATTTGGGTTTCCTATGTACCGCCGCAGGCGAGCTCGAAGTTCTCCGAGCAAGTGTATGGGACGGACGTTGACGCCGGGAAGTCTTAAGGAAAGACGGGTCTGTGACTGATTCACACGAAATCACTTATTTATTAAACAAAACTTTTGAGTGAATCGTCAATAAAAATTTACCTCGATCTGTAAATTCGTTTTCTAGACTTAAAACATTTATTGCAGAAATATAACCTCCACATGTCAGAGACATTTCAGTCGGTGACATGAAAAATATACGACTGTCATAAAATTATTTATGATTCGTGTAAAGAAATTTAAAGGTGCCACTTTAAAATAAAACACAACATTTTGTATAGTGTATGGGTAATTTTTTATGTGACTTTTTGCATCGGAAAAAAAACTCCCCTTCGATTTTTTTCTCTGCTTTTACGACATTAAATGCACATTATATGCACAGTTTAACATAAATTGGTTTTGATTTATTGCTAAAATAATAGACTATAATGAAAGTGTCCCTTTTAAGTTTAGGAATTAATATTTAACGTTAAAGTCATTGACACGACAGAAGATTGACAATAGAAAAGAAAATGTTAGTAATAAATTAATAGTTTAAACTGCTAAAGTTGGCACAAAATAGTGTATAGAATATACAATCATTAGAAAAAAATCAGCTTAATAAGTTGGTTTGTAGGTTTTTAAAATTTCAAAAGACAATTTTTTTGCCGAAAGTAATAATTTAAAACTGGCTTCCTGTCTCCCGTTCATTGAAATCTTTTTCCAGGAACGTCTCGCAATTATTTTAACAAATGCCAAACGCAATAAAATTAATTCGAGAATTATGAATTGCCGTGGAAACGAAAATTAAACGGCGTGCTAACTACTACACACATGCAAGTGTGCATTTTTCCATGTAGCGGAGTGCCAACACATTTTTACGCAATACAAAAAAAAAAACAAGCAAACGTCGAAGACTTGCACAGCACACTATATTCGTTCGAGCGCAGTTTTATGTTTGTCATGTGTGGGCCGTTTAAGAAAGGTTCTTTTTTTTCTGTGTGCGTTACGCAGAATACGTAATGCGTAACAGGGCTGTACAGTTCGCCACAAAATACGGTCGCACAGTTTAGAACACTAAACTATTATGTACACCTATACGCGATAATAATAATGGACAGTATTGTTCAGCCCTCGATCGACCGTAGTCGCAATGTGTTGTTATAAGTTTATCCTGCCATATGACATATATCGCCTTCAACAACATGTCCCGTTTCCTTTAATAGTAAATATTTCATCGCAGATAACTTGGTGTCGGACTTTGCCTCACAGACAGACAAATATAACTCCGAGTGCATTGTGCAAACAAGAGAGAGAGAGCAGGAAATCCTTATTCCTGCTCTTACGAAAAAAAAATGAACAAACTGCGTCCCTAATCATAAACCGCACTCCTAAGTTTTAGTGTTGTTAATGCAACGATTATACTTCTTTTGCTTTAGTTGAAAAGAAATTTACAACCAACCCGAAACTCGAATGCATTTTATTCGTCGACAGATAATATCTTTTGCAACGATCAGTTTCGAAGAAAAAATATAAATCGTAAGTCTGCCGCAGCGATCTTCATAAAAAAAAAATATCAGAGAAAGAACAGAAAAAAAGTAAAAACAAAACACAGCGTAGAGACACGTCGTATGGCCGTTAGTTGTAACAATCAAGTCAATAAATTAAACTTAAAAAGATGAGTGGGCAGTTGTATAGATAAGGAAAACAACACTTTAGCTTAGTAGGTACAGTTGGTAACATTGTATGTTTGTATACAAGTATATTTACAGTTGGTATACAACGGCACCTGAAGATAAAACCTCAGGGTTGGATAGTTTTACTGGCTCTCTTCTTTTTAGAGCGCCTCTAAAATGTCAAAATTATTCCCAGATGATTTCAAAGAAATTCACTCGCACGTATTTCATTCCATTAAACTAGCTTGAAAATCTTTCTAGAAATTGCTAATATAAAAGTAGGGTTGCCAGATTGAGAAATCAAAATTTCTGGACAATATTCTAAAATATCTGGACAAAAGGATTTTAGGCTGGACAAAATAAAAATCTGCATTAATCAACCGAAACACGACATATAATTAAGTAATATGTACTTACTTAGGTATTATTGTTATAAGAAAAACGAAAATCTGAACTAGGTATTGAGCTGAAATTGGTACAAAAACAGAGGTAGCTTAATCTAACAATCAATGGCACCTATCAAGTCACTTTTTTGCCACATGTATTTAGTATTTCCCTTAGCCGCCTTTATCATTTTAGAACCATTTTCTGTATTTAGAAAAGATTTAAAATTAGTACAGTTTTCTTCAAAGTTTAATCGAATTATTAGCTCTGGCGGTGCATGTTTTTTATTTTTAGCTGGACATTTTGCCTAAAACCGGGACACTGGACAACGTGTAAAATTGCTGGACAATCTAGCCAAGTCCCGTCAATCTGGTAACCCTATATAAAAGTATCTCGCTTCCTTCTCATTGAAATTTCCAGTTCGCTTTGCCGACCCTGCGTAGGTATGTGTCGCCTGCAGGGACATTGTGCGACTTTAAAAGTTAAGGTACCATACGCACGTACATTCTAACACCTGTGGATACGTCTTCTATACCAACTTAGTCGAGGTGAAACCAAACTCACGCTGGGTGACATCGAACGACGTTAAAAAGACGGTGGGAGGTTTCCAATTTTTTACTGATATTCATGCATGCTGCACGTCGAGGTCAAACCAATAACACGGAGATTACCAGGTCTTCAGAGAAAACTCGCACTGCAACGATTTAAGGGAGGAGGAGAACGGAGGGCCGCGCATTTGTTGCGGGCAAACTCAATAAACGCTCTCGCAATTGTCCGTTAGTTGTAAAGTTTCTATACTGCAATACTGAACAAAAAATTCCAAGACATGTTTTAAATTGTTATCGCAATCCAAAACTGGCGCCGTTTTATCTCTTAAAAAAACCACTTCACCGTCGCCGCTTTATTAAAAGCGAAAAGATAATAATTATTCGTACGAAATAACTGCAGTGTCATTTGAGAAAAAAAGAAATCCGTATAGGTGTAGCTGGGAATTATCAATCATCCCCTTCGGCGTGTCGAGAGGAGGCTGTTGCAGCAGACTCTTCTGCTGTTAAAAGCATGTGTCGCCTGTCCCAAAAACCTGCGGCTTATCTCTAGCTTAGATCGTCTACACTGCAACTCCGTGAGAAGTTATTGTCACTGCAACCGAGTCGGTATTTACAGAGCGCTATCGTGATTTTGTTCTCGGTATATATTCTGCAGTTCATTAGGAAAATATATAAAAAGAAAAAACAAGCACTGCGTCGCTTGTTCTCGAGTACGTTCATTAAAATCGAACACCGATGAAATTAAAATCCGATACATGAAGAGTTTTATAACCTAGATTTATCGGAAGCGCATCACGCAATGGTGGTTATTTCTAAATAATCTTTCATCTCGGATGTTGTGCAATTTCTTTTGGGAAAATAAAAACTCAAACTACGTTACTTCTTCGTTAACTTTTTATAAAAAAAATTGGTTGTCTGTAAAGTCGGTTTACGGACGATAGTTTTACGTGATAACGTATTCCGTAATACATAACCTAAATTCTACATATAATAATTATAATAATTCGAATCTATGATATTGCATCTTTCGCTTCAAATTTAGGTTAATTTTATGTATTAAAATACTCACCACCTATAATAATAATTGTTTTTTTTAACTTTCTTTCTTTCGTATTTATTTTAAGTTTCAAAGATTAATTGTCATAACATTTTGAAAACAATTGTTTCATTGTTTATATAAAATTCCAAAACCTACTTACAATATTTAAGTATTTTCATACGTCAAAAAATTGATTTTTATAATGATAAAATTTGTATGAAAACGATTTTTTCGAGAGATGAGACCTAGCTAAAAGTTAAAACGATTTTTTGCCCCCCAAAATCCCTTTTCAGTAAATTTCATCCAAATCGTTAGGGCCGTTTTCGAGAAAAGCACGCACAGGGTCAGGCGGAACGTTAGGAACGTTACACTTTTTCGTGCATGCAGCCGGTGTTTCATCAATTTATAAGATTGGTGATTCATCAATTTATAAGACGTTATCACGTCAAAAACGAGTGCTCGAACGAAATACATTTAAATTTTAATGAGCCGTTACAATTTCTCGAAACTGATGATTACATATTTATAATAAATTCTCGACTATTCAATTTTCAATCGGTTTACGAAAAATATTTAAAGAGTTAAAACAAAGAATGAACTGTTTCTGTATGAAATTAATGTAAACATATTTTTATTTCTGGCGACGCCTCGATTGTTTATAACAGCTATTTTTTATATTTAAATAAAAAATGAATACGTCAAAACAGTTCACAATCTGATCACGGAGTTACGCACAAAATAAGAATGCCAGTATAAAGTTTTTTTTTTTTTGAAGGCTGTTATCTGTTTCAAAGAGCTGAATAAGAAATGAAAACCGGGGACATGTACATAAATCTCGTGTATAATGGAATTACGACTCGAGTGACTAGCGCTCGTTTTCAATGTTACACGTCGTCGTAGCATTCAATTATTAGATACACAATCAACAATTAATGTACTATGCAGTGTTGCCAGAACTTTTTTGTTTTGCGTACTAGATCAGGGTTGAAAAAAGTAAATACTAGAATTTTTTTTAAGATATTTCAACCACAAATGACCTTTTTTTAACAACCTGGCTTAAATAATTTTGTTGTGTGCACAATTGGGGAGCAAAAAAAAAAAACGAATGACCTTTTTTTTAACAACCTAATTTCACAAATTTTATCGTATATGGGTACAATGTATAGGAGAGCGAAAAAAAGAAAAAAAAAGATCCTTTCATTTCCACAACAAAAAAGTAATTTTTTGGTAATTTTCCTTCTTTCGTTTGTTGTGATGGGTGTGTGGGCATTGGGTATTAAAAAGTACTAGATTTTTCGTTTGTTGTGGTTGGTGTGTGGACATTGGGTATTAAAAAGTACTAGATTTATTAAAAAGTGCTAGATTTTTGCTTCAACGTACTAGCGTACAGAAAATGACAAAAAAGTACTAGATCTAGTACAATTGTACTATGGGCTCATCGGACGCGGCTAGCTTTTTCTCGTAAATAAAATCTTTCTGTAATATTCATAGCTCTATGGTTTTAACGAACGTTTTTTAAGTGGCATAACCTCATTACTGACGTACAAATGACATATTGTGTACACAAAACATTTCAAGAGTGTAAAATATACCCGTGTTTCATGACGCAACTCATACTGAATTTTAATGAATTACGAGATAGTTTTACGTGTTTGAATTTATTTTATTTTTTAACATGCTCATCTTTTTTTATACGTTCTCGTGTGAAATTCCGTTCTTCAAATTGCAACCGCAAAAAAAATATATAAAAACAGCCTTTAAACGAATTACTAATATTTCCGAGATCGTTGGAACAATTGGAATGGTTTGTTAATTTAGTGGTTCTCAGTTCTCGAATCTAAAAACTGATACAGACTAAATATTAAAAAAAGTAAATTGAAAACATGAAAATTGGTGCCCACTGCCCATATATAGGCTAAATTGTCCCTTGTATAATTGGTCATCCATGAAAAGGGCTAGATTACTCTCAAACGTTCCAAAACAAGATATAAAATTTAAATAAATTATACATAAAATGCTCCGTTCATTTCTGTATGTAAGAACCTTTGTTCAATATTTTAACAGTCCAATTTAGATAAAATGATAATTACACTTTCAAATTTGAATGTTATTTTTGTCGCGGTTCGATCGAACGCTATAATATTAAACGACACGGTCCATAATATTATATATAACGTCAAAACCTACACTAGATTCAACACTTTAATAAGATTTATTTCACCTGTATAATAAATCCATTTATTTGTTTTGAATTACTAGAAACGTATTAATTAAATATTTTACTACTCCACACCCTACCGTAAACAGGACCGGCCTTACATAATTCAATCACGAATTATTGTTTTTTTTTTAATTTTTAATTGTTCGTATGTCGTAAAAAAATATTACCATCTTAATGTTACAATGCTATCACCAAAATTAATTCGAAATAATTATGATAAATTGACAAATTTCTACGACTTTGATAAGCTCTTCTATTCTCGAGTTAGGTCGCTATAGTACAGGGGTGGGCAAATCTTTTGATCGGCGGGCCACATAGCTGACGAAAATTTGACCGCGGGCCGGATGGCTGACGAAAATTTCACCGCGGGGCAAAATTTTGCAGAAAAAGATCCTCACATTCTATTTCCGCATTCGGAGACAAAAAAAAAGTCCTCACATTTTATTTCCGCATGTGGAGAGCAAAAAAAAAACAGGTCCCGCTACTATTTTTCTAAAATGCTTCGCGGGCCGAATAAAATTGCGTTACGGGCCGGATCCGGCCCGCGGGCCGCCATTTGCCCAGGCCTGCTATAGTAGATAGGGTAAAATGTATTTGAGAAAGTATAGGCATGTGTGCCATAAAAGATGAAGTTTTTATGACAGCAAAAGGCAAACAAATATTTTTCACATAATTTTATCAACTTCTAAATAGAATTTGATGACAAGTTTGAAACGTGACTGAGTGGCACTTTCTTTGAGTACGTCCCAAGCTAATGAATATTTTAACACGATTGTATTTTTTGTATTTTGCGACAGGTAAATCGTTCTAAAACTGTCAAACATGTCATTAATTACCTACAACTATTTTACTTGCTCGTGGGTTTGATATCGAACTGTCCCATGTCAAATTAATACCACTTCCATCCACTACACATCAAGTCACTTCTTTGTACTCTTTTCCTTTATGATTATCGAGTTAAAAAACGCTATTTCTTAGCGTCGATTATGTAATTATAAACGCGTCTGCCTATATAGATAAACTAGCGTGACCTGTGAGAATTATTCGCACTAAATAAGTATAATAATTCGTATTTTGAAAATTCAGATGACAGATCAAAGAAATATATTTTACTAATTGTCATATAGAGGCGCAAGTAGCAAAAGCGTTGAGATGCAGCATTGCTGTGACGTTGTTCAGCGTTGCTCGTTAGATGGCAGTATGCAGTCGTTACAATATGAAAGTCAGATGACAGATCGAAGTGTTAACGTTACGCCGTCAGATGGCAGACGTTGTTCAGAGTTTAATTAATTTACAAAAACAATAGCAATAATAATTTTTTTAGTTGTCGATGTCAGTAGAGGAAGCAATTAATTATCTGTAAAATGATATATAATAATTTATGTGGAGAAATTGTGTGGTTTTTTCTAAAAAGGGAGGCAAACATCTTAAACCTTAGCGTATTAATATAAGATAGCAGATCGATTGATTATAGATGCTCGAAAGCTTTGGCCAATGGCATCTATTACTGTCGTCTAGGAACTCAGAAAACACAGAAGCAATATTATTTATGGCAATATCTAACAGAAATAGATTTGAAAAGACTCGAAAGAGAGAGAACTGCAGACTAGCCAATCAATGAACAGGAAATTTGAAAATGTGTCGAGTCGGAGATGGGATAGTTCGAGAACAAACTACCACAAATAACATAAAACAACAAAATATACTGCATGTGGCGTGAAATAGTATCAATAAAAATTCCATGACAACTCGAAACAACATTTTGTTTATCGTCTGATTTACATAATAAAAAAAGTGTCAAACTTGCTTAATGGGCGTGAATGATTTAAAAAAAATATATATCTGACAAGGACACGGCGCTTAATTATTCGGTCACTCGATTCTCTATTATGTTTTTTTATTATTTCCTAATTACAGTTAATTTGGGAGAATTGACTACCATTGTGATAAATTCTAGCGCTGTTACATTTTCGAGAAAAAAAAATGGAAAAAAGAAAAAAAATTGCTTAAAAAGAAAAACTGAACGCGCATTCGACAAGATTAAATAAATAAACACAAAACAATTAACGAGAATAAATAATTATGAAGGTAAACACTGCCACCTCGTGCACACAAAATAAAAAAAAGAACACACGCAGTCAAGCTACAACTATATGTACAAGCTGTTCAAATATGATCTGATCTCTTCGAAGAATTAACATACCTGTTTCTCAATCAGATATCTACTCTGTTTTTAATAAACCAAAATTATTTATATATTTTTCAGAGGTCAATATCGATGTTTCACAACGCGAAAGTGAGAGATTGTAGATTATAGACGCTCGACAACCGACGTCATTTACAATGTGAAAGAGCGAAACGAAGGCGCAATTAGGTAATTGCAATCAGTGAAGTGAAATGCAAGTTTGCAAGCGGACAAAACTTAGATCGGTTGTGAAAAGGCAGCAAAAAAAAACTCTTTGATAAAAATCGAACCGGCGGAGGTACATCGACAATTTTCTGAACAGAACGTAACTGCAAGTCGAACGTTGGTTCATAATCTTGTATGTAGATATTGTGTGTGTGTGTACACAGCATCCAGTCTTAAGAAATCAACATATTCTCAGTAACGCGAGTGAGACAAGAACAAAACGCGGCGGTGTGACAGAGAGACGGTTATTGCAGCATGAATAATATGTAAATGTCGTTACCATGTGTAGTAATGCAGTTGCGAGTAGAGAGAATATTATGCGCGCCGGTTCGGTCAGTGGCTCTCGGGACCTAGAGACTCCTCGAGCGCTGAACTTAAATCTGATTCCGATTTCAAACGTATTTTTAACTCTCGCAGTTGCTTTCCCTTCGGAATAAATGAAAAACCAACATTTCCTAATAACTTTTATTCCCTTCTATAGATGAACATCCTTACACTAATTTGTTTAATATTTTTCATTTCAGAAAAAACACTTCACTCGGTCACGTTTCCTAACCATATTTCTTTTCAAAAGGTAACGATTGAACGATAACATTTTGCCTTATTAGATACTAGCGGTCCCGCCCGGTTTCACCCGGGTGCAAAAGAATGAATGGGGAAGGAAGGGACATGAGTACACACATTCATCTTAGTTTACCGAGATGAATGTTGTGTCCAAATTTCATGATAATCGGAGTTACCGTTCAAAAGTTTTTGTCGATAAAGAGCAATATTTAAACTTTTTTTAACTAATATTTTTTTTTAAATGAATTAAATAAAATTAAAATAAATTTAAATGTAAGCCTTAGAAGAAAGCAATGTAAAAAAAATGAAAATATATTCACCCAACGTGGGGCTCGAACCCACGACCCTGATATTGACAGTCGCATGCGCTACCGATTGATCTATCTGAGGTCGTGTTCTTTCATCACTAATATGAGTATGTCTAGTTAGTGCTTTTCACATGAATAGAGGCTTATTTTTGAGATACTTTTTGCAACATTTTTCATTAAAGCTCCGCTCCTAATGGTCGTGGCGTAATATTATATAGCCTATAGCCTTCCTCGGTAAATGGACTATCCAACAAAAAAAATTTATTCAATTTGAACCAGTAGTTCCTGAGATTAGCGCGTTCAAACAAACAAACAAACAAACTCTTCAGCTTTATATATTAGTATAGATTACATTTTACAGTGAAATTTGTATTGAATTTAGTTCATTGATTCGATGATAGTTCAATACCGTTCTCCACATAGTTGTGAAGTTAGTCAACAAGCAGACGGTGTGACCAGGTAACCAACTTTATTATTTGTTGTTAAGTTGCTTACAGAACGCACCCATATTGTTATCGTTTGCTTATTCATGATTTTGTATGCTGGTTTCTTTCCTTTTTTTTGCATTATATTGTGTTGTGAGATGTTGCCACGCAAAGGAAGAATGTGAACAGATGCAACTCACATCCGACCGCGACTTAGTACGATTGCGAAAATGACTTAACGACCCATTTCATAGAAAGTAATTGGCTCATCTGTCATTAATTGCGTTCCTCAAGACAGACTGAAGGTAATTTAAGAATTATTATCAACGGACGATGTACACCTTCTTACTGTATAAGAAAAATTTCAATGCACACAAAGCACAGAAGTGGGATACCCTTCTGCACAGCAATGTATATTGGATCGCCATCGTACCACAGCCGTACATGATACCTATATAGGTATTTACCGAAGCGGGGTCCAGTTCTCCCGGCAACGGAACATAACACAATATTAAACTCACCTCAATAAGCAAAGGTTGACTTTTTCCCGCACGCGTTTCTGAATAAATATCCGTTTCTTCTCGTCGAGACGGAAATTTTACACGTAATGAAAAACACTCGTTCCAGTTTTGTTTTCATAACGGAATTTCAATTTTTACGCCTTTATAGACATCAATTTATCGCATAAAAGTGAATAAAGTTATATATTCTTCGACGTGCAATTCTTGAGTTTATCAGGGAATATGTCTTGCATTAAAGACAACGTTCCAAAATAATCTTGCACTTGACGTTTAATATAAACAAAAATATAATGTTCAGAAGTGTGGCAATAAAAGCACAGTGAGTGCCCCACGCTTCTAAAGAGAAAGGAAGTTTACAGACCGAAGACACGTTCTCCCACCATCAATACCTTTGCTTCCACCATCTGTTTTATATTTCCGTTTTTAACTTGTTATATAAACATTACTACTGCCAAAGTATCCTAACATTGAATTGTCATCAAAAATACATACGACTGCAAAGCTTCACGTCAAGTGGACATTTGGTAGAAGGCAGAAATCAAGTTGCAAGAATTTGTTTTTACATACAACAACCAACATACAACTTATTTCCGGCTTTATAAATTAAATAACGTTGACAAAATCAGTCGCACTAGAATTTGAACTTTTAACAAAATAAATCAACATGGCTATGATTAAACTAACAAATGACGATAGCTAAAACAAATGAAACATAATAAAGTCGACAAACTCATTATCGATTGCACTGCGTCTGCACAGTTAAGTTAAACATACTGCAAACAATCCGAGGAAGTTTATATTATAGAAGACAATATTTGGTTTCTTGTTAGAAAACAGTAATGTTTATAGCTGTGCCACGTTTCCGCTAAGAATTCTCTCTAAATGTTCACGTTAATCGATATATGCAGTGACGGCGCAAAATGCAGAGGAACTGTTAGATCCTGTAGACCAGTGATTCCCAAAGTGGTCTATATCGACCCCCAGGGGGAAAAAATTGAGGGTCCATGAAATGAAAATGGAGGTCAACGATAGTGAATCTCCTAACAAAAAAAGAAACAAACTGGACATCGTTAACCGAAGAGATTTAAGATTAAATGGAAAATAATATTAAATCTAACTAAATTGATGCCAAATGTTGAAAATTTATTATTAAAGCATCAAGTTCGTCGCTCACACTAAAAGCATTTATTTTTTGCTTAGTTATTTTATGTAACAGAAAGTAAATTTTAATTTGATTCGTTTAATTTGAATCTAATTAATAAATGTATAAAACTAAACATTTCACACTACATTTCACTACCGTTATAAATTTAAATCGTTCAAAGTGAGTAGCACTATACCGGTTGTCAAAAATACATTTGAAAAAATGAATTTGCAAAAAATCAATATCAGATAAGCAGGGGGTCTACCCAAAACCGAAAAACATGGCAAGTGGTCTACGAGACATAAAAGTTTGGGGACCTCTGCTGTATACCATTGGCTGACTGACGGCTCTTTCCTTTTAAAATTTAAAATGTCGCTTTTAATCTAGATCCACAGCGCAGTCGGGCTCGTGTATTTTCAACACCGTCAATTTTCAACTGATTTTACTCGCGTATTTTCATGTTTTTAGTTCCTACTTCTAATGCAAAATGTTTTCTCCTTACGCTATCCCTTTGACAAATACATTTGACAGCTTTAACCTCGAATAATAAGTTTTTTTTTCCTGGATAACTTAGCCTACATTTCCGTTTCTCACTGTTCTGTTCGAGTATTTTATCAGGAGCAGTTTTTAGACAACAAAGCTGCTATAGATGATTTTTTCGCTGTGAGTAAAACACATTCCACAGCTTTTTTATGAAAATGTAAACACACATAAACAGACATTAACTTACTGTATAATAGTTTCTAGTCGCTCTTTTTTTTTAACTCACGGCGTGCGCGCTCTCTCGCTCGCACCGCACAAGCGCACGAAACTTAATTTACTTCGAACTTCCGCCCTAACGACATTTTAATTTCCGGAAAACGATTTTGTGTGTTTTGGTGTGTGTACGGCATTTCGTTAGTGGTTCGTGGTTCTACCACATCGAGGCGTTCACGTCGCTCTATTAAAGATTAATAACCTACGAACAACTACACCAACTTGCTAGCCATGAAACATTATCGGGGTTGTTGATGTGTCGCTGGATGTAGGGTTGCCAACCGCGTAATCCACATCTCACGACAAATTAACCATTTTATTTCACACAAGTCGACTCTGTAGCGTTACGCAAATATACAAGTAAAATTTCTCAAAAAAAAAATTGGTTGTCTGTAAAGTCGGTTTACGGACGATAGTTTTACGTGATAACGTATTCCGCTCGAATATCATATTTAATAATACATAACCTAAATTTTAGTAGCTGTCAAACTATATTTTTACCGACTAATAATTTGATCAACCAAAGCAAAATACATATTTTTAAGCAATTATAAAAGACATTTCAAAGAATATATATATATATATATATATATATATATATATATATATATATATATATATATATATATATATATATATATATATATATATATATATATATATAATATATTTGTTAACAAACCGTATAATTTATCTGCTGTTATGAAATGCAGATATTTCCCAAGATTTGTTTTTGATACAAAATATAGCTGCGTTTGTGTACAAACTATCAATTGATCAATACATTTCCATTCGCTGTGATTAATATCATATTTTATCCATAATGACGACGATCAGTTATTTTTAACAAAATAAAATGACATTTATTAATTATTATTAGCGCCATATTGCCATTATCGTGCGTTCAGTTATACTTTGGCTTGGATGAATCGGTAATAATTATATGACACAAAAAATATCCCTGCAAAAACGAACAAATAACGATGTATTATCTGAAAAATTGCTTTAAAAATTCGATAATTTATGACATTTTTATTAGATATCTTGATTTTAAGTCTTAATTTCCACAGTTTATAAAACAAAGGCCATCTGTCAGATGTAGCTTTCGCTGGAACAGCCGAAAAAAATGTTGAACGCACACTACTCTCTGACGTCACACGAGATGAGTGAGAACGTACAAGCCGACGCCGATCATGCTTCTCTATCGCTTATAATGCGCTCTCGCTTGCACGCACAGGGTCAGGCGGAACGCGACACTTTTGGAACGTTACACTTTTTCGTGCGTGCAGCTGGTGTTTCATCAATTTATAAGACGTTATCACGTCAAAAAAAAACGTTATAAATGTCCTTTACGTAGTTTTTTCACTATACGTTTGAAATTTAAAAAATTCGTTTTATCTTGATTATATACCGAGCTCTCTCTAGTTAAAGACATATGAACTTTGTAAATACCTATAAGAAAAATGATTTAGCAATTTTTTTTATATTTCAGTCGAACTATTTTTTGTTCGGTTTTAATCCAATAGGTTTTTTTTTAATATAGTGTGTCAGCCCTGTTATTCCGTACGGGAATAACAACACGTGCTCTGAATTAAGCAACCCTTTTGGATATCGGCGCCATTCATTCAAGTCATTCTAATTACAGTTCGCTTAGAAAGCCTTAATGACTGATCATTTAACAAATAAATAGGCCATTTTACTTTCCTCACTATAAATTAATATCATTGCACGTTATACTTTACATTCTTGCGCCTCGAATTATTCTGTTTCTAAAATGGACGTTACCCTTTTGAAAACTACATATCCTCTGATATTAATTTGTTTTATGTTTTGGAATAGTCATTAAATTGTTTTTATCCGTTTCAGGTTTTTTATTAATCTATATACTTAGTGAAATATTATTTGGCAGTTTTTATTTTCTCGCAAAAATGTTTGTTCGTCCCTGCCGTACTATGTACAAAGACAATTCGATTATTTATGTTAAGTGTACCTCTCTATACGGTGTATAGGCGACTTACTACATGAATAATTCATATAAAATACGAAATTTATTATCGTACATCAATGTACTGATTGGTTTTAACTGGGCAGAGACTCTTGTCATGTTATACTTAAGAGAATTAAGAGAATGAAAATGTTCAAGAAGCTCGGTTGACTACCGATCCATCATCGTGCATATTATGTCCATCATTTAAATAATTTCGAGGCATTTAGACAAGTACAATTTCTTTCAATTTTTTATATCGACATTTTTTGTCATATTTAAATTTGTTGCAAGATAAAAATTGCATTAAAATTAGCGGAATCCGAGAAGGGGTCGAAAACGACAGATAACCTCCTATCTAGGACACTGGAAAGTCAAAAATTAACACCATAACCTGTTTCTTTTTATCTTATTCGCAGAAAAATAAGATATTATGTTGGCGTCACATGTACAATAAAAAATGACGAATTATTATTATTTATTATTAATATTTAATCAAATGTTCATTGAAAGATTAATTATTATAATAATTATTGAATTTTCTGGACATAATCGGCCAGGTCATGAACCATTATTATTTATTTGTACAGTTATCAACAATTATTTGTTTATTTGATTATTGACATTTAATGTCATATTGCGTTCTAATCGATGCTATTATTTTATGTGCCATTGATTCAAAATGTCCGCGAGGAAAGTGTTTTTTCAAATAATATAAACGTTTTTCTGCCAACGATTCTTCCGCATAAAAAACGTTCATTTCATACAGTATCTTGTAAACGCGCCTTTATATCAAATCTGTTAAAATACCTCAATTTTGGTAAAATGTAAAGTTTCCCTATTTCAATAGCACGCCGGCCGTGCTAAATAATACATTTTTGAATGAAATATCTACGTGGAAATAGACTTCAACGTTGCCGTAAGCGTGAATCACAAAATATCAAAATACAGAATTTAACATATATATAATACGCTAAGGTTTAAGATGTTTGCCTCCCTTTTTAGAAAAAACCACACAATTTCTCCACATAAATTATATATCATTTTACAGATAATTGCTTGCTCTACTGACATCGACAACTACAAAATTTATTATTGCTATTGTTTTTGTAAATTAATTAAACTCTGAACAACGTCTGCCATCTGACGGCGTAACGTTAACACTTCGATCTGTCATCTGACCTTTATATTGTAAATACTGCATACTGCCAGCTGACGGGCAATGCTGAACAACGCTTTTGCTACTTGCGCCTCTATATGACAATTTGAGTAAAATATTTCTTTTACAACAAAAAGAAGAACGTTATAAGCAGTGTGCAAAATTAGAAACGAATTGAATACCTGCAATCATATTTAAAAAATAATTTTGTTAAGTGATAATTATTATACTCATTTAGTGCGAATAATTCGCACAGGTCACGCTAGTTTACAATATTTTGATATTAAACATTTTTACTATACTTAATCAAATCTATAAAATTCCGTATCTAAATTATATAGAATTCGCACCACTTCCGTTTGAAAAAAAAACCTCTAGAACAAGAATAATTAAAAAACAAAACAATTAGCAACGCGATAATATACAGTTCTTTTGTTTTTACGATTTTCATAATAGTGAGATTATTTTTTAATTAAATATGATTTACACGTTCATAAATCATTTTGTACGCTGTAAAAACATTAGATATAATTAATTTTTTATGGTAGGCGAGAGAAGAGAGTTATTTTTTAAAATATATATCTCTATATTGATAAGTTAATTATAAATATATAAGACCAGTTTATGCGCGTGTCAAAGGTTAATGCGAGATCATTTGTTTCTGTACTTTGGTCCAAGCTCGTATACAGACTGGACCAAAATCAAACGCGAAGTAGCATTGCATGGGGGAGATCTCAGACTGTTTTTTCTATTGTGAATTTTTCAATCCGTACTTTATTAAGATAACAAAAGTCAAACGCCGTTTTCACCGATTATCGTAATAATAACCATCTATTAAACAAACAAGATGCGTGAATGGAAATTATTAATTTATGTGTGGACGCCGTAGTTACTGTGAATGTATATACCTATATCTACTTATAAAAACAGAACAGAAACTGAAAGGCCCGTAGGCGTTAATTTTCCGCACCATCGTTCACGGCACGTTGAGTCAACTTACGATTCGATACGGTAGCCAATTACCGGCTGCACCTGAGCCGCAACCCTATATACAGGTAAAAACCAACAAAACATTACCCGGGCGTGTACAGAAAAAAACACACAAACAACACACGTTTTCACATTAATATACAGTATGTGAACACGTAAGGTGCACATAGGTAAATTAACATTGGGAAAAAATGACTGGATCAGAGTGAGCCTTGAAATCTTGTTTTTCAATTTGACAGATAGTATAGTCTTTTGCAAAATGAATGTGTCTACTACCGAAGAAAATATTCAAATGATTACAACATAATCGGACCTTTTTGATTAATGGGACATTAAATTCCCAAAAATACTTAAATATGGTGCGAGATCAAATATCTCCGCCTATTCGTGTTGAACCTAAAGACATTTGGGTCACTGATTTACCAACGCGCATACGTCATACCAGTAAGACAATTTTTGAATGAAATGTTTCCAAACAGATAGAGTTGTTTTTTTGTTTTATTTTTGTACAAAAAAATTAAAATAATGATTTATAAGAGCTTTTTATTATTAAAAAAGCCAAGTAAAATAAAAATAAATCAAAATAAAATAGAAATCCTCAAGATTACCACGATAATTCAATAGAAATAACAATTAATGCAGTCATGGCTAATTCTGATCCAAGTATTTTTTCCCAATGCT
Organism: Xanthostigma xanthostigma; assembly: GCA_963575645.1. Taxonomy (NCBI): domain Eukaryota; kingdom Metazoa; phylum Arthropoda; class Insecta; order Raphidioptera; family Raphidiidae; genus Xanthostigma; species Xanthostigma xanthostigma. The sequence continues at coordinate 12,413,029 of OY754474.1, forward strand.
AATTTCCCTATGTGCACCTTACGCGTTTACATACTGTATATAGAATGTATTACACATACAGCATTCCTATTTTATGACTAGGAGCTTTAATTCGCGGTTTGCCTTCCGTGAACTTCCGTAGACTCACAAAATCGGTCCGGCCGTTTTCGATGTGTGATGTTCAATTTGTTAGAAAGTGTCAACAAATTAACAGCACTGTAAATTCTAAAACATCGACCATATGTACAGAATAAGACCCATACCTAAGTTCATATAGCTCATAACATAGTACCTATACAGTATACTACATACTTTAGTAATACTAATATTATATAGCTTGGACTGTGGATGTTAACAAGCCACTCTGGGCGACACACATTAATTGATTCAAACATATGTAATTATCCTAAACAAACAGTTCACACCTGCCTGTGGCTGATATCTGGTTGGCTGTGGACCAGCGGCGTGCCGGAAAAAAAAATAAACAGTAGACGGCATCGTCTCGTAAATAATTGGGACCGATCCACGTTTGATAGCGATTCATAGCTAAGCTATCGGATGAATATTGAAGAGTTTATTTAAGGAAATTTCTTCTTGAAGCTTCATTTATATACAGGGTGAGGCACATAAAGTGTTACAGAGCAATAGCACTCAAACTATTGATCATATCCAAAAATGTTTCAGACAAAAGTTTTAGTGTTCGAGAAGGTCGTCATACTGGACCACCCTATTTTTTTATCGGTGGAGGCGCTGAAGCTACGTCAAGGTCAACTTCACTTTTTTAAACGAAACCATGTATTTTTTTTTCGATGACACTTTTTTCGAACACTAAAACTTTTGTCTGAAACATTTTTGGATATGATCAATAGTTTGAGTGCTATTGCTCTGTAACACTTTATGTGCCTCACCTGTATATACGTAGATATTTGATCTCTCTTTAAAACAAACTAAAAAAAAAATCAACATTTAAAAAAGCTAAATAACTTCCGAAGAATAGCAGAACGAGGCAAAGTGACGCGCCTATGATTATATAGAGACCGAATAAAGTTTGTCTATTATATATTATTTCCGAAATATAGCAGGGGAATTTGGTTTCATAAAATACAGAGTAGACACGGGATTGTGGGGAAGCGGCGTTCATATCGGGAGCGCTTAAAAGTGTCAAAGTTTGGTCGCGTGCGGCTGTTGTGATTCCACCTTTATAAATAAAGATGATGAGATAATTATGGAGTGCGTTTAGCGTTTTCCCTTTTTAAATAATTGGAAATATGATACGGCCACTTATTTTAATACAGAACATAATCAAGTATATTAAACTGGATTCCGTTTATTATATCGGCTATAAAGGTGCTCAGTTAAGCAAACAATTTAAGAGCAATATTTCATTAGCTCTATAACTGTCAAAGCTTTTGTTTGTCTCAATATAATTTAAAAAAAATGTTCGATTTTAACTGAACTTCACTTTTCTGTGTGTCTTAAAAATATAATTAACAATTTTTCAAATATGTGTTCTTTATCAATATTCAACCTCAGAACACAGCCTTAAATGGATGATCTATATCAGGGGTGTCCAACCAGTCGATCGCGGCGTAATTTTAAGTAGATCTTTATACTTTATCTATTCTAACATCAAAAAATTCAATTTTCAAACTAAATCGATTAGCTCTTTCATCGTATACTCCCGCCTTTGAAAATATTGCCAAATCTGGACAGTGTCAGCGATCTCATTAAAATTACTTCACTATATTCCTAATTTTGTTTCTTTATTTTTTTATATGACTATACTCGATATTGTATAATTTTTGTTCCTACTTAAATCTTTAATAAACCTTCTATATTTGCATCGTTCTAAGGCGATTTTTATTTTTTCCCGCATATTGGTAGACCGCGATGACACTAAGTATTTAAAAAAAAGTAGATCGCACCTACTAATAGGTTGGGCAGCCCTGATCTATATAATTAAAAATTTTTAACTCTTGATTTCAATTGAATAACAATATGTGATCAATTTTAAAAGCGTATCCGAGATTATTATCGAAGTTTATCAATCATAATAACAAGTCTATTTGAGTTTGATTTTTGCCAATAATTTATACCACATACAGGATGTCCGATAAAATGATTTTATAATGGCAATAGCTCGCGTCAGTATTTAACAAGAAATCCTAAGGTTTGACCCGATCGTAAGAGGGAAAAAAGTACCCTGTTGCTGTAGATACTCCAGTTTCACTGAAAGTCGTTATCGAGGGATGCCGATGCACAGAGACAAAGACAAAAAATGCGGAAACACGTTTCGCAACGGGGACTGTCCTACGTTACAATTTTAATGCATGTGTGGATCGCGAGGTATCTATCCAAATAATTTTTATTATTATTTTAATGTAGCGCTAGTAAGTACGGAAAGATGCATTATTATTACTGGACGACTATGCGTCGGTATTTAGTATTTACCGAGACACGCTGTACAATCAATAATAAATCTTCGGTAGAATTTTAAATCAATACTAATCAATCATGACCAAATTTGATAAGAGCGACGTTTAACAATCGTAAAATCAATTATTTGGATTACAGTTTGATTTTTTAACTAAAACTCATGTAAATATAGGTACTTAGTCACTCATATATGACGAAAATATGTGAAATCCTCGTTAGTTAGCAAATACAGTACTCCGACCACAATATGTGATAAAAAAATAAAAACCACCGTTGATTAAAATGCGATATTTTATCAAAATCACGTATGCCTACTTACATAATAAGATTTTGCAGAGGTTTTAAAATTTAGTAAAGGTTAAAACATATTATTAAGATACCAATCTAAAAATACAATATTTGCATACAGTTACCTTGAAAAAATATAAATAAATCCAAAGTAGAAAAGAAAATTGATATCTGCATTAAAGTCAACGAACTAACACATAATTTTTTTTTTTCAATAAAAAAAATTACGATTTTACATCGTAAACTGTGTGTATTTCTCCAACAGTCACTTTACGATATTGAACTGGCAACAATAAAGGGCCATCAATCACTCTGTACTTAGACACTGTCACGAATATCATGAATAAATAATTATATTATTTTTATAGTCGTTGCAGGACAGTTACTCGGTATTCGTCGTTTCTATTTGTGAAAATCCACTTCGAAATTCAAAACCAGAAAAAATCACCATTTTCAAAAGAAGTCAAAATTCAATGTTATCACATTTTCAAAAAACGCACCGCAAAGTTGAAATTCCACTCGAAATTTTCGTGAAAAGCGACCAGTCACTGTACACACACGTTCCTCGTTGAGAGCATAGTCGGAAAAGTTTAGAATTTTACATATTTTCACACAAAATTCATTCAAAGTTCATTTTGTTGAGAGAGGAAAAAAAACAACAAAGTCCGCTCTCCACGCAGACTCCAACGTTACTGAAGAGCGAAAAGACTGGCGCCTCGTTTACGATTATAGGAGGCCATGCTAACGATACTTCGACAACAATCGTCGCACTGTCGACTCCACACGACTGTTAACTACCTCGATATACGACTTGTTCGATACAAAACTATCAATCGACAAAATTTTCATTTATAATAACAGCTGTTATTCGAGTCGGTAACTCAACAATGTCGGCATGTCTTTATAAAAAAAACTATCGCTTTTGATGAAACACAAAATGTTTTTGCGTCATTGTTCAAAAAAAATCAGGGACTCAATAATGAAGACGACATCGCAGCAAAAAATTAGATGCGGTGAAATATTATCGCGTTTTTTCAAAAAAAAGCCGGTCGCTTTGAAAAATACAAAAAAACATAAAACTTTGTAATTGTGATTGACTTTTCGAACTATAGGTACTGACGATAAAAAAATCAATAAAATTTACAATTTCGAGAACGGCTCGATCGAGCAACCGCCACTCACACCTAAAGCAAACGGCTATCATATCGAGTTAAGATATTATTGCGATCGGAACCCATTTAGCTGTTAAAAATTGGTTGTCTGTAAAGTCGGTTTACGGACGATAATACAATAATACATAACCTAAATTTTAGTAGCTGTCAAACTTGGTCCGAAGCATACTGCGCTCTCGCTTGCACGCACAGGGTCAGGCGGAACGTTAGGAACGTTACATTTTTTCGTGCGTGCAGCTGGTGTTTCATCAATTTATAAGACGTTATAACGTCAAAAAATGGTTGGGAAATGACATTATTTTTGGACTTGTGATAGTTTTTTGTCGGACAAAAGTAACTTATTTCCATTCTACCTATGCATCTCACCTATACAACAATAATGTTATGTATGTGCCTTTTTTTAACATTATTCCAGTGTGGGTGTCTTTTTGTTGTATTTTTATACGTTTTGCATCTTGTCGTTTATTATAGAGCTTATACTTTTTATGGTCTCTGTTTTACTAACAATAAAATATGCAAATTAATCATTTTCATTCATTAGCTAACAAATTAATCATATCACTTTACTTCTGAAACATTTTAATTTCTTCACCATTCCGTTTTCCTTGAGAACCTTAAGGTTTTCCTGTAAAGTACGAGTGAGGTCCTATATTCCCTATTTTTTTTTTAATTTTAGGCTCAGTACTTTTAAAGTATGCATTTTAAAGGTAACGAGCCCCCTTGCATTTGATACGTCTCATGATACGATTGAAAAATATAGGTATATCTTTTAATTTGCAATCGTGATCTGGTCATCTAACTTTACATGTGTTCCAAATTTCAAATTTTAAGATGTGACAGACAAGAGTTCCGTTTTTCTCATCGGATGTACTACGAGACCCTAACAAGACACTGAGCAGTTAATTTCAGTTCTAAATAATATTTTGACTTCTATGTTTACTCAGGTAGAAAAACACAGTGCATCTATAGTTTCTATACAAGTATACCTGTATTTTGACGTTTTGAATTGTAAGTACGGTATTTTAAATTTATAATGTGTCCATTTAGCCGGGTTGGTCTCAGCCACTCTTTTTTTATATAAAGTCACTGCAGGGTGCTTCCTAAAAGTCAACTTCAACTGTCTTGTCAGGGCTGTGCGAACCGCCGCTGCTGAACCCTTGGTCCTCACTCCTCAACATTATCCGTGTCTCGGATCTCTCCGCTAAAATACAATCTTTTCTTTCTCAATTTACTGTACTATAACATATCCGTCTATAGTTGGAAGTTTCCAAAAGTTTCTTATGAGCTATCCCGTGCGAATATCAAATCAACTAAACTTGTTCCGAAGTTTATTTGATTTCTTGTTCAGATAGAGAGAAACTCTTATCTATATATAGAGGAAACTTAGTTATTTTAACTATACCTACTGATATCTGGTAAAGTAAACTAATGAGAATTTGGATCACACGCATCGAAAATTAAATACCATCCGTGTAATTTAGTAAAAAAAATAGTGTCCGACCGAAATTCGGTTTCGGTTTCGGCCACTTTCGGCCAAAAAACTGGTTTCGGCTTAGTTTCGGTTTCGGCTGCTCATCCGGCCGAAACTACGGCCGAAACCGAAACTACATTCGGGAGGTTTCGCGCTGAAATGCGGTGCAGCTGCGAGCGAAGAAGTGTCTTTTATGCCTGCGCGCTCCGCGTTTTTTTTTTTAGTTTGAAAGAAAACTTTTTTTTATTTTGATACCTATTAATTTTGCATTAAAAATATTTATTTGGTAGGTAGGTACTTATTAATTTTAATTTTATTGTAGTTCGTTAACAAGAGTACCATACAAAATGACCAAAGTTTAGAAGAAATAATTTTGTTTTTAAGATAAAAAAGTGTTTTCTTTTTTTATTGCGTGTACGTACTATTTAGGTAAATACTTTTTATTGAAAAATAATTGTGTTTTGGAGCTTTTATTTTATTTCATAATATTTAAAAAATTTATTTGTGTTTTTGAAATAAGGGGGGTAATAATATGATATGATAAGTTAATGATTAGTAAATCATAGGCTGAATGATTAATATGTGATTAATTTAAAAATTAAAAAAAATAATAATAAAGCCTGATTATAATAATGTTTACTTTATTTTTCCCACGAAAACATGAAATTTCGGTTTCGGTTTCGGCCGAAACTGAGACTGAGGCCGAAATTCGGTTTCGGTTTCGGCCAAAAAAACTAGTTTCGGTCGGACACTAAAAAAAATATACATTTGAAACACTAGAAAATATGGGAACATTTAAAAAGTTTCAATGCCCCATCCTTATGCTTACAAGCCCATTATGCCACAATATGAATAAATGCCACGCACCTTTAAAAATAATTCTCTGAGACAACATCTTAAATAACCAAGTCAAAATTATACGAATTTATCGGATCACCCAATCTTTCGATAAGAATTAAGAAGACATGTGATTGAAAACAACCAGATCGAACGATTATTATGGGGGTATTTTGAATATGCAGATTGGTAGCGTGTTTCTTCTGATTGTCGTTTGTTTATTTACATATTTAAAACATTAAAAATATATTTTTTAATATCTAATGTGCTGTGGCGAGAGCAGTCTTTCAATATGTTGTTTTATCGATTTGTTATCTTTGTAATATTTATATTATTTAAAGAAAAAATATGTACCCAAAACTAAATTTCCGGGTACGCTTTCGATCTATGGCACTGCATTAGGTAAATCTAAAAATGAAGAGGGTATTTTTGAAGAGCACACATATGCATGATAATTCACTTTAAAAAAATTTCCTCAAGTTGTTATTTAAATAACTATCAAATTCATTCGACATTTCAAACCAACAACTTGATACTTTTGGATTTCAAAAAAACGTATAACATAAATAATATAAAGAATGACACAGCATCCATTCTATATTCCAAGTGAGAGAAACGAACGGGGATGATTTCACCCCGTCAAAAAAATAATTATCAGTCAGAACATCTCTTGCAGTTCGAAAAAAACTTACATCTTTCAAAACAGTCACGTTTTTATTTTTTAATGCACATTATAATACGAAGTATATATGTTACAGGCAAATATTAAATGTTAATGATCTTAAGGCCGCTGCATAAGCGGGTGGTTAAGCCGCCAGAAACATTTCTGTTAAATCTAGCGGCGAAACCAGCCTCGAAAGCAGTGGCCTTAATATTATTATAACTTCGAAACCAGACGAGATCCAGTTCTGCGCTTGTGCTCATTCGATTCAGCGCAATTTTTTCTATAATGTCAAGTAAATTCAGGCATATCCGTGACACTTTTATATTTTCCAAAAAATTGAAAAAATTGAAGATTTTCGATATTTTCGCAAATCGGCGGCTATTTGAGGCACTAAGGCTACATACGCACTAGGCGGCTGCCCGCAATGCGGCTAGCCGTCCGGCTAACCGCAAGTAGTAAACTATACGTAAATTCTGTATATATAAAAAAATGCATACGCACTACGTTGCGGCTGCCCGCCAACCGCTCCGGTCGCTTGGAGCACAGCGGCCGCTTCGACGGCTGACCGCGCGGTTCGTGTACGCACTATGCGGTTTAGTTTGCGGTTAACCGTTACTTGTGTAGTCGTGTATTTTGTAATCTGACAATTTACATTATGAATGTTCTTAATATACTCAATAATTCTTCAAATGATTTTAAACGCATTCTCATGTAACCAAAAAACTTGTCTTCATATTTTTTGAGGTTTTCAAAAAATATATCAAAATGCCTGGTTTCATTTCGTGTTTGTAAGAAAGGATGTATTCAGTATTTTTTTTTCTTTTTATTTTTTATGTAGCGATCGTATATATAATAAACAGCTACAACTTCTTCAACGTCCATTGTAGAAATGGTTCGTTTTGTTTGGTTAAACAAAATCTTTCTGGTAAACAAAATATGTCTGGTTTAAATTATATTCAACCGCAGATTCAACTGACGGCTGCATACGCACTAGGCGGCTGCCCGCAATGCGCCTAGCCGTCCGGCTGACCGCAGATTCAACCGTACACCGCGGTTAGCCGGACGGCTAGCCACATTGCGGGCAACCGCCTAGTGCGTATGTAGCCTAAGAGCCTTCCGATGCGGTTAATATTACATGCGTACTTATGGAAAAAATAACGCTGAATCCAATGAGACTACCCGCAACTCTGTATCTCTTTTGGTTTAGGAGTTAGACGCGTTTTTATAAATTTTTCTTGAAAAAATTAAAAACGCTATAACTTGAAAACTACAATAGCTACAGTCTTCTAGATACGCTCATTCGATTCAGCATGATTTTTTGCATAGAACCAAGTCATTTTCAACCATATATTCTATAAATTTCCGGTCGATACTGCATTTATTTTAAAATGAAAAATTTATCGTCGGCCTCCTCCTGTAAAAATTTTCAAAATCGAAGTCTCCCAGAACGGGTCGATATTAAGGTTACCCGGTAGATTTTGACACGCTGAATCCAATGAGCACTGGTGCAGCTCTGTATCTTGTCTAGTTTCGGAGATAATCGAGTTTGAAATTGTCAAACTTTAAATGCTCATAACTTTGAAACAAGAAGAGATACAGTTCTGCGCTTATACTCATTCGATTTAGCAGACTTTTTTCTATAAGGTCAAGTAAATATAAGCATATCTGTAAGAAACGTTTTCTTTTAATATCATGCGGTTCGAATAATTTCGCCGCAACATATCTAATGTTTATTTAACTCATCATTCATTTTCTTCTTAAATATCACGTGTCTAAAAAACGACACGGTTTCAGGTTTCCTGCAGCCAGCCAGCGAATGATTATTAAGATGCGTGTAAATAAATAGACGAGATATGAATAACGAAACAAATGCCTATCGTCATCGTGTTATTTTTGACACACCCTTCTCTCTGAATTACAAATTAGACATATCCTACAGCCCATGCAGCACACTGCAGTTGTTATTTTATTCTTTTTTATTATTGTCAATCGAAAACAGTCGCTATACATAGTGCAAAATATATATATATATATATATATATATATATTATATATAAATAGATGGACAAATAGTAAAAATGAAATCGTTTCGAGAATAAATCCGATCATAAAAACAATAGCCCAAGTAATATTTTTAGATTACGACCCGGTAATTAAGAACGTCTTCAATTACCAAGCATATCTGTATCGATTAGAGATATTAGGAAAACATAAATGAATCTTTCCGTCGTCTGTTTTTTATTTCGAAACTTTTAACCGCATATCACATAAATCTAGGTCACACTTTTAACCTTTTGCCTTTAGCGCGTTTCTGAAAAAAAATGTGAAATAAATCTAGCATGAAATATGCATTCGCATAACTGAATCATCTCTAAAAGATGTTCATGAAAAAATATACGCAAACCAACTTCATATATCTCTTTTTGCAAAGGAAAAAAAATGTCACCCGAAAAAAGAGCAATGCGGTACACACTTTGTTACCAAACTGAGAGAAGATTCTTGCATTCGGTCGCAGTGGCGCACTTATTTTTATTTTTATGCATACATTGAGAAACAAAAAAAAACCAGTGATCAAAATTTTAGCTGAGGGAAACTTTTAAAGAAAAGTAAATTATCAAACTACTGAAATAGTAACCTGCATAATTGATTCATACCACAAGTTGACTTTAATTTTTAATTCATGTTTCAGCAGAGTTTGTTTCTGTTCCGCTTAAAATTTCTTCGATCGATTGAATTTTCTATTTATTATTATGAAAAAAACAAGAAATGAAAATGGGTACTATACCCAGATAGCCCTGTCAGTTGATGGCATCGGGATACAGGGAGTCTATTTTCTGAAAATTGTTTTAAGATTTTTCAATTTTTACGAAATTCTACGCCATTTGAAAATCAGATTTCTCATATCATAAACCACATTGCTCTGTTTAAAAAGAAGACGAGGTGGTCCAACAATTTACTTAAGAAACCATAAATTCACATAAATCTGTCTAAACTCCAGTCGCCCAAGCGATTGCTTGTAAACTTTGTCACAGTCAGACCAGCACAGGTATTCGGTTGGCTGGATGCAGGTTACGGAAGCATCGCGTACAAAAGTCAACTCTGCTCTGCTGAATCCCCGTCACAGCACTACATTCAAACGTAATTCGCTTTTGGTTTCATGGACCTTCATTTAAGTCAGGGGTAGGCAACGCGGCGCCCGCGGGCGCCATGACGCCCCCGATCGATTTTAAATGCGCCCTCGCTGGACTAATGTAAATGTATGATAGCCAGAGCGATTTACTTTATCTATGCACAATCCTAAACTCAACTGACTACTTGCTGTATATTATATTAAGGAAATTTGCGCTAAAAATTTATTCATATTGTGCAACAACATACAATTGGGACTCTTTGTTCTCAAATATGAAATATTTGAAATCAAAATACCGAACAAAGCTTAATGACTCACATTTAGATAATTGTTTAAGGACCGGGAACTCTAAATATATCTCCAATTATAAGAAATTAGCTGAAAATATGGACACCCAAGTTTCACACTGAATTATATCTATCATTATGTATGACACCAACAAAATAAAGTTATAAAAAATCTGTGTTTTTTAATGCCTATTTATACCTGTTGATTATCTGTAAAATATGCGCCCTCGGTGATTTTCAAATTTAGTATTGCGCCCTTAAGGACAAACAGGTTGCCGACCCCTGATTTAAGTAGTGCGCAACTACGAAGCCATCGCGACGCGAAACTCACAATGGTTTGACATCGCGTATATTCTAACATAGACGATTAATTCTTTAGAATTGTCAAAGAGAAATTCTGAATTATACTTTAAAGATACACCCATAAAAATAAGAACAAAAATCGTTTACACCTGTAGGCCGTACTCCTTCTCGAGCACATAATGATTCAGTAAGGGACGTAGCACTGTGCGGTACCGGATCGGTTGTATCTTTTTACTTGACTGTTTATTTTACTGGCTTGACAAGGAAATGGGGTGTATTACGCTATGGCAGTGGAAAAACTCGAGAAAAATTCATCTTTTTTATCCTCGTTGATCTTCAAACGTATCTGCAATCTGATGCAAAAATGACAGCCAGATGAAAATAAATATTTTATTAAGACACATGTGAAAATTACGTGCATATTTTATTCTACAACAAAAAAAAAATAACAAAATAAAACAGAAAAACATGAAACGTAAAAGCTTTCTGGTAAATACTTATTATATCGACTGTAAAATCTTCCAAAACGCGACATTTGTACCTCGGTAGCAGCGTTGCCAGTTTTTTTTTTGCCAAGTCGGGATTTTGGAACTCTTTGAGTGAAAACAGCGGGATTCTTTCGTCGAAAACGGGACAGTAAAAAAACGTATATAATCAGAAGTTTTCAAATACCTATTTATCTTGTTATTTGAATTAAAATTAGGTTTACGTGACAATAGATATCAAAAATAGCCATAGAAAATGTATTTTAATAAAAATATAATATTTTAAACCAGATTTACCCTATCGTTAAATAGTTGAGTCTTATTCGTCTTCAGAATAAAAAAAAAAAAAAAACAGAAATCAAAATCAAAAAAGTTTTATTCATTAGAAAAATATGGCGTTTGAGTGAGTGAGTGTTACAAATTGCAACTTACAATAAGAGAATAATTATTTATAAGAATTACTTATTCATGATATTTCTGTGAAGATTTAACTTCTTTTAAAGTTATCCCCGAGTTATCCCCGAAAAGCGGGACTGAGTCTGTCCCGCGCGGGGCATTTAATTTTGAATTAATAATCGGGACATCCCGCCAAAATCGGAACGTCTGGCAACGCTGCTCGGTAGGTACATACGAAATTTTTTAAATTCAACGAATTAATGTGTCTTTGCGCGATATAGCTTCGACTTTGTTGCCTTTTGAGGAAATCAAATAGATTTTCGATACATTATCAAAAATAAATTGAAGAAATGAAGACTGCAGGGCTTAAAAATAGTCCTTCGCCATTTTACCCTCGTACAGTTTATAAAAAAATAAACATTAACATCGTAGCAAATGGCAGTTTTCTACAAAGCGACTCTTGGACACAATATTTCTGTCATTCGAAACTTCTTCTAATGCAATATGTTTTGTGTTCAAGTTTAAATATAGCATTTTGCAAAATGACACCCAAAATTATTTGCTTGTATCAAGGATGGCATAAATGCTATAATTCAGTACTGCGTTATTAGTGTATTTGCCATAAGGCACTTACACTATTGGCGTCGGTCGGATGGCGGGACCTAGGGGTCGGACCAAAATTTCTCGACGTTTCATAGCCTCCTAAACACTTTTGTAACAGTGTAACCTAGACTTTAAGTAGATGAACGTTTTTATTTGGAAAATAATTGATTGATCATGTACAAGGCAGTATTGGTTGGCCTAGCAAACAGTGCACATCGCGATAATTATTTCTTTTTGGTAAAAAATATATTACCTTTAAGCCGTGAATGTAAAGTATTTGAATTTTTACCATATAGTTTTTCCCGTGTAGTGAATCCTGTGCATCAGCCTTAACCTCTAGTTTTCTAGAGGGATACACTCAAGAACACGGTGAGTTCGTTCCATTATATTTTACTTTCTTAGATCATCCAGGATTCAGCCAGTGCTCCATTTTTAAAGTGTAAAAGTTAGTCGTAGTATATAGTATTTATTTTATTAATGTCTAATTGTTCTTGTCAATGATACAAGAGTTGTTATTTTTTGAATATTTATAAAGTCGTTCTTAACAGAATAGTCATATTGTCATTTATCTGTGTCACTGAAAAATTATTACGGTTTTGGGATTTGTAGTGTCATAATAGCCGAATTTATTCGACTATTCTTAGTTTTAGGATAATTTTAAGGTATTTGTTCCCGAATTAAATCCACCGCGTGCATAAAAACAGCCACTTACATTAAAATCGTCACCATAAAGGTTTGTGCACATTGAACGCGGTGCGTCGTCAAGTATTATAATAAATTTTCTTTCTCTTGTTACTAGAAACCTTGCCGACTCTTACGTTCCCAGGGGGTTTCTTTTCGTTTTCCCCCACCTATTAATAAAAAACGGTGACCACGCGGTTAGGTCAAATTCTTCGATTAGTTTTTTTAAGAATAATATTAGTGAAACGGTCTTACGCAGTACGCTATCCGGTGCTTATTAGCAAGATCGTTACATAATTGGCGCCCGAGCAGGGACCGGAGATTTGTGAGGTTTACAGTAACATAGTGGTTATAAAGTAGTGTTTTTTTTTTGTTTTTATTAGCTTGGTAAAATTTTTTTTTGTATTTAAAAAAAAAAAAAAAAACGTTTATCTCACAACGGTACATTTTCATTTAAATTAAAATGCCAGTAAGTCGTTCCCCTCGTCGAACTGAGGAGGCATCAAATCTTCCACTAGAGTTGCCACCTTTACCGTCCTCGGCAGTTGAATCTGACGGTAGTACAAGGTCTGGTAGGGTGTTTCGATCGACAAACAACTTTGGCAGTAATAGAGGAAATCGGTCTAGCAGATCTGGTGGTAGACCAAACTTAGATATGTCGTGGCCACCGGCTCGTACGGCCGGAAATAATAATCGTGATACCGTACCCCCGATGCAGAGAAATGATTCCATACTCCCAGGTTCATCTACGGCACATATAAGTGGGCAAACCATGGGACGCGACATGCAACCCGAGGTCACTACGCGTCGTCAATATTATACGGAGCCTCCTAACAATGCGTTCAATCCAGGAGTTTCCAATGCCAATGTAATGCCTGTAGCAGAACCATATAGAGACCCGCGGACGTTGCCGATTTTGGGCTACTTTCCACCGTGTTATCAGGATATTTTGCCGTTTCCAAAATTTTCAGGGGCTAATAACGAAGATCCAATCAACTTTCTAGCAAATCTAGAGCGCTGTTTCGGGCAGCGTGGTGTTCGTGAGGAACATAAGATAGGCATGTTCACTGATTGTTTGATAGAAAGGGCACAGCTCTGGGTACGTTTAGTCACAAATAGATGTCATCGATACGAAGAAATTAAAGCATATTTTTTACAGCAGTTTTGGGGACCGGAAGTTCAGCGGGAAATTAAATTAGAGATAGTATCAGGGCGATACAATAGCTTTTCAGGTCTATCCATGTCTGATTATCTATTGAAACTCTACGACAAGTCGCAACGATTGCAACCTCCTATGCCAGAAAGCGAATTTTTAGCTGAAATATCATTCCATTTCCCTGCAGGAATTTGTCGTAATATTGCTGCAGCGCGCTGTCGTGATGTTATGGAAATGTTTTCGCTGCTTCAGACGTTTGAGCGGATTGACAGTCGTAAGGGTTTTTCCATGGGAACTGGGAATCGCCCAACACAGGCTGAGGGGGCTACGGCTTCTAATTTTCCTCGGAAAAATTCAACTATAACCCCAAACAAAACCCGATCCAAGGTCAATGCTGTAGAGGTGGAGGAGATAGGCTCTGATTCCGATCAGGGAAACTAAAACGCTCGTCTCAAATGTGCCCATTGAGACGTTCTGTTGATCAAGAGGGCACCCTTTTCAATTCTAATTCTGTATTTCCTCCAGAAGAATTCGATCCGATTGTAGAATCACGTTCCATTCACAAGCTTCAACCCCGAAAGCGATATTCCGTGCCTTTTATTGGTGTAAGAGTGGGAGGTATTATGACCAGAGCGCTGTTGGATACCGGTTCAGAAATATCTTGCATGTCTGCAGAATTTTGGTCGAGCATTCCGAATAAGAAAGAGTTCATGACTCTTCCAACCGCGAGAACAAAAATAATTACGGCTACTCAAGCCAAAAGTAAACCAATTAAAACGTGCGTTTGTTTGAAGTTTGAGTGTCAAGGTAAACTGTTCTCAAATTTCCTATTCGTAGTTCCATTTTTGAATTGTGATCTGCTTCTCGGCATGGACTGGCTGACTGAAAATCGCGTGTTCATAGATGTACCTTTACAGAAAATAATCTGTCGTGATTCTAGGTATCAAACTGATTTCGAAATTAAATTTGCCGACAATAAAGAAACCGATCCTATTGATGAGGTCGATTCGGGGCAAATTGAGGACGAATTCTTGGAAGTGTCAAAAATTTGTAAACATAAAGTGAATGCAAACATGTTGCACGAAAAGCTTGTCATGGCATCAGTTCGAAATAAATCATCGGTTTTGGAAAGTGACGTGAATGTCGTAGCGATAGCCGCTTGTCGGTCGCCTACCACAGGAGACAGTAGTGAACGAGTCACTCGAACTGTTAGCACCTATCCTCTACCCGATTCCTGCAGTCGGTATCAAGTTGTTTCTTCGCTGATGCGCGAAAGAACGACGCTAATAAGTACACCCAAACGTGAGTGTTTTGGTGGAAAATATACGAAATCTCTGAGTGGGAATGCGACCACTCAGCTAAATGATTTTGTTGATACCAATGACGCCCAGTCTGAACAGAGTTGTAGGATTGTGGTTTGTTCAATGTATCGATTTTCGCCGACCTGTATCAGGTTTGGTATAGAGCACGGTTTGCTCGAATCTGTGATATCGATCCCTCGCATAAGATGCTCCAGCGTCCGTACCTTAAGCAATACTTTTCAGTTGCCGAATGTATCTCGGGCTCTATGTTTGTCTCTACCGATTCAGGAAACCATGAGCGGCGTCACATATGAAATGCGTTTGAACAATAACGAGGTAAATGTGTCGACTGACTCCTCATCAGAGTTGCTGCCATGTACGCTTTTCCGCGACCCTAATTTTTTGCTTGTGCAAGTGATAAATCTCGCCGTTAGTAGAAATCGTAGGATTCCTCGAATCGAAACGACAATGTTAGTTAACATATCTGAAAAAATTGAGTCAACTCATTCTAGTCAAGCAGTCCGTGCTAAGCAAGTGAATCGAACATGTATCGATTTTGCGTTGACCAATCAAGCTTACAGTCAAGAGATCACAATTGATAAAATTCAAGCAGCTATTTACGAAATAAAATCATTGTCAACCGAGCAAATGAGTAATTTAGTGAAGTTACTGTATGATAATCGGGACCTTTTTAAAAGTAGACCCGGTTTAACAGATAAATATGTCCATTCTATTGAAATGAATGACACAAGTCCTTTTCGAGGTAAAATATATCCGGTACCTTTTGCGTATCGTGATAAGGTCAGAGACCAAATCAATAAAATGCTTGAATGGGGCATTATCGAAAGATCAAACACATGTTATGTCAACTCGTTGGTGACTGTTCTTAAGAAAGACGGCACTGTAAGAGTTTGCCTTGACGCGCGAGAATTGAACAAACGAGTTGTTGTGGATCACGAGCGGGTTCCCATACCCGAAGAAATTCTACAGCGCTTTGAAAATATCTCTCACATTTCCACCATTGATCTCGTTCAGTCGTACTGGCAAGTCCCTCTGAGAACCGAGGATCGTAAATACACAGGTTTTCTTTTCGACTCCAAAACTTATCAATTTCGTGTCATTCCTTTTGGTTTGAGTACTGCAGTGGCGGGTTTCACTAGATGTATGGATAGGGTATTAGGACCGGAAGTTGGGTCGTTCACAACGGCATATGTGGACGATTTGCTTATTACGTCAGCATCCTTCTCTGTTCATATGAGGAACCTTCAGCGCCTATTTGAGCGTATCCGAGAGGCCAATATGACGTTAAATTTTAACAAATCATTCTTCTGTAAGAAAGAAGCCAAGTTTTTAGGCTACATACTATCACCATCAGGTATACGACCAGACCCTAAAAGAACCGAGGCGGTGATGAACTTCCCCGTTCCGAAAAAGACTAAACAACTTCAGTCATTTTTGGGATTGTGTAATTTTGATCGACGATTTTGTCGAAATTATGCCACTCTAACTTATCCGTTAACGGCGCTTTTAAAGAAAAACAAAAGTTGGTTATGGACTGAAATTGAGAATTCCGCGTTTGAGGCCGTAAAACAGGCTTTCGCAAATTTGAGTCAGCTCACTCACCCAGTTCCTAACCAACCATATTTTGTCAACACAGATAGTTCAGAAAGAGCATTGGGTGCCGTGTTGTATCAATTTGATAGAAATGGGGAACGGTGCATATTGGCCTACGCGAGCCGATTATTGCGTTCGGCAGAAGTAAATTACTCGGCCACAGAGAGAGAAGCTTTGGCGGTCGTGTGGGCGTTGCAGCGCTGGCGCGTTTACCTTCTCGGGGTTCCGGTTACGGTGGTTACGGACCATGAAGCCCTGACCTTTTTATCTAGAGGTCCTGCATACAATGCTCGTATTCTTCGTTGGATGCTTATTCTTCAAGAGTATCAGCTAACCGTGCAATACTTACCTGGTAAACTGAATACTATTGCCGATTCGTTGTCTCGGCCGATTGAATTAGGTACCGTTAGCTCAAAAGGTAAAGAAAATCTGTTTACCGTTGCAGCAGTCATTGAAAAAGTTCTTCGCCTTCCTAAACCGTTAGCAACCAAATTAAAGAATATTGCACAATATCAGCGATTGGATGAGATTTTATCGCCGATCCATGAAAGGGTAAGGAGTTTGGAACATAACGATGGGCTTTATGCAGTGAGAGACGGTATCTTACTACAAAAAGTTCAAGGACATTTAAAAATTAGTCTCCCAGATACTATAGTCGACGAATTGATTCTCGGGATTCACGAAACGTATGGCCACGCAGGTACAGCTAAGTGTTTACATCTACTCAAAGCTACGTTCGCTTTTCCGTTGTTATCTCGTCGAGTGAGACAAATAGTATCGAGATGCCTTTTGTGTCTTAAGAGCAAGTATCCTAACGAATATCTACATGGTCCCCTTCAACCGATCCTTCCAAGATCTGCCCATGACTTAATTGCAGTGGATATTTTTGGTCCTCTTCCGCGATCAAAAGGAGGCGTTATGAATGTGCTTGTGGTGTTAGATGTCTTTACCAAGTACGTTAAATTATATGCTTTGAAAAAAGCTTCGGCCAAAGCTATTTTTAATCGGATTAAAAATCATTACATCCCTTCAATCGGTAAGCCGATAAGGATATTATCCGACCATGGTCCTCAATTCACGTCACGTATCTGGACCGAGGGTCTGCAGCTTGAAGAGGTTCAAGTGGTCTATTCTTCTATTAGACATCCGCAAAGTAATCCTTCGGAAAGAATAATGCGGGAACTAGGCCGTATCTTACGTGCCTATGTCTATGAAAAACATACGGCATGGGCCAAATGGTTACCATTAGCCGAAATATGGATGAATCATACAATCCATTCTTCCACGGGGTGTACTCCTTTCGAGTTACAATGGAAGAGGGACCCATTTCGACACGTAGACACCCTGCTTCCAGTGTTGAAAGGCATTAACGAGCAACCGAATTTCGAGGAATTGCGTCATCAAGCTGCCGATAAATTGTTTCAGGCTGCCGAAAGAAGAAAAAGACAGCACAATGAAAAGTACCATTTCACATCGTTTGAACCTGGGGATATGGTGTTGCTTAGAACCAATCCGATATCTTCGCTGGCGGATAGGGAGACACGTAAGTTGGCTCTCTTATATAGGGGTCCCTACCGTGTTCACGAAGTTGTGTCTCAAAATGCATATCGGTTGGTGGATTTAGATAATGATGCGGACTTGGGAATTCACAATGTCGTCAACCTGCGAAAAATAAATCATCCCTTTTAGGAGCGGTTCTCATTCTTTTCTTTCCCTTCGAACCGCTGAGGGGGCAATGTAACAGTGTAACCTAGACTTTAAGTAGATGAACGTTTTTATTTGGAAAATAATTGATTGATCATGTACAAGGCAGTATTGGTTGGCCTAGCAAACAGTGCACATCGCGATAATTATTTCTTTTTGGTAAAAAATATATTACCTTTAAGCCGTGAATGTAAAGTATTTGAATTTTTACCATATAGTTTTTCCCGTGTAGTGAATCCTGTGCATCAGCCTTAACCTCTAGTTTTCTAGAGGGATACACTCAAGAACACGGTGAGTTCGTTCCATTATATTTTACTTTCTTAGATCATCCAGGATTCAGCCAGTGCTCCATTTTTAAAGTGTAAAAGTTAGTCGTAGTATATAGTATTTATTTTATTAATGTCTAATTGTTCTTGTCAATGATACAAGAGTTGTTATTTTTTGAATATTTATAAAGTCGTTCTTAACAGAATAGTCATATTGTCATTTATCTGTGTCACTGAAAAATTATTACGGTTTTGGGATTTGTAGTGTCATAATAGCCGAATTTATTCGACTATTCTTAGTTTTAGGATAATTTTAAGGTATTTGTTCCCGAATTAAATCCACCGCGTGCATAAAAACAGCCACTTACATTAAAATCGTCACCATAAAGGTTTGTGCACATTGAACGCGGTGCGTCGTCAAGTATTATAATAAATTTTCTTTCTCTTGTTACTAGAAACCTTGCCGACTCTTACGTTCCCAGGGGGTTTCTTTTCGTTTTCCCCCACCTATTAATAAAAAACGGTGACCACGCGGTTAGGTCAAATTCTTCGATTAGTTTTTTTAAGAATAATATTAGTGAAACGGTCTTACGCAGTACGCTATCCGGTGCTTATTAGCAAGATCGTTACACTTTGGCACCATTTTTGGAAAAGTCTATTTATATATGTATATGTATATATATATATATATTATAGTATTTACTAGGATATGGCCGAAATTGACAGAAAATGGTTAAGGTGTTGATAACCGGGCCACTAGTTAGCTTCACCTAAGTAAACTATATCGGCGATAATTGAATTACCTCGGAGCACGGCTAGCTTCAATTCGGATGCGGGGTCATGGATAAAACTAAGAAGAACATGAAAAAATACAAAATCAACATCCGTAAAAGGATGCTAAAAAACCCAACCACCTACCACAAGACACAAAGGACAACACAAAATTTTAACAACCAATAGTAAGTCAAGTCCACTCACGTTGGCAAATAATTTCACGGATTCACCGACTAGATTACCAGGCGCCAGGACTCGAATCGTGAAAAGCCACGCCTAGAAAGTCCAGACTAGGAGGCTTTGAATGGTCCTTGACTACTGAAAATATAGCGAAATCTTAAATGATTCGTAATCCCCAAACAAAAATAATTGACACTAAAACCAGACAAAATATTCTCGAACCTAAACCTGAAAAAGGTTCGAAAAATTTAATTAGATAAAATATTTCCGAGAGACGAAACAATCACACATAAATGTAACTAACGGAAATATTCGCCGAACACAAAAACGAATAATTATTCGAAAACTAAAATGCAATAAAATTTTAGTCGTGCAAAAGCGCAATAAACTGTGTTACTATTCTCTACTACTGTAATAGAACACCCGCTATAGGCGTCCTGTGACGTCACGGGGTATAGCCTCCAGACAACACAAATTCACGTCCAATCGATACCGTAAAAATATTTATGGTGAAATAATCCACCTATTTGATAGGACACCTGGTATAATTGTCCGCTGACGTCACGGGAATATGAAGCCGAAACAAAAAAATCAAATACGAAACTTAATTTGACAGCGATTTGCCATACGATAAAGAATTCACGACATAAGGTTTTGTATTCCCATCAAAATTCGGTACGGGAGGCGAGACCAATATCGGACGTTCCGACATAACCCAAAACTCAGACAATAACTGTCATTCCGGAATTGAACTTTGCTTTGTTAGATAACTTTCATTAGATAGGGAACATTAGCTCAATTTGTTAACTTCAGTTCAGTTGTTAACTTCAAGGTATCCCTCGGGAACATTTGTGAGTTAGCAGTAATAAAAAACTTCAATGAAATTGACTGGTATTATAATCCGATACTAAATTGTAAATCGCAAAGTCGAAAAAAATCATTTGGTATGGAAATGCTTGTTCCAGAATTTCAAAGCTTTAGTTCCACAGGAATAGACTGTAAAAACTCTCAAAAAAATAATCCCGTCAAAAACTAACGTAAAAATCCCATCCAAGACGGCTAAGCACGAAACAAATAAGTTTGTCGGGAGAAATTCGCTTAAATCCAGAAATTCCAGATTTTTCCAACCA
The DNA here is from genome assembly GCA_963575645.1 of Xanthostigma xanthostigma. NCBI lineage: Eukaryota > Metazoa > Arthropoda > Insecta > Raphidioptera > Raphidiidae > Xanthostigma > Xanthostigma xanthostigma. The sequence goes on from OY754474.1 coordinate 12,433,886, forward strand.
GAAACAACAGAGAAACTCCTAAAAGGGTGTATTGGACAATAAAGCACGGATATTTAAATTCCTAAGCGTCAAACATTCCTATTCCAGGTTTATTTTGGGATCTCACGGAAAGCTATATCCTCATCAACAATCAGCAACAATCACGAAGTACGAAAGCCAAAGTTTCCAGGAAAACAGGAGAGTTTTTAAACTCGGGATCGGTTTAGGATTAAAGATGAAAGGATGACAAATCGAATAACGCCAAAAGGAACATTTCAGCTCTTATCAATGCTCCAGAAATACAAGCCAAAGTCCCGAAAAATAAATAATCTCTTTCGCAGTTCAAATAAATCGTCTCTAAATTAATTGTTATCAACAATTCCTATCCCCCGATGCGTCGTGTTCATTAGCTCGCTCCCGACTGACCGTTGCGAAAAAAATCTAAAAAAATACAACATACAACTGTCTCCATCCTATTTTATCACATACGTCGTATGTCTCGTCTCTCTCCCACTCATTACCGCTATCACAGAACGACTTGTAATTCGTATCTCGGTTTGTTTTCAGCTGACAGACTATTGCAATATTAAACAAGATCGCCAATATTACAATGTTAATGTCTTAACCTTGATATTTCTATACAGCGGCTGGAATATTATTTTATTTTCAAACCAAATGATACGCTAAAATTAAGGGAGTGAAGGCTATGGTTCCAGGGAGTCCTAGGGTCCTTCTGGGGGTCTAATTCGAACATATTACACACCCCTTCTTCCTCCAAAAGAAAAGGACGAAGACCTTTTCTTCTCTGACAAAGCACTACGGTAACGAGACCGAACCGACACGTAACACGGTATGAATTAAACGAAAAGGTAGCCACACGATACAAGGTTCAATCGAACAGATCCCAAACAGAGTCGTCGCTAGCAAAGTCCGGTGAATCAGCACCATGATCCGAAACGTTATGCTGCTCGTCCACTACCTCATTGCCTGACTCAACTGCCTCGTCCTCACTGGAAACTTCTGACGCGCTATCCTCAACATAGGGTTTCAGGTCCTTAACGTGCCATCTGCCAACAGGACGACCATCCTCATGTTCTAGCTCATAAATGAGGGGGGAAACCATCCTGGTGATACGACAAGGAATGAATCGAGGAGCTAGTTTGGATGTGAATCCGTGTGCGCCACTGGACAAGACATAGTGTCTTTTCCATACACGTTCACCTACCGCGAACTGTACAGCTGGCCGCTTGCCTAGATTGTAACCAACAGCCTGGCGCTCATATGCTTCAGCCAGATGCGTCCGCACTTGCTGGTAGATGGCAGGATGCTCCTGCAGTTGTCGTGCATAAAACTCACTGGACCAGTCGAGTTCGATAGGATCCCGATCACCCAAGTCACCATAATAGCTCCCATTGATAGGTACAAATCGCCCAAAATTGAGGAAGGTAGGTACAAACCCAGTAGAATCGTGAACAGCCGTTCGCAACGCGAAACCTATGTGCGGAAGGACTTTATCCCACTCATGGTGAGTCACATCTGACAAATAAGATCGGAGAGCTGTTCCAATTGTGCGATTTACCCGCTCTACGAAGTTGGCCTGAGCATGATATTTGGCGACGAACCAGTGTTTAATGCCGTAGTTGTCCAACAGTCGCTGAATGTGTTTGGCGGTAAACTCAGTACCATTATCGGTCAGCAGAATCTGGGGGGCACCAAACATAAGAAACACTTCATTTTCAAGGTATGAGGCGATCGAACTGGCATCCGCCCGCTTTAGCGGCTTCAACAAGGAAAACTTGGTAAACCAATCCACGACTACTAAAACAAAACGATAGCCCTCCTTAGTTTTTGGCAAGGGTCCAAGAATATCACAGCCGACCAGCTGCCAAGGAAACTTTATTTGCTTAGGTTGTCCCATAAATCCGGGACGGGCGGTATTCGAAACTTTTTGAGCGGCACAGACACGACAACGAGAGATAAATTTGCTAATATCGGCCTTCATTTTGGGCCAATAGTGTTGTTCCGATAGACGGTATAGGGTTTTTGCAATGCCAAAATGGCCAGAGGTAGGGGCAGAATGATATTTTTCCATCAGAGTGAGTCGAGCACGCTTGGGAACAGCCATTTTCCATTCGTCTCGGTTTGGTCCTTGTTCCATAGCAAGAGCGAGACGCTTGTATAAACGGCCATCTATTTAGCTTCACCTAAGTAAACTATATCGGCGATAATTGAATTACCTCGGAGCACGGCTAGCTTCAATTCGGATGCGGGGTCATGGATAAAACTAAGAAGAACATGAAAAAATACAAAATCAACATCCGTAAAAGGATGCTAAAAAACCCAACCACCTACCACAAGACACAAAGGACAACACAAAATTTTAACAACCAATAGTAAGTCAAGTCCACTCACGTTGGCAAATAATTTCACGGATTCACCGACTAGATTACCAGGCGCCAGGACTCGAATCGTGAAAAGCCACGCCTAGAAAGTCCAGACTAGGAGGCTTTGAATGGTCCTTGACTACTGAAAATATAGCGAAATCTTAAATGATTCGTAATCCCCAAACAAAAATAATTGACACTAAAACCAGACAAAATATTCTCGAACCTAAACCTGAAAAAGGTTCGAAAAATTTAATTAGATAAAATATTTCCGAGAGACGAAACAATCACACATAAATGTAACTAACGGAAATATTCGCCGAACACAAAAACGAATAATTATTCGAAAACTAAAATGCAATAAAATTTTAGTCGTGCAAAAGCGCAATAAACTGTGTTACTATTCTCTACTACTGTAATAGAACACCCGCTATAGGCGTCCTGTGACGTCACGGGGTATAGCCTCCAGACAACACAAATTCACGTCCAATCGATACCGTAAAAATATTTATGGTGAAATAATCCACCTATTTGATAGGACACCTGGTATAATTGTCCGCTGACGTCACGGGAATATGAAGCCGAAACAAAAAAATCAAATACGAAACTTAATTTGACAGCGATTTGCCATACGATAAAGAATTCACGACATAAGGTTTTGTATTCCCATCAAAATTCGGTACGGGAGGCGAGACCAATATCGGACGTTCCGACATAACCCAAAACTCAGACAATAACTGTCATTCCGGAATTGAACTTTGCTTTGTTAGATAACTTTCATTAGATAGGGAACATTAGCTCAATTTGTTAACTTCAGTTCAGTTGTTAACTTCAAGGTATCCCTCGGGAACATTTGTGAGTTAGCAGTAATAAAAAACTTCAATGAAATTGACTGGTATTATAATCCGATACTAAATTGTAAATCGCAAAGTCGAAAAAAATCATTTGGTATGGAAATGCTTGTTCCAGAATTTCAAAGCTTTAGTTCCACAGGAATAGACTGTAAAAACTCTCAAAAAAATAATCCCGTCAAAAACTAACGTAAAAATCCCATCCAAGACGGCTAAGCACGAAACAAATAAGTTTGTCGGGAGAAATTCGCTTAAATCCAGAAATTCCAGATTTTTCCAACCAGAAACAACAGAGAAACTCCTAAAAGGGTGTATTGGACAATAAAGCACGGATATTTAAATTCCTAAGCGTCAAACATTCCTATTCCAGGTTTATTTTGGGATCTCACGGAAAGCTATATCCTCATCAACAATCAGCAACAATCACGAAGTACGAAAGCCAAAGTTTCCAGGAAAACAGGAGAGTTTTTAAACTCGGGATCGGTTTAGGATTAAAGATGAAAGGATGACAAATCGAATAACGCCAAAAGGAACATTTCAGCTCTTATCAATGCTCCAGAAATACAAGCCAAAGTCCCGAAAAATAAATAATCTCTTTCGCAGTTCAAATAAATCGTCTCTAAATTAATTGTTATCAACAATTCCTATCCCCCGATGCGTCGTGTTCATTAGCTCGCTCCCGACTGACCGTTGCGAAAAAAATCTAAAAAAATACAACATACAACTGTCTCCATCCTATTTTATCACATACGTCGTATGTCTCGTCTCTCTCCCACTCATTACCGCTATCACAGAACGACTTGTAATTCGTATCTCGGTTTGTTTTCAGCTGACAGACTATTGCAATATTAAACAAGATCGCCAATATTACAATGTTAATGTCTTAACCTTGATATTTCTATACAGCGGCTGGAATATTATTTTATTTTCAAACCAAATGATACGCTAAAATTAAGGGAGTGAAGGCTATGGTTCCAGGGAGTCCTAGGGTCCTTCTGGGGGTCTAATTCGAACATATTACAATATATATATATATATATATATATATATATATATATATATATATATATTTATATATATATATAAGTGTACGGGCAATAACTTTCGAAGGAGTTAATTGATTTGAACGAAATTTGGTCCACATGTTGGAATCCATCACCGCACGAAGCCTATTTAAAATGGGCCCAATCGGGCCACTATAAGGGTAGGTTTTAGGGGTTGAAAAATGTTTTTGGGCCCAAAAATACCGAAAAATTTCTCGGAATCGTTTCAAAATTGAAATTTAACCCATTAGTAAAGATAAAAATGTGCTGCCAAAATTTTATTAAAATCGGCCTGGCAGGACCGGACTTAAAAATTTTATGAAAACGTTAGTTTGTAGATATGGATTTACTTAGTGAAGGGTGAATTTAATTTGCTAAATTGATAGTAATATCGAAATTAAAAAAAAAATATTATTTTAAGGGATGTATTAAGGGGTTAAATTTTGTATTTTGTCCAAAGACAAAAGGATTAAATTCACATAATAAAGCCACACTGCCTATTATAGCAAATACACTATATTGTCGGCAGGGTTTTGCACTGCGACCCGAGTTTTTTGAAAATTGATTTTAAGTTTTTTAAAAAAATATACTCGGTGTCCAAATATAAAAAAAAATCCATTGCGGCAGTCCGTTTTACCAAAAATGCAATTCCAAAATATTAGATATGTACCTGTTTTTTAAAAAACGCTTTAAGATTACATATTTGGTTCAGAGTGTGTGCAAGCCGACAGCTTCGATTCTAAGATGGCCGCTATAAAATACAGAGAGTATATATTATGGCGTACGCAAGGAGACAGAGAAAGAGAGAGAGAGAGACACCTTAAAAGTGTTTTTGTCGGCTATACAAAGTTTTCCCATCCCAGGGGCGCACCACCAACTTGGCTGCTGCACACAAAAGCACGGAGCGTTTTTGTCCGCGTATTTGTGTACACAAGATGCAACGCAGAGAGCCAGACGCATCGCAACGACCCCCCGTGTGCCCTTACTTGATGGATTTATAGTTGCACCCCTGTTGGAAATTTACAACTTACACGGAAATGTTTTGTATGTGTTCGTATACATAATATTGCAGGCCAGCTGATATTCACTGTCGTAAAATAATAAACTTTGGTGGTCGCTTAAATATTATAAATATAGAAAAACTGCCACAACGAAATTCTTGTCATTCTGCAAACAACTGCATTAAAGATTAAAATCTATGAAACGTTTCGGATTAAAAAGTATGTTTTAAAAATTTTAAACGCAATAAATTTTTGAAAAATGAATTAAAGTGTTTCATTACAGTCGAAGCAGTCGAATCGTTGGACCGACTTTAATAAAATTACATAGATTATAAAAAAAACTAATTAAGATAGTACGAGCACCAAGGCAATTTTAAATAAAAGGCTTGATTTTTTTTATATGAAGTTGGACTAAGTCTAAACCAATTCTGAAAATTTTAGGGGGAGTTGCCCGATTATTTAAATAAATAAATTACTTCAAAAGTAGGCATATTTAACATTGGCTTTATGGTAAAACGGTAGATGGATGATATGTTTTCATTGATTTCTCCAAAACTAATCGGTGGAAATTAAAAAAAAACTATTTAAATTAAAGCTAAAACCTTAATAAATTATTGAAAACAAAAAAAAACCCGACTAATTAAAAAGATTAAATATATTTTTAATTACCGAAATATAAGAAAAAAAATCAAGCCTTTTATTTAAAGTTGCCTTGGTGCTCGTACTACCTTAAATATACCTAAGTGGTAATTTTTTTTTATATGCTTAGTAAAAAATAACTTCAACTTATAGGACTCTAGGAGTCGAACTTAGGTTAGGATTTTATTTAGAAAAATTCGTTGAATAATGAATATAGAATAGAAAATGGTTCCTTGCTAGAAATTGTGGGAACGGAAGAATGAATTAGGCGATTCTTTGTGTCTAAAAACCAAAAGTAAACTTTCGTATATTATTTGAAAGGGCACTTTAAATGGCTGTGAAGAAGTTAACAATAATATTGTGACTTTGGACGTGTTGCTAGTGTCCAAACCTTGAAGAGGGAGACCCGTTAAAGAACCAGTGACCAGTGGCACCGCATCAAAATCATCTTAAAGTGAGACCTTAGCCAAATCTGTCAGAACATTGCGATTTTTGATAATTTTCAATATACTTTCATTTTTAATTTTCTGATTTTGCACTATTTCTTAAATTATATACTAGTGTCACCTGTGCGAATTATTCGCACTAAATAAGTACCTATAATAATTATCACTTTACAAAATTATTTTTTAAATATGATTGCAGGTATTCAATTCGTTTCTAATTTTGCACACTGCTTATAACGTTCTTCTTTTTGTTGTATTACAATATGAAGCTCAGATGACAGATCGAAGAAATATTTTACTAAAATTGTCATATAAAGGCGCAAGTAGCAAAAGCGTTGAGCTAAGCCGTCAGATGGCATCATGCAGCATTGCTGTGACGTTGTTCATCGTTGCTCGCTGTTTCAAAATTAAAGCCGTTAGATGGCTGTATGCAGTATTGTGTCTGTTGTATTACAATATTAAGGTCAGATGACAGATCGAAGTGTTGACGTTGTTTCAAAATTAAAGCCGTCAGATGGCAGACGTTGTTCAGCGTTGCTGTATTTTAATTAATTTACAAAAACAAAAGCAATAATAAACTTTCTAGTTGTCGATGTCAGTAGATCAAGCAATTATCTGTAAAATGATATATAATTTATGTGGAGAAATTGTGTAGTTTTTTCTAAAAAGGGAGGCAAACATCTTAAACCCGTTGATAAAAAGAAAACAATTTTATGAATTTGAAAATTGTTTTTTACTTAAAATAATGAAAGTAAATGTTATTGATTCTGAAGTAAAAACAATAGTTTCGCATATTTAACGATAGTCTCAACTTAAAAAAATAGTTTTGAAAAATCAACACTTTAAAAACATGTAAAGGACCACTGTTCCATACAAAAGAACAGAGAAATTCTCGGTAAAAAAAATACAGTAACTGAATGACAACAATAATAAGCAATGTCAAAGCATTCAAAATAATTTACAACCAATGAGGGTGTGATTTATGCTTTTTACGAATTTAGAATATTTTAAACATTTTTTGACATCTTATTCAAAACGCCGTGTCATCTGGAACGAATCATTGCAAAGACTGTTTTCGAAAACGTACTTTTATATTGAATTCGTTTCGACAAAAACGCTCGAGAATAAATAAAATAAGTGTGTTTATACCAGCACTTAATTTGGTGTTAAATTCGAATCGAATTCCAATTTTATGCTCTTTGGATGTTAGGTGTAAACATCACCCCCTCCGAAATACAACACGAATAATAATTTCTCTCAGATATACAGATCAAAACAATTTATCAAAGTAGCAACTATTTAAATACATTGTAAAAAATTGGTTGTCTGTATAGTCGGTTTACGGACGATAGTTTTACGTGATAACGTATTCCGTAATACATAACCTAAATTTATATAATAATTATAATAATTCGAGTCTATGATATTGCATCTTTCGCTTCAAATTTAGGTTAATTTTATTTATTTAAATTACTCACCATATAATATAATTGTTTTTTTAAACTTTCTTTCTTTCGTATTTATTTTAAGTCTCAAAGATTAGCTGTCATAATATTTATAAAACAATTGTTTCACTGTTTATATAAAATTCCAAAACCTACTTACAATATTTAAGTATTTTCATACGTCAAAAAATTGATTTTTATAATGATAAAATTTGTAAGAAAACGATTTTTTCGAGAGATGAGACCTAGCTAAAACGATTTTTTGCCCCCCAAAATCCCTTTTCAGTAAATTTCATCCAAATCGTTAGGGCCGTTTTCGAGAAAAGCACGCACAGGGTCAGGCGGAACGTTACGAACGTTACGTTAGGAACGTTACAGTTTTTCGTACATGCAGCCAGTGTTTTATCAATTTATAAGATAGGTAATTCATCAATTTATAAGACGTTATCACGTCAAAAAGGCATATGATTTTTTAAAAACAATTTTCATTTCATCTAAATTTTTTTGAAGTGTCGAAACGACATCCAAAAGTTCTCGAAATCAGTTTAGCAAGAAAATGCAACGAAGCAATTTAACATATTATTTCATTTGGTAAAATACATAAAATACCGTTTTTATTTATCAATATGCGTTATGAATTGATGGAAGTAAAATATACTAAGCATAAATTGAACAAACTCCGTCGACAATGAGAAAACGATCGATAAACTACCAACGTAATGCAATTGACCGGAGTCATTGATGTGTCGTCAATTATTATTGGAATACATCCACGTCGAGAGCTTTCTGAATACCCTGTTCATTTTATGCATCCATTTGGATTCCTACTTACGAACGACACGCGTTTATATCCCGTTTTCATATTATTGCAGGACTGAATCGAGCGAAACGAATTTAAAAATCCAATCTTTAATTTGATCATAACTCGACACACTGACCGAAATGGATTTAGTTCAAACGAAACTTCCCTTATTTTTTTTTCAAGTAAACCTAGGTTAGATAGATAGATAGATAAATATTTATTTGGTCAGTTGAGACACGTTAACGAAATACAAGATAAAATTATAAAGCTATCAGCAACATAAACATTCATTAATACTATATAAGGCCCGATCTACTAAAAAATGTTTAATATTTTTCTTAAAAAGTGAAAAGGTATTGTTTTTCAGCTTTTCAGGTAATTAATGAATTATGAATTGTGCAAGAGGCATTAACTATCGCAACGCCGAGCGCAGTAAAAGCATCGAATTGCAAAACAAATTGAAAAACAAAACAAAACCTGCAGGATAAGTTGTTGGTGCTTTCTGTAAAAAGATACACAGACGTTTTTTATATTAAATCTGTCACGTTCACATTATTCAATTACAAAGCGAGAGACTTTTGTTATTATTAAAGTATCGGTTACATGATGGGACGACGCTACACACATTGCTTTGCGCTGCGCTGCGCGTGGGTCGAAATTAAAGTCGAGATAATAAAGTCTGTGAATGGATTACGGTCTTGTTGGATTATATTATTCAAACGGCATTGAAATCATTCGTGGGCACAGTTCAAATCGGACGTTATTGCGCCATTTTGTCTATCATTATTGTCTTATTTCTATGACTTCACGCAGATTTTAATGGACTCGGTCGATAAAATCCATTGGACTTTAATACAAGTGAAGGGTACACGGGAAGAAGGCGGTTTGTCAAATGTAAATTGTGCAGGAGAGCATTTTGAAGTGTTTAAGATCGTACCGTTTACATGCTGAAGCATTTATTTCAACGCTTATAACTTTTGGCCTAGCTTATTCTTGTCTAAAAATAATACACCAACAGAAAGGTACGACTTTTGGCTACAAGATAGCATAAAAAAATCAATTTCGAATTTTTACTGACAAATCGCCTTCTTCCCGTGCACCCTTCAAGTGTGATATTTACTCCACCTTGGTTTTTTAGCAACATTCAAAGCATGTTAGATGCGGCAGTATCTAAAGTTAATTTTGAATATTTTTCTGTGTATCCCTGGAGCATTTGTATATCAATTTAGTTGAGTACTTTTTTACATTTAAATATCAGACATCTGTAGTATCTCTCCCGAATGAAAAAAATGACAAAATCAAATAAAAGTAAATAATAAAAACGTACAAATTAATAATCTGAAGTGTCAAAAACAGAAGAGGGAGACATTGATGAATTATTTAATTAATAAAAATATTTTCAAACATTTTATGATTATATTTTAGATAGCATCTTCAATATAGAAACACTCGGCCCGTTTCAATTATTATTATTAGTTTATAACTTTTTATTTGAATATATATAAACATTAAACATAGATATATATATATATTATATATTCGAGAATTTGACTATGTAACAAGTTTTTTTTATTAAGCATATTCAATTTAAAATTTAACATGAAGTTCTCAGACTCTGAATAATCAAATAGAAATATTATATAAACAACTAACATAACCACCATTACAAGTAATATTTCATAATTTGACACATAGAAAAATTCAACAATAACAGAACTCTCCATTATACCAAAATTTTGCTTTTAATTTTAAGCTACGTATAGTAGTCGAGGTGTTTTAAAAGGTACAAAAAATATAGTGTTTTGTAAACGTTAAAATTTGGTTAATTTAATGAAATAATTTATATGAAAAAAAAAATTCTGAAGTCAGCAGTGGGTAGAATTTTCAAAATCTATTTTAACACAATATTTTTACTTCATAACTCATTGGTATTAGAGATAAAGCATTTCATTATTTTAATTACTTATTACACTGATAATCCCTATATTATTAAACGAGCTAATCTTGTATCTACCTATGTACCTATGTCCCTAAATATTTTCTCGAAAACGGCCCTAACGATTTGGATGAAATTTACTGAAAAGGGATTTTGGGGGGCAAAAAATCGTTTTAGCTAGGTCTCATCTCTCGAAAAAATCGTTTTCTTACAAATTTTATCATTACAAAAATCAATTCTTTGACGTATGAAAATACTTAAATATTGTAAGTAGGTTTTGGAATTTTATACAAACAATGAAATAATTGTTTTCAAAATATTATGACAGTTAATCTTTAATTACTATGCAAGTGAGATTTAAAATAAATACGTATTTGAATATCAGTATTTTAACTTTCCGAGCAAAGCTCGGTCACCCAGGTACTAATTAGTAAACGGGGTGTTAATTTTGCGTTATTTAGTCTCGGTTTCCCACGAATGGCATAATAAAAAAACGTGTGCGATAGACGTTAATAAATACCGCCTTTTTCCGGTACCGTTAAATCTTTGCAAAATTGAGGCTTTAGAGAATTGCAACGAAAATGTTTAAAAAAAAAAATCGTCAGCTTCGACTTTCTACATCACTTTGATTAGGTTATGAGGCTGTCCAGGTACGAGTATACTCCGAGGCACCTATACTGCCTTGTACACCCCATACGGCCTACCCACACAAATAAACAAACGAACGCGGCTAGGTGTATGCAAGTTGTAACACTAGAAGGTGTTCTTAACGCTCGCTCATTTTTAATCTCGGTAACATGACACTTACGACACCGAGTTTTATTTTTTTCTCTTTACAGCGTCGCCGCGGTCCCAGCATGTATCGTTATATTGTTAATAATTTAATGTATGTAATATGTATACAAGACACAGAGAAATAACAATAAATTACGTAGCCGGGCTACGAGAAAATGTTACGAAATTATAATACCTACTACGATCGCTCGAAATTATATCTGAGCTCATGTACTGCGTTTTTGGAAACTAATAAAAGTATCGATTGGAAATCAATTTATATAAATAATAATAAGTTAAATAGGTCGCGGCAGTTGACGGAAAAATGAAAACTTAATAAACAGTTGAACCCTGAAAACGTATTGCGTCTTAAAAGTCCGAGTATATAATTTTCAAAACTGATTTTAATTGAGCGCCTCGTAAAATACTGAATAAGTCACGAATGAAATAAATATATGGTTAGCTTAAAGATTGTATTATTTATTATTTTTATTTAAAATATGACATACCCACTTGTAAAAACAAACACAGAACACTTCTCTTGTTTTTTACTTCATTCGTCTCGAATAACGCGCAGGTGAGAATAAGTACGGCAGTGGCCAATGCAAGAATGTAGTGTTTTCCACTCAAACACCTCTGTTTTTTCTTATCATCACCTGATAGTAAGCGACGGATATATTTATATTAGGTACAAAAAAAATCTGCTCAAACTTCTAACAACTTCCCATTTATCATTGCTTCCTCTATACTTATAATTTCGTTGCGCGCAACATCATATTCAATTGTTTAAATCCACCGGAAATTTGATAAATATTATCCACCGCTGTACTTTCAATATAATATGCCTACTGTGACACCGCAGACACGATAAATATAACGAAATATTAAACAAGTGAACCACGAAACACCTGAGCATAGGTGTAATCATAAAACGCGATCGTAATTTGTACTTTCTATATAATGTTTGATGTCGTTTTATTTAATGGAAAAATATTAAATATGTTCAGCGTTTCTTTTATTATACAATAAAATATTGTTCTTCTTTTTAAATAATCTTACATGTGAATTTTGATGGCAACATATTTCATGTTTTTGAATACGCGAATGGCGAATGAGTTTTTTTTTAAAGTTCCGTGTGGTCCGAAATATTGAAATCAAAATAAAGTTGGAACACCACCGAACAAAACAAAACTGCGGACTTTTGATTACAAAAATAAGAAATTTTATCTCGGTTTTTACTAATAAATATATATTACTAAAGATTTCAATAGACATAAGTTTACAAAAAATTCACACAATTCTTGGAAATTTTAAAACAAGATAAATTTACTGAGCAATCTACATATACGATTTTGTAATGTATAAATGTCTTTCCAGGTCTTCTAGAAGTATAGAACGGTACAGAGTAGAACGTTAGTCGGATTTTAAATTTTCTCCCCGGGGACGTTAGTTTCTTATAATATATTTTGAATTCTTCGACCAGAATGTTGCGCCTAATGAAGACAACTCGCTAATTTAACTAACGTGTTTTGATTGGTCATCTATCGTCATTTTGTGCCACAATCTCTTTTGAGAAAACTAGCAATTAGGCACTCCACCGCGACCCCCGACGCCTAGAGTATTATGTGACGTATCTCTACAATTACTCAAATGCACACAGAGGTTAATCAACGGATATAATATGCATTGCGCAGGTGCTATTCCGTGTAAATATGCATCAGCCAATTAAAACATTGATTTATCGACTATGATTTACGGCTTACTCCCATGTCTGGAAGCACGCCATTTATATGTTGGCTGCACTGCATACAGACTGTTTTCAATCAACGACAGATAACGCCGTGTCAATACAGAAATTCATCACTAAAATATAAAAAAAACTTCAATTTAGTAGTTTAGCCGTTTCAGGGAGCAGGAGTTATGGGATGTCAAGTTCCCAACAACGAAATAATAATTATCTGAAGGAATAAAATATAGTTATTGGCGTAACTAGTAGTCTAAGTCATTCATCGCGCTGACAGGTCATGACTTAGCCTACAAGCTGCGCCCATAATTTTATTCAACAATTGCGCGTTATTCATGTTTTAATTATAATGAGATGTTGTGCATATCTATTTATTTCTTTATAAAAAAAACTGTCAATACTTACTAACAGCACCAAACAGCACGATTCAATGTTTTGGTTTGAGGTTAGCTGGTTATGAATAAACTCCATGTCGAAAACATTCGGCCTCTCAATTTTAACCTCAATGGGTAACAACGGAGTTGTTGTTACCTACTATTTCGTTACGACTCAGAAAATAGTTACGTTTATTTTCATTACTCCACAATGGCCGAGCTAGTAGGAATCTTCATTGAGTTATGACAAGTAATTGTCACCAGTCGGTAAATGGCTATTTAGGGTTCGGTTTTTAGGCATGATAAAACATGAATAACGCGCATGAGTTGAATAAAATACATAACGAAACGTCTTATGCCATTTCGTTTTATGGCCACAAATACCTAGTACTTGTATTGAATTGAACAACGGCAGAAAATAAATTATCTTATATATTTGTAAATTCATTGCATGCAGTATATACTTTAACAATAAAGATAATGTTTTGCATATATTTAAATTGATATAAAAATGTACAGTCTTGTTCAGAAAAACGGTTGCTACAGACTACAGTGAAGTTGCTAAATGAAATAAACTTTATTATAGGTTAAGCCGGGCAAAATGAGGATTTCGCTTCCTGTAAATCTAGGTAAGTCTATTGTAAAATACATGACCCCGAAAACATTGTCAACAATATTAAAAATTCATTCAGCAGGCTATAGAAACGTACACTTTGAGCAAAAAATAACTAAATAAACTCAAACATTGTTTTTTGAATACGAACACCTTATTTACGAGTACATAAATATCACCTAACTACGCCGCTGTTGTTCTTTATTTTATCATTGTAAAATTTAAAATGCAATTATTCTTTTTGCCACTTTTACTATGTGAAAAACGTGCGTTGGACGCCGTTTTAAAACAAAACACGGCGGCGCCGTGCCCACCGGTCACGGCCAACGTCGATGTGATTTAATAATATTGTACCTACTTTAAATGTTTGGCATATTGTGTTGACAACATCAAATTGCTTTATTAGAATGCAGAGAGCGCGATGCGCAGCTATTTAAAATAAAACTCATCGTCTAAATTTGTCGGCGTGACATTTAATGTCGGGGAAAGTCGAGAAAAATCTGGCTAAAGAAATAATTTTTGCAGATTACAAATTATATATACAAACACACAAAATTCCTACGCCCATAAAACCATTAATTTAATTTAAATTATCTTAAAAATTTGCATTTAGTGTCCACCGCAACAATAAAAAGAAAAAAAGCAGCGACCTAAATTTCAGTAAACATTTCTAATAATTAATCACGACGACACTTTTCTAAAATAAAAACGTGACGTGCTCGCGAAAAATATAATCCACTGAATTTTCCGAACAAAATTCGAAGTTAATTAATCATTTTTGCAGCGTTCAAGATTCTTGAAGCGGACGACTTTTTAATCTTTCCATTTTGCATAAAATTTGCTGGCGCTTAATTTTTGACGTCACCGCAATGTCATCATCACCTATCTCGCAGAATCATACACCAACTTTGTAAGTACAAAGTTTCAACTCGCGGTGGCAGGGCCTAAAGCTTGTTTCTATCGACACGTAAAAATCAAAACGATAAGCTCTGCCTCTTTCCTATACACTGCGTCCTTTTTGCGACGGGATTCGTCACTGTATCTTTATATACAGTATGGTTTTTTAAAAACCGAACACCCTTTTAGTGGATTGTGTGAGTCGGAAAAACTTTTTCAGGGGTTTTTCCGACTCACACAATCCACTAAAATAGGAAACGGGATGAATTGAGAATCAAACAGCGGTTCACAATGGCATCAAATCCAAAAATGTTTGGTACAAGAGTTGATCTCTTTGACCCAAAGAACAATAATCCTAGATAAAAAATACAGGGCCGTATTTAAGAAAGTGTAGGTGACCTTGATATTTTGGAGACACCTCCACCAAACGAAAAAAAAACTACATCACTGTTCTTCCCCCTTGATTCCCTGTAACTTTTGTCCGAAACTTTTTTTTCTAAAACCCTTCCTCTAAGAAATAAAAGGGTGTTCGTTTTTTAAAAAACCATACTGTATATATATATATATATTTCTTCTGTCCGTGTGTATGTCACTGAACTCCTCCTAAACGGCTGGACCGATTTTGATGAAATTTTGTGTGTGTGTTCAAGGGGATTCGAGAATGGTTTAGATTCACAATTTGGTCCACTGGAAAATGTTTTTTTAATTATTTTTTTATTTGTAAGTAGTTGTTGATACGCACTAACTAAATATACTCATATTAGCGTTGTAAGTACACAGCGTCGTATGGCTCAATCGGTAGAGCATGCGACTGTCAATATCAGGGTCGTGGGTTCGAGCCCCACGTTGGGCGAAAATATTTTTAATTTTTTTTTATTTTCTACATTGCTTTCTTCTAAGGCTTACATTTAAATTTATTTTAATTTTACTTAATTAATTAAAAAAAACTTATTAGTTTAAAAAAGTATAAATACTGCTTTTTATCGACAAAAACTTTTGAACGGTAAATCCGACCATCATGAAATTTGGACACAACATTCATCTCGTAAACTAAGATGAATGTGTGTACTCATGTTTCTCCCTTCCCCATTCGTTCTTTTACACCCGGGTGAAACCGGACAGGATCGCTAGTTATTATATATTATAATAAAAACTAAAAGAAATCATTTGTATTGTTTCCTACCCACGGACCACGTGTCCGGAATAAATATAAGTATTTGATATAAATAATAATTTTTGGCAAGTTATGTGACATGTATAGCAACTTAAAAAAAAGAAACAGTTTAAAAGAATAAATAAATAATTCTCTTTTAAACATATTTGTATACACGCCGCCTATTTTTACATGTTAATAAATATTACAGTACAAAAGAGATTCGTCGAATCAAACGAAACCGATTTTCTAATATAACAAATGGTTTACAAGACACAAAGAATCTTGTATTTACATATGGTGCGTTTGGTTCGGAACTAAACTTAAAAAATGTCATCTAAACTTCACCAAAAAAAAAATAATCAAAATAACGAACAGGATCCGTTGAAAGTAAGACTTATGCGCTATATGCACGGATGCGGAGTTACAAATTTTTCGATGCGAGCGTTTGTGGTGAGCACTAGGGGAAACTTCGAACTCCAATTTTCCATATGTCAGTGAGCAATGTTAATTAAAAGTGAAAGTAGTTATAATTATATAAAGTTTTTTAATTACAAAGAAAACATAGGAAAACTAAGCGATCTGGAAATGCTTGTTGCGCTGATTGCGATTTAAGTAAAATAAAGACCATTGGCGCCCTAATTTGACATTCCTCTGTCAGTGTAAACAAATTAACATCAGTTTTCCTTATTACATTGTTTTTGACACATCATGGCCAACTAAAGTTTTTGACTTATCACCTTAGAAACATGTAGCGATTTCCATAAAAATAATTCTCTATTACCCACTAGCGGCGCTAATAGGCTTCGTGCACACAGCCTATACATTGCAAATTTTTAGCGAAAAATTTTCAAATTAAACACACAACAAAGCAAAGATTTATGAATGCGGACACGCCTTAATATAAATATCATGGCCGTAAAAAATAATATGCGGTAACAAAGTTAAGTATCATACTTGCTGTAAACAAATATCCAACACTTAAAACGTTTAATGAAAAATGTTCTTAATGTCTAAACGTCGCATGGGTTATTAGTCAAGACGCGTTTCATTTGTCGCGATTCGTTTCAATATTGTCACCGAAATTTTGTCGAAACATTGAGGCCAGGGCCGGCACAAGCCACGGTGCAATACACTTATACTTATTAATTAATCTCTTTACTCCCGAAACCAGTGCGTTAATAATTTTGAAGAAAAAAGGAAACTCTTAAAGTTACAAAGCTATACTCATCAAAAATATATTTTTTATTTTTTTGATGAGTTTTGGCGTCAAATGTATCGTTTGCTGTAGTCGTCCTGTGATCTTTATCAGCCTCTTTATATGCAAAATTCCAAACCTAATACTTTCTGAGATATGGAAAGGAGACCTACATTAACTGAAGCTTTAGACCAGTAATTCCCAAAGTGGTCTATATCGACCCCCAGGGGTCGATGACAACTTGCAAAGGGTCCATATCAGCGGGAAAAAAAATTGAGGATCCATGAAATGAAAAAGGGGGTCAACGATAGTGAATCTCCTAACAAAAAAAGAAACAAACTGGACATCGTTAACCGAAGAGATTTAAGATTAAATCTAACTAAATTGATACCAAATGTTAAAAACTTATTATTAAAGCATCAGGTTCATCCCTCACACTAAAAGCATTTATTTTTTGCTTAGTTATTCTATGTAACAGAAAGTAAATTTTAATTTGATTCGTTTAATTTGAATCTAATTAATAAATGTATAAAACTAAACATTTCACACTACATTTCACTACCGTTATAATATATAAATTTAAATCGTTTAAAGTGAGTAGCACTATATCGGTTATCAAAAATACATTTGAAATTAATAAATGTGCAAAAAATCAATATCAGATAAGCAGGGGGTCTACTCAAAACCGAAAAACATGACAAGTGGTCTACGAGACAAAAAAGTTTGGGAACCCCTTGCTTTAGACGGTCAGTGAACGGTCAACTGTTCCCGACATTTCAGTGTGGTCAAACCTTTAATATGTATAAATGTAAGTTTTACAAATTGCCGAACCCCAACAACGCTCCTGTATCCGCTGCCCATTCAAATATTTACCGACCGAATTATAATATTAAAATTGATCAAACAAAACGTTTTTGATGCGACATATCATTCGACCGCGAGCTCTTTTGCTGAAATAACAAAATCATTATGCAGTGCGTTGTGCAGGCAGCCATTGTTATATAATATATTATAGGTATCGACGAACCGAAACAACAAAAAGCGAGTAAACAATTGATAGTCGCGGCATCATCATCATCAGCACTGATCAACATCATCATCATTATCAGCGTCGAGTGTCAACAGAACACAGGAACGTAAAATATATATACGAAAGACACTTGTATGATTGATGGCCGTGAAATGTCCAGCTTTATGTCGCGCTGCAGTGCCGGGGGCATGTGGTGCGACATAGTTGGCTATGATGATCGATCGTTTGTATTCTGTACAGATTGCTCCTCCCAATGAACTGTCAACGTAATATACCGGATGTTTTTGTTTTTCAATAAAAAGCACACATCCTGTCCGCCACTTTATATTACTGTTGCGTAATAGCTTGCCGCATTTTTTCCTTCCACCTACTGCCTACACTGTACGTTGTCTCTTGCTGTTTCGAGTTTGAATAATAGGTGTGTTTAGTTACATTGAAGAGTGTGCGTTGGGTTTACCGGTGAACCGAGTATAGAGTGGGTCACTTAAACTTTACATTGGTGTCGTTAAGGAAGTACCCTCGATAAATGAATTAACAAACAGAAAATTACGAAAATTTGCAAATATGTCAAAACCTTTTCAAAAATGACTCAGTTAAATTTTTGTGATTTTTGGTTGACTTTGAAAAAAGATATTGATAATTTTATTTCGCTGCACTTTACATGGAGTCTTATGGGAATATGTGATTTTGACGCACTCCATCATTTTTATTACGTTGGAATTGACAAACAGATTTTGATAAAATTTTCAGGAAATATAAACGAATATTCTATGAACATTTTTCTTTTTCCAAAACGTATAAAGCTTGCATATGTTAATAGAAATGACTAAAACAAAGCCGAGCTTTTTAGCAATTCATAAACATGGCAACACCGCAATATTATAGTTTGTGGCGCGTCATTCAAAGGTAAGTTACAAAACTGCAGCAGTTTTGATATTGTAAAAACATACGTAAATTGAGTAAATGCTAAAAGCATAGTATTCCAAAAAAATGATAGTATATTATTATTTCCGAAATGACAGGAATAAAGAAAAGCAATAAAAAATCGAATCGATTTACCCACTTCACTTTGTCGTACTCGATTATCGTACACTTTTTTAGAAACTTTTCTTCCCTTCCAATAATATCTTTTTTCGCTCATTTTCATAAATTAATGCGAATTTGACACCGCGTGCTGACTTATGCTGCGTACATAAACACTTGTAACTATGGCAAGGCATGCGGTGTTGCCAAATTATATACTATGTTACTCAAGTAGAGGACTGAAATTCTTTGACTTACTGCGTACCGAGGGTACTTCCTTAAGTAACGTAACTATTTTATAACGGAGAGAGCAAAAACTGATCAATTTCTATTATCTATATATGTATTTAAAACACAAGCCCTAAATCTCTAGACAATCCACCAGCCATCCTACTAAACCGATTGACACAATTTTTGTTTTAAACTGAAGCCTTTAGTCCACAGATATGTTATCGCTATTTTTTTTGTGAAATTTCTTTAATAGCGATAATAGTAAAAAAGACGAGGGGGTAGCGGGGTGAAGAGGAACGTAAAGAGAGAAAGTCCTTCGATGTCCACGAGACATGAGTGTGAGAGAAATGCAAATATGTACGTATGTCGGAGATTTTACAAACAGTTTGACAAGTCGACTTTGACAATTGAAGTGTATATTTAAATTAGTTAGTTTTTTAGCGTAAATATTCCAAATATGAATACACAAATAAATTTTATTTTATTTTCCAAATAATTTAAGAACGTGTAAGTTTATGTTAATTTAATGCCAAAAAAGAGTTTTTAAATATTACGTGGACTGTACCAAGTCTAAAATTTGGTCTTAGATCAGAAAAAAATAGTGAAAATCGTACACGTATCAAATGAGGTTAGATTTTCTAAAAATGAATTATGACAGCTCTTGCAGGGTAACCATGACAACGATGAACAGATCTCATACATGTTCTTTGAATTTATAACCAATTAATTAATATAGAGACAACTTGATGGATCAAGCTAAATCAAAAGAAAAATAACTGTAAATGGAAACTAATGCAAGAGCAATAAAATTATTGTCGTAGGTCTGTATCAAAATATCAATTTTTGAAATTTTTTTAAATTAATTAAATAAAATTAATTAACGTAAGCCTTAGAAGAAAGCAATGTAGAAAATAAAAGAAATAAAAATGTATTCGCCCAACGTAGGGCTCGAACCCACGACCCTGGTATTGACAGTCTTGTGCTCTACCGATTGCGCTAGCCGGCGTTGTATTCTTACATCGCTAATATGAGTATACTTAGTTAGTGCATTTCACCTGAATAGAAGCTTATTTTTTAAATACATTTGGAACATTTTTCATTAATGCTCCGCTCCTAATGGTCGTAGCCTGATTTTATATAGCCTATAGCCTTCCTCGATAAATGGGCTATCCAACAAAAAAAAATTGAACCAGTAGTTCCTGAGATTAGCGCGTTCAAACAAACAAACAAACAAACAAACTCTTCAGCTTTATATATTAGTATAGATATAGATTAAATATAGAGACAACTTGATGGATCAAGCTAAATCAAAAGAAAAATAACTGTAAATGGAAACTAATGCAAGAGCAATAAAATTATTGTCGTAGGTCTGTATCAAAATATCGATTTTTGAAAACAATATGAAAATACATGTAAAAGGTTTTGCACGGGTACAGTAGTTATAGATTAAAGAACAGATACAGTATTTCGTGAACGAGTAAATAAACGCATCCCTTAATTCGAACGGTGGTTTGAATTTATAAAATTGTACAGGATCTGTATGTTCTTTATATTTAGTGCATAGATGAATGTACTGCAAACCCCATCAATATAGAAGGGTTGAATATCCAACACGCAGTCACGGGGCTGTCATCAAACTCGCCAATTTCCAAATGTCGCACTGACACATGCATAATATGCAATGTATATCTACGGCTAGACCAGAGGTGCTCAAAATATTTATTACTAGCGGTCCCGCCCGGTTTCACCCGGGTGCAAAAGAATGAATGGGGAAGGAAGGGACATGAGTACACACATTCATCTTAGTTTACCGAGATGAATGTTGTGTCCAAATTTCATGATGATCGGAGTTACCGTTCAAAAGTTTTTGTCGATATAAAGAGCAGTATTTAAACTTTTTTTAACTATTAATTTTTTTAAAATGAATTAAATAAAATTAAAATAAATTTAAATGTAAGCCTTAGAAGAAAGCAATGTAAAAAATAAAAAAAAAATATATATATATTCACCCAACGTGGGGCTCGAACCAGAGATATTTAATATAATGTCTCTGGCTCGAACCCACGACCCTGATATTGACAGTCTCATGCGCTACCGATTGATCTACCTGAGGTTGTGTTCTTTCATCACTAATATGAGTATATCTAGTTAGTTCATTTCACCTGAAAAGAAGCTTATTTTTGAGATACTTTTTGCAACATTTTTCATTAAAGCTCCGCTCCTAATGGTCGTAGCGTAATATTATATAGCCTATAGCCTCGGTAAATGGGCTATCCAACAAAAAAAATTTTATTCAATTTGAACCAGTAGTTCCTGAGATTATCGCGTTCAAACAAACAAACAAACAAACTCTTCAGCTTTATATATTAGTATAGATGTACACATTTGAAAATTCAGTGACCCTATTACACACCAGATATATAAACTGCTGTTTACATTCATCCATACAGAGTTTCGCAACGCTGTTCCCAGATTTATCAACGACTAGGGTTACAACCATATACATATATAGTCCAATTACAGCGAACAATTAAAACGACGAAGAGCGAGTGCGAGAGAGCGGGCTACGTTGGAAGTTTCTAACAAAGTTACGGACGCAGAAAGTGGACACGGCGACCGACGCTCGTCCTAGCGACGACGGCAGCTGCGGTCGAAAATGTCAGTTGTCACGCGTGGCATTAAGTTAATATAATATACAGGCTGTCTTTCAATAACCGATCTCTAAAGAGAAATAATACAGATCTCAAATTGCTGCTCGGGGCGATAATTGGACCTATCTCTATAAATTGGTATTTTTGACGTGATAACGTCTTATAAATTGATTAAACACCAGCTGCACGCACGAAAAAGTGTAACGTTCCTAACGTTCCGTCTGACCCTGTGCGTGCAAGCGAGAGCGCAGTAGGCTTCGGCCCAAGTTTGACAGCTACTAAAATTTAGGTTATGTATTACGGAATACGTTATCACGTAAAACTATCGTCCGTAAATCGACTTTACAGACAACCATTTTTTTTTGCGAATTCGTCGAGTATAACATTCTAGTTTACTCGAAAACTGTATTCAAACTTTAATGATACAAAATCGCAATTATAATGATCTCAATGTATAAATTGATTAATTATTATCAACACAGATTTTCTGATAATCGAGCATAAAAAAATCAGGAACCTGAAAGTACTTTTCGTCCCAAAAAAATAGAGCTAGGAATATGTTCAGAAATTCAGCACGACGTGTCTAGACAGATTTCAATAAAATATCATCATTAAATAACACTACACGATTTTATCGAAATGGCATGTTTTTAAGCAAACACAAAAAAATAGAATTACAAAGAACGCGCGTATCGATTTTAAAATAAGCAGCACGTTTTGTGAAGCGAATTTTAATAATCAAATTATAGATTTTCTCTTTGAATTCAGGTATACAAAACACCTTTTCATATGTCGAAGTGCGTGGAAAACATTCAAACAAAAAATAATGCATATCTGCACAACTTAAATGAATATGGCGTGTTTGTGGATATTTTCACATTTTCCGGTTAACAAAAGCGCTCCGCCGTTTCCAGTTTCGCTCTTTCATCGTTTCTAGGGATGTACGAATTATAGCGAAACGAATTGATGCCATATAGTGTTTTACCGTTACAAAGTGATCGTATATAGAGGACGTTTGAGGTTATATATTTTTATTTTCGATTATTTAAAACACTGTGAATCGATAGATATTAATCCCAAATAATGGTGAATATTGAAGGTTTTAAATTTAAAAATATACCGCTGTTCTATAAATAAAAGAAGTAGCTCCCATCCCTTGGTATAACTCTACAGGACGATACGATCAAATATATTTTTTTTAATTTAAAACACGGATTTTTGTACGTGACATTCGTCAAATAAAAATAATTCCATTCCCTTAGACACAACTTTTTTTAATATTCATCGAAGCGGTTGTCAGAATTCCCCGCTTCGAGGCCTCGTTACGTTTTTGTTATTAATATTTTGGGGTAGGGGAATGCAAATTAAAATTATGTAAAGTTATTTAATTTGAATACGATTTGTTTTTCTATATATACGGTACAAAAAAAAAACTGTTTCTCGGTTTTTGTTTAATTAATAATTTTTTACTAAAGTGTAATGAAATATAAAAATGCGATTTAATAATAATAATAATAATAATAATAAATTTATTTCAGTTAATATAATACAAATAATATATAAATTGTTATTTTAAGTATGAAATTGATCCACCCAACTTTGTTTGTTCTTCTCAAAACCATCTTAAAGTCGATATTGTAGTGTCGTTATCATCTTCATATCGACTCGAAATTTTTAACATGCATTCAAAATTCAGACCTGTGTAATTGCCTAATCAATTCAGAAATTAAATCTGAATCCATTACAGAAAAAAGTCTATAAACAGAACCTTCTGTATATAGCTTCAGACACAAAAAAAATATGTTTTTCGCAAAACTATCGACGGCCAAAGCCGTGTTCGGTTGAGAAAGATCAAAGCGAAATTCAGGTTGGAAAAAAAATTCACGCAGATCTTTGTTCCTAGTTTCATTACAAGGCACACAGTCGTTTTGTGACTGCAGTTGACTGACGGAGACAAAGTGTCGACAATGTCGGAAATTAAGACGAATTAGTTCGATGTTTAAGAGCACTCAGAAAGAAAACTTCGTCTATACTCACAGCCTATGTGTGCAGGTTTGTCCAACGTCGCTTGGCGTCGGCAAACATTCTCATCTGCAACAAAAAGAAAATGTCGTCAATAAGATGTCCATCGATATACCACGTTGAAAAAATTATCGCAATTCATCGGAAATAATTGAATGCCGAACGTTGACATTTAATATTTATTTATTACTAGCGGTCCCGCCCGGTTTCACCCGGGTGCAAAAGAATGAATGGGGAAGGAAGGGACATGAGTACACACATTCATTTTAGTTTACCGAGATGAATGTTGTGTCCAAATTTCATGATGATCGGAGTTACCGTTCAAAAGTTTTTGTCGATAAAGAGCAGTATTTAAACTTTTTTTAACTAATATTTTTTTTAAAATGAATTAAATAAAATTAAAATAAATTTAAATGTAAGCCTTAGAAGAACGCAATGTAAAAAATAAAAAAAAATAAAAATATATTCACCCAACGTGGGGCTCGAACCCACGACCCTGATATTGACAGTCCCATGTGCTACCGATTGATCTACCTGAGGTTATGTTCTTTCATCACTAATATGAGTATATCTAGTTAGTGCATTTCACATGAATAGAAACTTATTTTTGAGATACTTTTTGCAACATTTTTCATTAAAGCTCCGCCCCTAATGGTCGTAGCGTAATATTATATAGCCTATAGCCTTCCTCGGTAAATGAGCTATCCAACAAAAAAAAATTATTCAATTTGAACCAGTAGTTCCTGAGATTAGCGCGTTCAAACAAACAAACAAACTCTTCAGCTTTATATATTAGTATAGAAGTATAGATTTTCGATCGGTGCCACCTCTTTCTATTGGTTTTCCGCGCGGACAGCCCTGCCGTTCGACGTTTACGAGGGCCTGTGTCCAGAATCCCGATGACGGAAGTTGTCAAGATGGCAGCACTTGTACGGGACATTAGGCACTTCGCCGGCCGGAAGTACTGAACTGTCGTTCGCACTGATTCTTCCTTAATAACAGATCATACAAAAATGCACCCTTCTTCGATATCGAGTTGAAAAGTAACCTTCAATAAATGTTTAGCTGGCGTTGATTTTCTCCGCTTATGTACTTCGTGACGTTTCTTGAAAAGTAAGCAAGGAATTTTGCAAAAACCTTGTCGTTATATGAAAACAAGCTTGTAGACTGTTGATAATCCTTAATCTTTATTCCCTTTTTTTGTTAACAAATATAGCTATTGCAATGTTTTTATTCTTCTGAGCCATTTTCACTGTTCAGGCTTTGCAACGCTACCGAAACAACGAGAATAAAAAAATCGAGTCTCCCCGATTCCAGTGATTCTCGGTCGACACGTCTTTTTTTTATTAAATGATCGCTCAGACACCACCCGTCGTTTTTTTACCTGTGTCATTCTGCATTCTCGATAGAAGATAAAGTTACACATGTCAACTGAAATAATTTATTTTTCGATGATTAAAATCTCCA
The DNA here is from genome assembly GCA_963575645.1 of Xanthostigma xanthostigma. Taxonomy (NCBI): domain Eukaryota; kingdom Metazoa; phylum Arthropoda; class Insecta; order Raphidioptera; family Raphidiidae; genus Xanthostigma; species Xanthostigma xanthostigma. Next base: position 12,459,589 of record OY754474.1, read on the forward strand.
ATTTCGCAACAATGCCTACTCTTCTTTATTATTTTTATATGATATTCAATTTACCAGATTATTTTCTATTAATAAAATAATTTTTCTGTCCCGATAAAAAAAAAAAAACAATAAACGTTTAGTCAAATTGGACAGAAACAAATTAAATGTGGCATGCCTTATCTATAGGTGGTGAGATGAGTCATAATACGTTAGTTACGACTTTAATTATGGGCGGTCAATAAATAATATTTAATTAAACGGGTAAACAAAACTCGTAAAATACGAGTACAATAAATATTATATTATCCACTAGCAAATTATAGTCCATTGAAAAGTTACATTTGAAATTACATTTGTCAGAGGACGCAATTTCATTTTTTAGATATCAAGAAGGGGTTAGTGTAAAGTTAAATTCAAGTTTGTAGGGTCACAGCCCTTGTCCCACGGCCGCCATCTTGGAAAAAAGGGTGCAAGTGGTTTCCATGGTTTATCTCACGAACTATAGGTCTCACAAAAAAAAAATTTAAACATTTTTTGTAGAATATATAATTTCCTACAACTTTAGTTCAGTAACTTTTTGTCGTAGAACCTATACAAGGTCAACAAGAGCCTATAAATGTATACAATGTTGGCTTTCATATACAAGATCCTGAGCCGCAACCTGGTCCATCAAAAAAAGCGAGGACAGAGTAATTATGTCATTTCGAAAATGACCGTGGATTAAGCCTATTGGGAATACTACGACAAAAAGTTACTGAACCAAAGTTGTAGGAAATTATATTTTCTACAAAAAATGTTTAAAAAATTTTTTTGTGAGACCTATAGTTCGTGAGATAAACCATGGAAACCACTTGCACCCCTTTTTCCAAGATGGCGGTCGTGGGACAAGGGTTGTGACCCCACAAACTTGAATTTAACTTTACACTATCCCCTTCTTGATATCTAAAAAATAAAATTGCGTCCTCTGACAAATGTAATTTTAGCTAAAAAAAATGTAACATTTCAATGGACTATTATGTGAACGTTTTATAATGTTTTTTCAATGGTACTATGTCATCCACGATTCAGCTAATAATCTTTTTTTTCTGTAATTACCCTAATTTAGATCTCAGAGGGTCGCAAAAGACTCTGCTTTAGATCCAAGAATGTTATCTGATAAATATCCTAAAACCTTGCTAAATGACATGAGCAATCTTTGATAGTATCCTAGCGTTATATAAAAAAATATACCCATTTTTTCCGACGCTATTAAAAACTCTTGTAAGAAGCCGCAGAAAAGAAAAAGGTGAACAAGCGATGCTTTACTGTAGCAGCCTGAATGCATTATTTATACAGTTAACGTGTAGGTATGATAATAATTTGTAAGATGATCCACGGTTCAACCTTCGCAATGAAGCTAACAGCAGATGTTATTCTGACTGGTTTTAATTTCGCTATGGAGGAATGTATCGTATTTAATTGATAAACCAGTGGGAGTATATGCCCAAGTAATTCAAGAATTACAAGGCGCGAAATTTTACCCCGGTGTTTTGTTTGAAAATCGGTGTATATTTAACGTTCAGCACGGAATTGTTTTTTTAAAAACTCCACATTAGCCCCTTCTTGTTTCATATTGTAGGAAAGCATAATAATATTAGTCCGCCATCTTTAGAAGTCCGCCATATTGGATTTAGAGTGACGTCACTTTATTTTTCGAATTATTTACAGCAAGCCCTTTCATTTGATACCCATATTGTAGGAAAGCATAATAAAATTAGTCAGCCATTTTTAGAAGTCCGCCATATTGGATTTTGAGTGACGTCACTTTATTTTTCGAGTTATTTTAAGCAAGCCCTTTCATTTGATACCCATATTGTAGGAAAGCATAATAATATTAGTCCGCCATTTTTAGAAGTCCGCCATATTGGATTTAGAGTAATGTCACTTCATTTTTCGAGTTATTCTCAGCAAGCCCTTTCATTTGATACCCATATTGTAGGAAAGCATAATAAAATTAGTCCGCTATCTTTAGAAGTCCGCCATATTGGATTTAGAGTGACGTCACTTTATTTTTCGAGTTATTTACAGCAAGCCCTTTCATTTGATACCCATATTGTAGGAAAGCATAATAAAATTAGTCCGCCATTTTTAGAAGTCCGCCATATTGGATTTCGAGTGACGTCACTTTATTTTTCGAGTTATTTTAAGCAAGCCCTTTCATTTGATACCCATATTGTAGGAAAGCATAATAATATTAGTCCGCCATTTTTAGAAGTCCGCCATATTGGATTTAAAGTGACGTCACTTTATTTTTCGAGTTATTTACAGCAAGCCCTTTCATTTGATACCCATATTGTAGGAAAGCATAATAAAATTAGTCCGCCATTTTTAGAAGTCCGCCATATTGGATTTAGAGTAACGTCACTTCATTTTTCGAGTTATTCTCAGCAAGCCCTTTCATTTGATACCCATATTGTAGGAAAGCATAATAAAATTAGTCCGCTATCTTTAGAAGTCCGCCATATTGGATTTAGAGTGACGTCACTTTATTTTTCGAGTTATTTACAGCAAGCTCTTTCATTTGATACCCATATTGTAGGAAAGTAAATAAAATTAGTCCGCCTTTTTTAGAAGTCCGCCATATTGGATTTAGAGTGACGTCACTTTATTTTTCGAGTTATTCTCAACAAGCCCTTTCATTTGATACCCATATTGTAGGAAAGCATAATAAACTTAGTCCGCCATCTTTAGAAGTCCGCCATATTGGATTTAGAGTGACGTCACTTTATTTTTCGAGTTATTTACAGCAAGCCCTTTCATTTGATACCCATATTGTAGGAAAGCATAATAAACTTAGTCCGCCATCTTTAGAAGTCCGCCATATTGGATTTAGAGTGACGTCACTTTATTTTTCGAGTTATTTTCAGCAAGCCCTTTCATTTGATACCCATATTGTAGGAAAGCATAAAAAACTTAGTCCGCCATCTTTAGAAGTCCGCCATATTGGATTTAGAGTGACGTCACTTTATTTTTCGAGTTATTTACAGCAAGCTCTTTCATTTGGTACCCATATTGTAGGAAAGTAAATAAAATTAGTCCGCCATTTTTAGAAGTCCGCCATATTGGATTTAGAGTGACGTCACTTTATTTTTCGAGTTATTCTCAGCAAGCCCTTTCATTTGATACCCATATTGTAGGAAAGCATAATAAAATCCGCTATATTTAGAAGTTCGCCATATTGGATTTAGAGTGACGTCACACAGCTAACCATGCATTGTCATCCAAACTTAACGTGTATACAAATTTTCATCTCAATCGGTTGAAGATATCTGCTTTAAAATTACCGAAGGCATTCTTACCGCTCACTTAGTAATTCAGTTGTTCATTTAGTAATTTAGTCGCTCACTTATTAATTTAGTCACACAACTATTATTTTAATATTCAAGTTATTAAAACAGTATCTCATCATCAGTCACCAAGTTTTTTTTTTTATCGACCGTTTTATAATTCCACTATTATTATTATATAAAACAACATTATAAGAGATATATTCTTTTACGCATGCGCCGATGTTCCCAAAAAACAATAGGCCACTTCATATTTGCATATCAAACATCCTCCCAAAATTTGGTTTCAATCCGCTCATCCGTGGTGTCGGAATGGTAAGAAATGTCAAAAGTGACGTTTGCATCTGCAAAGTATTATGTTCTAATAATAATTAGTTATTCAAATTGTTAACTTAGAAGGCGTTGCATAAATATTTCAAATGGCATCCGTTTTTGAACAAATGCTATCTCCTTTGTTTTATTATTGTCATAAATAAAATTATCGACCAATTTTATTTTAAGACAGAACATACGCAATAATTAAATTACCATGTTATACCGTGCAACAGAGAGAGATAACCGAAAGATGTTTGCTATCGGTTATATCAGATTGAATTTATTTCTATATAAATGTGTATAAGAAAAGTGATTGGGCGAATTCTGTTGTACGAAATTTATGTAAAATTTTCTCCTCTTTCGTTTAAGACATGTTTCGAACCGATCTGATTTAAATTGAGCGAGTTATAAGCGAAAAACTTCGTTTTTTCTAAATTGCTCCCCTCTGGAGCAAAAATTCAAAAATCGGGCGACGTTAGGATCTAAGTTACCCGAAGACGAATCGAACAAAAAAAAGTTTTTTAAAATCGGTTAAGGCGTTTGAGCTGTACACAATCCACAAAAAAGCGTGACATACAGATTCACAGATTCACAGATTCACAGATTCACAGATTCACAGACAAAGCGAGTACATATAGGCGCTTTAGCTTACGCTATTCGCGCCTAAAAAACCAACACCACCTCTGGATCGTTATTGCTGTGTTGAGCAGAAATGGCAGTGTTAAAATTAGAAAAAATATATATTATTATATGTCTGCTATTAAGTTAAAGAGTACGATAATCCAATTAAAAAGATTTCATAGCGCAATGTTATTCAAATGTGGCGAAGTTAAAATGTCTGGACTATTCACAAAATGACCATATATGATGTAATTAGTGATGTGCCGGATCGTTAAAAATGTATATCCGCGGATACGGATCTGAATACGGATATTTGGTTTCAAAATCCGCGGATACGGATACGGATATTTGGTTTCAAAATCCGCGGATACGGATACGGATCTTAACTTTCTTAGAGTACGTGGCGGTAAATATTGCACATCGACCTTTGGAAAGAGACTATCTGTTATGGGAAAAAGTTATTGACTTCTTTAAGAGTTAACTCTCATAACAGATTGTCTCTTTCCAAAGATCGATGTGCAATATCTCATTATAAAGATAGTTTTTTATTAGTACCTTTGAGTTATGTACTATTGGTATGGTACTCAATACGATAAATTTTTGCAATGTAAAGGTGCCAAATACGATTTTAAGAAATAAAAAATAACCTGAATGGAATTTAACAGTTTTTCATTATTACCTAATCACCTATACTATAAAATTTCATCTATGAATTGAAAATTAGTAAGGGAAAAGATCCGCAAAAGATCCGCCATAAAACTAACGGATACGGATACGGATCTTTCTTCTCCCTCGGATATCCGCGGATACGGATACGGATATCCGGCACATCACTAGATGTAATGCCTGCTGTAGGAACGGAGTTTTTTCCACCAAGAAAGACTTTTTTTGTGCCAAATCCGCGTCGTCAAATCATAAATCCGGGATTCAAAAAAAAAATAAAGGAATCAAAAAGACAAAAGCGGTCGACCAATCGGGCGACATAAATAATTTTTGGTATACAGGTGTGCAATAGATTAAATCTAATACCAACATTAATCAATTATATTTCTAATGGACAAACAGTGTTTTGTTATGATGTATAGGATGTGTTTTCTGTCACAGCATTCTAGATAAAAAAAAAACACTAGCCAGGTACTATCTCTACGTCGTAATAATATGAAGATGTATTTGAAACGATAGTTGACAGTCGGCGATTTGTCATTGTTTCTAGTCGAGTTCGGCCATTTTATCAGGAATGTCGCCATCTCCCATCGAACAATTTATACGTCTATACTGGATTTCGTGAATGTCATACGAAACGAGACGTGTTAAAAATTATCTGGTAAAATATCGCTCCGTCAGTTTCGAATAACAAATTCTACAATTAGTCATTTGGAATGCTATACTTGTTCGTCGAGATTTATGTTATTTTTTTCTATCGTTGTCATTTCCTTTTGTAATTGTCGTACGAATTGTTTTACTGACAGGTAAAAACGCATAGAAATTAAAATTAATAAAAAAGTTGCGTCAGAAAAACTGATCATTTCTTTTATCAAATCGAGTGATTTTTTGACGTGATAACGTCTTATAAATTGATGAATCACCAATCTTATAAATTGATAAAACACCGGCTGCATGCACGAAAAAGTGTAACGTTCCTAACGCGTAACGTTCCTAACGTTCGTAACGCGTAACGTTCCTAACGCGTAACTTTCCGCCTGACCCTGTGCGTGCTTTTTGCTAATTTCTCGCTCAATTTAAATAAGATCGGTTTGAAACCAGTCTTAAACGAAAGAGGAGAACATTTTACATAGATTTCGTATAACAGAATTTGCCTAAACAGTTTTTTTATACAAATTTATATAGAAAAATAGCTGTATAAATGCAATGTTGTCTAATGCATCGCGCGACGCGGTCGGTCGTCTTTGTTTGCCGTACATGGAAATTAGACGATAACGTATGTCTTGTCTTAACATGAAAACGGCTGCATTTCTAATGTTTAATTCAATTTTTTGACATTAGTATTTTGTGAAATGCAACGGCTTCTAAGTTAAGTATTGGAATAACTAATTATTATTAGAACATAATACTTTGACAGTTGCAAACGTCACTTTTGACATTTCTTATCATTCCGACACCAAGGATAAGCGGATTGAATCCAAATTTTGGGAGGATGTTTAATATGCAAATATTATGAAGTGGCTTATTGTTTTTGGGGAACATCGGCGCATGCGTAAAAGAATATATCTCTTATAATGATGTTTTATATAATAATAATATAGTTTTTAAAACAGTTTTTACTCTATCTATTTTTACTAGAAATTTTTGTAAATTTTTTGGGGAAAATCGGCGCATGCGCAAAAGAGATACATGCCATAGTTGTTTTTTATATAATAATAGTATACTTTTTATAGTGTTTTATTATTCTACTTAATAAAATTTACCTAAATTTGAAGCGAAAGATGCAATATCATAGATTCGAATTATTATAATTATTATATAAATTTAGGTTATGTATTACGGAATACGTTATCACGTAAAACTATCGTCCGTAAACCGACTTTACAGACAACCAATATTTTAGTAGAATGTCGGTTGCCTGAATTGAAGTAACGACGGCGGTTCGCTAATTTATTATTACAATGAACAAATCTAAACAGAGAAAACTCTAACAAACTTCGCGTTAATCCGAACGGCAGTGCCCGGATTAAGTTAGTCATACAAATAATACATTCACAAATAAGAATAATTTAAGCCCCGAAGAAATTTTGGGAGTCTATATAATATATAGGTAAATTGAATGCACTTATAAATCCTATATATATTAATTGACAGGTGACCGATTTGAAATGCCAGGTAAAAAAGACACATGACGTGTCAATCTGTCAATGGTAAGCAGATTATAACCCATAAAGTGATCGTAACAGAAAAATAAACGAGAACAGTCCGTTGTACAAATTATTTAGTAAAGATTACGCATCGCTTTGTTAGACTGTGAACGACAAAAATGCATTTAAAGGACTTTAAAATAACAAAAAAGAAAATGAAATTATCTACATTTGTAGAATTTTGTGTTTTGATTGAGATTATGGATAATGTACTTAAAAGGATGTTGTTTTAAAAGATAAAAGTATTACTGTCAACATTTAACGTGGCTACGCTGCACTTTAGCAACACAAAACGAGTCAGAAAACGAAATTACAGACAAGGGTCCCGTTACAATTTTATTTAAAAATCAAACACCAAGATCTTGGTGTCTGATTTTCTTCCGGTGTCATCCGAGGTTGGTCGACATCGGATCGGGAGAAATACGGATCTATAGAAGGATTGAATCGTTTGTCATTGGTCGTCCCAAACAGGCGTTCGGCGGGACTCTAAATTATTACATTCCCGCGTGGCTACATTGTTGCAAATGAATATTATTTTGCCGGTTCGTTTCTTCTTTTGCTTTCAGCTATATTATCATAGAAGACATTCGTCTGCGGTCTGCGCGACTCGGGTTATTTATGGAATCCGTTGTACATTATGAATATATTAAAATAATATTAAAATAAACAAGACATGTTAATATTTAAATTGTCATTGAAAGCTGAACTGTTGTGTGTACATTGTGTCCCGCGTACAATGAAACAGATGAATATAGATGCCATTTGGACCACAAGACATAACCTCGTACGGCCAATTTAAAATAATCACAATTAAATCGAAATATACGGGACCTAAGCTTTGTTTCATTTCGAGGTTTTCAGCGAAAACAAAGCAAAGTGGTAAGTTATGAGACGACATCTGCGTTTTGAAAATTCAGAGACAAAATTTTATCCGAGTTATAATTAAAAAAATGATTCGAAATGAGTCGTTTTGAGTCCTGACCGCAGATTCGAAAATTGTGTTCTTGCACAGCATAGGTGGTGGCTGGCTGGCAGGCAAGCCTGCGGAGTGAGTGTATTTCACAGCCTACTTCAAATTAAAACAACACACTGGCACAGCATACTCGATCACACGAAACAGTGCAGTGTCATGTGTGTAGGACAGGGCAAATATTGTACACACGCAGGAAGAAAAGGGCTGTGGAAACGGCGAAGGAAATTTCACTGCGCCGCGAAATCTCTCGATTACGGTCAAGTTGCACGTATCGACTTTGAATAAATTTAATAAATTTTAGCGATGCATCCGATACCGATACCGATATATCGGCGATACTTCGGATTAGCCGATATATCGGTATCGACGATATTTTTATGACCGATTCAAGGATACTTTTTAATTTAAAAATGTAGTGTAAACGAGCGTGTTGTCTCGTCTATTTCGTTGCAAACGAAGCACGAACTATGCTCGGGGAAACCTCGCGCTTGTGAGTGTCTTGTTTCTCCCGCCCGCTTTGGCCTCGCGTCTATTTCATTGCATACGAGGCACGAACAATGCTCGGGGAAACCCCGTGTCTTGTTTCTCCCGCCCGCTTTGGCCTCGCACTCGCATATCAGTAATATTTCGCTAGGTTGACCGTTGTCGCGCTTAGAATTTGTCATACATTCGTTTTCTGGCGCAATGACGTCTTATACCCAAACTTGAAAAAAATTGCGCAGAAGTACTTTAGTTTCCAAATGAGTTCTGTCGCATCTGAGAGACTATTTTCCAGCGCAGGTCTTGTTCAAACAGACTTGCGAAATCGTCTTTCTCCGCAAAACTTAAGTTAAACAAAAATCTTATTAATGTTAATTTTAATTACTAAAATTTTTAATTATCTAATATTAACCTATGTTTCTACTTTTTATATTAATAAAAAAAACTTGTGATTTATTTATTATACCTTCATTTTTGAATTCACAATAAGCGTATCGGTATCGGTATCGCCGATATTTTTATACGAGTATCGGTATCGGTATCGTATCGGCGAAAAGGCGTATCGATGCATCCCTAATAAATTTCGTGAAAATCGATTCACTAAGCGATGTTCAAACGGAATCATGCAAGAAAAAGCAACACTTTTAAATATTTTTTTTTGTGCGATGTCCGAATCTGCATGTTATACGTGCAAAATTTCACATCCTCAGACGATTTAATATTCGTTTAAAACATCGTCGTGCAAAGCCAGTTAAGCAAATCGACCAAACCCCTGATTTATATGTTACGAAGGAGTGTCCACTACAAACTCGATCCCGTCCATCTCTCACCAACGCATTTGCGTCTCGTGCTCTCTATCCTCTTTTTTCTCGATCCTGAAGTCTTTTTTTTTGTTCTGAATAAGTAGGTATGACTTGCACGTTGAGCAATTCCTTTTTTTTAACTGTGAATGGCCATTCAACCGGGTATCGAACACTGACTGGGTTAGGCTTGAATCTGGCGTCGAGTCATCGGTTCTCGGCAAAAATAATCCGCGACTTTACATACATAATAAAATATCATATGGGTGCGCGTCGAACAATATTATAATTAATTGTCTCGACGTAAAACAAACTGGCTCGAGAGTGCATTTGCATTGAGTTGTTGTTGCAACTAAACAACAAATTATGTTTATTGTAAACCGCGTCTTTTTTTTTGACAAGGGACCCACGCTGACATTATTGTTTATAACTTGACAGCGAAACAAAAGTCAGACTTATTTGGGCTACAAAAAGATCTTTTCAATACATTACGCATTTCAGTGTATTTCAATATGTATTTTAATTACAAACTGTATACGCATTTGAGGATGCGAAGTTCGACGCTTTTTTATAAACGTGCCTCAAAAATCGTTTTAAACCAATGCTCGCGATATTGCTGTTTAACAAATAAAAAAAACTTTTTTATTATTTTTATATTTTTATTTTTATATTGTTTACATATGGTAGGTACCACACATTGAGACTTGAGTATGTAAACACTAATCACATGTGTAATGTTAGGTACTGTAGTTCGTGACGCACGAATGTTCGAGCAAGCAATAATCGTTGACGTGAATCGAAAACTGCACGCGAAATACACGCACTGATTCGAGACAATTTTATGTAAGTATTCCGTCTATTGAAGTAGATAGAAGATAAAATAAAACTAATTACAATTTTATGTATTGACTTGATACCATCAGACCTCTGTTGTCGAGCGTCTATAATTTGCAATATCCATTTATCAATACTGCCAGCAGTATATGAAGTAGTGATGTGCCGGATATCCGTATCCGTATCCGCGGATATCCGAGGGAGAAGAAAGATCCGTATCCGTATCCGTTAGTTTTTTGGCGGATCTTTTACCTTATTAATTTTCAATTCATAGATGAAATTTTATATATATAGGTGATTAGGTAATAATGAAAAACTGTTAAATTCCATTCAGATTATTTTTTATTTTTTAAAATCGTATTTGGCACCTTTATATTGCAAAAAATTATCGTAGTGAGTACCATACTAATAGTACATAGCTCAAAGGTACTAAAAAACTATCTTTATATTGAGATAAAGCACATCGATCTTTGGAAAGAGACAATCTGTTATGAGAGTTAACTCTTAAAGAGGTCAATAACTTTTTCCCATAACAGATAGTCTCTTTCCAACGGTCGATGTGCAATATTTACCGCCGCGTACTCTAAGAAAGTTAAGATCCGTATTCATATCCGTATCCACGGATCTTGAAACCAAATATCCGTATTCAGATCCGTATCCGCGGATATGCATTTTTAACGATCCGGCACATCACTAATATGAAGTCAATTGAAAAATAAGAAAATACGGTTTTGTTTTTGGACTGTATCGGTATCGCTTCTGATTTTTTTTCTTTTGATTTTGTGACGATTATCCGGTAGTCGACTATACGGGGAAGGTATATAATATACGTGTTATAACACAAATAGACCACGATGTATAAAATAAATAAATACAAAACAAACGTTCTACAAATAGATCGAGATGTCGGTTCGTTCGTACGTACGTGCGGACACACATACACTAAGTAACTGTTGGTGGTGAGTGTTGACTGCGCCAGGTCTGTACAACTTTTGCTCATACGAAGAAAGAAAGTGTTCTTTTTTTTATCTTTATAGATGAGAAGAAGTGAAATTGTTGAAGTCAGGCGTGGTGAATTAAAAAAAAAATCAGAATTTAAACAAAACGTCAAGTTCGTGAGAAAATCAACGTGGCCAATTTTCTATGAGTACTGGATTTGAAACAGCGAAAAAAAAATCGCGTAACTATATCGGCTTGCATTTTTTTTATTAGCATAATGAGTTTGGAAAATGGAAGATTTTCAACATAAAAAAGTTGGAAAAGCACTTCGATTAACAAGCCAGATGCTTGCGTAACTCGTTTAATGGGTCGTTTTACATAAGCATTCTGACTTAAAAAAATACATACAGGTGAGTCAGACCACCCGTAGCGGTCGTTTTTTTCGAAAACGGTTAGTCGTAGAGAGTTGTGTCAAAAATCTGTATCATAAAAGCCCTAATGAAGAATCGAATGGTAATATTTTTCCCCCGGAAAGGTCGGCTTCCCTATTAGTTTGCTCCGGAATGTTCAGAACTCCGGAATATTAAATGGAACGATAGGTCGAATGTGGTATTGTTGAAAAGATCTTTAAAAAATAAGCAAGTTTTGTAGGACATTTTTTTTATTACTGCCACCCCTGTTAAGTAATATTCGTTTGAAATTATTAAATGAACATATCATAATAACGAACTTAATTTTAAAAGATGGCATTTCAAATCTAGTTCCCTAATTAAACAATAATAAATGTCACAATAAGTTTTCAATAATTGCAATTGTTTTTTTTTTGTCGGAAAATACTTAGAGGTACCCATAGCATATCTAGAAGAGCTCATCAGTGTTTAGAAGTAAATGGGAAACAGTTTAAACATTTATGGAATTGTTTAATTAGGTAACTAGATTTTAAATGCCGACTTTTAAAATTAAATTCGTCATTATGACATGTTAATTTAATAATTTCAAACGAATATTACTTAACAGGGGTGGCAGTAACAAAAAAAATGTCCTACAAAACTTGCTTATTTTTTAAAGATCTTTTCAACAATACCACTTTCGACCTATCGTGCCATTTAATATTCCGGAGTTCTGAACATTCTGGAGCAAACTAATAGGGAAGCCGACCTTTCCGGGGAAAAAAATATCACCATTCGATTCTTCATTAGAGCTTTTATGATACAGATTTTTGACACAACTCTCTACGACTAACCGTTTTCGAAAAAAACGACCGCTACGGGTGGTCTGACTCACCCTGTATATTCACCCTAAAAATTTAATAGAAACATAGAACTGCCTCTAAATTAATTTGAAGTGATTTAAACCACGATAAAATTTTCAACAAAAGTGGTGGAGAGTCTTAATTCTACGCCTAATAGCACCGTACCTCACATCACGTCGCGTAGGAGCTCTGAACATTTGTTTTAGCCTTGTGTTAACACAGAAAAATAATGTAAAATAATGTCCCCGGGCTACACTTTGACCAGGCCTGAGCGGACTGCACAGTAGGTGCTGCTGTTAAATACCTGATCGTTAGTCACGCATATGTGTGAAGCTGGAAGACATTGGGACGCATTCCTAGTATAAAGCTTCGTTTCCATTTCATCAAATAAATTCGAATATTGTAAAACATAAGTATAACAACATTTAAAACGAATCTTATTCGATGTGTTGTTAAATGAATTATAAGAATTTTATTCTCAGGTAGGCTCCACACATGTAAAAAGTGAGGTCGCTATTTTTCTTTACCAAAATATACTTCTCTCGCAAGAAAAAAGCATTGCAGTGCTTTATCTATTAACAGCGGCGTATCGACGATTACAAAGCGGCTATCTATCTATAGTCTATACTAATATATAAAGCTGAAGAGTTTGTTTGTTTGAACGCGCTAATCTCAGGAACTATTGGTTCAAATTGAAAAAAAAATTTTTGTTGGATAGCCCATTTATCGAGGAAAGCTATAGGCTATATAAAATCAGGCTACGACCATTAGGAGCGGAGCATTAATGAAAAATGTTGCAAAATGTAACTCAAAAATAAGCTTCTATTCAGGTGAAATGCACTAACTAAATATACTCATATTAGCGATGTGAGAATACAACGCCGGCTAGCTCAATCGGTAGAGCACACGACTGTCAATATCAGGGTCGTGGGTTCGAGCCCTACGTTGGGCGAATACATTTTTATTTATTTTTTTTTATTTTCTACATTGCTTTCTTCTAAGGCTTACATTTAAATTTATTTTAATTTTATTTAATTAATTAAAAAAAAAAATATTAGTTAAAAAAAGTATAAATACTGCTTTCTATCGACAAAAACTTTTGAACCGTAACTCCGATCAACATGAAATTTGGACACAACATTCATCTCGGTAAACTAAGATGAATGTGTGTACTACCCATGTTCCTCCCTTCCCCATTCGTTCTTTTACAGCCGGGTGAAACCGGACGGGACCGCTAGTGAAATAATAAAAGAAAAATTCAGGCGTCGTTCAGAAGCAGAGCGCCCGACCCCACCACATATGCGTGTATAAAGATAGGCAACGCCTGATTGAACGGTAAGCCGCAATCGGCTTAGCAAGGGCTTATATCAACGGACCATTTCATTTCATAGAAAAAGTTATGTGCCAAGACAGGGCCGCTGCAGTCTGGCAAAGCTTTTGCACGAAGCTGTTCGGCACGTACATACAACAATCCAGTTCGAAGTAGTAAAAATCGACATTGAAATAATGTTATTGCAATACATTTCTCTACATTGCAAAAGTCGACTATTTCTTGCTAAAAACGGACATTTTGAAAACAGAAAAAAGACCTAACAAGGATTTCATAGAACTTACTCAATCTGGTAACAGCAGCTTTATCTTTAATGTCAATTTGGAAAACACATTTTGCAAAATTTCATAATGACTTTGTTCATAGAAATCTAAAACATACATTGTTGACAGATTCGCTGCAGAGACCCTTGCATCTGCTTGTCCACAATATGTATATAGAGTCCCTAAATAATCAATTTATTATAGATCGTTCTCAAAGCACGGGGGACTATTTTAATCACAAAAAAGTTGTTCACGCATTAACAGAAAGAAATGTCAAAAAACGATTGGATTAAAATAAACAGTAAGCCTTCACTCAGGGGATTACCTATTTTAATACTGGATAAGTATGCAATTATAAACGTTCTCTAGTATATAGTTCTCAAGAGGGCGTTAACAGATTTATAGTCTGTTTATATTATTTTGATCAGAGAATTTTCAAATAAACACATTTAAGCATAATTTAGCTATGGAGGGCACAAAGCAAGCCATGTTTCTTGAAAAAAAAAGTATCATTTGTCGTTTAGGTAATTGCCTACGTCACCGGCAATGCCAGTGTTTCTCAAACTTCAATATATAACTACCAAGATGTTCGGTCCGGCTTTAATATATAAAATATTCAACTTTTATTATCATAACAAACCGCTTTAGAGATAAACTTGATTTCCTTTCAACTTGGATTCAATTCTGAAACAGTTATGATTTTAGCAGTCTATGTAAGTTCGTTATTCCGTATAGACCAAATTCTTCTGTCATATAATTGATGAGAAAATATTTGGATTCTTCGACGCTAAGTGTTCCTGATTTTTCTATAAATTTGTTACTAATGAATCGTATTGTGAACTTCAACGAGCTTGCTTATCAACATTACACAACGCTGCGTTTTATCCGCACAACCAGTAATTACAATATGTGACGCACCGTCTGTGCCGTCGCGACGCTTTGAAGCGAGTGACGTGATTCGCGTGACAGGCGCCACTAAATTACAAACTGCAGTTGACGTCGTTTTGCTGTGCAGAAAATGTTTTATGCATTCTTGACAAACGCAACATCAGAATATATTATCTAGAAAAATTAACGGCTCATTTGGCCAATTAATAAAAATTAGATTTCGGATCCGCAATTGCTAAATTTGTTATTTTTCTTTACGGATTTTGAACCAACAACGGATTTTTAAATAATTTACGAACACTGGCTTCAGCCAAATTGGGCAGGATTATTCCAACTACAAAATTTGTAAAAAAAAAACAGTTGTGTGGTTTTAAGAAACCACGACGCAAGTGAAATTTTTATTGGATTGTAGGCGTTGGATTGTAGACACTTATCCATCACGATTAATTATAAACAACAATATTCACATGAATACACGAATAAAAACATGTAGGTAAACACTGTACAGCACTTGCCCGCATGACAGACTGGCTATGTGTTATACATACTACACGGTCAGCTGATGCTGACCATGGGCGCCGCCATATTGGCCTTGGCTGCTCTACCGAGCGCCTACTCCGAGCGCCTTTCACTTTACCCCTACTCCGCGGCCGCCTGTAATGCGACATGCAACAGACGGCCAGAAAAATTCGGGGCGATAGAATAAAAGTTTCACTTTAAAAAAAATGTATCATAACTATTTGGGAATTAAATAAATAAATAAAAATAAAATAAATATATTCAATCATAAAATTAGACGATATTTTTGTCGACACTAATTGATCTCGACTTGAGCTGAAGTTCATTTTTAATAAATTTAATAAATTGTTGATGATTGCTAATACTTTATAGTTCTTTGGACAAACGCCAAAGTTGTTATACTTTCACAGAATAGTAGAAGACCGCTAAGCCTCCAGTTCTCAAGTTCTAATCCGAGAAATGATCGAAATACTGCTTAGAATTTCAATTTATTTAAAACAATAATATTAAATCGGCACTAGGCCCGTATGATTCTGGCAATTAATGGGCTTTAAAATCAAAGGTTAGTTCTCAACATCCGACTGTCTCGTTTTAATCATCGTAGCGTATTTTATGTAGACTTTATGAAGTCGTAAACTTGGCTCGTCTCTCTAATTAATTCATTTTTTACTGGCGTTTTTTTTTTTTAACCCCACAAAATTAAAACATTATGCAGAATGCATTGAAACGATTACATCTTTATTTTCTTGTTAGAGTTAAGAACGACGAAGTAGACGAGACTTCTGCCAACGCACCGCAGACAACGAGGCCTTGTGGCGCAACGGATAACGCGTCTGACTACGGATCAGAAGATTCCAGGTTCGAATCCTGGCAAGGTCGAAGTTGATTTTTGCTTTTTTTTCGATTGCCGACCAACGTTTTTTATTAAATATATTTTCAAAATGGTTTCTTTTTTACGATTTTGTTGTAAAAAACTGATTTTTGAACTCATTTTTTTGAGATACAATCTAGGTAGCTTCTAAAGCACAGACAGCGCAAATTAAAATTTTAAATTTTTGTATGCATGTTTATGAACATGAATTTCGTAAAAAACGAAATGTATTCTTAAAAAAAAAAAAAATAAGCACTTTATTGCATTTTAGTGAAGTGGTACAGGAGACGTCGTGCGCATTTTTGTGGAGGCAGTGGCTTCACCAAGTTAATACAAACCACAAAATGAAAAAGAAATGTAACTTTGTAAAGAAAATATATATAATAGTGGGTACCTGGGTATTCGCTTTGAAAGGAAGATTCAATAGAAAATGGGGGGACCCGTACGCCGCATCGGTTCTTATACTGCAAAAGATCGATAATGCATTTTTCTGTACCAATACCCGTGTGTGTATACACTGCATTGAAAAGGCGTTATCTGTTTCTGCTATGGCAAAAGGGGGAAACGCGTTCGAATCCGAGTGTTTACTTTGGCGTTGTCTTGCCGGATTTTCGCACATACAAGGTGTTTTCTTTTACAGAAGGAGAGAGTTCTTTAAAGTGCAATTAGAAAAAAAGACGGGTTGCACTCCGGGAGTGCCGGCAGAAGTGAAAACTTGAATATTAACGTCTTAATTTTTTGCGTTTAGAAGCATTGTTTATTTATTGGCAACACTTGTAAATAAAATGGTTTGTATCATAGATTGCATTTTTATGTACGATATTTCAACGCTAGATGTCTAACGTTGTATAAAAAGTATCTGGCAATTACTATCACTTAGAGAGTCTTACTCAGTTCTTAGTTTTCCTGACGCGAGTTTAACATTTTTTACCCATTACAAAAAAAGTGTACAACGCCGCTAAAGAAGTTTTCACTTCAAAAATTCTAGTGCTGCATGACACAAAGAGAGAAACAATGTAGCAAAAAAATGAACTACCGTATGATCAACATGTTTATTGTGGGACTATAAGCAGTGTAAAAGTTCAAAAAGTTAAAAGTATACTTTTTTAAAGGTCGTAATAATGCTGACAAAATTTGAAAAATTGTCTGTTTATGTTTTTTGGCAGTCAGAACAAACATGCAGCTTGCCATATTTTAAAAGATTATTGCGTCATTATAATAACAGTTATGTAACAGGGTTTATTGCTCTTTCAAAGTTGGCAAAAGTGCATTAATAAAATACCTATATGTATATAGTTTTAAAGTAGGACCGAATACGACCCGTCATTCGCTCGCCGTCTTGGCAACAATAGCTGAAGTCTTCATGCGAACTTCAGCGTCGCATAACAATAAAATTACAATCTCCAGAGACGCGAAAATGGTCTTTCCACCGAGATGTCTCTGTCCACACTGGACTCGACAAAAGTTCGAAATTTAAATGAATTATCACATTTTTATTTTTTCTAAAAGGTACATTTTCTGGTAGCACAGCGTTATATGCCAACAAAAGACTGTAACCGGCAAGTTCAAGACAACCATGTTAGATAAAAAGGAAAATGATCTACCAACAATTTTTTTTCAGTTCCGTGTGAACAAATCTTATGGATTACAATTCTGTAGCACTTTGGAAATACTCGTCGTCAGTCATAAAGTTTCTTTTTTTGCAACTTGACATCTTAAATGACTAAGCGAGTGTTTTCAAGTTTTGTAGAAAAGCGTTTTTTATGAAATACCTAATAAAAATTTAGACAATGACGCAACTTAAAAATGAAGTTGTTTATGTATTTTTTTAAGTACGCGAAAATGTTTGTTTTTCTCATTATTTATATATCCCTATTCATGGATTTTATGTCAACTAAAAAATGAAAAACTTCGTGTCCTAGAGGCTCAGAACTGATGCCTACTACAAAACTAAATTCTCGGTTTTTTTTATGAAACTTTTGCTGATCACCTATCACCGAGAAAAAAAATACCTTCTTTAGTTAAACACTTAAAAAAATCACGTTTAAGCATTTATTCAGTGAGTAATCGGTAACGATTTATTAAAAACAATTCACTGACTCGATAAAATCGCGATTTCGGTAAACAAGTTCCTTCGGGTAGGTGCAATTCGACGTGAAGGTTGCTTGTCTAAGAGGCGCTGGGAAGGAGGCCGATGACACTGAAAAGGGGGATGATGAAGGAAGGGTTTATATATGATAAACGGGGTTGATCGGGACGTCGCTTGGCGCCACACAAGAGACGTCGCGACGCACACATATACAGAGAATAATGGCTTCCGGTATCGGTCGCCGGCGCGGTCCAGACGCCACGCTCCTCTTATCTCCGGGGACAATCTGTATATAATACGCGCTTCACGTGAAATTTATAATTTTTATTGAATAAAATATGCCCGCTATTTGTCGCCAAATACTAAAAGATTTGGCCTATTTTTTTATACCTACAGATATAAATAATGGTGACATGATACTATCCCTGAACCATTATCCCCGACGACAATATCCCCGATTTTAATCCTCGAACGACATTATCCACGATGTCGATATCCTCGCAACAATATCCTCGATTTTCCGGGTTATATTACGATTTTATCTGGTTTTTCGGAATTAAAAAGCCTGGTTTTAGTAACCTGATGCTGTCGGTAATCTATAGGATTTGGTTATTTTTAACTATAGGGTTATTTCTTTCAAGTCAAGCGAGCGAAACGAGCGAGCCATTGCCTTAGGGAGTTTGAACGCCGTTGTTTACTGTAGGATTTGGTTATTTTTAAAAATGATGCCGTCGTGGATAATATTGTTTGTGGATATTGTCGTCGGGGATATTGTCGTCGGGGATATTGTCGTTCGAGGATAATGTCGCGGGGATAATGTCGTCGGGGATAAAGACATGGAATCATAAATAATATTTGTATTCAAATTCATAGAAGCTGGACTTTTGGATCAATATGCAATTATTTTTGCACTTTGAACAAACTTCTTTTAAATATAACAAGTGATTGAAATAATCAAATACACTCAAAGATTACACATTAAAAATTTTAAAAGTATTTTTTTCGAGATGGGTATCAGTTAAATGAAATAGAGATACGTCGGTAAACTAGAAATATTGCTTGCCGACCCTTTCTCAATCTTTTGTTCTAGGACATCCCACAATAATATTATTTATGAATTGAAAAAACGATGAACACATTTTCTCTGGGACCAAGGAACGCTTTTGCACAAAACGTCGTACCAATAGATATTTCATTACTGATTCCAATGACTCTTTCTGAATGAAAAACAATATTTCTATAATAGGACAGTCATTTGTCTGTGACCGTTCAAGATACATATATAGACACTTCTACGTTATGCAACTATGCATATGCTGGGACTACTGGGACCGCTGGGGCGCGAGAAAAGCTCCCAGAAGTGAAATGCTGCGTGAAATATAAAAGACATAAATCACATGTTTCAGCCGCAAAACATTGTCTTACATATTATATTCGCGTCTTTCTCTCTACGCGCTCAGTCCTCCGTTTCTTCATTTTCCAAGTTTTCACGAAACTTCACAGTTGAGGCGAGTTCTTTAGATATTATATTATTTACTGTCTACAGCAAGCCACCAGTCCAGTCGTTCAAAAAAAGTGAATAAAAATGTAAACAAGAGAAATATATATACCTATACTAGAAACTTTGTACAGGAATAAAAAAGGCAAGAATTTGTAGTGTTTATGCGTGTAAAGTTAAAAAATAAAATGTATATTACGGGATAAACGATTGTAAAGCTCGATTTAAACAACAAAAGCCCGTTTGCTTTAACGTAACGAATTTTCATTATTTGATTTAGAATAAAAGGTGAGTTTTTGCATTTCAGTGTAAATTATGTTTTTCTCTTCATTCCTCTGAGCTTTCCATAGAAAAAAAGAAATATTTAAAATTAAAAATACCAAATTAAGAGTATGACAACGTCTCTCTTGAAGTTACGTAATAATATTAATCGATCTGAGATCTAGCTATCATAGTTTAAACTGCGATAAAAGCGACAGATACAAACTTCAATATTTTGTCTGGATATTCAGCCCACGAGAGATAAAAGAAATAAAAGTTATTTAGTCTCTGTTTGCAATAAATTTTCATTTTCTACTTCAGAAATCGCATAGTAGATGCAACATTATATAAGGCCATTACAAAACAGGAATATTGTGAAAACGATAAGACGACGTCTGTTCTACGTTCAAACAATATAAAATGAGGATGCGTAATAAAATTGAGTATAAAATGTGAGATACCACACGTTACATAACAATATGTTACGTAAGATATATGTAAGTCTTGTACAGTGTGCTTCGTCTAAATGCCAACATCCAAAATGCGAAACATATCATATATATTAATACGTTAAGGTTAAGATGCTGCCTCCCTTTTTAGAAAAAACCACACAATTTCTCCACATAAATTATATATCATTTTACAGATAATTGCTTGCTCTACTGACACCGACAACTAAAAAATTTATTATTGCTTTTGTTTTTGTAAATTAATTAATTAACAGCAACAACAACGTCTGCCATCTGACGGGCAACGCTGAACAACGTCACAGCAATGCTGCATGATGCCATCTGACGGCTTACCTTAACGCTTTTGCTACTTGCGCCTCTATATGACAATTTTAGTAAAATATTTCTTCGATCTGTCATCTGAGCTTCATATTGTAATACAACAAAAAGAAGAACGTTATAAGCAGTGTGCAAAATTAGAAACGAATTGAATATCTGCAAATCATATTTAAAAAAATAATTTTGTAAAGTGATAATTATTATACTTATTTAGTGCGAATAATTCGCACAGGTCACACTAGTTATTTTTATTTCGGTAAGAATATCTGCGATCTATAGTAAGGTGCCTAACTATTAGGAGTGACCCTTCTCTATTATTATTTTCAATATTCAACTAAAAATTCAATTGACATTGTCACCAGTTCCGTAGATCAGAACCCGGTGTAATAGAAATATATTCAAAGACTACCAAAGCTTTGCAATAATAATAATAATAATTTATTGTCATTCCTACATAATTAATGTACATGCTGACAGTCAAGGAATTCCTTTATGCTATAGAAACAATTTTCTAATAACAATTTTTTCACATTTCTTTTAAAATATTTTGTTTCTAAAGTTCTTATTTCCAATGGCAATTTATTAAAAAATTTTACACCATAGAAATTTTATTAATAAGACGCGTTGAAACGGCTTGTTAAAAGGTATTTCTTATTTGCTGAAAATTAAATTTTTTGAGTCGACGAAATAAAGTCAAATTGAAGTGTGCCGATTTTTAATTTAGTTTTTATCGGACGTTTCGACATTTTATATCAATTTCTCTTCGGACTTAAAACGAGACGAGCGACGCGCGACGTCTAGTTTAACACCAAACGAACACAATTTCTGAATGTTGCATCGTTAGCAGTGAAATTGAATATAAAATGATAAAATGTCTGTAGGTATACATCAGCGTTAGAAAAACTGGAAAATATACATTAGACTAGACTCTAGAGTCTAGAGACAGTGTATATGTGCATCGCCTGCATACAATGTACAGGGTTACACGCAAAACACGACCGATAGAAAACAAAAAAATCGGATGGACTCTTTCTACAAATCAGCTGCAATAATAAAAAGTTCCTATAACATAGATTCGAAGTGTGACATATTTTATAATTATAAGTTACTAACAAACTAGTGATGTGCCGGATCGTTAAAAATGTATATCCGCGGATACGGATCTGAATACGGATTTTTGGTTTCAAGATCCGCGGATACGGATACGGATCTTAACTTTCTTAGAGTACGCGGCGGTAAATATTGCACATCGATCTTTGGAAAGAGACTATCTGTTATGGGAAAAAGTTATTGACCTCTTTAAGAGTTAGCTCTCATAACAGATTGTCTGTTTCCAAAGATCGATGTGCAATATCTCATTATAAAGATAGTTGATTTAATACCTTTGAGTTATGTACTATTAGTATGGTACTCACTACGATAAATGTTTGCAATATAAAGGTGCCAAATACGATTTAAAAAAATAAAAAATAATCTGAATGGAATTTAACAGGTTTTCATTATTACCTAATCACCTATATACATATATAAAATTTCATCTATGAATTGAAAATGAATAAGGTAAAAGATCCGTCAAAAATTAACGGATACGGATCTTTTTTCTCCCTCGGATATCCGCGGATATGGATACAGATATCCGGCACATCACTACTAACAACACCACACATTTTTAAATGGGTAGAGTAGAAAAATATGACATTTATAGAAGTCTGTTTTCAGTTTTTCAGCTACAAAAAAAACTTGACTATTTGTATCAACTAGAATCTCTAGCCAAAAACATAAATCTTTTGAGATACCAGTAAAATGTTGTAATGTCAATAAAATAGTAGGTACAATAATTAAAAACTTAAAAAAAAAATACCTGAGTTTATAAATTACATGGTTGTCTTACGGATTTCTAACACGTTCTAAAACTTTTGGTTCACATGAAACGTTAATTTTTCATCAAAAATTACTGCTCGTCCTGCTGTCACTTTTCAACTTTCATTTCAAAGCAATGTCCGTAAACAGCGTCATTAAACAAAATATTTACACGCGACTGTCATTTTTTCAGTAACCATTGGAAACAATACAAACACCACATTCAACTGTCATTGTTTCCTAGAGAAACGGCGCGTTTATCAATTTTTTTAATAGATAAATCAGTTCGTACACAGAAATTTTTACGACCGGGTAATAAATTTTCTTTTACAAAGTCGCGTTTTACAATAAATTCGATTCACACAAGAAATATGACGTTACGTCATTCAGTTGGACATTTTTACACGTTCAGTTATAATAAAAAAATCACTTTCATGGCACAAGCCGTTTCAGATAAAGTGTTTTTATCAGCGCGAACGGATTATCTATGCACACACAAATGTTTGTCAGTTGGTAGGCAGCAATCGAACACTGATAATTATCGTGTATTATTATTATTACAGCGCAGATATAAATACGTTTAATTAACCTTGATAGGCTGTTCGAAAATTACATCGCGCTGCAATTACAAAAATTAACATAATTTCGTTCTTGAAACAACAATTTTTAATCGTTATCGACAACGTCTCAGCAGGGAAGAGAGAAAGCGTTTCTCTTTGTCGCCGGTGAT
Organism: Xanthostigma xanthostigma; assembly: GCA_963575645.1. Classification (NCBI taxonomy): domain Eukaryota; kingdom Metazoa; phylum Arthropoda; class Insecta; order Raphidioptera; family Raphidiidae; genus Xanthostigma; species Xanthostigma xanthostigma. The sequence continues at coordinate 12,483,078 of OY754474.1, forward strand.
TACATAAAAAGTACAGTCTTTTCACGTCAAATTAAATTCGCAGGTGTCGCAGCGAGCCGTGATTCGGCCCGACAGCCGTGCTTCTGTTTTAACTCGAAGCTGTCAACCTGTGTTATGTAATAATTACAGCATTTTGTTGAAAGACTTTCAGGGCGCACCAAACAAAGACAGACAATAGACACAGCGGTGCTCTCGTGAGCTGCAACTGCGTCGCAGGGCACTTTGAAGACAACTGACGTTTGGCCCGAGGCTCCGACGCGTTTTATTGCCTTAGCGTCGTCGCGCGCACACCGACAGCCCCACAGTGTCCCTACACAAACAAGTACGTTGCCCCACTTCGCTCTATACTCTGCTGTTTAACAAATGTACCCCCATACCTTCGGAACGGTTCGATGGCGATATCCACTCGAAATGAAATAAGAAAATATATTTAAACATTCTAAATGAAAACAATTGAATGAAATTAGAGAGCACTAGGCATGTCCAAGACAGTTTTGTAGCCCAGACATATTTGAATGGGAACTTGAGTGCAATATTCAGCTGTGTCAATGCAGGGTGTTGGGTTGATCGATACACATTTAACCGAAGTGCCAATGACGAGATTTGTGTGATTTTATGTAAAAAAATTGGTTGTCTGTAAAGTCGGTTTACGGACGATAGTTTTACGTGATAATGTCATAAAGAAACATTGAACCATACTCGTAAAGTGTTGAAAAATATTTTTTTTTTTATTTTTCACATTATACGTATACGTTTCCAAACATTTATTTTTACATATTAAAATAGTAAAATTAGAGTTCTAACCAACTGTAGAAACGGTTTTTAAATATAATGAACCGTTTTCAAAATACACGCAGTTTTAATAAACGGACGGTCGGGTGGTGTGGATTTTTCACTCCCTGTAAGTATATATACGAGCGAACTGTGGCAGTCTATTGGAAGTTTGTGTCTTGTGATCTTTAATAAATACATTTTTGTAGCTGTCAAACTTGGGCCGATCGTGCTTCTCTATCGCTTATACTGCATTCTCGCTTGCACGCACAGGGTCAGGCGGAACGTGACACATTTTGGAACGTGACACTTTTTCGTACATGCAGATTCATCAATTTATAAGATTAGTGTTTCATCAATTTATAAGACGTTGTCACGTCAAAATTAATCGAATGACAAACTGTACGAAGTGGTGCTCGGGAAATTTTGCAGAATTATAACAGTTCTACTTTCCTTCAGTAACAGACGCTCTTAGGCTGGCCGCACAGTACACGGCGTGTGCTTATGGCTAGAAACACATTTTCTTCCCCGACGCGATATAATATGAAAGTCGTACGTTTTTTGATACTAACGAAAATAAGTACATCAACCAATAACTTTTAACGAGTTGTTTATAAGAAAACGATAATAACTCTTAATACATTATTATATTTATACTCGTTCTGTAAACATTGTATCGATGTATCATGTGCAGGCGTTTAATAACTTCTTGAAAACTATCCGAAAAATGCGTACAGCTGTACAGTTAATTCAGCAGTTCTGAAGTCAACATCGAGAACGGCAATTATTTTTGGAAGGCGGGTCCTTATTCCTTATTTATTTGCATGTCATGAAGCGAATGGCGTAAACTTCTAAATTGTTATTACAGAAGAGTTTGTTTGTTTGTTTGTTTGAACGCGCTAATCTCAGGAACTACTGGTTCGAATAAATTTTTTTTTTTTTTGTTGGATAGCCCATTCATCGAGGAAGGCTATAGGCTATATTATATCACGCGACGACTAATAGGAGCGGAAAATCAATGAAAAATGTTGCAGAATGTCAGTCAAAATTTTTCACAATATACTTATATTCAGGTGAAATGCCCTAACTGAATATCCCAATATTAGCGGCACACGCATAGTAGCTCGATTAGCTCAGTCGGTAGAACGCTCGACTCTTAATCTCAGGGTCGTGGGTTCGAGCCCCACCTTGGACAAATATGTTTTTAATGTTTTTTTTTTTTATTTTCTACATTGCTTTCTTCTAAGGCTATAATTTAAATTTATTTTAGTTTAATTTACGACTAATTAAAATTAACTAAATCTAAATAATAGCTCATTTGAAAACTATTACAGTACCTATATATAAAAATAATTTTCCTACAGTGTTTTCAATTAAATATTTATTATATTTTATTAATTATACAGTAATAATTGATTTAAAAGAAATAATTATGACTTAAAAAAAATATTTTCATCAAAAATGGAAGTTTGAGTTTAAAATAAGTAATAAAGCATGGAACTGCCGAAAACTGCAAAAAATTTGGACACAACATTCATCTCGGTAAACCCCATTCGTTCTTTTGCACCCGGGTGAAACCGGACGGGACCGCTAGTATTTAATAAGTTTTCACTAATTTAAACACCTCTAGTTCTTGAATGATTATTTCAACAGAAGTCTGCATTATGATTCCAGCTATTTAAAAAAAGTCGAAATTCTTTTTAATATAGGAGTAAATTCGGATTCTACTGAATCGTTCTGCGTTACTAAAAGTCATACCATATTATGAATAGAGTTTAGTTTTTTTTTCATACTGAACAGTCTGAAGAAGATGTTCGTCATTATTTCATTCAACAGACAGAGCTGCGTGTTGACAGCTAGAATTACAAAAACCTTGAAAGGATGTTGTTCTATCTAATGCAGGGAACTAAGGTCTGGGAGAGCAAAAAAACGCCCACTACATAAAACGTCTAAAGTTTTGGGCAGCTAAAAAAAATACAATGTTTGGAAGTGACGAAGTATATTATTCAACAGTAATATTAACTTTTAAAATATTAATGCTAGACCGTTTAAGAGCTGTCAATAAAAAATATCTGGAAACGACTATCACCGAATATTTATGACACTAAAATGTTTCCTACACTAAATTTGTATTGTGTATTGAAAAAAAAAATAGAATTGCCCTTTTTTTGCCGAAATAATCATGTTAACACGGCGCAGCGTTGCCAGACGTCCCGATTTTGGCGGGACGTCCCGATTTTTAAATCAAAATTAAATGTCCCGCGCGGGACAGGCTCTGTCCCGCTTTTCGGGGATAACTCTGGGATAACTTTAAAAGAAGTTAAATCTTCACAGAAATATCATGAATAAGTAATTCTTATAAATAATTATTCTCTTATTGTAAGTTGCAATTTGTAACACTCACTCACTCAAACGCCATATTTTTCTAATGAAGAAAACTTTTTTGATTTTGATTTCTGTTTTTTTTTTTTTATTCTGAAGACGAATAAGACTCAACAATTTAACGATAGGGTAAATCTGATTTAAAATATTATATTTTTATTAAAATATATTTTCTATGGTTATTTCTGCTATCTATTGTCACGTAAACGTAATTTTAATTCAAATAAAAAGATAAATAGGTATTTGAAAACTTCTAATTATATACGTTTTTTTACTATGTCCCGCTTTCGACGAAAGAATCCCGCTGTTTTCTCTCAAAGAGTTCCAAAATCCCGACTTGGCAAAAAAAAAAACTGGCAACGCTGACACGGCGATACGACAATGAATACATCCATGCTCGATTTTAACTGCGAAACTGTCTCCAAATAGTTTTGGAAAACTGCGAAAAAAACTCGAATAAGGCCTAGACAACCGCAGAATTTGAACTCGAACTTCTCGCGTATTGGCTGAAGAGTCGCACATCCAAAAAGAGAATAAAAAGAACTAAATGCACACCAAAACTGCAGAACGCAGTCAGCAAGGGGGCGCGACCGCTCTGCCCGTTACAAATTTCACTGAGCGCGAGGGTGAAATAAAACGGGACGCGCGGCGTTAAAATAAAAAGATTGACTGACAACAGCTTTGCGTTTCACGAGTGATTTGTCAGCTGCAAATGTTGAAACGCGCGGACAGACAGACACTGCGGTCGGCGCAGTTTGAAATTTGATATCCGAGCTTTTATTATTTTTGTGTAACGTGTCGAAGACTGGAAGGCTCTTATTTTTTTGGATTCTTTTATAGACGCTAGTAACGATGCCAGGAGCGAATGGGCCCGCGAGGATTTTGGGAGTTTTCCCGGTAGGCCGGGGCCCTCCGATTGCCAATATTAGTTTATATCTCTTTTGTTTATTAGAACGACTTTATTTTTATTTTTTGATAGATATAATTCCAAGGTAAAAGGTTCGTCCGGGTGTAAATCAAATTGTTTTCGATTCAATCTTGATTTGCAGCCGGACGAAGCCGAACTGGACATCTAACGCGTAATTAATGTAGAAACAACGCGAAGCAATTTTGTAGAGAAATAATAAACGACCGGCTTTTGTCTGGACATGAATATTTTTACAATTGAATATTTCCTTTATAGTTTTTCAAAAACCCGGTAGTGCATTTCTATGCACAATACATACGCGAGATGGAGGGTATAATGCAACAAGAGCACAACTATAGCATTTTCTTTTTTTCTTCGAGAAACGACCAGAAAAAAAATGCACCACACAAAGGGGTATAAATTTTCTGACAGATATAAATAATAAAGTAAACAATTTTTTAGTTGGAAATTATTTTTTTTCAGACTCAGTTACGTGCTCATTACATAATGCCGTCGACGCGTATTCACATATTATGGGTAACATGGTGCCGTTAGTACATAATATATCCATATTATATAATGTAAGCATTCAAACAGATAATGTTGTTAGACGACGGTTGGCTACAGCGAAAAGGAAGTGCCGATAACGTCAGACGTAACGAGAAAGCGTCAGAGAATAGTACCAACTTTTCAAATCGAAATGAACTACATGTATATACATTGCATACATATCAACAGATATTACTTTGAAACCATTGGGATCTCGAAATTGTTTAAAGAGACGAAGCAATTTGAAATTACGGGACACGTGGATTTTTAGGAATCCAATAAAAAAGATAATAATACCACCGACATCCGGGATCGAATGTCGGACCTTTGGGTTACGAGGCAGTCACTATAACACAACCAAAAGTTCTAAAAACCTTTTTCGTGTCACTAAATCGAAAATGAGTGTCTATCATAGATATATATAGGTATATTAATACATAGCGGATGCCTATCCTTGAGCATTGTGCGGAATGGTTCCAATAAGAAGCCATTTTGTACGTGGAAAACGCCGTAAAAAGCGCGCGAGATTCAAAAATATTAATTATTTTATAATATGGTTTTATTGAGAAAAACAACAAAACGCACAGTAAACAGTGATATTTCGCTCCAAAACCTATTTTTATATTGAAACGTTTCAAAAATTACAAAATTGAGCATAAATATAATGTAAAAGCTTAGAACATTTTACATTGTCAATTTGGCATCAAGGTTGACAAGCATTGATGCCAATCTGACAATGTAAAATGTTCTAAGCTTTTATATTATATTTATGCTCAGTTTTGTAATTTTTTAAACGTTTCAACATAAAAATAGGTTTTGGAGCGAAATATCAGTGTTTACTGTGAGTTTTGCTTCTAAACGGGAGGCGCTAGTGTATCCGCAATCTATGGTGTCTATAATTTGAATTACTTGACATCTTTTGCCGTTGTCGAGATCACAATAGTGTCCAAATGAAGTTGGTACACCTGTGTAGTTATATCAGCGAGTAGAGAAAACTGTATTTGTGACAATACACTTGCAGGATTGCCAACGTACAGAAGACGTCAGGAAATGGCTTTTCTGGTTTTGTGTTAGGCTCTGTCCGTATTTAACAAAAGATCGTGCCGACTCTCCAGTATAAATATCTATTATTAACGGTTAACGGAAAACAGCGTGTATCAGGTTTAACATTGTTTCAATTATTTTTATATCATTCGTTGTGTTTCATTCATTCATTCACTGAAAAACATTATAATGTTCCCGATATTTTTAGTACAATTTTCAAAAGTTGAATCAAAAAGCTTTGAAATTAAACTTTGTAACCCTGACCTTAGTTTTAGAGCACTGAATAAGACGTTGCCAAAACAAGTTTGCGTAAGCCACATACGAAGAAAAAAGAAGACACCGAGGCGTACAGAGAAACTGTTTCCGCTATAATAATTTTGCGACGCTAATATTGTAAATCTGGCTTTCAGCCGGCATTCAGAAGGTAAGTGCTGAAGCGATCGGTCGACGGCGTCGTCCCAACCCCCCTTTCCCCCGGCGTTTCAGTCTGAAACGAAGTAAAAGCAATTAAATTCTTCTATTCGATCAAATAAATGAAGCCACCGTACCCCGCGCTCCCCCAATCACTGTTGTGCCACGCCTCTACGCTTTTCAAGGAATTCACTAATTTTTATTCTTACTTTCTGCTTCTTCAGCTCTCTCCGGTGAAAAAGTATTGCTGTCAGTATGGCGTAAGAAAGCTTTTTGGAATGACAGACTAATAAAGGTATATAGGTACTCAATGCGAAACAACTAACGCTTTCGGCAGGTAACTTTGATCACGCGTGGTACAATTAAAAATAGATATCTAAAAAATACTTCTTATCCAAGTCCTTAAAAATATCTTTACTTTTCATGCATGTATAGCGTTCGTAAAATGACCCATTTAACACTAGTGTCAAAAGTAGTCGCGCAATACTAACTCAATAGTAATAAAAATACGCGGTTATATAATAATATAATCTCATAACTTCTTCGACCTATTTTACTGTAATGAAAGTTCAATTCAAATTGATTTTCAGTAATTTTTAACTGACGAAAAACAAAAACTGAGAAGGTTCTCAAGTCGACGCGTATACCTATATATATATATATATATATATATTTTTTTTTTAATTTATGTATGACCACGCATAACTTTTTACAGAGTAGTCCGATTTCGATAATTTTTTTTTTGTTTGAAAGGGTATACCCCGAAGTTGGTCCCATATAAATTTGGTAAAAAAATTCCAACCCTAAGGGTAGGAAAACAGGGGATGATTGATTGTTCACTCACTGATTGTAATGTATGACCACACATAACTTTTTACAGATTTTGATAATTATTTTTTTATTGGATAGGGTATACCTCGAGGTTAGATTCATATAAATTTGGAAAAAATTCCTACCCTAAGGGTGGGAAAATAGGGGTGATTTATAGTTCACTCACAGATTTTCATGCTGAGTTGTGTATTACAATTATAAATTATATAGCCACAAAAAATTATAAAATTAAAACTTTTTAACAAAAAAATTCAACCGCCGAAAAACTGAAAAGCAAAAAATAATAAATCTTTTTATTTAACTAAGTTCTATCTAAGTAGTTGAACGTATGTGACAGTCTAGTATATCTAAGTAATTTTGAGTCGGCGTCAAACAATCAATGAACAAAGATCACTAAAAGAAGTAACCAAATCAAATTAACAATATTACGTGAAATCTCCAGCGATAAACATTAACATTCCAAACATGCGCTCTCCACACGACAACTCGCAAAGACGTGTGCCCTCAGTGTGTGCCCGTTCGGGTTGCTCTGTCGCTGACATTAACTTCGTGAACGCTCAGAGATTTCCGGCAAAGGATTGTTGACGCCGACTCAAAATTACTAAGATATACTAAACTGCCACATACGTTCAACTACTTAGATAGAACTTAGTTAAATAAAACGATTTATTATTTTTTGCTTTTCAGTTTTTCGGCGGTTTAATTTTTTTGTTAAAACGTTTTTTTTACCCCAAATCTTATAAACTGTGCACCAACGTCGAAATTGCAATTGTTGCAGGCAAAGTAAGGATTTTATTATTTCTAGTGATGTTAGCAAAAAATTTGACATATAAGCGTTTTTTACTTGATATGCGAAAAGAAAGAAAACATTCGGCGCAGATTGATTTGAGAGCGAATCGCATTTACAACGTTAGAGCAATATCTTGACGACCTATCCTTCTTGTTTGTTGATTTTAATTAGAAATTCGTGTTTGAACAGTCGATTTCTTCGGCGAGAACATTTCGAATATCAGCACACCTCGAGGAAAATAAAATAAAATTACCGACGAGTCTGACAACCTACAAATTCACCATTCGGTGGAAAATGTTTGTTGTAATACCTATATATATACTGAAATTTGAGATTGGAAAATTTCATTTTACGCCGAGTAGAATTAATTAAACGCGAACAAATAAAAATTCTACTGCAGATGATATTTGATGACATTAAAAGATGTCTGTTCGTTTCATTACAGCGAATTGTTTCTTACGCGTTGAGTTGAATAAGATATTTTATCTTGTGACCTTAATGAATTTCTATTTTATTTCATTTTAAACTTGTGTTAAAGATTTTTTTTTAAAACAAAACCATGAATATATAAGTTAATTAGGAACACTCACTGAAAGTTATCAAAGCGTCATCTTTTAAATGGAACCAAGGTCGCGAATAGGTCGGTAGACACATCAAAGGCACCTCTCCGAGTTATATTCTTCTGCTTTTTATTTATTCGTGTGCCAATAAAATCCTTTTATAAAACCGACTTCAATAGTTAACAAGTGCAACAAATTGATGTATTTTTTTTATGAAAATGTAAATCAGTGTCCTATGAAAAATGGACAGTTGTTCAAAATTAAAATCAGTTCAACAGATAAAATAACACTGTGTGTACAAAATACGTACATATTGGTGCAAAATATTATAACATTGGGTGAAATTATGGGTCGTATGTTGTTTTAGTATAGTGCACTATGACTAAACCACACAATGAACTCCCAGATGCATTATTTGAAACTTGTAAGACAAGAAATTGATTTAGAACTACCCCGTATCTCATTTGATTGTCATATTTAAATAAATCTAGTATTTCTAAAGCCTGACAATACAAATATCTATAAAAATAAAAGAACATATTTGTATTTCTCATCTTGAGCTAATTCATTTGGTATATCGTCGTTGGTTCTGTAATTCCTCTTATGTGTAAAAAGTAAAATTTTCAGAAAGGCCAAAAAGTGGTTATTTCAGCAATGGATGGTAAGAACTAGCAATTTCAGAGGTACCTATATTACTATTTCATACTTATCTTCACTATACATGTTTAATTAAGACGAAGTATTTTCTTAAAAAATATTTAACGTTAATTTCGGATTTATTGGCACATGGGAGGAATTATTTGATACAACTTTTCACATAAGAGTTACTTCCCCTTGTTGGTTACTGTAAAATTAATTTGGAGGTATAACTAGTGTATAGAGCTCCGTTTCCTGAATCTCTTCATTTAAAAAACGTAAAATCTGCCAATTATGCACATAAGAGCTATTACAGAACCAACGACGATATGTCGTAACATGATTCACTTGAAACTTTTTTTCTAATTTGCCCCCCAAAATCGGAATTCGTTTATTTACGTTCGTGATTTGGCCATCAAACTCTGCATATGCACAAAATTTCAATTTTGTCATCCAGTAGCTTCGGAGAAAATAAGCTGCGACAGACGAACAGACAGTTTTTTCATCGGATGTACGGAACATATTGTATGATTGGGACACAGTAAAGTACAGTGCCGAGTCCGATGACACCGTGTTATTACGTATGTACGTCTATATTTACTCAATTATATTCCCATATATATTCTAACAGGGACAAACTGTCGAAACACTTCCATGCATTGACAACAGTCCTTTATTCCGCCCCTACTTATTCAGCTACATATATATTGTGATTTAGTACAAATGCCGATCATAAAGTAAGTTGACCAACCATATATTATATATATTGCACAAAGATTTATTGATCTTTATTATCGCAAAAGGGCCTTGGAGCAGAGAAGGCCAAACTAGAGAGCACAGAAAACACTGTTAAAATACTTTTGCTATTTTAATATCGTCGGATTACCTTAGAACAAACGGCGGCTAGTTTTTGGATAATATTAAACAAATATAAAAAAAACAACACAGTTGTTTGTTGAAAAAAACTGTCTTCCATTTTAGAAACATTAATAAATAGAGTGAATTTTTAGAGTGATCTAGATAGACATTGATTTGTGAGCGGGCCTGTATTTTTACAGCGTCACATGCGACGCATCTTACATTGTACATGGCTTATCGCACCCCATTCAAATCTCACCCCTTCGATATCTAATCTAGCACCCCCTTGTGAGCACCGAATACATATGGATGTAGAGATATACTTGTCATGGCAGATTTCGCCCGAAACTTTTACGAGTGTCTTAATTGCAGCTACGCAGTAAAAATAATTGGTTTAAGTTTATTTACTCCACTTCCGAACTATAGACGTTGGAAAAAGCGTTTTGGAGCTACTGAAATATTTATAGTAAGAGTCATATTAACAGTCTAATATTTCATTTCTTACTCGTTTTTTGCAGTTCTACGATTTTTTCGACGCTAAAAGCTTTCAGATAATTATATTTATAGAAAAAAAGACCGATGAATGCATCGCGACCATCCGCGTATCTCTTTTCTTTAGAAGATATACGCGTTTTAATTTTTTATTAATTTTTAAACGGTTATATCAACTTCTAAACTACTCGATTCAGTGTATTGTTTTCTATAAAAGTCTATCAAATTGAGAGATATATTTTTTTAAATCGATGCTTTTCGAAGTGTTTCTAGATTCGCGGCGAAATAATAAAGAAGCCGTTTCCCCTACACAAATGACGCAGTAAAAGGTGCAATAATTGGAAAGCAAGTTCGACAATATAATCATCAAAGCCGCAACTGATTTCAAAGGAGAAACCTTACTCGAAAACCAAATCATATTTCAATTTCATTGACGAACGCTCAATGCACGGGACTACATATAAAATAATACAGTGTACTTACTAGGGATGGTCAAACATTAAATGCTGTTCATCAAAAAGAACATAAATATGAAAATATATAGGTACAATCGGAAAAACTCAATGTTTGGAGACTGACAGCTCGTGTCATCAGATTTGGATTTTTTTTTTAAAAGATATAACGATGCCAGCATTTCTGATGTACCTATGCGAAATTAATTACGAATCAGACAGTCCCACCAATAAATATAGCTTTTTGGGTAAGGACAGAGGATCTAAAAGAGATCAATTGTTCTTGTGCAAAGAGTATAGTTCTTGTGGAAAGAGTATAGTTCCATATGACTTCACACTGACCTAGCATGCATTTCAAATGTGTAGATATCTTGGATATAAAATGAGAATACACAGGGTGTACCTAAAAGGTCTTTACAAAAGCCTACCACATATTCTTCAGGCCAAAACAACTCGGTACAAGTAAACTTACCTCAGTACAAAGTCGCTTAGTTTGGGCGCTAGACGGCTCTTAAGGTACAATTTTCAAATCGTTGTTGCTTTATAACTTTGAAACGGCTCATGAGATTTTACTCAAATTTTGTACGTTGGCATAGCTTTATTGGGCAATAAAACCCATATCATAATAATGATGAATAGGTATCATTCTATAGGCGTAGAACTTGATTTTTTCTATAATTAAACATCTAAAACTTCTACGCCAATGGAAAAAAATCAGTTTGATCTGGATCACGCGAATCATTTACTACAAAAAGGTACTCTTGATAAAATTCGATTACTCTCATAGTTTCGACAAAATTTTAATTTTAGTAATTTAGAGCATAATTAAATATTAAAACTCTATAGTATTCAATTCTGGATTTTCTTCAACACGGTCTAAAATATCTTCTTCGACTTCAGGAATCCTCACAAAACGCTGTCTTCCATAATCACCAGTTCTAGGAGCAAAATGACCGGTCTCCCGAAGACGCCTCTTATAGCCCAAGAGCTGATGACACGATTTAGGGTATGTGTTTTAGGCAGGTTGAAATAATGAAAAAACAGTAATTTATCAATGGGTGAATCTGGAATGGTGAGTCTGCCTGAGCATTTGCGGTTATTTCGCGCCTGCGCAGCATATGACATCTGCAAAAAAATATCCCCAAAAAAACATGTTTTAGGCAATTGAAACTTTTATTATCTTTGAGTTCAGCATTTATATAATCCAGAAATGAAAACGCCAGAACATTTTGTCGCTTATAAAGTAGGGGCAGAACCCCCCGAAGATATTTTATTAATATACGCAATGAGCACGATACAGGTCAAACGGATGAACGAATTGAAACCAAATTTTGGGAGGATGTTTGGTATGCAGATATGAAAAGCTCTATTGTTTTTGGGGAAAATCGACGCATGCGCAAAAGAGATATATGCTATAACGTTGTTTTATATATAATAATGATAATGATATACTTTTCATAACAGTTTATTATTCTATTTATTTTTTCAAAAAAGTTTTGTGAAAAAAAAAATTCTAAACTTAATAATTTCGGAAATATTTTGAAAATAAGACAAGAACCAACTGCTGTTTTGTTTTGAAAACCTGCCAGAAAAAAATAGTTCACAAAACTTTCTTGAAAAAATAAATAGAATAATAAACTGTTATGAAAAGTATATCATTATTATATAAAAAACACCGTTATAGCATATATCTCTTTTGCGCATGCGCCGATTTTCCCCAAAAACAATAGAGCTTTTCATATCTGCATACCAAACATCCTCCCAAAATTTGGTTTCAATCCGTTCATCCGTTTGACCTGTATCGTGCTCATTGCGTATATTAATAAAATATCTTCGGGGGGTTCTGCCCCTACTTTATAACCGACAAAATGTTCTGACGTTTTCATTTCTGGATTATATAAATGCTGAACTCAAAGATAATAAAAGTTTCAAATTGCCTAAAACATGTTTTTTTGGGGATATTTTTTTGCAGATGTCATGTGCTGCGCAGGCGCGAAATAACCGCAAATGCTCAGGCAGACTCACCATTCCAGATTCACCCATTGATAAATTACTGTTTTTTCATTATTTCAACCTGCCTAAAATACATACCCTAAATTGTGTCATCAGCTCTCCGGCTATTAACTGCAGCAAAGGTTGGGTGGCTGGGTATGAATATCACTGTCGCGTACCCAGCCACCCAACCTTTGCTGCAGTTGAGAGGCATCTTCGGGAGACCGGTCATTTTGCTCCTAGAACTGGTGATTATGAAAGGCAGCGTTTGGCCTGAAGAATATGTGGTAGGCTTTTGTAAAGACCTTTTAGGGACACCCTGTATAGAGTCTAGAGATAAAAGTTCCCCTTCTCGAAACGAAAACACGCAGGTCCGACATAATATCTAGTTTTGGTCGTTCCACGTAACAATGCTTGCGTCTAATGCCTGTTCCATTATTACCAATTGATAAAATAATCCCAACCCTGGTTAAAGTACTAAACACTTTGGCGTATTGTTGAGCAGGCGTGTTAGTCGAAAAGAGAGAGAGAGAGAGTGAAAAGAGAGAAGAGAGTACAGGATGTCAACTACATGTAGATAGTGTTGTGTGTACCCTCCTTGTTCCTGTGTATGTCCTCGTATTCTGGAATCGAACATTTGATTTGGCACACAATTACAGATCCCTCTCGTCGCTCCCGCCATCCCCTTTATTGTCGACAGGACGTCGGGCAGTGGTGTAGCACCTACTGGACAAACGATTTCAAGGATCGATCGTTTTTTTTATTACGATTCAAGCACTTTCACAACTGCATTTAAATTCCTGATTTTAATTTTTAAGATCCACCTATTTTTATTTTAACTAGTGTACCCGTGCAAAACCTTTTGCATGTATTTTCATATTGTTTTCAAAAATCGATATTTTGATACAGACCTACAGACAATAATTTTATTCCTCATTAGTTTCCATTTACAGTTATTTTTCTTTTGATTTAGCTTGATTCATCAAGTTGTCTCTATATTTAATTGGTTATAAATTCAAAGAAAATGTATGAGATCTGTTATGATGGTTACCCCGCAAGAGCTGTCACAATTCATTTTTAGAAAATCTAACCTCATTTGATACATTTACGATTTTCTGATCTGAGACCAAATTTTAGACTTGGTACAGTCCATGTAATATTTAAAAACTCTATTTTGGCATTAAATTAACATAATCTTACACGTTCTTAAATTGTTTGGAAAATAAAATAAAATTTATTTGTCTATTAATATTTGGAATATTTGCGCTAAAAAAACTAAATAATTTAAATATACACTTCAATTGTCAAACTGTTTGTAAAATCTCCGACATACGTACATATTTGCATTTCTCTCACACTCATGTCTCGTGAACATCGAAGGATTTTCTCTCTTTACGTTCCTCTTCACCTCGCTACCCCCTCGTCTTTTTTACTATTATCGGTTGAAAGAAACCCTTTCAAAGAAATTTCACCAAAAAAAAATTTGTGATAACAGATCTGTGGACTAAAGGCTTTAGTTTAAAAAAAAATGTGTCAATCGGTTGAGTAGGGATTGCTGGCGGATTGGCTAGAGAAATAGGGCTTGTGTTTTAAATATATAGTTGTGCGTTCATTCCGGCATCGAGAAAAATTTACTGTGAATCATACTTTATCGACCTATTAAAAATGGCAGGTCTTTTAACAAACATTAAATCGAAATATGAATGTTTTTTTTTTTTTTTTTATTTATAGAGAAAAAAAAATCAAATCAAAAATACAATAAACATAACAAAAGTGTGTGCTTCGACTGCGAGGCCATTAGCACATAGAAAAACAAAACAAAAAAAGAAGGTACAAATAATTAGATAATAATAATGAGTATACGGTAAGTATACGTATAGAGATGATATTGTTATATATTATGTAGATGTATTATTTGAGGTAGGTATTGCTATTTATATTTTATTTTCTAGATCTGTTAATTTTAGGAAATCGAGTATTTTGTTTATATTTTCATGTTTATTCAAAATTTCTTTCAGATCGGAATATGAATGTTACTTTATAAAATAATTATTCAGTGAACCAAACACATTTCATAGCTTTATATATATTATAGTTTTGTTTGGGATCGAATGAATTTGCAGTAAAACATAAAATCTATAAAGGCCGGCGGTACACCACGCTGGAAGCAATTATCATGACAAAGAGTCGAACGGTGGATTATTTGGTTTCGGGGAGTGTCGTAGCTTATAGTTGTCAACTGTTCAGGAGACCTGCGCAATGCCCTACCCCGTGCTCTTCCCGTTCTCTGTATACCTTCTAAAACACATTGTAGACAATATAAGGAACAAAGCAAACCGTTAATACAGGTCCTGTATAGAGTGTATAGTTACCCTCCTGGGACTAACTAGAACAATATAATGTATGAAATCCTTATATTGTCCCCACTAACGATGCACATTATTTTGTCACAATTTGATATGCCCGACGGAAATCACTTCCTGAGTCAAATAAAAAAGCATGTTATTAAGTTTCAAACAAAAGGAACCAACAAACCGTTGAAATCGACGAACACATTGAAAAGACGTTAAGTTCTCATTACACTTTTTTTTTGTAAATTGTGTATTACACTTGCATAGAATTTAAATGGCGAATAAGCGGAAATTAAGGCTGCTCTTTGACCGTGTAGCAAACAGACAAGGAAAAAGGACGTGGCCCCGCGACGGCGTCATAATAGCATATTAACTCGAGCGGTTTACAAGTTCGTCGTAGAAAAAAAATCTTTATCGCCGGTCGAAAAAGCGCCGCATCAACAGACCACCCTGTATTTGCATAACGGCATGTATATTACAGTACATCGGATACAATTTGCGTGACGCGTGACAGTAAGGATATTCGACATTATCCTGGATGTGCGTGCATCAGAAGGAACGCGGGGAGGACGGTAAAGCAGGTCTCTGTCATTCTAAATCTCATTTCAGGATGCGAGAGGAGAGTCACCGCCGCCGCGTCGGTTATTGTCTGTCCCATATTTACACAAGCTGGATGAATTCAGAGTCGACGGGAGGATGAGAGGGAAGGACGGGGGAAGGAGGGGGGGACGAACGTTGCACGGTGTCACACCCTTGTCGGCCGTTCGCCTGGACCCGTTAAATAAGCATAGAATTTAATAGAACAAATCGTGTCACACCGAGCGTTGATGCGTCGGAAAAAAATCGGGACGTACGCACATATACATTCATCCTAAAAAGTTCGAGACGGAACGAAGCGGAGTAGAGCGTAAGATTGAGAGACACCTCGTGTAAAAATCGAACAGCAGAGAGCATAGGCTCGTATAGTTTTGCGATAATATTATGTAAAACATTGTTTGTATAAGTTTGAAATCGTGTACAAATGTGTGTCTATACATAATATTTAACGTATTTATGTTAAAATAACACCTGGATTAAAATAAATATGCAGTAGTTTCTATTGATAACGGATTGAATTGAAATGCTGTTGGTTTACAATAAAAATACACCGTAGACATATATTATAATATTGAATATTTATATGTCTGATCTGTTTGAACTATTTTTTTTATTGATAACAATTTCTGTTTATCTACTTGGCTATGTATTTTGACACAAATCATAGATTATTATTGACTTAATATTGGAATCAATCTGTACGTATCACTAGAGAAATTATAGACGCTCAACAACAGATAGCATTGTTGTTTAAGCATGAATACGATTATAGCAACAATTTATTTGCAATGTACTCTGATTCTGGTAGCAGGGCATGCAAAAATGAAAACACGAAATTCAACTAACAAATGAATCATTTCTAGAAGCTTGGCAAAATTAGACGCCATGTTTGCTAAAAATAAATCGGATCTATTGATCATTAAATCTGAAAGCACGATTTATAATATACGTCAATTTGATCCGCAAATAAAGTACAGTAGGTACTGACATAAAATTAGGCGGTGCATAAAAGACGTTTGACGAATGGCGCACAGAGGTACAGGCATAATTTTCAACTCGTATAGACTGTGCCTTTAGCGACTTTTATTTATCACTGTGTCCAACCATGCAAAGCCGACTGTAGACTGAAGTTGGCTGCGTGTGCTACAACATACGAGGACCGAATAAATTTCAATTGCCTTTTCTAGTTTATCACTTAAAAATATGGAAGATTTTTGGGACGATTTTAGTATAGGTATAACCGGTTTCAATTAAGAAACACAGGTATCGAAAAATTTGCAGAATTTGATTTTTTTTTTAACAAAATATTAAGCGAATCAGCAACTAAGGCCATTATCGCAAAAACAAATACATAATACGGTAAGTATAAATATTAAATAAATAATATATTCTGCAGTAATTGCAGATTTCAGGTAAGTACAATATAGGTATATGTAGGTATGCATATTAATTTATTATTATCTATTTTCAATTTTCTATTATATTTCTTTATATTTGTTTATTTCTTCTAGATATTTAAATAAAGCTGTAATGTTCTGTGCTTCATTTTTTAAGATATTCTTCAGATCCTCAGGAAGATTAGCAGACATCCGATGAACATCGAATAATGGACAGGAAAAATTAGATTTTTCATTTCGTAAATAACCTCCTCAACTTCACGAATTACAAGCCTTCTGGTATCTCGTATTTATCGTAGAAGCCAACGCACGCCCGTTTTTCAAAATAATGTTTACATAATATCACCACAAATAATTTCAGTAAGATTAAAATTCAAACTTCTGAAACGGGATATTTTAGACGTCGGCCTGTTCGAACGGCCCTTGTCACGGTAAGAAGGTGGCTTCGACGGTAAGCCTCCCATAGAGTATACACACTATACACGCATTGCATGTACTGCTATGTCACCGTTTGTTTTATACCGGATGTTCTTTGGCACAATTTAGACGCTAACTTGAATAAAATGACTCACGCCACCTTATTTATTAAAACTTAACTTCGTACAGTTAGTTGACCAAGACCACAAACCTGATAGCTCCAGAACTACCAGTTTTACAGGAGACAGTACAAGCGGAATATAATTCGCATTTCGCCCGGTTTACGTACGGCACGATTTAAGTGAAATCTGTACTGTTTTGTTCCGTTAAAGCAGAGGTCCCCAAACTTTTTTGTCTCGTAGACCACTTGCCATGTTTTTCGGTATTGGGTAGACCCCCTGCTTATCTGATATTGATTTTTTGCTGCAAATTCATTAATTTCAAATGTATTTTTGACAACCGGTATAGTACTACTCACTTTGAACGATTTAAATTCATAACAGTAGTGAAATGTTTAGTTTTATACATTTATTAATTAGATTCAAATTAAACGAATCAAATTAAAATTTACTTTTTGTTACACAAAATAACTAAGCAAAAAATAAATGCTTTTAGTGTGAGGGATGAACCTGATGCTTTAATAATAAATTTTCAGCATTTGGCATCAATTTAGTTAGATTTAAACTTAAATCTCTTCGGTTAACGATGTCCAGTTTGTTTCTTTCTTTGTTAGGAGATTTACTATCGTTGACTCCCATTTTCATTTCATGGATCCCCAATTTTTTTCCCGCTGACATGGTCATGGACCCCTTGCAAGTTGTCGTCGACACCTGGGGGTCGATATAGACCACTTTGGGAATCACTGCGCTAAAGTATGGTTGGGATTGATTTTTAACAGATGGCATCAACATCCAAAATTCGGTCAAAACTGGTCTGTAGTCTGAGGCAACGATGTTTTGATTTGATTTACGAAAACAGCAACTTATTAATTATGGTCATTCATAAGAGCAGAAAAAAATAATGGAGCTCTGCGATTTCAATTAATATTTGTTAATTTTCAATAAAAGTACTGGTCGCAACGTCGATATAAAGATGATAAAAATTTAAGAGATTTGTTAAGCGAAGAATGACATAAAATTTCCTGTATCGAGCAAATCGCACGTTCACCCGGTATAATAGAAAACTGTTTAACAGTATACACAACTTAGATACATGCACCAGTACGTAAACACAGCTAACTTTGATAAATGATATATTCGGAAGCTAAATTTTACGTGATACATCAAGGAGGCCAGTGCTGTTCTGTTTGCCTTGCGTCGTTTTATCAAAACTTTCGAAGTCTAAACTGTGTACCGAATGTCCCACAGCCATAATTTGTTTCAATTTAAAAAGATTTTTTTCGCATATTCGGCCATAATTCTTTTCATTTTTAAATAAATACTCAACTGATGCATTAAGCTTGCCGGAAGTTTAATTACAATCTCAATGAAACGAATATACAAATAGAGGTCCTCTTCAAGGTGACTCTTCGCTAGGTTACTATATAAAAAATTTGAAAAGAAGTTTGACCCTACAGGCCATCCCTGTAACTTCCCGCTATTTTCGAGTTCAAAACGCTCAAAAGTATATTAAATATAGCAAGAAATTCATTTTTTAGCTCTTCGAGCTCAAAAAAAAAACACTTTGTTACGAAATTTTCGTTCACGGTATCTCATGAACAAATGAACCGATTTTGATGCGATTTGCGGAAATCGACGCAGTTTGTTAAGAAGAAGAGCTGATTAGATTTTGGAATTAATCGGTTTAGTAGTTTAGAAAATATTTTACAAAAACAAATTTTTAAAAATTTTTGAAACTTGTTTTTTTAAGATTTCTCAAAATTTTTTGGGCTGAATTATTCCAAATTTTCAGGAAGTCTAAGTTCACCAAAATCACGTCAGATGCCGCAAACCGCGTTTCAGTCGGACACTCCGTTCAAAAGATATAAAAGGTTTACATACATACACACACACATACAGCCCTACGGACATCATCGCCGAAATAGTTTCAATAACTTCCTAGGACCTCAAAACGTCGAGATCTGGCAAAAACTCGATTTTCGAAAAACGGGGTGAAACCAACTTCCCGATTTTTGAAAAAAAAAATTATTTTTATAGCGGGAAGTTAAAAATGTTTAACGCAATCTCAAAAAACGTGTTTAAAACGTGAAATATTCAAACTGAAGTCTTTCCGAGACTTATAATTAGAAAAAACGAACTCATCCGCACTAATAAATATACGTGCGTTATTGTTCAACATAACCTCAAAAAAAAAAACGAGATAAACATAACGAGCGTCCATTACGCGTTATTACGGCGTTACGTCACTGTTTTTGAGTGCGTCACTGCGTACCGCACCGTCATACGTGAGTGTGTGTGTGTGTGTGTTTATGCCCGTGCAACATGATTTACGACGTCGCCACCACATAAAGTGCGGCGCTGGCGTCGCTGGAGAGAAGCAATGAATGTTTTGCCTGACGTGGTTATCTCACGCATGGGAACGCCAATGTAAAAATGTTTACAGCCACTTGTCAAAACATCGTCGTGCATCTTTAATTAAATGAATTATTACACTTTTGAATGCGATATAAAAAAAAAACAACGTAAACTCGTATAATTAGTCGCAATTACAACACTCTAATTATTCGATACGAATTGAATTTCCGCAGTGCGGTGACTGAAATTGGAAGGTATCGGGGCGTGGCCTGTAAGTTTTACTCGAAGAGAAAAATTTTCCCGGCGATTTATTTTTTAACGCTGATCAGTTTCTCGGAAGTCAAAACATTATTCTGTATTCGAAGTCAAATGAATCAAGTATATATTTTGAATACACGTCAATAAATAAAATTATCGACCAATTTTTCAGACAATATATTAACAAAAAATATAATTAATACATTAACGTTTCGATCTGGATTTGGATCTTCTTCAGAACGGATCTAAAAATATAAAAAAATATTTAATATTTAGTTTCTATTTATTTTTAATGTAATTCGTGAAAGATTTTTTTGATATTGAAATATTGAAAAAATAATAACAAACGGATCGAAACGTTAATGTATTAATTATATTTTTTGTTAATATATTGTCTGAAAAATTGGTCGATAATTTTATTTATTGAAGAGTTCTAATCAGACATTAATCAAAGATTTTAATTTTGAATTCACGCTTAGCAGCTAATTAAGCTTAGCAATGCTGCCAATTTTTCAACGTTCAACACAAATAATTAATAAAACAATTTATGCGCATTCATAACAAAGGCTGAAGGCAATAAAACGCAATATGTGACATAATAAATAATATATATAAAGAGAAGTTTATTATATCGTTAAAACGATTTACTAGGCAGTTAACTTAACCATTTTATTGCTTGTCACTAAATACACTGATTTGGTTATCTCTAAAACTACTCACTCACACAACTGCACATGACAATTAAGCTCCCTCTCTCTCACTCACTTATTCGCGTTGCTTCCATATGCACAGCAGTGCTGTGCAATACAAAGCTTGAATATAGTGGTCAATGTTCATGAAGAAATGTCGGTAAAAATCTGATAGGAGAGAAAATATAATTTAGATTATTTTCTCTTCGGAACACAAGCAATAAAATTAAACTCCAGAAATTATTTTTTTACTCTTAATTAATCTCATTAATGAGAAACGAGTTGCACTGTTTCGCTTTCTTCTGGGAAAAAAATGTTATTAAATTACCAATAAAATGGTGTGAGAACGGGTATTTTGTGGTGGAGAAAACGGGTATTATATGTGGTGTAGGGAACGGACATTTATGGCGGAGGTAACGGGCGTTAATCTTAAAACTGGAAAACGCCGGAAACGAAAAAATGACGAGAGGTAGAAAGAACGACAAACAACGACAACGAAATGTGATATAAACTGACTGTTTTTGTTTTGGCAAAAAAGTTGATTATTATTAATATTGAAGCGGTGCTAAAAAAACATGATGGTGTCGGAACGATATTTTGAACTGAGATAAAACCGGATGTGACAAAGTGAGAGGCGAGGTAAAAAGGAGGACAAACAGCGCCGACACGAAACGCGCCATAAGGAATGATGTGACACAGTCCGGCGAACATTGAGTTTACGAGCGCAAGACTAACATTACACCGGAGTAGATTGGGCCGTAAAATTATCCGGATCGTAAAGTTGGCAGCAATTATTACGATATGAATGTCCCCGCTCGCACGCCACTGCGTTACAGGCAGGTACATGTTCTTTGCAACTTACACGACCGGGATGTGAACCCCTTGCTGTCGTAATCACGATCGTAAATTACGCACATTTTTATTTTGACACTTTATACATCCGATTAGCGGTCGCCTACCGTAATATATCTTCTATTAATTGATATCTAATTGCAGTCGATGTGGAGTTTTATTATTTTTATATGCGTACGAAAAAAGAAAACGCATAAAATAAGTTGTGTTATAGTTAAAAACAATAAAACATTGCTGCTATAAAATTGCGATTAAACTTTAATCCGCGTGGTAAAAACCGTTTCGACACATTTTAATTCTATTAAAATAATTATCTGATAATATAATCATTACAGCGTTACACCGGTTTGTAGCTGAACTCTCAATACAAAAACAATAAAACTGATTACTACCACGCCTGTAAT
Source organism: Xanthostigma xanthostigma (assembly GCA_963575645.1). NCBI lineage: Eukaryota > Metazoa > Arthropoda > Insecta > Raphidioptera > Raphidiidae > Xanthostigma > Xanthostigma xanthostigma. Next base: position 12,505,192 of record OY754474.1, read on the forward strand.
TTATATGTTGTTTTCTTTTTTTATTATTTTAGTTGAACGCGTTAATAAGGTAAGTATATAGTACAGTGTAAACTCTTTATAACGTCCTTCGTTATAACGAAAAACTCCCTATAACGTCTGTAATGTATTTAATTGATACAAGCTGAATTATTTTATGTTCTTTATTTGAAGGCAGTTTTACAAGTAAAGTATTTTAAATTTTAACAAAAACGCATAGTGCTGATTACATAACATCAAATAAATTATTACCTAACTTATTATTCTAAAGGTAAATACACACCATTCCTCCACCACAAGTATTTTACACAACCCAAAAAAAATATAAACTTTTAATATCAAAAAAACCAAACATATTTCTTATTGTTTTTTTTTTTATTTATATATAATCCAAACGGTCAGGTTTTCTGACATTCGTTCTGAGATTATAATTTTTCTCTGAAACCGTCGAATCTGAACTTTGATTTGATTTAACAGTTTCATCTTCTGCTTTATTTTCGTTAGTTTCGACAGTTTCCTCAACCGGTTTTATATTTACTTTTATTTGCTCGTTATGAATATTATTTGTATCATATCGATTTAGATCAGTAAGAGTAACAAAATCGTTATAAGAGCTATCATTTGTATTCTCAGAATATGATCTAATTTGGTTAATATGCCTTTTCCAAATGAGATTACCTCCTTGAGTTTGGACAATATATGTACGTGACCCTAATTTTTTATTTATTTTCGCCGCAATCCAACAAGTTTTATTTACGTTGCGATAGTCTTTGACGCTAACCAAATCGTTAATTTCAAATTCTTTTCTGTTTCTCCCTCGGTAAAATCTACATTGGTTATTTTGACTTTTAACAACGTTATTTTTTACTTCTTGCAGATTTTCGGCTTTTTTAATGTTTGTGTTTTGTGGATTAAGTAGTGTTAATCTACTTCTTAAATTTCGACCAAACATTAATTTAGCCGGTGTTTCACCTGTAGACAAATGTATTGAATTTCTATAGTTTAGCAAAAAATTTTGTATTACAAAATCAAAATCAGCATTTGAATCCATGGTAAAAGCATTATTTAATTTTTGTTTAACTATTTTTACAGTATTTTCCGCAGCGCCATTTGTAGCTGGGTGATACGCAGGACTAGTAATATGTTGAATAGCATTTTTATCCACAAACATTTTGAACTCTTTTGAAGTGAAAGTTGTTGCATTGTCTGTTACAATTATATTTGGTAAACCAAACCTTGCAAAAACTTCTCTCAAAACTTTGATAGTTGTTAATGATGTTATGTTTTTCATGTAAACGGTTAGCTGCCATTTGAGGTATGCCTACTTTTGGACCGTAAATACTCACTAACGGCTTGTGATCAGTGACTAAGACAAAACGACGTCCATATAAATAATTGTAAAATTTTGAAACTCCAAAAATAATTGCAAGAGCTTCTTTGTCAATAACTGAATAATTTAATTCGCTTTTTAAAAGCGTCCGAGATGCATAAGCAATTGGTCGTTCCACATCTGCTGGAAAAACATGCGATAAAACCGCAGCTACGCCGAATTTAGATGCGTCGACAGTTAATCGCAGTGGCAATTCCGCATTGTAATGAATAAGTACATCATTTGAAACTAATTTCTTTTTTATTTCAACAAAAGCCTCCTCACAATCGTTAGACCAGACCCATTTAACGTCATTTTGTAACAATTTGTAGAGAGGTTTTAAGGTTGAAGCAACATTTGGGATGAATCTACGATAGTAGTTTACCAGACCTAAGAATGCCTTCAAATTATTTACATCAGTAGGTCTAGGTGCATTTACCATCGCCTTAACTTTATCAGGACACGTGTGTAACCCTTCACCATCAATAATGTATCCTAAATATGATACTGCGTTTTGAAAAAAACTACATTTGTCAGGTTTAACTTTAAGGCCATGAAGCGATAAACGTTGCAACACAGATTCCAAATTACATAAGTGTTCTTTTTTTGTTTTACCGGTCACTAAAATATCATCCAAAAAGTTAACCGTGCATTTGAGACCTAATAATACCTTCTCTAAAATTTTCTGAAATTTTGCAGGACCTACTGAAATTCCATACGGTAATCTATTGTATACAAACAATCCCTTATGAGTGCTAATTGTTGTCAAAGATTTTGAATCGTCGGTAAGGCATATTTGATTGTACGCTTGAGACAAATCAATTTTACTGAATTGCTGCCCCCCTTGTAACTGTTGAAACAAATATTCTATTCGCGGTAACGGAAACTTATCAGATTTCAAAACTGGATTAAGAGTTATCTTATAATCACCGCAAATACGGACAGTATTATCGCGTTTAAGAACGGGAACAATTGGAGTGCCCCATTCACTATAAACAGTAGGAGAAATTACATTTAAATTCAATAACCTTGTTAATTCGACTTCAATTTTTTCTTTTAACGCGAAGGGCACCGACCTAGGTTTACAATACTTAGGTGTTGCATGCTCTACTAGTTCTAATTTTATTTTACCAGACTTAAACGTTCCGATACCATCCGAAAAAACATCTTTAAACTTATTGAGCAATTGATTAATTTCTGTAGATTCTGCGATTGCGTTGACCTCGGAAATTCCTAAATTAAACGACCTCATCCAATCTCTACCTAAAAGCGGGGGACTATTACCCTCCATTATAAAAATTTTAATTGGGCTAGACTTAGTTTTATATTGAATGTTCATATCACATGATCCTATAGGCTTTATGATATTACCCCCGTATGACATCAAATTAACCGTTACTTTATTTAACTGAATATTTCTAAACTTTTCTAAATACAATTCTTTTGGTATAACTGAAACAGCCGCTCCCGAGTCAACTTGCATTTCTAAAGGTATATTATTCAAAATTACTTTTACATTAATAGCATCGTCTTTTTGATTTTTACTGCAGCCTATTTGATAAATCTCTACTTCAGCTATATCTAAATACCTATGTGACTTGTAATCACTATTAGAATTACCGCTTTCTTCACTTTTGCGCTTTGGACATACTTGCTTCATGTGGCCCTTGGTGTTGCAAATGTGACATTTCCGATCACGGTACCGGCACTGGGACGAAGAGTGATTCTTGTATCCGCAAACTCCGCATGGACCGTTGTTCGGTGTGTTGTCATTGCCTCCCCTTTGATTCCTGGGCTTGAAACTTTGCCGTAACTTGTACACCTCTGCAGGTTCAGTTTTAACGTGGGCTAAAGGAACATCATAGTGGTGTTTGATAGATTCCAGATTTTCTGCTATTTCTAAAGCTTTCGTCAATGTTAATGAGCTAGGGTTCTCCATAAATAACTTGTCTTTTGTGGGACCTTTGATTAAGCCCATTATGAATTTGTCCAATAATATAGTTTCCAAACAATTTCCGAATTCGCAGGAACTTGCGAGTGACTTCAGTCTTGCGCACCAGTCAGAAATTGACTCACCAACTTCAATATTTGCTGAATAAAACTTGTAACGTTCAGCATACGTAGACTTTTTTGGACTGAAATGCGTTTCCATTATTTGAGCTAAATTATCAAACGTTATAGTCTCTGGATCATCAGGAACACAGAGATCCATCAGTAATTTATAAGCCGTTTCGCTTATATTTGATAGCAAAATCGCACGTTTCTTATCAGCATTCGTTATTTCATTTGCCAAAAAAAATTGCTTTAATTGTTTGTAATAAATTTTCCATGAATTTATTTCTGGATCAAATGATTTAAGATTGCCAATTTGCGTTTTAATATCAGGCATTTTTTTTTAATTTTTTTTTGTATGTCACCACTATAATACTTATAATTATTTTACTCTTCTTTTTAAAAAAAAAAAAAAAAACTCGTCGCCAATGTAATGTATTTAATTGATACAAGCTGAATTATTTTATGTTCTTTATTTGAAGGCAGTTTTACAAGTAAAGTATTTTAAATTTTAACAAAAACGCATAGTGCTGATTACATAACATCAAATAAATTATTACCTAACTTATTATTCTAAAGGTAAATACACACCAACGTCGAAATTTTTACGATTTGGTTGGTTTACCTTCAAACCTATACATTAATACCCTCTTTATAACGCAACAGCCATTCTCTATTACGAAGAAATATGTTCATATTTAGGCGTCAGCAAATGTTTACAGACATAAAGAGGACCATTCTGAACCATGACCATCTATTCAACAAGCACTTGATGACGCCAAACTATAGGTATATGTGTTTGGAATAAATTAATTTTGTGAAAATTGGTTATTTTTCTTTCTTCCCTCCATATAACGAAAATTCTTTATAACGAAAAAAATGTTCGGTCCCTTAAAATTCGTTATAAAGAGATTATACAGTACATTGAAGATTATTGTTAATTTGGTTGTTTTTCTTTCTTCACTCCATATAACGGTAACTCTCTATAACGATAAAAAATGCTCGGTCCCTTGAGTTTCGTTATAAAGAGTTTACACTGTATAATTATTTAATTAAATAAAATTGTCGACCAATTTTTCTCAGACCATATATTGACAAAAAATAATAAAAATACAAATCAATATAACACAAGATGACGTTTCAATCCGGATTTGGATCTTCTTCAGAAATATCTAAAAAATATAAAAATTAATTAATATTAAGTTATATTTATCAAACTTTCACACTTTCGTGCTTTCTATTAGATAATAAATAACTTAATATTAATCGAAACGTCATCTTGTGTTATACTGATTTGTATTTTTATTATTTTTTGTCAATATATGGTCTGAGAAAAATTGGTCGACAATTTTATTTATTTGAAGAGTTCTGCTCAGACGTTAATCAAAGATTTGGATAATTATTTAATGTTAAACACAAGAGATATATACTACGCTTTATCGGACCGTTAGTTGAAGGAATTCAACGATCACTCTGCGCTGTTGCCCACATTATAGGGAATAGGGGAGCATTATAGGCATTCTTCGGGGCAGGTTAGAGGAGCGAAATAGCTCCTTTATAAAACGCTCCGTCTTACAAGACAGCAGCGGCACTTCTTCGAAGGAGAACAATAATGGTTTCGATAAGAAATTGCCCAATACACATACCACTCCACCGTCTACGCTCCCTCCTGCACACCTTCTCTCTATCTCTTTTAAGAAATACCGCAAGGCTCGAGACAACAGTTCATTGGCGTAACGCGATATCTTATAAACGCTTTCCTTACGCTTTTAACGACACTTAAAACTGAATGTGTATCTTTTACAATCAACAAACGATATACCGCGTGTCATTATTATGTAGTGAATACTTGGACGTATAGATAAAAAAAGTTTTCTATATAATTCGTGTTTTTTGACGTGATAACGTCTTATAAATTGATGAATCACCAATCTTATAAATTGATGAAACACCGGCTGCATGCACGAAAAAGTGTAACGTTCCTAACGTTCCGCCTGACCCTGTGCGTGCTTTTCTCGAAAACGGCCCTAACGATTTGGATGAAATTTACTGAAAAGGGATTTTGGGGGACAAAAAATCGTTTTAGCTAGGTCTCATCTCTCGAAAAAATCGTTTTCTTACAAATTTTATCATTATAAAAATCAATTTTTTGACGTATGAAAATACTTAAATATTGTAAGTAGGTTTTGGAATTTTATATAAACAATGAAACAATTGTTTTCAAAATATTATGACAGTTAATCTTTGAGACTTAAAATAAATTCGAAAGAAAGAAAGTTAAAAAAAACAATTTTTATTATAGGTGGTGAGTAATTTTAATAAATAAAATGAACCTAAATTTGACGCGAAAGATGCAATATCATAGATTTGAATTATTATAATTATTATATGTAGAAGATAGGAGAAATAGAACATAAATTATTGACGTGATAACGTCTTATAAATTGATGAATCACGTCAATATAAAAAGATGAAACACCGGCTGCATGCACGAAAAAGTGTAACGTTCCTAACGTTCCGCCTGACCTTGTGTGTGATTATTAAATATGATATTCGAGCGGAATACGTTATCACGTAAAACTATCGTCCGTAAACCGACTTTACAGACAACCAATTTTTTTTAACTTAGTTTAAACTCTTGAGTCCTTAAATTTGAAAATCTATAACTAAATATATTACGTTTCTGTCTGCTGCTTTCGTTTTGTTTTACAGACTGAGAAATATATAATAATTGCAATATATTGGTATGAAATTGGCGTACCGCCTCTGCGCATCTTTTATTTTATTTCCCGTTCCGTTTTTCGTACCTTGTCCGTTTGTCTGTCTGTCTGTTCGTCCGTAGATACGCGCAACTTCCGACGCGGAAGTTCACCGGGCGGCGTGGCACGTCGTGTTTTATCTTGTATAATGATTTCTTTCATTAACGAAAACCATTTATCTCCAAACCAGATTCGATTTCTGCTGCCGGACAATAAATAATGTACAAAGCTCACGGGGATCAGCCTCTCTCTAACCCTTTTCAAACAAAAGACCAATTCAATCCGCAGATCGTCCGCTCGACGTCAGTCAACTGTTTACTGATCGAAACAAAAGAGTTCTCAGCTACGATTAATTCGGTAAATATATAGTAATATATACATACCTTCCTCGTTGAATCGATAGAGAACGCGTCGAAAAGTTCTCGAGATTCTCAAATAATGAAAAGTTTATGCAGACCTGACGGTGAAGAAATTGAGGGTTTTTTTACAACCTCGAATAAAAAAATATTTTACAAACATTGGAAATCTTTGTTTATAAAAATCGATATGTTGAATTATTTATTATATCGTTTCGTTTCGATTTCTTCAAATGAAAGAAAAATATCAGAAAATAAATATTGCGATAAGAAAAATGATGAAATGATATATCTTTTGCTTCGTTTGACGAGCGTATATCTCGCATAATGACGTGATAGGAAGAACAATTTGACTTCAAATACATAGCAATTTTCTTACAATTTTCTCAACGGTGTCAATTTTCTTTCATTTCTTTCAAGTACAATCTTTTTTCTCATCATTTCTTGATGTTCTTTCACACGTGTGAATAAACAACTACCGTGTAAAAATTTTAGTTTCGTAAAAGATTTTCTTTGGAAATTGCGAAATATGATACCTATTTGATTTTTGTACCCATAGCTTTAGTCATGGACACCCATTTAAATAAATTGAAAATCAGGTGACTTTTCAACCTACTTATATAAAATCTCAACTTCATAATTGAAATTATAGTGTTCAATTTTTTGAAGTGAAAACTTTTTTAGCGGCGTTGTAAGTACACTTTTTTTGTAATGGGTAAAAAATGTTAAACTCGCGTCAGGCGTCAGGCGTCAGGCCACGTGACCGTAAGACGACAACTTTTATTTATACAACGTTAGACATCTAGCGTTGAAATATCGTACATAAAAATGCAATCTATGATACAAACCATTTTATTTACAAGTGTTGTCAATAAATAATCAATGCTTCTAAATGCAAAAAATTAAGACGTTAATATTCAAGTTTTCACTTCTGCGGCACTCCCGGAGTGCAACCCGTCTTTTTTTTTGTGTAAAATACGAAGGAGGCATAAGTTTTCGTATAAACTTGAAAAAAAAATGATTTACGAAAAGTTGAATTTATTTTCTATAAATTAGCCGTCGTCGACGTTCAATTTATATGTTAAGATAGTTTGTTTCTTTCCATGACTGCGCGGCAATCTCATGTGAGCGAAAATTCCGCGCCTGTGTGTGTGTTTGTATGTGCGACGTTTGAACTCCTGACCCCCAAGGACCCCACCGTAAATACATACTGTGTATTACACAATATTAAGTGCTGTTTTTTCCCTTTGCCACATCTTTCCATCAATGTTCACGGTGTAGAAAAAAAAGAAAATATAAAGAGCCAGCCGAGCGCACAAGGCTGGTCAAACTATTCTTTTGGAACGGTTCGACACGAAACAACCACTGACAAATTTCAACATTGTCATTTGAAACATCTACCGACGCCTTTGGACGCAAGTAAAATCGTGCAGTTCGTGGGACGTGTTACGTTACGTTTAATTTAGTTATTAGAATTTCGTTAGATGACAGCGCGAACATACAGTGTGTCCCCGGATTGAGTTCACAATAGGTGAGGTTGACCAAAAATTTTCGAATTGGAATTTCATATTTTGGGATTCCGACCTGCTTGGTCTGAAACTTATTTTTAGTTTACTTTGGATTTTTTTATTAAATTAAGTAGGCCTTTACAGTTGAGCAAAATCTCTTTTCGTTTCAGGTAAAGTACCTTTTCCGTTCATAGTACGCAAAAGTGTCACTAAGAAAAGTTGTTCACAATGAAAAATTATGGCGTTATGAAAATTTTTAGAATGATCGGCCTACTTTGATAATAGAAGTAGAAAAATATTTATTATTAACGATTACATGATAAATTTAGATAAGCAAACAGGGTGATTAGAAATGCTCAAATTAACATTAAAATTTTTACAGTTTATAAAAAAATAAATTAAACTCCAATTACTCTATTTGGCTTCCTCCACGCGATTGTTTTTCAAACAAAACAAAAGTGGATTTTATCAAAGTAGGCCGATCATTCTAAAAATTTGCATAACGCCATAATTTTCCATTGTGAACAACTTTTCTTAGTGACACTTTTGCGTACTATGAACGGAAAAGGTACTTTACCTGAAACGAAAAAAGGTTCTGCTCAACTGTAAAGCCCTACTTGATTTAAAAAAATCGAAAGTAAACTAAAAATAAGTTTCACATCAAGCAGGGCGGAATCCCAAAATATGAAATTTCAATTCGAAAATTTTTGGTCAATCTCACCTATTGTGAACTCAATCCGGGAACACACTGTATATTGTAGATGGCGACATCTAACTTATATTTATTATAGTTACTAGAATAGTCATTTAAGCCGTGCTGCTTGTAACTTAAAGTTGCATGCGGCGAACATGCTTTAAGTATCTAACATAACTATCAATACAATATGAAAAATTTTAATACGACAATGTAGTTGCAATTCATTACTCAATAGTCTGATTTTTGACGTGATAACGTCTTATAAATTGATGAATCACCAATCTTATAAATTGATGAAACACCGGCTGCATGCACGAAAAAGTGTAACGTTCCGCCTGACCCTGTGCGTGCTTTTCTCGAAAACGGCCGTAACGATTTGGATGAAATTTACTGAAAAGGGATTTTGGGGGGCAAAAAATCGTTTTAGCTAGGTCTCATCTCTCGAAAAAATCGTTTTCATACAAATTTTATCATTATAAAAATCAATTTTTTGACGTATGAAAATACTTAAATATTGTAAGTAGGTTTTGGAATTTTATATAAACAGTGAAACAATTGTTTTCAAAATATTATGACAATTAATCTTTGAGACTTAAAATAAATACGAAAGAAAGAAAGTTAAAAAAAGCAATTATTATTATAGGTGGTGAGTATTTTAATACATAAAATTAACCTAAATTTGAAGCGAAAGATGCAATATCATAGATTCGAATTATTATAATTATTATATGTAAAATTTAGGTTATGTATTACGGAATACGTTATCACGTAAAACTATCGTCCGTAAACCGACTTTACAGACAACCAATTTTTTTTCGGACAAAGTTTGGACCCTGGAAAAAAATACGTTGGCCAGTTCAGAGGCACGTAGAGCAGTTATATCGTCGGTAAGGTAGACATCTATAGAATCGTTTGATCGTGCCATATATAATCTATGTACATAGTTGACTGCGTCAAAAGCGCGTTCAAAAAGCTTCGCCGGAAAAGCATTAATGGATTTTTCTCCAGTCTGTATTGCTCGCACGAAAATAGGAATTTCTTATAACCAGTTGTCTGGCGACCGTATATACAGCTCGTGCAATACGGACCGGCGGACGGACAGACAATACGTCTAGTTTCGGTCGGTGAACTACGGTCAATAAATCTGTAAAATCATTTTCACGAATAACATTAAAAATATCGAAGAATATATCCGAGAAATAAAAAGACATACTTATATCATATAGCGAATCTATTAATTTAAAATTCAAATACGTAACTATAGCAACGCTGTAAAGCGAAATATATTACGTTTTGTGTTTCAGAATCTATCCGTCAAAAGTTGTTCGCCGCACGCAATTTTTACCTCCATAGATCATCCCCTTAATGCATTATTTAAGACGCGCCTTTCAAGCCGACCTTCTGAAAGCTTATCTGGTGTATAAGTTCATATAACAATTAATTAGCTGTACCGTTAGTTCTTTTTACAACGAAAAACTCTCAAAGCCACCTTCGATAAATTCATTTATTGCGACACAAATGTTTATAAGAATATATTATATTATTTTGAAGATGGTAAATTAAAATATATATACACTGACCGGCAAAAAAAACGCAACACATAAAATCAAATTGCAATAACTTTTGAACGTATTGCTCGATTTGAATGAGTTTTTTTTATTTGAAAGGTCTATGCTTTGTCAATGTTTCTGTACGTATACTGCCCATTTTGGCGCTCTTCCATTTTGACTGTAAAGAATAACGCTAATGCGCGTTTTCTTTGTATACTTTGAAGCTTGCTGTGGGGTACACCGACAAAAGAAATTAATTTTAAACAAAAGGAACTTGTAGCCTAGTCTGTTCTGAGCATTTGTTTTTTTTATTCATATTTCTATTGCTTTTAACGCCAAAGTTACCCCACAGCAAGCTTTAAAGTGTATGAAGAAAACGCGCATTAGCGTCATTCTTTACAGCCGAAATGGAAGAGCGCCAAAATGGGCAGAGCACGTACAGGAATATTGACAAAGCATAGACCTTTCAAATAAAAAAAAACTCATTCAAATCGAGCGATACGTTCAAAAGTTATTGCAATTTGAAACTGGTCATCATTTTAGGTGTTGCGTTTTTTTTGCCGGTCGGTGTATATACGAGCTAAATTGTAATTTATGAATAAAACAAAATGTATGTCAGAGAAAATTAATATTCTAAAGATCTAAGACACAAAAAACGAACGTACAGGTCCGACTCTAAAAATAATACTAGTAAATTTGAAGCCCTTCAAGTCATCTTCGCGATTTTAAATTAATTCAAACGATTGATTAATGTATTGTCATCGGTAATACATAACGTGTGTGCAAAATTTCATCATGATCGGTTAGCGGGAAGTCAGTCGCAAGATTAGAAACAAACAAATATTCAAAACGTTAGTTAAATGAAAGCTGATAAAAACGTGTTCTTTAATTAATTTTAAGATCACCAATTGTCATAATTATCGAGGCCTGGTATCAGTTTTGTTAATAAAATTACAATTTACAATTTGGAAATGCGCAAGTGCGCTACTGTCTTACTCTGTTCAAAGAGAATCTCAAGAAATGTCGTTGTCTAAGTTCACCGTTGCGTGGCTACCTTTTGCTTCGCGACGTTCCTTTGTTAATATTTCGTATTTCAAGTCGCAACGTGTTTCATAATGCCTCTCTTTCGGAGAACAAAGTTCCACTCGGCACGTGGAAATTCATTAATTTCACAAAAAGATGAGTGATACGAGTCAGAAAACATTTAAACTCTCTTATAAACAAAGTTTTCGTCCGACAATTTATATCTACCGAGTTCACAGATTCGAATCGACGACGATTTATTATTGTTTGATGCGGACAGTTTTTAACAAACATAGTACCTTGAAATATAATAATTATTTAAACCAGAGGTTCCCAAACTTTTTTGTCTCGTAGACCACTTGCCATGTTTTTCGGTTTTGGGTAGACCCCCTGCTTATCTGATATTGATTTTTTGCAAATTCATTAATTTCAAATGTATTTTTGACAACCGGTATAGTGCTACTCACTTTGAACGATTTAAATTTATAACGGTAGTGAAATGTAGTGTGAAATGTTTAGTTTTATACATTTATTAATTAGATTCAAATTAAAAGAATCAAATTAAAATTTACTTTCTGTTACATAAAATAACTATGCAAAAAAATAAATGCTTTTAGTGTGAGGGATGAACCTGATGCTTTAATAAATAATAATATATTTTCAACATTTGGCATCATTTTAGTTAGATTTAATCTTAAATCTCTTCGGTAAACACTGTCCAGTTTGTTTCTTTTTTTGTTAGGAGATTCACTATCGTTGACCTCCATTTTCATTTCATGGACCCCCATTTTTTTTCCCGCTGACATGGACCCCTTGGAAGTTGTCGTCGACCCCTGGGGGTCGACATAGACCACTTTGGGAATCACTGATTTAAACTGAAAATCGCAGAGCAAAAATTCTAAGTTTAAAACAGGTTCGATGTCGCGAATATACCAGCAACCCATTTATACTAACCGCCACGTCGAAGAAAAAATCACCCATAGCTTCCACCAAGAGAAAAGCTAAATTATTAATGTTCACGATAAATTCATGTCGTTGTTCGAAATATAATAATTATTACTTTAGTCACAATCAAACAGCTTGAAACTGTTTCATATATTTTATTTTCTTTAACCTTTTTTCGGTAGGAAAAAGTTTAGAATCGATTTCCATCGCGCGTAAAGAAAATTACCGGCAACGGAAAAGGCAATTATTTTCTCGTTAATGTTTCGGTACCTCAACGAGTAAAAAATAAACAGAAGACTGTGTTCAAATCGCAGCTTTAAATTTTCAACATTGAATTTCTTTTTAATTAATACTCTAATGAATTTTTTATGATATTACAAATAGCAAAAATTAAAAACGGGAAAAACGTGGTTTGAAGATAGAAATTGTGCGAGTGGTGTTTTTAAGTCATTGTTATTAAAGACCCCGTCTGCCCTTTCATTAAATTTTATAAAAAGTTAATCCCCCCACGTCTTTTCAAACGGCAATCAAAATGTTACGGTTTATAAATCTTCTTTAATTTTTATCCAACAACTTTTCACCTTGATTTTTATTAAAGAAAGTTTTCTTTCTCTGCATAAGCAAGACGCATTTCGTTCAATGAACGCACACTGCTTGAATAATACTTTTAAGGTTCAGCATGTTATCCTTGGAATGTCGTGGATTATTTACTAAACTGTCAATTTTTACTGTCTATGATCTATACATCTATGAATGCAGCTTTATTTATTCAATAGGAACCATAGAACTCATAATTACATCACTATAGTGACAAAAATAATTTGTAAACCGATTTCTCGGCGCTGACCATAGATATATATTATATTTAATAGATTGCGGATACACTAGCGCCTCCTGTACCTTTTAGAAGCCATTTTGTACGTGGAAAACGCCGTAAAAAGCCTGCGAGATTCAAAAATATTAATTATTTTATAATATGATTTTATTGAGAAAAACAACAAAACTCACAGTAAACAGTGATATTTCGCTCCAAAACCTATTTTTATACTGAAACGTTTCAAAAATTACAAAATTGAGCATAAATATAATGTAAAAGCTTATAACATTTTACATTGTCAATTTGGCATCAAGGTTGACAAGCATTGATGCCAATCTGACAATGTAAAATGTTCTAAGCTTTTATATTATATTTATGCTCAATTTTGTAATTTTTGAAACGTTTCAGTATAAAAATAGGTTTTGGAGCGAAATATCACTGTTTACTGCGAGTTTTATTGTTTTTCCATTAACATCATATTATAGAATATTTAATCTTTTTGAATCCCGCGCGCTTTTTACGGCGTTTTCCACGTACAAAATGGCTTCTAATTGGAACCATTCCGCACAATGCTCAAGGATAGGCATCCGCTATCTATTAATATATAATATATCTATGGCGCTGACAGTCACATATAGGGGTGTCAGAAATGCCATGATTAGAATACACAATAAAATGCCAAATCATCTAAAAGATGAACCAAATAAAAATAAATTTAAAAGGGAATTAAAAATATACCTGCTGGGACTTAGTAGTTATTCTTTAAAAGGAATACTGTAAATTAATTTTATGACGCTATTTATACTGTTTGGTAAACCAAATAAAGAGTTTTATTTTTATTATTATTACTAATAACCGTTCGACTTTCGCCACAAATACTGCAAAAAAAAGTCATCATAGCGAGCCGACGGACCGTATTTTCGAGTACGTCGACTGTAAACACCCAGTGCAGTATTAAAAGCACGCAGTCGTCACTTTTGACAGCTACTCAAAACGGACGGCATGCAACGCACAGTGTTGCCAACAGCCGACAAAATAGGCCTGCGTGACACTAATGACCCCCGTTGTACCCATTCTATAGTAGATGGTAGTGTATATAATATTAATGTATGCATTCAACAATACGTATTGTTATAAATAATAATAGACACGTATACATGCGGGAAAACGCACGGGAAAAAGGCCTGCACACTGAAACATTCACAACGGTACGATTTTTTTTTTGTCAAGGCAAACGCAGCGGTTGTTTAACCACTTATATATATTTTTATAGACAGAATAATTTATTACATAACATGTTATTAAAAGGATGAAATGTGTAATTTTAATAGCAACCGATGTGCATGAGTTATACAATACTTTCCCTACTTGTATAGTTTACAGAAAGAACTGAAACGAATTTTCCGGCTAACATGTTCTTGGCGAGAGTTGACTGTATTTAATAATTATTAATTTGTATTTGAATCATTTTGCAGCTTAAAGTGGTAGTTTTTATGTATCCAGAATGCAATGTATTATTTTATTGACTAGTTGTGACACTAAATATCTACAAAAAAACATTACAGGCGTCGGAACATATGTTCTATTCTCTGCCGGAGAAATGTGAACTTTGCACTGCGTTCAGTGTGCATTGTGCCTTAATATTTCCGTACAATACTATTTTACTATACTGATGAATTTACAAGATAAATGACCGGAATTGACTAGGGGCAATAATCGTTTATTACTGATAACATAATATCGATAAAATCATCAATATTTTTCAATTAACTATTATCATTAAGTACAATAAATTAATTTGAGTACCGAATTAATCAATGAAGAAATACGAAGTTAACACACAAGAGAACAAATAATGTACATTGTTGTACAGCCCTGTTCGTTTACAACAATCTTTACGGCGTCCCTAGGACAGACAATTGGAATTCGACCGACAGAATCGAAATTAATAAAATGCGATATTCCATATCTCCGATATCTGAGACGGCAATTCATAAAACGCGCCGAGGGTGGACGGATAACGCTTTTATTGCCCTCTTTGGAAGATCCTGGAGGGTTAATCAAGACTCGGCAGTCGTCCGGATTGAGGAACTTTCTAATCATAACAAGTGGGAGACTAGACATAATTTTATTGCATATCGCGGGGATAAAAATAATAAATTGCCGCAAAGCCGGATTTAACCTGTTCTTAATAATTATGAATTTCATGCATTTTATTTTTTAATCTTTGAGACAAATTATTGTCTAAAAAATATTTTTAACAAAAAAATTGAACCGACTTCAAAAAAGGCACTAAAAAGTAAAAAATAATTGCGTATTGAAATGTTTTGGAGTCGGTGTAGTTCTCGGAATAGATTTCATTTTGGCTGACACCGACTCCAAAACATTTCAATACGCAATTATTTTTTACTTTTTAGTGCCTTTTTTGAAGTCGGTTCAATTTTTTTGTTAAAAATATTTTATTTTTTTCTTTTTAGTGTTAATCTAACACTAAAAATCGGTGAACATACATAAAAAACATTATGCATGCCTTTGAAATTTGAGAGTTTCCCTCGATTTCTCCGGGATCCACCATCAGATCCTGACTTGGTTCCGATGAGACCACCTCGGAAGTGCACTCTTTCGAATAAAAAAAAAATTTGAAAATCGGTCCATAATTGACGGAGAAATCGGTGAACATACATAAAAAAAAATATATATACAGACGAACACAGAACCTCCTCCTTTTTGTTGAAGTCGGTTAAAAACCACGTTCTTTTGTATTAGTAACTGAATTATATACCTAACCGCAAAAATTCGTTCTATAAAAGAAAAAAAATAGCCGGTTTTCAAATTAATAACAATTTCATTAAAACCCTCACCTGTCACAGCGTTGCGTGTTCGAACCTCAATAAAAATAATTCACACATTCAATATTTAGATTATTGTATTTTACGATGTTTACGCGACTTTATACTGCATTAAATGCGTAATAAACAAATGCCTGCACTGCACAGGTCGAACAACGGCCGTATTTTGTCAATGAAATAAAACAAACGCCTGCTGCACATGTACGCAAGCTCAGTTAATTTATTTATTGTTTCACTTATTTTTAACGTCACCAAATAAATTTACACGAAAATAAACTACGTGTGTTAGAAAATTAATTTTAATTACCCGTAAGGTAAACAAAATAAAAAAACAAAAACGCACGACTCCGTTTTACACGCACAAAAACAAACCATAAACGAACGACTGTAATTTGTCGACAATAAACAAAAAAAAAATCTTAACCTATACGTGTTTAAAATAGAAAGCTTTCAAATGTTTAAACGAAAAAAAAACAGCAGCGCTTTATCAGTTCTTGTTAAATAAATTCGACAATCACTCTTTTTTAACCTCTATATTGTCCCACGTATTAATTAAAAAAAGCAGCTCTACAATATTCAGAGAGTTTTAGCACATTAAACAAAACACTATATCGTTTAAACTTTAAACAAAACAAACGAAAGCCGGTATATATTATATAGTGTGTTGGTCGATGCGCCGTTGTTATAAACAAAAGACATGCAGCAGCGGCACAGCATACAGTAAGCGCAATGTTGTTGTACGGACTGTATAGTCAAGGCCAGCAAATGGCGGTGGTCTAAAACTCTCTCTCTTTACACACACATACACGCACAGGGTTAGAGCTGTTAGACGGGGGTTCAGAGCGACGTCGCTATAGCGTCGCGACGCGCTTGTCACTAGAATACGAACGTACTTTGTGTGCCGACGGAATGGGCGCTACGTTTACTGACTGTATTTCGTGTGTGTGTATTGTACAAGGCAAAGGCGATTCATTATAAACAGAACCGGAGTCGGTCGACCGGATTTCTATCAGGAAAGTTTCACGAAGCGTCGAAATCACACGTATCACAGAAAAAAAACCTTGAGAGCAAATGGTCTCGTTGATTCAATACACTGCAGTTGGTGGAAGCGACGGGTCGTTCGACAATACAATTATACAAAAATTACTCTCAAGTTGCGTCTAAAGAAGTTTCACTTCAAAAGATTTTATCGCAGCGCCAAAAATTCATTAATTAATCACTGAAAGCTCACAAAAAAAATTGGTTGTGTGTAAAGTCGGTTTACGGACGATAGTTTTACGTGATAACGTATTCCGCTCGAATATCATATTTAATAATACATAACCTAAATTTTAGTAGCTGTCAAACTATATTTTTACCGACTCTCTATCGCTTATACTGCGCTCTCGCTTGCACGCACAGGGTCAGGCGGAACGTTACACTTTTTCATGCGTGCAGCTGGTGTTTCATCAATTTATAAGACGTTATCACGTCAAAATTTCAGTCAAGACAATAAATATTCTCTCATAATGGTGGGCGAGACGGGTCGAATATATAATCTGAATGCGAAGTCAGTTTATTACTGAATTGGTGGCAAAATTGGGGCGCGTACGGCATAATAAATCATCACAAACGTATTTATTAATCGTTGAAAATATATTTGTGATTGTATAAAAATCTATAGTTCTCGTGGTGGGCGGAACGGGTCGAAATTACAACTTGAATAATATGGACATGAAATGGTGGAAGAGGTGGGCCGAACGAGACTACAGACGCTATTTTGTATGGCAATATTAAATTTAACAGCGCAGTTAAACTTCCGTCTCGCTTTAGCTTATCTGATGTTAAATTTCTTAGAAAAAGACAAAAAAATACAACAATACAAAATAAATTCGTTGGTGGAAGAAACGGGTCGCGTTATGCCATTCGAGAATTTTTCACGTAGCGAGTACTCGTCGAGCGATTCGACCCGCGCGAATATCTGCAAAGGTCAATAACACGTTGTTGCCGATGCGAAGCGCCGTCCCTGCGGCTTTGCCATAAAGGCGTCGGTGGGTCTATGTAGTTCCCGTGTACTGTGGGTCCCTTCTCTGTGAGCGGCATACCGCGCCCGATCGATACCCGCGCAGAGCATCGTCAGACGTGTACGGTTTGTACGTGTATGTATAGATGTGTGCATGTAACAACGCGCCGCTAGGGCCTCCTGGACACCTGAATCTGCGGAAAACGGCGGCTCTATATCCGCTAGTGATGTGTCGGATCGTTAAAAATGTATATCCGCAGATACGGATCTGAATACGGATATTTGGTTTCAAAATCCGCGGATACGGATACGGATCTTAACTTTCTTAGAGTACGCGGCGGTAAATATTGCACATCGACCTTTGGAAAGAGACTATCTGTTATGGGAAAAAGTTATTGACTTCTTTAAGAGTTAACTCTCATAACAGATTGTCTCTTTCCAAAGATCGATGTGCAATATCTCATTATAAAGATAGTTTTTTATTAGTACCTTTGAGTTATGTACTATTGGTATGGTACTCACTACGATAAATGTTTGCAATATAAAGGTGCCAAATACGATTTTAACAAATAAAAAATAATCTGAATAGAATTTAACAGTTTTTCATTATTACCTAATCACCTATATATTATATAAATTTTCATCTATGAATTGAAAATTAATAAGGTAAAAGATCCGTAAAAGATCCGCCAAAAACTAACGGATACGGATCTTTCTTTTCCCTCGGATATCCGCGGATACGGATACGGATATCCGGCACATCACTAATATCCGCCGACCGCGCACCGTCTACAACCAAGATTGTTTTAATAAATGTGGAAAGTGTGTACAATTCCTCCTCGACACTTTTCTTGGGTAAAGAAGAACATTCGTTACTCAAAAAAAATAACCGATCTTTTTCATACCATAGAGAATGGAAAAAAATTTAATTGATTTCAATGTTTTATCGTAGTGCAGATGGAAATCAAAATCAAGTACCGCGAAACAACGTAGGCGTTTTTTCCTTTGCTATTTGGACGCACTGTGTACCCGAAGCCTTATTACACCTACACAACAAGCCGTTACAGTCGGCCAGTTTATTGTTCGTTGCATTCTTTACCAGTATCACAGATGTAGCCGCAGAAGATCCACTGGTCGTACAGTCGACCAATTTACCTATCACTGTCATTGTTCCGACCGCAATGTTTATGAGTCGGTGTGGTCTAATGGAAGCTTAAAATTATTACAAAGTTTAAATAACTAGACACGTTCAAAGCGCGTAAAAGTTTTGGTGATTTTTCAAATTATTATCAAATAAAAAAAAAAAATTGGTTGTCTGTAAAGTCGGTTTACGGACGATAGTTTTACGTGATAACGTATTCCGCTCGAATATAATATTTAATAATACATAACCTAAATTTTAGTAGCTGTCAAACTATATTTTTACCGACTAATAATTTGATCAACCAAAGCAAAATACATATTTTTAAGCAATTATAAAAGACATTTAAAAGAATGTATATAATATATTATATATTTGTTAACAAACCGTATAATTTATCTGCTGTTATGAAATGCAGATTTGTTTTTGATACAAAATGTAGCTGCGTTTGTGTACAAACTATCAATTGATCAATACATTTCCATTCGTTGTGAATAATATCATATTTTATCCATAATGACGGCGATCAGTTATTTTTAACAAAATAAAATGACATTTATTAATTATTATTAGCACCATATTGCCATTATCGTGCGTTCAGTTATACTTTGGCTTGGATGAATCGGTAATAATTATATATGACACAAAAAATATCCGTGCAAAAACGAACAAATAACGATGTATTATCTGAAAAATTGCTTTAAAAATTCGATAATTTATGACATTTTTATTAGATATCTTGATTTTAAGTCTTAATTTCCACGGTTTAAAGGCCATCTGTCAGATGTAGCTTTCGCTGGAACAGCCGAAAAAAATGTTGAACGCACACTACTCTCTGACGTCACGCGAGAAGAGTGAGAAATGCGTACAAGCCGACGCCGATCGTGCTTCTCTATCGCTTATACTGCGCTCTCGCTTGCACGCACAGGGTCAGGCGGAACGTTACGGCGTTACACTTTTTCGTGCGTGCAGCTGGTGTTTCATCAATTTATAAGACGTTATCACGTCAAAAAAAACTGAATCACTTTAAAGTGGTAAAGATGATGGAACTTCTAAGCCCACGAATACAAAAAATAAATTTAAAGTTTTGAGAAATAAGGCTTTTATATAGATCTGTGTACAAATCCAGCAAAAAATCATTTAAACATGACATTTTAAACTCTATCTTAACTTGTGGGTAGCCGGGTAATAAATATATTTTATTTTAAGTTTGATATACAGCCATTTAAGAAACCGATAAAAATTCTCACCTAGATGTCATATAGAACGTATTGAAAGACAGAGAAATTATATAGACAGAGAGGTCTCGTTCCAATTGTTTTTATATGCTCATTGAGTATTGATTTTTAATGTAATAAAAATATCTTTCATTCCGACGAAAAGAAGTAATACCTATTAGAGATGTGGAGGAGGCGACCCGGTAAGATTATTACAGTAGCGGGCTGTGCACATAGGACTGCAGGGTCAAATAACCGTTGTTGGATAGGTAAACAATAATAATATCGCCTCCCCAGGCTCCAATATGCCGCTTTATTGACGCAGACGTTGTGTTAATATTTGGTCTTGACGCGATCAACTGGAAAAATATTATTGCCCGACATGAAATTGAAGCCGTTTCGAATAGTTCGTGAGATAGCAAAACACGACAGCGCCTATTACCTATACATAACCGATATTATATGGGAGAGCTCGCCAATTCACAAACAATTTCAGAATTCGCACAATATCATGAATGAAAACCCCTGTTTTATTACACTCTCTCTCTCTCTCTCTTTCTTTCTAAGCTTCAATTTAATTATTAGTTATCTAAATTTAATTCAAGCTCAATCAATTAATTATTGAAGTTACTAAATTTAATCCGAGATTAATTCTCGCTTGACTGCTCGTTGAGCTCTCTTTTCTCATCGTAGGTCAAAAAAACTAAATTGACTCAGATTAAACGTTTAGATTCAATTTTCGTAAAAGAAGAATACGTTTCGAGCACAAAATTTGTGAAACTTCAAAGAGTGCAAATATATATGTTTTGCTTCTGGAAATTAAACATATTTAATAAATTCTACATCTGCAGACCGCACAGAAAAACAGCGTAACGCAAATTGGAACATGTCCTAATTAAAAAAATTACGAAATCTCTATTAAGCTGATTACATTCGGAACGATATCTAATAAAAAAATTTGAAAAGAAGTTTGACCCTGCAGACCATCCCTGTAACTTCCCGCTATTTTCGAGTTCAAAACGCTCAAAAATATATAAAATATAGCAAGAAGTTTATTTTTTGAGCTCAAAAAAAAAACTGTTACGAAATTTTCGTTCACGATATCTCATGAACAAATGAACCGATTTTGATGCGATTTGCGGCAGTCGACGCAATTTTTTAACCTAAGAAAGTAATTTATTACAGAAAAATCGATCTCATATAAATTTTACGAGCAATTTAAAAAAAACACTTTTTTACAAATTTTTTGTTCACGATATCTCGTGAACAAATAAGCCGATTTTGATGCGGTTTGCGGCGATCGACGCAGTTTTTTTAACCTAAGAAAGTAAATTATTACAAAAAATCGATTTTATAAGAATTTTACGAGTAATTTTAAAAAATTACTTTTTTTCTAATTTTTCGTTCACGTTATCATATGAACAAATGAACCAATTTTGATCTGGTTTGCGGCGATCGACGCAGTTTTTTTAGCCTAAGAAGGTAATTTATTACAAAAAAATCGATCTGATAACAATTTTAAGTCATTTTAAAAAAACACTTTTTTACGATTTTTTCGTTCACGGTATCTCGTGAGCAAATGAACCGATTTTGATGCGGTTTGCGGAAATCGATGCAGTTTGTTAAGGAAAAGAGCTGATTAGATTTTGGAATTAATCGGTTTAGTAGTTTAGAAAATATTTTACAAAAACAAAATTTAAAAAAATTTTGAAACTTGTTTTTTTAAGATTTATCAAATTTTTTTGCGCCTAATCGTTTCAAATTTTCAGGAAGTCTAAGTTCACCAAGATCACGTCAGATGCCGCAAACCGCGTTTCAGTCGGACACTCCGTTCAAAAGATATAAAAGGTTTACATACATACACACACACACACACACCCCCATACAGCCATACGGACATCATCGTCAATATAGTTTCAATAGCTACTAGGACCTCAAAACGTCGAGATCTGGCAAAAACTCGATTTTCGAAAATCGGGGTGAAACCAATAACTTCCCGATTTTTTTTAGCGGGAAGTTAAAAATAGTTCTAAGTTTATTTTCATTTTCATTAAATGCTTATCATTCTTGCTTCATTGCGACGCATCTGAAATTTTTAAAATAATAGGCACCTGGCTAACTCCAGCATCGTCCATCAATTTAAAACCTGTTGCCGGATTCTGCCGCATTCAAATAAAAGTTTCAGTTTAATTTAACAAAAGTAATTACGAAACGCACTGAACAAAACTGATTAATTATCGGTTTCATCAAAGCACTTCCCGTTTGCTTTGATGTTTCAAAATGAAGAAAATGCTTACAGCGCGTTTTCAAATAACATTTTTTCTATATATATCTTCGCGTGTGGTAAATTGTTTTCTTTTGACACTTGTACTGTGCGCGACGATTGCCAATTGGCCCACCTGTTTCCAATTTTCCGCGTGGGATTTCCCGCAGAGTTATATATACATATTACATATATATAAAATAAAAATGTTTCTGCGCGCAAGGAGGCGTGAATGCACGGTCATTTCAATTTTTAAGCCACTAATATAATAATTTTATAAGGAAATTATTTATTTAAGTGTGTGAGATCCTGGATGATGATATAGTAAGTTGCTGTTTTTAGAGGAAGAAGGATCATAGAAAACTATCAAGACGAAATTTTTATTTTTCGCAACGTTTCGTGTTGTAATTAACACTTCATCAGGCGATCTACAAACATTAATACTAATGAATCTCACAAATAAATACAAAATTATTACAACCTTATCTTAACCTTACCATAAAATACTAGATCTTGACATAGTCAAAATAAAATTATTATTGTCATATCGTAATGTAAGTTGAAATAATGTTAGACAAAATTCTTGCATCAATAAAATAATAAATTATTTATAAAATGTTTAAAAAATATGTAATAAAGCAGTCAAAGTGGTTTGGACGCCGGCCTAAAAACGGTTGCCGCCACAGAAAAGTGACCAACTGCTCTAATGAAAGATTTTTTTGCAAAAAAAAAAAAATTAAAATGCTGCATATATACAGCCAGAACGAGGTCAATTATTCAAATCACTCTGTATGTTTTAAACAGGTTAATTACAATCTGGCCTCAATCGAAGCAAGTTTTTGGATGAATTTGGCGCGTACACTTCTGTTAAATTTAAAACGAACCGTTCTAAATCACAGTCAACGCGCGTTTATAAACACTAAACATTAGACGCGCAAACAAACATAATTAACTTCGATAATAAGTCAATCTAAACTGTAATTATAACTCAGAAACGGTTTATTTTATCAAAACTTTTCATAAACAGATGTTATGTGTTTACATTCAGTAAAATTCAGGGATGCGTCAAATACGAATTTTTATCAAGTATTTCTTGGAAGTTTCAAAATCGTGAATGCGTAAAAAACATCCCGTACTAAGAGTTTATAGGTATCGATTGATTATCAACCAAGTTTCATTAAACCCGGTCCACTAATTTTCGAGCGATGTAGACAGACGAAAAATTCTAAAAACAAGGGAACTAAATTAAAAAAATATTTTTTACATCAATTATTGGTACAATGGCTATATCGTTGAATATACCTACAACAGTTGACAGGACGAAATCAAAGAAGTCGATACATCCTTACGAGAACGGCGGCGCGGTAGTCGATTTATTGTAGGAACCGCTCGATGGCAAAGTTATTATATGTACAATAAAATAAGCTCTAAACAGTTAGAAACGGAAATTCAACAGTTTTAATTACTTGCTGAACAATGGAGTTTACGACGCTGCATGATTGAATTGAAACACGGATCCGACGCTCGCTGCAGGCGAGCGTTTGTTTTTCAGTTGTTACCAACTACAAAAAAGAAAAAAAAACAATCCCTCAAAGTTTGAAGCCACAAACCCGTGATAGTTTTAGTAGCGTTAATTTTTTTTTTTTTTTTTTTTTTTACTTAAATTACGTGCTCAGCAACTTTGGCTATATGCACGAAAAGTTGTTGAAATACAACCACTCATATACATAGGTAAGTACTAAAATATAAATATAGAATTAAAAAGGTAAGTAATAATAATAGTTTGCATAATATTGATAAATAGGGTATTAAGTAATTTATATTTTGAATAAATAAAATTATCGACCAATTTTTCAGACAATATATTAACAAACAATATAAAAAATTAATACATTAACGTTTCGATCCGGATTTGGATCTTCTTCAGAACGGATCTAAAAATATAAAAAAATAATTAATAATTAGTATCTATTTACTTTGAATGGAATTCGTGATAGATATTTTTAAAATATAAATATTGTTATTATTTTTTCAATATTTATATTTTAAAAACATCTATCACGAATTCCATTCAAAGTAAATAGATACTAATTATTAATTATTTTTTTTATATTTTTAGATCCGTTCTGAAGAAGATCCATATCCGGATCGAAACGTTAATGTATTAATTTTTTATATTGTTTGTTAATATATTGTCTGAAAAATTGGTCGATAATTTTATTTATTGAAGAGTTCTAATCAGACGTTAATCAAAGATTTTAATTTATATTTTGTTTTCTAGGTTTGTCAGTTTTAGAAACTGCAGAAGTTTGGTGATGCTGTCGTCTTTGTCTTGTAGTATCTCTTCCAGTGAATTCGGTAAGTTTATTGATTTCCTTTCTTGTTGATATTTTTTGCATTCAATTAATATGTGCTTTACTGTAATTTGTTGATCACAAGTTTGGCATATTTGGGGGGTTTCGCCTTTTAATAAATGTGCATGCGTTAGAGCTGTATGTCCTATTCTTAATCGGGTTAATATAACTTCATTTTTCCTTTGTGACTGAGAGGGGGTGTTCCATTTTTTTGTATCGGCTTTAATTGCTCTCAATTTATTGTTAGTTATATTAGCCCAACTGGTTTTCCAATCTCTACTTATTACATCTTGGTGGTGGTTGATGGCATCGGTTGGCGGAATTTAAATTTTCTTATTTTCTTAAATTTTTCAAGTTAACTGAAGGTATTAAAAATGACTTCAAGGATCTAAGCTCTCCAATCAAGTGTGAGATAAAAGGAGCTCCGATTTTTGAAGTATATAGCCTCGATAAAAAATGTAATAAATGCCAAATTACGACGGCACAAAATATTGATATAAAAAAAATGCCGTTGCAATGTTTTTCATAATGCTTGTTTTATCGGATGCATTGCACATTTTCTTTACATTATACTTTTTGCCGGCACTTTTCTAATTACTTCCGTTTCCGGTTAGTTAAAACAAAGCGCAATTTCCGCTTCTTTTTTCAAAGACTTTTAAACAAAGTAAAGTTAGAATGGAAAGAGATAACTTAATTGTTGATATAATAATATCATCAACATCGAACTTAGAGAACTGTGGGTTTATATCAGCGACCGAACGGAAAAAGCGCTCATGTTATTTAATAGTCGCTTCATTCAAAAAAGCTTCAGCCGTCTGCATCAGAATATCTTAGTTCTTTTCTTGGCACACGAGCATTCAGAACGACAAGTCGAATGAAATTAATTCAAGGTACATACTAAATAAACATGAGTGATGTGGCTCTCCGAGGAGATTTCTTACGACTTTATTTACATTATTTTAAAATATACATTCCTGAATTAATTTCAACTAGCGTGACCTGTGCGAATTATTCGCACTAAATAAGTATAATAATTATCACTTTACAAAATTATTTTTAAATATGATTGCAGGTATTCAATTCGTTTCAAATTTTGCACACTGCTTATAACGTTCTTCTTTTTGTTGTAAAAGAAATATTTTACTAAAATTGTCATATAAAGGCGCAAGTAGCAAAAGCGTTGTTCAGCGTTGCCCGTCAGATGGCAGTATGCAGTATTTACAATATGAAGGTCAGATGACAGATCGAATTGTTAACGTTACGCCGTCAGATGGCAGACGTTGTTCAGAGTTTAATTAATTTACAAAAACAATAGCAATAATAAATTTTTTAGTTGTCGATGTCAGTAGAGCAAGCAATTATCTGTAAAATGATATATAATTTATGTGGAGAAATTGTGTGGTTTTTTCTAAAAAGGGAGGCAAACATCTTAAACCTTAGCGTATTAATATATATGATTTGTGAGGCGGGAAGGTAACTACATCGATGCATGTGCCTTTTTTGCAGCTATATAAAAAAAATGACAACATAATTATTTAATTGTTATCAACAAAGTTTTATCATGATTTCGACGTGAGCTTTTTTGCATTCCGGTCACGGATATATTTGCGATGTGCTTCTGTTTTCAGAGTCGTTCTGATGTCTGAAGTTGGTTGTTGTAGTTGATGAGGAAGTTTACTAATGGAGTTCGGCTATATTCGGTCTGGCAGAGTAATCGAGTTTAGTTATTTTATTGGACAAACGAATGCATTATCATTGATTTTAATGACCTTACAGATAACACATTGGATGCGAGTTCACTTGACTCTATGAACGAAAAGCGTTAGGTACTGATACTTATTTCATTAAAAAATAGATTGCATCGAATCTTTCGATTGTTATCCTACAGGCGATTTTTTTAAAGATTACGCTATTAATCTTTTTTTTAAAGTTTACGTTTTCTAGAAAATGTTTTTATCTTCCCGCTTTAAAAAAAAAAAAAATTTTTTTCAAAAATCGGGAAGTTATTGGTTTCACCCCGATTTTCGAAAATCGAGTTTTTGCCAGATCTCGACGTTTTGAGGTCCTAGGAAGCTATTGAAACTATTTTGGCGATGATGTCCGTAGGGCTCAATGTGCGTGTGTGTGTGTGTGGGTGTGCGTGTGTATGTATGTATGTAAACCTTTTATATCTTTTGAGCAGAGTGTCCGACTAAAACGCGGTTTGCGGCATCTGACGTGATCTTGGTGAACTTAGACTTCCTGAAAATTTGAAACGATTCGGCCCAAAAAATTTTGAGAATCTTAAAAAAACAAGTTTCAAAAATTTTTAAAAATTTGTTTTTGTAAAATATTTTCTAAACTACTAAACCGATTATTTCCAAAATCTAATCAGCTCTTCTCCTTAATTTACTTTCTTAGGTTAAAAAAACTGCGTCGATTGCCGCAAACCGCATCAAAATCGGTTCATGAGATGTCGTGAACGAAAATTTCGTAACAAAGTGTTTTATTTTTTTTGAGCTCGAAGAGCTAAAAATTAAACTTCTTGCTATATTTTATATATTTTTGAGCGTTTTGAACTCGAAAATAGCGGGAAGTTACAGGGATGGCCTGCAGGGTCAAACTTCTTTTCAAATTTTTTTTTTCGATTTTTCGCCTGTGGGATCTGTACTGTGATTGGCTCTAAAAAGCGCCGTCGGGAGAGCTGTAACCTTTTTTAGGCGAGGGGAAAGGATTTAAGATGTGTAGTGCTGGCTAAGACTATTCAACTATCTACAAATATCGGTGTTTGTAGATAGTCGCGGACAAACGCTCTATTATCTATGTAATAATCTCACAACACAACTTTCCTCCATTGCTCTGTAAGCAGACGACAAAGAAGAGCTCTCGATTTAATGGTACCAATAATTAAGTTATACGCAATGTTGATGTACAAAGCATGTAGCAAGTATATGTAAATGACGTCAATACACCGCTTCAGAGATATTATATTCAAATCGAGATAATATTTCTCTCAGATTCTCTAGAATTTAATAAAATACTAAGCGGCGTTGTACGGTAATGCCCCCTCGTCTCATTCAATCTTGCAAGTTAATAAATACATTTCAACTTATGATAATCGACATTTCTTTAAAAAAAAAACAATATTGATTTATCGATAAAAACGGCCCTCATTTTTACGTATATACGAATACGAGCTGGCAATATTTCGGCGAAACACAGCTGATGGAACAGAAATGATATTAAAATTGAAAACACGTTCGACGAAATCATAATATACACAGTCGAGTGCACCTCACTCAACGCTCGCGTCGCCCGATCGACGCGATTAAAGTCGATGCAACGATTCGGCGAGAACGGTCCAACTCAACGAATGGAAAAGACATTTAAAAAAAAACTGTGAACACGATACAGATCAAACGGTTCAATTTTTTTTCCCCAATCAAGTCTTCGTCATAACATCCTAATAATAAAAAAATTGCGTTAATATGATTATCATATATTATATTAATACGTTAAGGTTTAAGATGTGTGCCTCCCTTTTTAGAAAAAACCACACAATTTCTCCACATAAATTATTATATATCATTTTACAGATAATTGCTTGCTCTACTGACATCGACAACTAAAAAATTTATTATTGCTTTTGTTTTTGTAAATTAATTATAATTTTGAAACAACTGTCATCTGACCTTCATATTGTAAATACTGCATACTGCCATCTGATGGGCAACGCTGAACAATGTCACAGCAATGATGCATGGATGCCATCTGATGGCTTAGCTCAACGCTTTTGCTACTTGCGCCTCTATATGACAATTTTAGTAAAATATTTCTTCGATCTGTCATCTGAGCTTCATATTGTAATACAACAAAAAGAAGAACGTTATAAGCAGTGTGCAAAATTAGAAACGAATTGAATACCTGCAATCATATTTAAAAAATAATTTTGTAAAGTGATAATTATTATACTTATTTAGGCGAATAATTCGCACAGGTCACTCTAGTTATTATTTAAAAAACGTAATTCATTCAGTCCAAAGATCCGACTGTAGGCTGATAAAAATAAGATATTTTATTTCGTACAAAATTGAACAGAAAATATTAAAAGAAGTTACTTTTGAATAAAAAAAAAAAAACACACGCCTCAATAATTTTTCTCTGCTTCCTTGATTTTGTGTTTCGATACGACAATCCAAACTAAAAATAATGTCACTCGTCAAATTTTATATAAAAAAGGAAATGAAAGAGAAAAAGCTCTCTTTTTTTTGGCTTATTTGAAATTTAATTTCCATTCATGCCGCCGAACACACAACAGTTCTTCAAAAATATCGTACTTTTATTTACAAATATTTTTTCAGAACATAACGATTTCAGACGAACATTTGGCTAAATAAAATATTCAGTTCAAACCCTCGAATACCCGCGTCGACAATCTAGTGCAGCACTTTTTAAACCGTCCGTTTTTAAACTAGCCCCGTGTCAACATTTCAACACGGACTAGCATCATTTAGGTTGAAAAGTGGTGAACGTTTCAGAAGAGTCGGATCTCCACAACATTTTTTTGGGTGTTCAATTTACAAAAAAAAGAGGCTGCTGATGACAATGGAAAAATTACACGTATTTCGTATTCTGTTGTGGGAAGGTGCCTAAACCGAAATATGGACAACTATTGCACGCATCCACTATAGAGGGTTAACAGATATATATACAAAAAGGAAAACAGGGAAATGACAAAACGTATAGTCGACGGGGAAAAGCTTGAAAGTGCGGTACCTACGCCCTAGGGAAAATGAAGCTTCAGGGAAACTCCCATGATTCCTACATACACACATACAGACGGCGGCGTTCTACTATAGCTACATCGCATTTTCCTCTTGCTTTCAATGTATCGACTTTTCCCTCAAATTGCACTTCTCGTCAATATAATTCACCGGCACGGCACAGAACTATCGCCGGACAAACTAGACGGAGCTTTGTTATAAAGTTTAGACCCTATGAACGCCAATACTCGAAACGTTACAATTTTATAGATTAGTTTTGATTATTTTTTAGAATTGAAAATTTCCGTTTTGTAAAAACATCCAACCCCAATATGATTGCGTTTAGTTATCAATTGAAAATACAGTCGAATTAATTCAGCGAATTTTTATTAGACTTGAAGTTTGCGACGTTTTAGTTTGGTAAGAAAATGCTATTTCTAAAAAACGAATCGAATCGAATGATGAATTGGAAATTAGTATTATTTATCGAGAAAAAACTCGACATTTCTCTTACGACAGACAAGACACAATAAATATAACTTCGCATTTAGGGCAGAAATAGTTCCAACACCGAACCGACGACTTCTCGTCAATATAATTTATTCCTTATATATCAGAGAATTCACAATCTTTACTTAACCTTATTCCTGTTGCTTTCTCTTTCCGTCGCACAGTTAACTTTTATATATTCGTCTCAGTCTAATGCTTTGATAGTTCACGCAAAATTAATGTAATATATTCGTTATTTAGTTTTTCAAGTGCTGTTTAAATTCGGATACATACGTTCAACGAGCACCTATTTCAAATAGGAGTAATTCTACAAATATATTAACATATTTTTTTTACTAGCAAGAACACAACAGTGCAATTGGCGCGACACTTTTCACGGGACGTGTTGCGTTTCGTTTGCGTTTGCTGTGTGTATGCGTTAGACAACTGTGTGTTAGGGCTTGTTGTGGGTGTGTGTGTGTGTGTGTGTGTAGGAGTGGCGAACATGGCGTTTGTTGATACGTATAACTAGAATTGGGTTAGATGACAGGGCGACATTTAGTTGCAGGGCGAAATTTAGTTACAAGAAAATTTGTTTAAATTTATGTTTCACATCTGCCACGTGTTCCACGACGGCTCACACATTTTTTAACAAAAATAACAACACGAAATCGACACGGTATCTGATACCAGGTACGACATAGTAATATCGAAACTAAGTTATTCGATCTAGTAGGCATTAAGAGAAGCCCGTCTCTGTCGGTTGTACGGCGTTAAGCGCTACGTCTGTCTTCGTCACATAGCAATCCATCATCCTGTCGCAGTGTGTAGTACAGCAGGTTGCCTGCCGTGCCACGTATACAAGGAGCCCCGTATACTCTCTCCCTCTTTAACTGAGCTTCGTGTTCCGTTCGAGCGTCAGGCGCCTACCGATTCGAAGTTGTTACGGACTATGTTCTCTGTTACGGACTAGCCGTGGAAATCAATTGCCGTAATGCAACCTCAAATATTTATGATTTTTTTCTACCGAGTCGATCGCCGACCCGGTGCGTTGCGTCGTATTCCCGTTAAAGGGGTACAGGGAAACGTCAACCCGCCGGGACAATTTACTGTAGCTTTAATATTACCATTCCAAACCCACAAGTGGGGAATGGTACTAGTTTAGGCCAAAAATCACTTTTCAAAAATTTTACAACATCTTTCCGTTTTGAGGTCCCCTGAATCCAAAAAACATATTTTTGGAAAATCTCTGTGCGTCTGTTAGTCTGTGAACATGATACAGGTCAAACGGATGAACGGATCGAAACCAAATTTTGGGAGGATGTTTGGTATGCAAATATGAAGAGCCCTATTGTTTTTGGGGAAAATCGGCGCATGCGCAGAAGAGATATTTGCTATAACGGTGTTTTTTTATATAATAATGGTATACTTTTCATAACGGCTTATTATTTTATTTATTTTTTTAAGAAAGTTTTGTTAAAAAAATTTTTTTCTAAAATTTATAGTTTCGGAAATATTTTGGAAATAAAAAAAATAAGCCGCTCTTTTGTTTTACGGATCTGTCAGAAATAAACAAGTTCGGTATGTTTTGATTGATATTTACATGACGTGGAACATATTATTATGTAGGTAACCATGGCAACGATTAGCAAATATCATATTGAATACTAGCCATTACCCGCGTCACCTCACGCGATATCGGAAATTTTATTTTTTTTTTTATTATAATCAAATGTCTACATTTTTGAAGTTGGAATGGTCCCGTCGCCCAATTGGCTGAAATATTTTTAAAGTAGTTTCAATTTAGTTCACCTGCCAATCAGTTTTTTAAGGAATTTGATCTTTTTTTTTATTTTTTTTTTAATTAAAGGTATAAAGGTGTTTCGACATTTGTCACTAACACCTAATTTGATCTTATTAGAAAACAGTAATATCTAAGATTAAAGAATAATTAATTGTAGGTGCCAAATTTGCGACTGACCTTCAAAAAGATAGCTTCAGCAATAGAAATTCGAGAGAGAGATTGTGAATTATAGACGCTCAACAGTTGAGGTCATCAGCGTCTATAATAAAAATTCAAAAGAATAAAAAACGACTATTAAAACAAAAATTCGAGGGAAGATTTTGTTGGCAACTTTTCAAGCTTTTAGTTTCAGAACGCTCCTTTAAAAAAATCCGCAATATTTTAATACCAACATTAAAGTGTCACTTGATATATTTTTAAGAGAGAAATATACAATTTGGCCTATTTAAATAGCTCCGTTGCATAATGCCATTCCGTTAATGTAGAGTCCGTTCGACGATTCAAAGAACAACGCAGAAACCAAATATAAACACGCTAAAATTATCATTTGAATAAACTTAAAATCCGTCGAACTGAAATTTTAAATTTTAGATTAAAACATATTTTCGAGAGGGCTATGAAAAACGAGAATATTTCAATGTATTTTTTGAAAATTAGAGCGATCGTACCACGGACCACTAATTTGTTGTTAAAAATGTGTTTTAGTGGTCATGCATTTGATATACTGAGATCTTCGATAAAAGGAGTTATTCGGAGCGAGTGACGCCACACGCCGGTTTGATAATAGTTATATTGTGCAACTAGTGCGGCAATCGACAATGCCGCACGAGTTGCACATACTATTTTTTATTACGAATTAAATTAAATTAAAATTAAAATTTTTTATACGAATTAAAAAAAGAAATTAGAAGTAATAAAAATTAAAATTAAATCATTAAAAAGTTGAAAACTCAGTTAAAATTGTTAAAATTGTCAAGAATAAAAGTCCATAATCGAAAATTTTAACCTCAAATCTGCTTCAAATGACAGTTTGTTTCGTTGACATTGACACCGTTATTATTTTGTTTTTTTCTCTGAATTTGCGTGCGGCAAACAATAATTTCAGTGCGACAAATAAAGTTTCCGCACGCAAATGAAAATAGCTACTTTTCAACCGTAACAGCATGCATAAAGATACCACTTTTCCCGCATGAGTATTAAAAAAATAATTTCTGCACTGTTCATTGGTCGATGGATATATGGAATTCGAATTTACCGATGCGAACAATGTAGCATCCTATTAGGTAGGTTTATGTTAAAATAATTGTTATGATTTGTATTCGTTGCATTTAAAACTGTACAGATGCAGTTAAAATGCTAATGTCTAAGCTAGAAATAACATTTAGGTATAATATACGCGCCGTAACTCAGTCTTCAGAATGCATAAATGGGACGTTTTTATTCAACTCTTAATGCATCTACTTGCGCCATAAAACACAGTATTTGCGTGCTGAAAAACTGCGAGAGTATATTTTTAATTGCCTTTGGAAATGGCTTTCAGCCCATGATTTCCACTTTTTTTTAAAGAACTCCGATTCAAATATCTCTGAATTACAAACACAGTGGATGGCAATTTTATTATTTCATTGCTTTGCCGCTTCATTAAGTTTGTATGCATTTGACGAAATGAGAAAAACCGTATCAATACAGTCAAACTATATGAAACGAACGTGGATTGACGATTCGAAAAAAATTACTTTGACGCGATAATGAAAAAAAAAAAGAAAAACGAAAAACCATCCACTTCGGACATAGGACAGTGCGCGCAGATGGCTAGCACAAGGGGTCGCGTAATTATTCTTCGTTAGCCACAGAGAGAAGCCAAAGTCCGTCAGCCACAGGCAGCCAATCGTCTCGAGAGAATTGCTAAATATGCTAATTTGAATTTCAAGCCCTGCACACCTTCCTGCAGGACTCTAGCATTCGTTTCGTTGCTAAAATTGCATCACAGATTGCGCATAAACTTTCCGGATTGTTACTTCAATAATACACATTAACATTAATCAAGTATGAATTTGACTCTATTCAATAAATAGATAAATGTGATCCATTGAAGTTAATGTTAGGTACCTATTTGGAAAAAATTCCGTGTCATAAAGGATCGAAAATGAAGCAATACTGAAATTTTTTAAACTTGCATTTAATGCTGACGTTTCGATACGTTTTGTATCATCTTCAGAGTTTTTAAATGCTGTCACGGAATTTTTTTCCAAATACCTATCATTAATCAAATATATTATATTACGCTTATCTATACCTACTAATATATAAAGCTGAAGTGTTTGTTTGTTTGTTTGAACGCGCTAATCTCAGAAACTACTGGTTCGAATTGAAAAAAAAATTTTTTGTTGGATAGCCCATTTCTCGAGGAAGGCTATAGGCTATATAATATTACGCTACGACTAATTGGAGCGGAACATAAATGAAAAATGTTGCAAGATGTGTAACAAAATTAGTCCGTCCGACAAATATTATCAGGTGAAATGCCTTAGCTAAATACTGCAATATTAGCGCGCCAAGAGTACAAGCCCGGATAGCTCAGTCGGTAGAGTGTAAGACTGTTAATGCCGGGGTCTAGGGTTCAAGCCCCACGTCGGCGAATACATTTTTATTTTCTACATTGCTTCTTCAAAGGTTTACATTTCGATTTTTTAAAATTTTGTTACGACTACCTAAAATTAAATAAATGTAATTAATAGCTCATTTGAAAACTGTTACCACTATAGGCACCTATGGGCTATGTGCACGGAGGCGGAGTTACAAATTTTTCGATGCGAGTGTTTGTGGTGAGCACTAGGGGAAACTTCGAACTCCAATTTTCCGTATGTCAGTGAGCAATGTTTATTAAAAGTGAAAATAATTATAATTTTATGAAGTTTTTTAATTACAAAGAAGGAAAACTAAGCGATCTGGAAATGCTTGTTGTGTTCCGGGCTGTTGCGCTTATGGCGATTTAAGTAAAATAAAGACCTTTGGTGCCCTAATTTGACGTTCCGCTGTCAGTGTAAATAAATTAACATCAGTTTTCCTTATTACATTTTTTTTTGACACATCATGGCCAACTTAAGTTTTTGACTTATCACCATAGAAAGATGTCGCGATTTCCATAAAAAGTTAGTTCAATAATTCTCTATTACCCACTAGCGGCGCTAATAGGCTTCGTGCACACAGCCTATCTATAAAAATAATTTTCCTACAGTGTTTTCAATTAAATATTTATTATATTAATTATATTATGAAGTTGGGCACAACATTCATCTCGGTAAACTAAGATAAATGTGCGTACTCATCTCCCTTCCTTCCCCATTCGTTCTTTTGCACCCGGGTGAAACCGGGCGGGACCGCTAGTTTATTTATATCTTCAAGATCAAAATATATTAAGGATAATTTAAAAATAAATTCAAATACAAAACACGTTTTACCAGAATTAATTTTTTTCTCTTAACATAACATAATGCAGATATAACAAAAAGGATATTTTATTTAAATCAAACTTAATAATTAATTATTCGCTTCATTCTGTATCAATTTCTGAAACTTTACTCTGTTTCTTTAAAACTGTTAGCAGATCGTTATCCGTTGCACCATTGGTTTAAAAATAATTTCTTCGATTATTGTTTTTTTGGATAATATATGATTTAACAGACAGTCGAAATACTATAATTTCACTCCGGTTTTCAAGCACAGGTTCGGTGACTATTTTTATACGCTACATAATACTGTAAAGAGTAGGTACGGAGTTCTGTTACCTAATATACACAGTACAGTAGTCTGCCCCTCAGTCGATTCTCGATAAGTTAGCACGTCTCCCAGACTTTTTTTCCAGTACTTATTCTCTAGCGCATTTGATTTGGCCATACCGGGTTATTAATATAGGCTTAAGTCGTGGCAGGTTATTTGCAATAACTTGACTGCCAGTCGACGTGCCTATGTTTTTTTTTCCCAAAAAGTTTATGATCGATCTATCTCCGCTCCGAAGACGAATAAAACAACAATATGAAAGTGAATTACGTAACAAAAAAAAAAACGTGTGCACAGAAATAAATTGATGCGGTTTTCTCGGTAGCGGCGGCACCACCGTGACGTAAAAAAGCGGCATACATTTACTTCTACGTTCTTCGTAACGTAATTCGCCGTCATATTACGGGCGGCTTAAATAGTTTCGAAGACGCGTCCGTCGCATATATTTTGAAATGGCGTCCACCGACGCCATTGAGGGAAGTCTACTGTATATGAATTGCGTCGGTAAAGTTGGGAGTGAAGTGTTACCAACGACTGACGGTGCAATGGTAACACTGTCGGCGTACTTTGCACTGTTCTGAAGTCGGTTGCACTGGCTTATTAGAGCTACCGGTGTGGAAATTCACACGAATTCGTTTGATATTGCAATCGCAGACGCATCGTGCTTTTTGAATTATTTTCTCAATTGCATCGTTGCATAAAATAATAACATAATGCTGAAACGCAGCTGCATATAAATAAAAACAGACGACGTTTCGAACTCGAAACTACGAAATTTGTAGTTATTTTTTGACCACCCTCGCAATACTGTTTTATTATAAATTCGAGCTGGGAAGAGATTAGTGTAGCGGGTAACGTACTAGGCTTCCGTTCGTTTAATTCTCACCTGTTGAAATAGTGCAGTAATAAACCCGCTATAATTTGAAAGTGCTGACTAGATAAGTGTCTAGCGATTATGCCACCACGAAAAAACATTAATTATCCTTAAAGCACATAAATACTTCCCAAATTTGTAGCCAAGTCCTGGAGAAAAGTGTTTCAAATTTTTACGTCGAATAGTTTGAGAGACGGATGGACACCGAGTGACCGAAGTGATTCCATAATCGCAACACTAAAAATGATGCTAGTAATTTATATAAATAAATTCTACTGTTTCCGTGCATAGGAGAAAGATTTTCTACCGAAACTTACAAAAACAGCTGCCTTTTAATGGAGCGTATAACTCTAAATTAGAGGGCGAAGTTTATCACAAAACTTTTGACTTTTTGAAGTGAAAACTTCTTTAGCGGCGTTGTACACTTTTCTTGTAATGGGTAAAAAATGTTAAACTCGCGTCAGGGACACTACTCGCGTCAGGGTCACGTGTCCTGATCGAAAATTCGTAA
The DNA here is from genome assembly GCA_963575645.1 of Xanthostigma xanthostigma. Lineage (NCBI taxonomy): Eukaryota > Metazoa > Arthropoda > Insecta > Raphidioptera > Raphidiidae > Xanthostigma > Xanthostigma xanthostigma. The sequence goes on from OY754474.1 coordinate 12,542,291, forward strand.
GACGAAAACTTTTATTTATACAACGTTAGACATCTAGCGTTGAAATATCGTACATAAAAATGCAATCTATGATACAAACCATTTTGATCGAAAATTCGTAAGACGTTAATATTCAAGTTTTCACTTCTGCCGGCACTCCCGGAGTGCAAAGGGTTTTTTTTTTTTTTAAACAAAACACAATTGCGTATAAAATTTGACATGGGACAGTTCCGAACAAACAACCTAAACTTAAATAAGCTCTATAGTGTCTGTGTTATGTACTTATTCTCGCGTACCCACCTATAGTGCCTAGACCTAATTTCCCGGATATTAAAAAATCCACTCCCCGAGTCTGGAGTCTGGAGCGTGCTCCGGGACTAATGACGCCTCTTGACTATCGCACATTGCGCGCCGCGAATGTGCCTTCACTGTTTTTCCCGCACGTTTTGACGGCGAGGACGATACACCTTTCTCTCTTACTCACTACCCGTTCGGAACTTATCTCGAGTTCTCGGCGCGTTTTCGATTTTGATAGAAGTTATCTATACGTTTCGATTCGAAAGTTCGCGAGTATAATTATGTAATCAGTTATTATAAAACAATTTAAGGACGTAGTCCTATGTTCAGGCTCGTTTTCAACCGTTATATCAGAATTTTTTTTTAATATCAAAATATTGTACGATGTTTTCAATTTTGTTACATGTTTTTACTGACATCGTAAACTAAAAAAAAAAAATTTTTTTTTGCTTAATTTTACGCCATTTTATAATTGTTTTTTTAACCTAAAGTAGACAACTTTAAATGAAGGTAGGTGGGTTGCGCGGGTGATAACGTCACTTGGAGTCAACTGAATTATAAAAATTAAATTGGTTATTGTTTCGTAGACTTGTGACTCTATCCCGTACTAGAAATAAACATTTTTATTGATAAATAACAAAATGGCGGGTTTTAGAAAAAAAACAACAAGAAAATCGTGATTTTTTCGTTGAAAATCGGTTTAAAAAAATAGAAATAATTTTTATAATTAAGTAATTGTAGTACCGGACGGAGCTATTGTTGTGTAGAATACCCTGTACAAAACTGAAAGCAATCGGTTGTATACAATTGTTTCAATCACCCGCGTCGCTTAGAAAAACGTAGTTTTGAGAAAAACGCGTTTTAAGTTTTAATTTCAGATTTCTTACAAAAAAATAAAAATGAATATTTACACTAATCAGCTATGCCTGGTGTATAGTAAACCTTCCGTTTCTTCAAAGGCATCTTTTTCTGCTAATTTGTTTGCTCTACTCTGCGAGAGTATAAGGGTAACGTGATAACAATTGAGAGGTAAGAGCAGGTAAGAGTCTTACCGTAAGACCGTTGCTGCTCTCGACTATATGCTATAGCTTTGTAAATATTTAATATGTCGGTCTAAAATTTTTACAGTATTTTCTCAATATATTATACTTACTAAAAATGTAAAAAAAATAAATTCGTTTTTTCAAAACCCGAACACCAGACTACGTCCTTAATTCAAAAAAATTTACCATTTTCTGTTCGCGCTGTGATGCAATGTGTAAGCAATACGGCCTTGCAGTAAAAAATCATATTTTCCGACAACATCTCATGAAGTTTCGAGTTTTATTTGCAAATTAAAAAAATATCAGCCTGTATTATTTCTAGTATATTTCATAATATTACGTATTCTTATTTTTTATTAACTCCAAAAGTTTAGTTACCACTTCTTACATCGTGTACATAATATCAAGCATTTAGACATTTGTGAACATTTTAAATTAGGAGAAAAAAACAATAACTACCTGTATATTATATATTGTTGGCGAGAGGTAGGACGTTACCGCAACTTTTTGAAAAAATCCAAATAGCATAGAAACACGTTATATTTTTGGTGTCATCGTCGGTTTGGTTTCAAATAAATTTGCTATACGACCTCGATTGATTCAATTCTTCTTAAAATTTACGCCGAATCAATGTTTCCTTCCCCTAAAATTAAAACATAACCATTAATCCTTTCATATTTAAAATTTAATAACAAAACAAAAAAAACGACAATTATTAAGTACTTACTCGAAATCAAGATTGTTTACTTTATACGACTCAATGTATTTTGACTTGTTATATATCTTCGCTGAAGATCTATTTAATAAATTCTTTATCATATTTTTGAGACAATAAAAAATAAAGAATTAATAATAATAAATAATTTATTATTAATTCTTTATTTTTTATTGTCTCAAAAATATGATGCTTCATCACAGGAAGTTCATACACAATTGACTGGACTAATAAATCGTTTCCCGTTACGATTAGGAAATGTTCACGATATTATGAATCGGAAACAAGAAATTTCGCGGATATGAAAAAATCGGCGCGAACTATTTAAATAATTATTTAAAGTATTTATTATCGTAACACTAGCGTCTTCGAAGAATTTTTTAATCAATTTTTTTAGTTTAGTTTTTAATACCGCGACATTTTCATAAATCGATAATAAACGGATAGGTAAACAAAAATTATTAATATTATTATACATAATCAGATTAAAGTAAAGCTGGAAAATATTCATATTTCAAGTACAAACAATTATAAAATTCAATTGGTAAACATTTTTAGCTCAATTATACAGACAGAATTTTATACCCTGCGCCCCCGGGAGACAGTCTCACAGTGTTTTGAACTGCAACTGCGAGTTGTACCCGGGGGAGATTTTACAAATTTATATATAATACCAAAAATCATGCACAGTGTGGGATCGGGATTGTTTTCGGATCCATATGAGGGCCCGCAGGGAAATGACGCGCGCGATTCAAATGCAGCGGAAAATGCGACGACCGCTTTGGTTATAATAAACGACGTAGGTACTTAAAACGAGGCTACGAATTTAAAAACTGACCTGACTTACAATATTTAAATTTAGCTTTTAAAATTTAATTTGTTTTCAACTAAATAGAGATATCTGCTCTTTAATTGAAAATGGTAACAGATAAACAACATTAATCTATATATCAGAATTAAAAAATATACAGTAGGTATGAAAAAAATAAACTAACTTTTAAAAATATGTATGCAAAAATAAATAACTAAATTCGTTCAAAGCAAAAAATCGCGATACAAAAAATCAAAATCTATAAAAAGGTCGGTGGAACAGAGGACGGTGGCTTGTCCCTCCGTTCTGCTGAAAAAAAGGGTGAAGGAGAAATTGAGATATCACTAATTTGGAAACTAGTTTTTACTTACTATTTAATGATGACTTAGTAGCATATTTATAGATCCTTTTAGCGCTGGATTCATACTAGGGGCAGTAGGGGCTAGTGCCCAGGGCGGCAAATTTACAGGGGCGGCAAAATTTGGAAAGTGTGTAATTATTTCGTTTGTAATAAAAAAAAATAGGACTATAAACGAATCATTTTATTTATTTGAAAATTGTATACCGAACCTTTACCCCATTTTATGTAGGATTTAGGTAATGGGCCGGCATTTTTCACGGTGTCCCAGGGCGGCACTTAGGGTAAATCCGGCCCTGGGTCCTTTACTTAGCTACTACAAATTATTGTCAATTAGTGAAAAAACAATGTCATTGAAATATTACAACAAAGCCGAAATATTATTTGAATGTTTTCTTAAGGGAACCCCATATAAAAATTTTATTTCTCCTTCAGTTGGGCCAGGCAACAATTTGTCCACCTGCCACCGTTGAAACTCCCGTAGCGAGAGTAAGGTTGGATAGATCACAATTTGTTCTCTATCACCGCTGGTAGTTGGGCAGAGGGCTCGAACTGTCCCTCCACCTTTGTTGGAACCCCCCGCACTTAAGGGGTCCTTTTCACGGTCTCACGGAGGAATCGGTTTGTTGTAGTGTGTGTATAGTGTTCACTTTAATGATCGAGCCCTACTCGGACCACCTCCGCCCCTGGATCAACTATGGCTGCTGCTTACATGACCCAAGGCCTCCTACTTACGCGAGCCAGTGGTCCAACCCTAGGTCCTGTCCTAGAGATACCTATAAACCGCGCAAGGACCTTGTGCGTTCAAAAAACCAGCTAAGCTAACGCGAAAGCTGCGATGGTCTCACAAGAATGGGGAGCTATGCTAACGAGACCGGATACCGAACCCTACAGAGCAGTCCGTAACGCATACTGACTGCTTTCCAAAACCCATAGACGCGCCCCAGTGTATTTTTTGGTGATACTATTTCAAAAGGAACGTATTTTCAATATCTCAAACACAGAAATATTGAAAATATGTTCGGACGCAAAAAGGTCTATATACTAAAACAATGCAAATTTCAACATTGAAAAACAATACTGATGGTAGCTGTGAATGTGTCACGTGATTAAGAAATGTCGAAGTTTGCATTGCGAAAACATTATACAAATACCTGAAAAAAATTGTCACGGAGACCCTAACTGAAATTTAACGCGTCGCGAAAGATAGAAGAGGAACGATGGATCCCAATATAATTACCATAACCAAAAAATCTGCAGTCTGAGTTGTTCCAGTCAATAGAAAACATCCTTTCGAGCATATATAGTAAAAGCGTTTTATATCAAGTGGAACCGGCGCTGCCGTTCCGAATTTCGGGCTCAAAATTTTAATATTTTGCCCAAAATTTATATTACAATCAAAAATCTAATATTTCCTACCTTATTGGCAGCAAATGACAACCTCGTAGATAAATCAGCAAAGCATTTGAATCACCAAACAGCATACTCCTGCGGACTCCGCATGGCTACAGCAGATCACTAGGGCTGGATCTTTGACCTGTCAGCTAAAAGATGAACAGAAGAAAGAAGCTTCTGTTCATCTTTTAGCTGACAGTGCGGGCGCCCCCTTTCTAATCTAGCTCACTCAGGATTGAACCCCGTAAGCCTCATTAACAATGTCTGAAATTAAAAAAATAGATAATAGAAAAATCCTGTAGTAAAACAACAATACAAAATAATAATGGGTCTCTCGTTTGAAATTTCGATTTTCATAATCGTTAATACTATTTCAAAATTTTTACAGCGGTTCGAAATAGGTTCTATAAAAGTTTTGCCGTCACAATAAAGCTCATTTGTGATCAAATTAACGAACACCCAGTATATCGTATACCGTGTAAACTGACTTGTAGGCTAATATAAATTTGGTGCGGCGACTGCGGTTTAAGCATCGAAAGAAGCGAGACTTTTCCAGGTGATATAATGTGGGTTGGTTTCGAGTAAAAGATGCAGTATGCAGCCGTTTTTATTGCCTGTTTCGGTCGTAAAATGTGAGATCGGCCGTTATTGGTCGTTTAGGAAAATACGCAATGCGTTTCGGTCGTAAATTCTTCCACACACCAAAAAAAAAAAAAAATGTCACATCGTACACCGGTAGACGTTTGTTCTATGTAAGAAGCACAAAGATTTTCATTGATGCGAAATCTTACAGCAGTAATAGGCAAACAAGTGTAACGTGATGTTATATTTGTTACTTTATTGCTGGGTAAAACTTACATTTCAATTAGAAAGATGTGATGTTTATTGTTTTAGTACTACGTCGTTGGTTCTGTAATAGCTCTTACGTGCATCATTGGCAGATTTTACGTTTTTTAAATGAAAAGATTCAGGAAACGGAGCTCTATACACTAGTAATACCTCCAAATTAATTTTACAGTAACCAACAAGGAGAAATAACTCTTATGTGAAAAGTTGTATGAAATAATTCCTCCCATGTGCCAATAAATCCGAAATTAACGAATATTTTTTAAGAAAAAACTTCGTCTTAATTAAACACGTATAGTAAAGATAAGTATGAATTAGTAATATACCTCTGAAATTGCTAGTTCTTACCATCCATTGCTGAAATAACCACTTTTTGGCTTTTCCTGCAAATTTTACTTTTTGCACATAAGAGGTATTACAGAACCAACGACGATTACCTAAATACGTTCTTAAACAATCGCAATAATCAACATCTGTAATATACTTTTGAAATAAAGAATGCTTATAGAATGAATTACGACATGGCTGATTATGTCAGAGGATGTAGAGGCCAATAAACCATATATATATTAAAAAAAAAGAATGAATTACGCTCGCTATGTATAAAGGTACTATTACGTAATTATTATGCAATAAAGTCGTAAATAAAATGGACGAGCAGATCCAAATCATAAGGGTTGCGTTTTTGCCATTTAGTTACGAAATTCTAAAAATGATACAATATGATTTCTAGAAAGAGTAACAATATTATATGATCACACATACCTCCGCATGCAATAAAGCATTTGTACTGTGCGGGTGTGTGTGTGTAGTAGCTCGTATATTGATCTAGCCGCCGTTGGCAGGCGGCGCTTATGCAACCCTCATGACTAGCACCTTTCTCTATTTTGTAAAGTACAGCACTGGTCCTGGGAAATTACGTGTAACCTGACCCAATCCAGCGAGCAGTAATTGTATCAGCAATCCATAAGGTAGACACAAGTATGGCACGCCGTTTTACTATTTAATAGTAAAATATTTTTACAAAAATTATAAAAATATTTAACAATTTTGAGTGATTTTTTTTATGTGGTGACATAATAAAAATACATTATTATTATGTCATGACAATTAAAATACATTATTTTTATGTCATGACATAAAATTAACTGCTTATACATAGGAAGAGATAGGAAAAACGACGAATTATAATTATGTCATGACATAAAAATAATGTATTTTATTCAACACGCGTGAGTAATATGTAATTTCGGGGCCCTGCTAAACTCGGGAGAAATAATAAATTACTTCATGTTGACGCGTAGAGTGCTAATAATAAGCCGTACAGTGTAATAATGAATTTTCTGGACCAATAGAAACTCAGTAGCAAGCCCAAGCGTGAAATAATGAAAAAAAAACTGCACGCAGCTTCTGGACCAATAGGAACGTGGTAGGCGGTATTGTATATATGAAAACAGCATCGCAATTCAGCGAAAGTCATGGCAATCTTGGTGCATACACTGACGTTGGGTACGTCAATCAATGAAGTGATTTATTATTTTTCCCTCTTTTATCAGGGCCCCGATTACATAATATTACTCCTGCTAGTTGAATAAAGTATTATGTGCGACCATTGATCGAAGGAGAATTCCACTCGCGTGCGTTTTCACGCTCATGGAATCTTCTCCTTCTCTCACTAGTCGCACAATATACTATTAATTATGTCATGACATAATAATAATGTATTTTTATTGTCACCACATAAAAAAATTCACTCAAAATTTTTTTTCTGAAATTAAAATTGTTAAATATTTTTATAATTTTTGGAAAAATATTTTACTATTAAATAGTAAAACGGCGTGCCATACACAAGTCTACCGTTTATCGAGCAGAGTAACTGATTTAACCGAATTTTCAATTTAACCCAATTTAACCGACTATTTTCAAATAGAACCGTCAGCCAGCGCCGCATGGCGAGTTGCACATGGCCCACAGGAACTCTAGCGGTGATAACAGACCTCTGTGAGACCAAAATGTAAAATGATTTAAGCGTCGCAGGTAAACTGGAAAAGCTCTAATCAGAGACACGGTTCGCGCATTCGAACGACTGCACCAGACCTTTTAGCATTTCGCTGCAATATTACACTGTCTTTGCTCGATTCCCGGTATGAAAGCTGACGGCAAGTCAACAACGCCGGAAAATGTCCATATTCAAGATTAAAAAAAATATCTGCTTTTTTAACCGGAGACATATCGACGTTGAAAATATTCACGGGGACAATGGACATGTCTACACTCTACGTCTACACCACACATCTGCATGAAATATTCAAGAATTTTTTATTGCTTCTGTATCAATGAAACTTTTTTATCCGTTATGTCTTCTTAACAAAACGACAGATTTATTTAAATTTAAAAAGTTGACGAATCAATTTCATTCGTTTTGACGATTGCCGGGTTCGGGTAATAGACTTCAGGGCGATCCACATACAGATCACTAGACGGTGACTGAGTCGCTTTGAAATTTAAATTTAGACCTGTTCGCAAAACGTTACATAAAATAAATTTATTAAATCTAGAAAAAATTGCGAAAATTCCGACCCAAATCGTTTTGTTTTTTTGGGCCACCGACAAAACATACTGCAAATGCAATACATGAGAAACTACCGCTCTTCTGTTAAAACATTTGAATGGATTGACACAATATAACCACAATTGACATATAGTATTACGTACAACCCTCCTCATCAGCTGTCATAAAAGATCCACGTAAATATTGCATTATTTGTTAAATAAAAATGTATTCGGTTTTATTTTACGTGACACACATTATGTAAGCCGTATAGAATATAAAATGACAAGATGCTTCAGACTCGGTGCAATAAAAAAACGGAGAGGTTCCTTCAAATTTGTGTATTTTTATAGCATTGCAATAAACCAAACTCTTTCAATGTGAAATATTGGCATTGGTTCTAATGGATTAAAATATTAAATGACATTCCCGAGAGAAATGTTTTAATTCGAAATGCGCTGAACTGATTTCGCATTTCAAAAATCGTCAAAAAATGTTTAGCGGTACTGCGTTTCATTAAAGTCAGTCGAGTCATTCCCGCACTGCGCAACACCGATTTACTGTTCTAATTTAAAGGATTTATTTATTATTTATTTAAAACAACAAACTTTTGATTTTATTTCTTTTGTAAAAGTATCAAGCGTATCTTTGTAAGGAGACGACTCCTTAGTCAGTAATAAAAGCAATTACCTGAAGATGGTGCACCTGGGCACATTTACATTTCTATACAACCGACCCTACAATATTATACTCACTGTGTGGTGTACTTAGTATTTATATACTGATGTTTGCATACAGGGTGTCGCTGAAACGCCATACGGTTTGCCGTCAAGTTTTTTTTCAGATGTCTAAACGTGTCACACATTTTAATTCATATACAAGCACGATAAAAAACGAGCATTCAATAAAAAAGAAAATAGGTAGTGATGGCATATCTGTGATCAAAAAGATTCAAACGAAAAAAAGTCTGACAAAATACTTTGTTTTAAATATATTAGACTTATATGTTAGATCTCAGAAAGTACTGCCACATATAATTAGTTTTTTATACAGTGTGTCCCCGGATTGAGTTCACAATAGGTGAGATTGACCAAAAATTTTCGAATTGGAATTTCATATTTTGGGATTCCGCCCTGCTTGGTCTGAAACTTATTTATAGTTTACTTTCGATTTTTTTAAATCAAGTAGGCCTTTACAGTTGAGCAAAATCTCTTTTCGTTTCAGGTAAAGTACCTTTTCCGTTCATAGTACGCAAAAGTGTCACTAAGAAAAGATGTTCACAATGAAAAATTATGGCGTTATGCAAATTTTCAGAATGATCGGCCTACTTTGATAATAGAAGTAGAAAAATATTTATTATTAACGATTACATGATAAATCTTAGATGAGAAAACAGGGTGATTAGAAATGTTCAAATTAACATTCAAATTTTTACAGTTTATCAAAAAAATAAATTAAACTCCAATTACTCTATTTGGCTTCCTCTACGCGATTGTTTTCCAAACAAAACAAAAGCGGATTTTATCAAAGTAGGCCGATCATTCTGAAAATTTGCATAACGCCAGAATTTTTCATTGTGAACAACTTTTCTTAGTGACACTTTTGCGTACTATGAACGGAAAAGGTACTTTACCTGAAACGAAAAGAGGTTTTGCTCAACTGTAAGGGCCTACTTGATTTTAAAAAATCGAAAGTAAACTAAAAATAAGTTTCAGATCAAGCAGGGCGGAATCCCAAAATATGAAATTCCAATTCGAAAATTTTTGGTCAATCTCACCTATTGTGAACTCAATCCGGGGACACACTGTATTTGCTGCAACAGTCTACTGTCAAAATCAAACACCTCGATTTATGTAGAACGTATCAGAGAAAAACAACTGGCTGATCTGCATATTATAGAAAAAGATGGCTTTTCAAGCTTCAAAGGTGCGATTGTTAAATCTACACCCAGTACATGGACCTTATCGGACTGTACCGATCTTAACAGTAGGTATATCCCGACTCCGTTGGGGGCTCCGGACTCCGGGCAAACCTTTAAGGCTTTTTGATGTGTTACACTTTATTAATCTCATTAAACGCGTCATTGAATTCTCTACAAACGCTGTGTGCGTGAATAAAAAACGTTATTGTATTTGAACAAGACACCTTTTGTGTTGGACGGGCACAATAAGTTCTTTACAAAACGGTCGGATGCCTCGATAGAAAAGCAAAGTTTGTTGTTGCAATAACCGCCGGTACGAAAATTGTAACAAAACGGATTCCAAATTATATTTAACTTGTTTTATAATTGCATTGCGCAACTAGACTCCTGTATATAAAATATTTCACAGTATTCAACGGTCGATTAGGAAATACATTTCTAACGGAACTTATTGACCTCATCCTTTATGAAAAATTATTGAAATAGATTATGAACAGTGACTAACAATTTTTTATAATCGTGCAATTTGTACTTACATTAAAATTTACTTCAATGATGGTGATGTCACATAGGCAATTTTTTTTTTTTTTAATTTTAAAAACAAATTAAGCGAATCAGCAACTAAGGCCATTATCGCAAAAACAAATACATAATATGGTAAGTAATAAGTATAAATATTAAATAAGTAACATATTCAGATTTCAGGTAAGTACAAAATATAGGCAATTTTAACGGTAAACGTTTTCATAAAAATCACCAGTTTTTACAAAAAGCACAACTAAAGTAATATCACATACGTCAATAAGAGACGTTTAAGCACATTTTTCAATAATTACATTTATAAATTTTCAAAATTTTACACTTTAAAATCAAAAATTCAAAACACTGATATTTTCGGTATTTGTTTGACAGATCGATGCTCTGTTGTTTATTAGAACTATCAGTGTGACCAACTGGCAAAAAATTACATAAACGATAAAATATCATAGGCGACTATGTTATTATAGTCAAAATTTCTATAAAATTGAAATGTTTTAAATTTAATGTATAAATAGCGCCAAATTGTACACAAATTACATAAAAACCATTTTTAAAGCGTTTTTTCTCTGTTTTTTTGAAACTCATCTCAGATTTCGTTCAAATGAAATATTCTTACAGAAAACTGCATTTTAACGATATCATAAAATATAATTTTACGTATAAAATAATAGGGCTATTCTCGTTAGCATAAAACATATCTTCTTGGAGTGTCCAAAATATGCTGCCGAAAGAATCGCTTGCGGATTTCCCGACGACCTACTAAAAATTTTCGAGGACACCGAAAACGGCATCCAGCGTATAATATCGTTTCTCCACTCATCAGGACTATATTCGCTCATTTAGTCACAATTAGTTTTAATAGGCCCAAAATAACTTCATAGTTAGATCCATGATAGATATAGAGCCAGACGCTAATGACCTTTGATGTCGATGCGTCCATAAATAACTATATATAAAAAAAATTTGAAAAGAAGTTTGACCCTGCAGGCCATCCCTGTAACTTCCCGCTATTTTCGAGTTCAAAACGCTCAAAAATATATAAAATATAGCAAGAAGTTTATTTTTTAGCTCTTCGAGCTCAAAAAAAAAACCACTTTGTTACGAAATTTTCGTTCACGGTATCTCATGAACAAATGAACCGATTTTGATGCGATTTGCGGCAGTCGACGCAATTTTTTAACCCAAAAAAGTAATTTATTACAGAAAAATCGATCTCATAGGAATTTTACGAGTAATTAAAAAAAAAACAGTTTTTTACAAATTTTTCGTTCACGATATCTCATGAACAAATGAACCAATTTTGATCTGGTTTGCGGCGATCGACGCAGTTTTTTTAGCCTAAGAAAGTAATTTATTACAAAAAAATTGATCTGATAACAATTTTAAGAGTCATTTAAAAAAAACTTTTTTTGACTATTTTTTCGTTCACGGTATCTCGTGAACAAATGAACCGATTTTGATGCGGTTTGCGGAAATCGACGCAGTTTGTTAAGGAGAAGAGCTGATTAGATTTTGGAGTTAATCGGTTTAGTAGTTTAGAAAATATTTTAAAAAAACAAAATTTAAAAAATTTTTGAAACTTGTTTTTTTTAGATTTCTCAAAATTTTTTGGGCCGAATCATTTCAAATTTTCAGGAAGTCTAAGTTCACCAAGATCACGTCAGATGCCGTAAACCGCGTTTCAGTCGGACACTTCGTTCAAAAGATATAAAAGGTTTACATACATACATACATACACACACACACACACATACAGCCCTACGGACATCATCGCCAAAATAGTTTCAATAGCTTCCTGGACCTCAAAACGTCGAGATCTGGCTAAAACTCGATTTTCGAAAATCGGGGTGAAACTAATAACTTCCCGATTTTTGAAAAAAAAAATTTGAAAAGAAGTTTGACCCTGCAGGCCATCCCTGTAACTTCCCGCTATTTTCGAGTTCAAAACGCTCAAAAATATATAAAATATAGCAAGAAGTTTATTTTTTAGCTCTTCGAGCTCAAAAAAAAAAAAACACTGTTACGAAATTTTCGTTCACTATATCTCATGAACAAATGAACCGATTTTGATGCGATTTGCGGCAGTCGACTCAATTTTTTGTCCTAAAAAAGTAATTTATTACAGAAAAATCGATCTCATAGGAATTTTACGAGCAATTTAAAAAAAACACTTTTTTACAAATTTTTCGTTCACGATATCTCGTGAACAAATGAGCCGATTTTGATGCGGTTTGCGTCGATCGACGCAGTTTTTTTAACCTAAGAAAGTAAATTATTACAAAAAAATCGATTTGATAAGAATTTTACGAGTAATTATAAAAAATTACTTTTTTCCTAATTTTTCGTTCACGTTATCTCATGAACAAATGAACCGATTTTGAATTGGTTTGCGGCGATCGACGCAGTTTTTTTAACTTAAGAAAGTAAATTATTACAAAAAAATCGATTTGATAAGAATTTTACGAGTAATTATAAAAAATTACTTTTTTCCTAATTTTTCGTTCACGTTATCTCATGAACAAATGAACCGATTTTGAATTGGTTTGCGGCGATCGACGCAGTTTTTTTAACCTAAGAAAGTAAATTATTACAAAAAAATCGATTTGATAAGAATTTTACGAGTAATTATAAAAAATTACTTTTCTCCTAATTTTTCGTTCACGTTATCTCATGAACAAATGAACCAATTTTGATCTGGTTTGCGGCGATCGACGCAGTTTTTTTAGCCTAAGAAAGTAATTTATTACAAAAAATTCGATCTGATAACAATTTTAAGAATCATTTTAAAAAAACACTTTTTTACGATTTTTTCGTTCACGGTATCTCGTGAACAAATGAACCGATTTTGATGCGGTTTGCGGAAATCGACGCAGTTTGTTAAGGAGAAGAGCTGATTAGATTTTGGAATTATTCGGTTTAGTAGTTTAGAAAATATTTTACAAAAACAAATTTTTTTAAAATTTTTGAAACTTGTTTTTTTAAGATTTCTCAAAATTTTTTGGGCCGAATCGTTTCAAATTTTCAGGAAGTCTAAGTTCACCAAGATCACGTCAGATGCCGCAAACCGCGTTTCAGTCGGACACTCCGTTCAAAAGATATAAAAGGTTTACATACATACATACACACACACACACACACACACACACACATACATACAGCCCTACGGACATCATCGCCAAAATAGTTTTAATAGCTTCCTAGGACCTCAAAACGTCGAGATCTGACGAAAACTCGATTTTCGAAAATCGGGGTGAAACCAATAACTTCCCGATTTTTGAAAAAAAAAAAAAATTTTTTTTTTTTTTTTTTTAAGCGGGAAGTTAAAAATTTTTTTTATAGCGGGAAGTTAAAAATTTTTTTTATAGCGGGAAGTTAAAAATATATATAATTGTACGTACAAAATATAGCATATTTTTTACAGGGCTATTCTCGAATTAAATCTGGTTTCCGTCAAAATCGACATTAATTTGTTTCGAGCGAAACGAGGCCGGTTGGAAAATGTTAAATAAATTTTATTTTCGTAACGGAGCTGGAGCGGTGAATCTGTGCGAGGATATTAAATTTATCAATACATGTGATATTATTGCTACGACACATGGCACAATGGGCCTTAACCGCAAATAAAAGCGTCCATTTCAAGCGATATCTGCACATGACATTTCCTTTCCTATCTGTGTCGTATTATTTGAAAACCTTACTGCAATTTGACACTTAATCGGTAGCGTATTTGAAAACATATAGCATTTATTTATTTATCGTATATAGCCGCTCGATAACTAAAGTCATTTCTTGTTTCGAGAATATCAAATTAATTTTAACGATGTTGCAACGGGAAGATTCGAACCTTGCACGACAATTTGATCCAGCGCGTAACGTGCTAGCCGTTACACCAAACTGTCCTTTTGAAAACGTCGTTCTGGCGAATTTTTACATATATATTTAGAATTTCATAGTGTTTGGTTCATCGTCAACTGTAAAGATTATCTGGGCTTAGTGCATACTACCGATTCAATGCTTACAATTTATTAATATTTTTTGACTACAGCTTTTGATCGAGACTACGCCCACAACGGACGGCTATTTTACTTTCAGGTTCGTCTTCGAGTGACGGACAAATAAAAATTCTTAATTTCTCCCTAGGCGTCATACGCAAAAAAGAACTTCTCATGAATATCTATTATATTGGCATTAATTATTAAAAAAAAAATTGTCAATCGCTATAATGGTTAAAATTAAAATTTAAAAGTCGTAAAAATATTTCAAATGAATTTTTATTGTGCTGGCAATTTCAAATGGGTCTCGCAATATAAAAAAAAAAATAGTATTTTCTATGAATGGTGGAAGTGACGAAGTGATTGCCTTGCGGTTCCCGTAGCCCGTAGCAATCGTAGCGCATTGCAAACAAGCCTCATTGTTGTCGCCTTCAGTATTGCCACCTATATCAATAAAGAAGAACTTGTTGTCGCAGTTCGCTTGGTACAAGAACTATGGTTCAGCTCGAAACTAGCTCCCATTTCAATCTTTAAAACGTACATTTCTTAAAATATACGAGTCGCAGTTCGGGTCGGTGACTTTTTCAAGCCAGCTTCGAACGGCACATTATTATATTTCTGACATTTTTTTCAATGATTCCAAACAACGGTTCTTTGATCTTTACGCAAATGGTCGACTGACGATTTTCCATACTCCTAGGCATAAGTGGTTGCCTAGCTTATTCTAATTTATGAATATTTGTCGGTTCGCATTAATAATTATGTCAAATATTTGACATCAATTCATAATAGAATTTTGATTGAGAGAACGAAGAGTTATATACCGAATCAAACATTTAATAATACATCTGATATCGACAGAAGTGTCATGTTTTCATGCTGCGTCAGCAAAAAAAATATCAGATTTTAACACTTTGTCTGGTAATCAAAAATACGTCGATCTTACAGGATTATATAAATTAAACTATTTGCATTACTCACAAAGACGCTGACGACCTCAGTTGTCGAGCGTCTATAATTTACTAATTATCTATCTATCACACGATAGGCTAGATAGGTGGTTAGTTTTGATTTTCAAGTTGCGTTCGAAACGATCGAGCATTTTTCACACATAACAGCGTAGACGGACGGACTATTGAACAGACAACAAATTTGTAAACGCATTCTCCAGTTTGGATATCATTAAAATTATCAGTAAAAAACAGAATTAAAAAAGTTGTGCCCTAATTTTATATCGCAGTATGATAAAAAAAACATTTTAATTCATCCGCGATTACCTAATTAATAGATAATAATTATTATTATTATTTGAGATAAACTTTGTGTATGTGTGCATGTATTTTTGTCTACAGTTGGTATACGTAGATATGTCAGCAACGCTCATGTCCTCTGGTAGCCGTGATCGTCTAGTGGTTAGGACCCTACGTTGTGGCCGTAGTAACCCAGGTTCGAATCCTGGTCACGGCAAAGTGAGAACTTTGTCACGGCAGAGGCTTGTTTTTTTCACGTTTTTACAAAAAAATATGTTTATTTTTTCACATTTTCCTTTTGAATTTCAGTCAAAAATATGTTTTTTATTCGATTCTTGCTTCTAATAAACGGTCGATCGCATTTTTGTGTACGAACTGTTTTTTTATAAATTAAATATGTACATACAACATTTTATTAAATTAATAATTAAAAAAAAAACGTTTTGCATTAAATATAAGTACGTCCAAAATTAATAAAACTGCTGTTTAAATTTTACAAAATGTTTCGAATATTGCAAAAATCATCCCCGAGCTCCCATTAATCTGAGAATAATGAAAGTACCCATAATTGAGTTTTAAATTTATTATAACAAATCATAATAAGTTGAAAATGTCAATCGGCACTAGGACTCGACAATCTTGACAGCTGGTGACATAAATAAATGTTTCCATTATCTTATTGCGTTATTAAACTTTAATTTAAAAAAAAATAAAAAAATTTCCAGCAATGTATAAAAAAACGTTACTAAAACAATATTTATGGAGTGGGAATACAAATTATATTATTGACCTATCACTGATAAAAAATTTCCAAAAATCAAACGCCCCCGGGTGGGCTCGAACCACCAACCTTTCGGTTAACAGCCGAACGCGCTAGCCGATTGCGCCACGGAGGCGATGGACGTCGTGCTCCAACAACGCTTTACTGAGAACAGCAACGTCAGTGCTTATTTTTTAACCCTTCGAGGTTCAGTTGCTTGTTTCTTTGTCAAACTGCGTTCAGATAATATCAGTTGTAAAAAGTACGTCGTGTCATTCACAAGGCTCGTTCAACACGAATGTAAATACTAATAAGTAATAAGTATAGGCATCGAGCTGAAGAAGTGCTCTCTCTTTCCGTAGAAAAATTACTGGTTCACTATAATGTGATAGTATTTTTAATGTGATTTGGGAACTTTTATACGCTTTACATTGGGCTGTGTTGTACTCGTATACCGTTCTTATATTGAAATGTAGAAATATATGTACGTCCTGTTTTGTCAACAATTTATAAGATATTTTCCTTTGCGTTCGTCGTTCATAAATAAATTGCAAACTTGCTGACGGAAACAAGTAATAAAGTCGTTTCCCATTCTGTAAAGTTTATACTTGAGTGTTTAATCTAATTAAAGGACAAAAGCGTCAATGCTTTTGTTCTTCTCCTTTTGTTACGAACTAAAAATGCAACACAATAATTAAATTATTCTCTTAATTGTTCTATATTTAAAAGTTGAAATCGCACTTTACGTTCTTTGTCTAGAATACTAATTACTGATTTTTCTTCAAATGTATACGATACACTTCTTTTTTGTATAAAGCTCTCCAACTGTCGGGGTATTTCGTGGGTTTGGCGATAGGGAAATTCGGATGTTACGATGGGCGATTTCGAGTAAGAAAATATATAAACAATTAAAACTTAGAATTGAAATCTTTGATTAACGTCTGAATAGAACTCTTCAAATAAATAAAATTGTAGACCAATTTTTTTTCAGACCATATATTGACAAAAATTTAAAAAAATAAATCAATATAATAAAGGATGACGGTTCGACCCGGATTTGGATCTTCTTGAGAAAAATCTAAAAAGAATTAATTATTTTTTTATAATTTTTGTCAATATATGGTCTGACAAAAATTGGTCGACAATTTTATTTAATTAAAACTTAGGTAGTAAAGAAAATAATGTAAAAACACGCCGTAACCGTGTGTGGTTATTAATTCAATCTCTTTCAAGTTTCCACCTTCTAAACCCAAAAACAGGTGGACCAACTGGATTTTCAGTTAATATTATATAAAGATAACACACTGAAAATGTATGAATCGGTGTTCGAGTCAAGCAACCCTGGCAGCTTAAAATCTAAGCATGGTTAAAATTAGATCATGAAATGTTGCTTTTAATGCTTTAAAATGGCCGCTGTCTTTTACGATACAGTAACGTAAAAGCTGGAGATTTGCAAGATACACATAACGAATGACATTTTCGAATATACAAATTCATTTTCATTTCGCGAGGTATTTTTATGATTTAATCAAATTAAAAAAAAATATGGTACAAAAGAAGGTCACAAAAACATTATTTTACACCTCAGTGGTCATTCAACTTCTGCGGTGAACTTAACAACAGTCTTAAGCCAGGTATGATCTACAGGTGTATAATTTTGAGTAGCGTCATTATATCTATTTCCTTCGCACTCGCTCTTTGCACACAGTGTCATATGTGCGAAAGAGAACGCAAAACATGTTTTTTGGTTCCACAGAATCTGAAATACCTATAGACACAATCATCTCAGCCGTACATATGACGCGTTTTACCTACAAGAAACGTTTTTGAACGATTCGTCTCGATGACTCGAAAACGAGAAATAGGAACACTTTCCATACGTCTTCCCTTTCAAAAAGTATGGTGTATATTCGATTAATCAAAATAATAACAGAGACGTAGACCGATTTTAAGCAAATTTGACAAAGAAGCGTTTTTGTGATCGTCGCTTAAAGGTTCATAAACACAGAAAATTATGAGAAAACATGCAAATTACTTTTAATTAGTTATCAAATTTTGAACACGCAAATTGACAGAAAAGTCAAGATTTTCAAAATTGAGCCTTCACCGACCCATCTCTACATCCTCTGTCCGATATATACGGTGTGACAAAACAGGATGCCATTCTGGGTTCAGACAGAACTACTGCAATTGCAAAATCTGCATCAGGAAGTTTTCGACATTTTTTAAACGCGATCAAAATTGCGCCACGCAAAGAACTGTTCGGAATATTCCAGGCAACGGAATCGATTCGCACTCTTTCCAAGAACTGTTTCTCAGGTAAGTTTTGTGCCGGTGTGTTTTGGTCGCGTCTCGAACACAATACAACTCGGTACTCCAATATTATTATATTTGTGTAAATAAATGCTTTTCACGCACCAAAATCTATTTGTTTGGTTCCTCGTAAAAGCAATGCATGTAAAATAAAATGTGAATTATTTTTAAAACGGCGCCGATGTAAAATTTATTATTTTATTTACACGACGAACGCGCGAGCAGGTTACGAATCAGGAAGACGAAAGTGAAATGTGCAAAAATCCTGTCTGAATTCTGGATTCGGGTATTGATTTAACTGTAAAAAAATGTTGACGGGTTCACGATTGTTAAGAATGGAAATATACGCAATTTTTCAGTTAATTTATTATTTGACGTTAAGATGCTTATTTTCAAAACGTCAAATGCTAATGTCGATCGGCTATACAAAAATAAAGAAAAGCAATCACATTTTACCTATATTTCCACTTTTAACAGCGTTAATTCAAAAGCTTGAGTCACGTACACATTTTTACAGTTCAGACAAATTTTGCAAAAACATATTTTATACACGGTTCGATATTAGTTTTGACATTCCAAAAGTATTTTATTTTTAACTGTAAAAAAATAAGTTATGTTTATCACGTGTTGTGTGACAGTTTGTGCTGTGAATTTATAAACGATTAGATCGGAGAGTGCTTTGTTTACAAACCACACAACTGAATGAACGTGCAATTGCACTTGTTTTCTCTATTTTGTATTCTGCATGTGCGATAAAAAACCAAGTGCAAATCGACTGTGTTTTTTTTTTGGGCAATTGAAGTGTATTGTTAGAGTTAATGTGCAACTGCGAGTTTAATTTATAAAAAAATGGCAACTGAATCAATTAAAACTGAACTGAATACGAGCGTCAAAGAATAAAAATCATTTGAACAATTTAAATTCGATCAAAATGGGTAGCAGAGTAATGAGTGGATCGTTAGGTCTGGGATCCGGAGGACCTGCCCTTCCGGCTGACAAAGCTTTGGCCGGAGTGCCGCGTCTCCTGGACGATTTGCAACGACTGTCGGAAGATACGGATTCGGCTGATATTGTTTTTCTCCTTGGACGCGAAGAAGAACGAGTTTTTGCCCACCGCGTGATCCTTATGGCTAGGTAAATGATTAAAAATAGAAGTCTAGGATTTATTATTTTCATTATCAAAACCCAAACTGTCGACATTTTCCAGAGCCGACACCTGGATTGACCGAGTCGAATCGGTGTCCTGTCATTTAAAATTCATGGTTGTTGGATAAGTGTCACTCACTGACGAAAGAAAATACAAAGGGAATGTGATTAAAGAGCAGTAATTGTGTTTGATCACTGCACCGTTAATTATTAGAAATTATATTTCCCCATTGTACTGTTACTATATTTTTGTTGACAAGAAAATTCTGCACTGGAGAGCTAATAACAACCACTTCAAAAAATATCATTTCTTGTTAGCGCTGAGCTGTAACAATTATTCTTGTATTGCACTCATTTTATAAAACCCAAGTACAACAATTAGCTCTCAGGTCGAAAAAGAAAATAATTGTTGCTCTCGTTTCTGATTCTGAATAGCGTATATGCAATGAGATTTTTTTTCTAAACAACAGTAATTACTGAAGTGCAATCATTACAATAAATTTCAACTTTTTATATAATGGTACTTCATATAGTGAAATACCAGCCTAGCAGAGTTCTTTTTTACTTATGTTTTGACCAGTTTTGTTGTTGTCAAATGTCCCGATGTGCAAATTTAAAGAGTGGACTGGACTGGAAGGCCCTCGTTCACTGCCACATTTATGAAAAAATATTTATTTGAATGTATAATAAACTTTAGTGTACGACAGACTCTTCCTAGAAACATTTTTTTTAGACACTTGTAGTTGTATGTTAGACAAGAAAAAAAGTTGTACCTAATAACCAGTCCTTATGTCTCTAATTTTAACCCTATTTTCATGTCGAAAGGCAAAAGTTAATTACAAAGTAAAAGAAGTGTATAGCTTCACTTTTGTTTATGTATTAATGTTTTGACATGTTAACTCGTCAGAGAAAAAATATACAGTGTGTTTGACTGAAATGCTCCAAAAGATGTTTTTTTTTTCAACTTAATCAAGTCAAGTAAATTGGCTTTATTTAAATGTTATCAGAATGCGCTTCATTTACGATTGCAGAGGCCTCTGGAATGGGACACCTCTTTAATATCAAGTTACAGTTTTTTGTAAGCCTGGGTAGCTACCCGACACTAGATAAACTGGCGTTGGTTCAAATAACCGCAACCGAATCAAAATTGTACACCTATAGTCGTTATAGGCTGCGAGTTGTTATTTTTGAAGGACTACTATAAAAAATAGCAGATACGTGCGATTAAAAAAATAAATACAAACTCCAAAAGTAACAATATCTCTCGACCAATTTTTGTCCAATATACCGATTGTTTATGTTAGTGGTAGTCGCGTGTAAAGTTAATATTTTTCAGACGCCGTTATGTAAAGTTAACATACACGAGGCAGTGTGTATATTGTAGCACAAAGTTTTGTAGTGCTTTTTCTCTTCTCATCATTGCCGACTTTAATTAGCAATTATTCAACGCGAGGATGTTAGATTGTACCGCGTCTGCTACTCATGAGTAACGAGTAACGACCTCGCGGAAGGCGGCTTAAGTCGAAATTATTTCAGCTGTATTGGGATTTGACACAAAATGATACGACATCTCTCGACAGAAATTTAAACCATAAACACATTTCATTTTATATACTGTTTAGTATTACTGTATATATGAAACATGGCGGAGTCGACTTTAAATTTGGCCTAAACGCAGCCAATATGTCATATCTCAATAATGTGAAATCTTCAGGGGCAAAAGCATTGTGCTGACGCCACCTGTATTTGGGGCATACTACCGTAGTCAGTATTTCGCTGCCAGCAAATATTGGAGAGCTGACAACCTATTTTCAGCAATTGCAGCAACTACTGCTTGGAACCTGAGAACTGGAGATTTGTACAAATATGATTCTATTTTCGTTATACCAAAAAAACTGAATAATCCACTTTGTCTTGTGGACAAGTGACATGTTATATAATAATACGTATGTGCCTCTCTATACTTGTTCAGACGTCATGTTAAAAACAAGCGCCTTTAATTAGCCTTTCGAATCCTCCGTCTTGTATTTCCCGTGCAATACTTAAAGGCCTCGTATATGAAGCAAAAATAAACTAGCCTTTGTCAACTAAGTGTGGCTGATAAAGCGATTGTCAAGATTTAGTTTCTTAAATCAAAATTTTCAAAAACGTTTGATATTAATTTTGCATCCAAAACTTATACTTAACTGCCTGAAAAAATATCAATTTTGGCATGTATATCGCTAAGCTCCATCAGACTATAATATTTTCAGAGTTAAATTAATATTTTTTCAAAGCCATATTTAGACCAAACAGGCTACGAAGAAACATAAAACAATTGAAGGGTGAAGTACCATCTTCATATCCTTACATCCTGTGTGTACAAATAACCCCTAACCCATTGATTTTAAAATTTAAATCATAAGTAGCTCAAATAGATAATCAAATTTAAAATGCATTAAACATTCAATATCAGTTGATGATTAATATAAAAAAACCGCTAAAGAATTAATATTTGTTGATATTCGTTAATTCGGTCCACGCATCAAAGTAGAAATTTCGATAATTTACAGACAAAATTACAATTTTAATTTATATATAATTGATAAGAAAATATTTGAATACTTCCAAAAAAATTGCATATATTTATTTTTGGCAACATCACAGTTGTGTGTTTATATAATAATATCAACGAGGTCTAAATTTAGTATCATCTACAGTTTTTTCAAAAGTCAATGATTTGATTTTTGCAAAGAACAGGAGCTGAGGTCACCATTACAAAGTTGTATATAAAAGGGATAGAGAGAGAGATTGAAGGAATGGAAAGAGGCGGTAATATATATATTTCCGGTTGCATTTCCTTGATCTCTAAAAGTCAAAGTGCAAAGCTACAACAGGTGGTGTAATTACATTTCATTCTCGTAATTAAGACAGTTAGTCGCATTAAATAGTCCTAGTGAAGTTCCGTTGGACCAAATGCATACTCATTATCTGCTCATTATAATATTAATAAAGTTCATTTAAAATGGGCATTTATTTTTTGTCTCTTAAATTATTATTTTCTATTAAAAATTGATAAAAATAACCAATCCAATGCACTTTAGTGTTAAGCAATCAAAAACACAAGAGAAAATATTATTCAAAGATAGAAAACGGCCAAGGTCGGTAGATAACAGGGGTTACCACGTTCCATGAGTTACTGCGGACTGTTCATAATTTTATCAACCACGCAACATTAATTGATGACGTTATCCGTTCACTACTATCGAACGGAACGAAGTAACCTCTGTAATTTACTGACCTTGGAAAACGACGATTATTTTTAGATTACATAATCTAAAACCTAGGTCTACAGTTGGGTCACGGCGAAAGTATCACGTAACTCGAAAATTCCTCGAACATTTGGCGTTTTAAATATTTAAATAAACGCAATTCACAAAACTTTTATAAAAATGATTTTTAAAAACTGAATATGTGAAAATAGTCAAAAATAAAAAAAAATGGCTATAAAGTGTAGAGGTTGTTACCGTTATATGGATGGAGAAATTATATTTTTTTTACCAAATGGACGTCATTTATGTAAAGACTGCTACGAATTTCAGCATTTTTTCATAACCCATGTAAATAATTTCGTTCAATGGGAAGTCATCAGAGAAAAGGTAAAATACATATTCACAAACTTTTCAAATCGCAAAATTAGTTTTAAAATTTTAAATTAACGATATCGTTAACAAAAATAATTACTGCGCTTTTTACAAATCATTTATAAACGCATTTTTTTTAGTTTCGACTTTACAAATGTGGCAACACGCAATTTTATCCGGAATACTTTGATGAGATTAATAATAATAATAACAGCTACCAATTCCAACCGAATCATCTGATTGAAAAAACTGTTACTGAAAAATCTCAACTAAACAACTCTACACTTAAACCAGACTCTGTTCAAAATTTTTTTGCGCAGTACGGCTGTGTTCAACAAAATAATGACGAAGAAGATCGACAGCATGATCAAAATAATAACATTTCGCCTCAAACAGCAGAGGATCAAATCAAAGAACAACCTTTTCGACGATATTCACAAGATTCAAACCCATATTCGGAGCAAAATTCGTATCTTTATTCGCTGAATTATTTAAGCCAGTATTTATCTCCATATTCGTGGGCGTATCCGCAGCAAGAGTATCCACAA
The DNA here is from genome assembly GCA_963575645.1 of Xanthostigma xanthostigma. Classification (NCBI taxonomy): domain Eukaryota; kingdom Metazoa; phylum Arthropoda; class Insecta; order Raphidioptera; family Raphidiidae; genus Xanthostigma; species Xanthostigma xanthostigma. The sequence goes on from OY754474.1 coordinate 12,566,379, forward strand.
CCGATCTCGGAACAGGATTCACACGAATCTCACCAATATACACATGAATACCAACAACATCCACATGAATATCAACAATATTCATATCAACAGCATTTACAACAATATGCACAAGAGAATCTAGATGGCTATGCACAGAAGAACTCAGAGCAGTATTCCCAGGAATATCCACAGTTTCCAGAAAAATACCAACAATATTTACAGGAATATGCACAGCAAAATCTAGATGGCTATACACAGAAGAACTCAGAACATTATTTACAGGAATATCAACAGTTTCCAGAGAAATATCAACTATATTCACAGGAATATGCACAGCAGAATCTAGATGACTATACACAGAAGAACTCAGAACAGTATTCCCAAGCAAGTTCAGAACTGTATTTTCAAGAATATCAACAGTTTCCAGAAAAATATCAACAATATTCACATCAGGAATATCAATTGTATTCACAGCAATATTCGGAGCAGAATCCAGTCGAGCATTCACAACAGAACTCGGAGCAGTATCAACAGCAATTCCTACAACAGTATCTTCAATATCAAGGTGTACAACACGAACAACGAAAACAAAATGACACAGAAGAATTGAACTGTCAAAAGGAACGGCTAGATCAAAACCAATATCAGTCGCAAGGTGCAAAACCGAAAGAAAACAACAGAAATCAAAACGACAGACCCCAAACGTATAAAGGTTCAAGATGCGGCGTAAGAAAAATATATCACAGACCAAACGCTCGAACGGAATCCCATGAATCTTACTATCCGTTTCAGAATAACAGTCACAGGGGTCGAGGACGAAAGTTGTACGGATACAATAATAAGAAAAGAAGAAATCAGTCAAAAGTGCAATCGCAACAAAGATCTAACAGACACAACGATCGATTGCCGAGTGAGATGGAATACGGAGCACTGGAAAATCTCACAGTAGAAAAATTGGAAAGGCAAAATCAAACACACGAACACAGAAAACAATTATTAGAAGAGAAGGTGGCAAGTTGGCTGAAATCTGTCGATACGTCAATCGAGGAGAATTTTATAAAAACGTCAATTCAGACACCACAATGTCCAATACTAGAAGAAGAAGAAAGCTGGCCGCAAGAAGATGATTCGTCAAGCCGACAAAAAGATTTAATTCAGGATCGACGAATACAAAATTCAGAGATATTCAGCTCAAGCAAACACACAGAAATAGAATCGGCAAGTTTAATAACTCAGGAAATAGTAGCAGAAGATCAGAATTTTAATCTCGATAAATGGAATGAATGGCTGGCAAACAGAAATCCAAAAAAATTAAAAAAGGAAAAGTCAGTACAAGGTAACGACGCGCTGTCTTTTAAGTCAGAAACCAGTACAGCAATAAAAGAATCGTTTAAATTAAATAAGAACGGACCATTTAGTTCGTGGGACGCGTTTAAAAAAAGTTGCGATTCAAAATTTAAAATCGGTTCTTCAAATAGAATTCCGGGATGCTCAACTCCGGCATCGTCTTCTTGTTCAATGGAATTGAACTCGGAAATGGATTGTAACAATCTAAACATTTGATGCTACAAGAATGTTTTCATTATTCTGGACATAATTCGTTAAATGATATTTTAAAATATAGTTTGTTTTTTTGCAGTATCTAAAGATCGCAGACGGATTGTTTTAAATTGTTGACAATGACACTAATGACAATGTTAGAAAATAGTTAACGAATGTTAATACATTTAGCTGACAAAATTGCAAAAACAAATTCAATGAAGAATAATTTATATAAGTATTAAGCAGATAATTAGTAGACAAAGCGCGTTCGGTCACCAAATTTTAAATAAGTTTGATTTTAACACACACAATAAAATAGTGTATTATTTTTTATGTAAATATTGTACGTATGTATTATACTTTTTATAAACCTTATTTTCAAAGCAACAATATAACCAATATCGGTTTCTGAGAAATAAAAAAAATATGAATAAAAGTTTATCTTTATAATATTATTTTATGCAAAGAGAGCCTAACTGAGAACGTTCACGGCGATCGTCATTTATTGTGAAACTTATAGCAACGATAACAGATTTTCGGATTTTAAACAGAGATAGTTTTCGCAAGGACCTTTAGAGAGCTTTGTGCGATCGTTCGACCATGTTTATGGCCGGTCAGTTGGAAGAGCGCTTCACAAGGACACACAGGAGACGCATTATCCTTGAAGGATTATCGACCGTCGAATGTTTGTGTCAGTTGTATGATTGGAAATATCTTGTAAAAGCTCTTACCGCAGGACAATGCACAATTGTCGCTGTTCAAATTGTTAACAACTGATTGTCACTTGTGGATGGCGGCGCGAAGGCATTTGTACTCGTTTATTTGATTTTAATCATTTATTTTCATTTTGTGTTCGCTTCAGACAAATCCAAAAGCACTGCAAGGATCGGCTGTAGATTTTTATAACGAGACACCAATCCGAAATAAATTGCAGTGTTATAGAGTTTTACTAGTTATTATTATATTTTCTAACTAGCGGTCCCGTCCGATTTCACCCGGGTGTAAAAGAACGAATAGGGAAGGGAGGAACATGAGTACACACATTCATATTAGTTTACCGAGATGAATGTTGTGTCCAAATTTCATGATGATCGGAGTTACCGTTCAAAATTTTTTGTCGATAAAAAGCAGTATTTATACTTTTTTTAACTAATAATTTTTTTTAATTAATTAAATAAAATTAAAATAAATTTTAATGTAAGCCTTAGAAGAAAGCAATGTAGAAAATAAAAAAAAAAAATAAAAATGCATTCCCCCAACGTAGGGCTCGAACCCACGACCCTGATATTGACAGACTTGTGGACTACCGATTGCGCTAGCCGGCGTTGTATTCTTACATCGCTAATATGAGTATACTTAGTTAGTGTATTTCACCTGAATAGAAACTTATTTTTTAGATACATTTGGAACATTTTTCATTAATGCTCCGCTCCTAATGGTCGTAGCCTGATTTTATATAGCCTATAGCCTTCCTCGATAAATGGGCTATCCAACAAAAAATTTTTTTTCAATTTGAACGAGTAGTTCCTGAGATTAGCGCGTTCAAACAAACAAACAAACTCTTCAGCTTTATATATTAGTATAGATTTGGATTTTAGATCGTTATAATATACCAGATTATTTTTATTCTACTGTGCAAATAAGTAATTAGAAAATATATTACCGCGCAATTCATTGTACAACACTTGAGTTTTTAATTAAAAAAAAGACTGTGCAGTTAGATGGTCATGATTGCTTAGAAAAATCGTAAGGTAAATAATACAATTAAATAGTAAAAACCGCATTCAAATCCGTTCAGAAGTTCTCGTAGTTATAGACAGACAGACTTCCTTTTATACAATGTATGGACATAGATGGTCAACTATGGCAAAGTTTGGATCCAAATCGATTCCGTTTGGACAGAGGAAAGTAGTCGAACTGGACCGCGGGATGCAAGCTCAGCGTCAATATTGAGAGAGAAGCATGTACACTTGTTGTATTCGCAGCTTTGTGAATGGGATTTGCACGAGAACCTTTTCATTCCGGAGCTTTTTACAGCTTTTTTTTCAATAGCCACACCACACATACACACGTTATATTGCTCCCCGTGTACAGGATCTGTCCTCGATGTGTTTACGCGTTGGTTCTAAAATGTATGCCGCAAAACGCACTGCAATTTTTTAGCGATAAATCTTTCTTAAAGACAGGTGTGATTTAATTGGTGGACAATCTATAATTAAAAAATTCCAGCCAATTGGGCGACGGGACCATTCCAACTTCAAAAATGTAGACATTTGATTATAATAAAGAAAAATAAAATTTCTGATATCGCGTGAGGTGACGCGGGTAATGGCTAGTATTCAATATGATATTTGCTAATCGTTGTCATGGTTGCTTACATAATAATATGTTCCACGTCATGTAAATATTAATCAAAACATGCCGAACTTGTTTATTTCTGACAGATCCATAAAACAAAAGAGCGGCTATTTTTTTTTATTTTCAAAATATTTCCGAAACTATAAATTTTAGAAAAAAATTTTTTTAACAAAACTTTCTTGAAAAAATAAATAAAATAATAAGCCGTTATGAAAAGTATACCATTATTATATAAAAAAACACCGTTATAGCAAATATCTCTTCTGCGCATGCACCGATTACCCCAAAAACAATAGGGCTCTTCATATTTGCATACCAAACATCCTCCCAAAATTTGGTTTCGAACCGTTCATCCGTTTGACCTGTATTGTGTTCACAGACAAACAGACTAACAGACGCACAGAGATTTTCCAAAAATATGTTTTTTGGATTCAGGGGACCTCGAAACGGAAAGATATTGTAAAATTTTTGAAAAGTGATTTTTGACCTAAACTAGTACCATTCCCCACTTGTGGGTTGGAATGGTAAAATAAGTTTCACTACGCCTACTGAACACAATAATGTCAATAATATAACAAGAACGCCGTTCACGGGCAATTTGCCCGTTGTAATTTCCGGGCTTTCAGATATATTCCAGGGAAATTCTCGAACAAGGTCATAAATATTCCAATTGATTAAAAAAAAATATTCTGTTATTTCCGACACAATTTTTTAACCAGCCTCTATACAATATGTGAAAGCTCTTACCACAAAAGCTATACTTAAGTTCATGTTCCATGAGTATAGAAACATTTTTTTTAAGACGAATATACAAGTTTAGTATTTTACAATTTTAGATCAGACGCATGGCTCCCAATATTGGTTGAAATTCCAAGCAGTTTTAACAGATTATATCGACTTTTTATAAGTCACAAAAAAAACAAGATTATTTATTTTATTTTTCTACAAATAAAATCAGGCTGAACTCGTAAACTTCCAAGTATCTATCAACCACTAAATCATGATTCTCTGACTCTTAAGATTTTTTAAAAAGTTTTAAATGTTTACTTGACCATTTACCAAAAATCTGCAACACTATTATCGACGGCTAAAAAATTATTTTCAGTTTAAAAATAGATGTAATATTACGACACTAGCGTGACCTGTGCGAATTATTCGCACTAAATACATAAGTATAATAATTATCACTTTACAAAATTATTTTTTAAATATGATTGCAGGTATTCAATTCGTTTCTAATTTTGCACACTGCTTATAACGTTCTTCTTTTTGTTTTATTACAATATGAAGCTCAGAATTCAGATGACAGATCGAAGAAATATTTTACTAAAATTGTCATATAGAGGCGCAAGTAGCAAAAGCGTTGAGCTAAGCCGTCAGATGACATCATGCAGCATTGCTGTGACGTTGTTCAGCGTTGCCCGTCAGATGGCAGTATGCAGTATTTACAATATGAAGGTCAGATGACAGTCGAAGTGTTGACGTTGTTTCAAAATTATAGCCGTCAGATGGCAGACGTTGTTCAGCGTTGCTGTTAATTAATTAATTTACAAAAACAAAAGCAATAATAAATTTTAAAGTTGTCGATGTCAGTAGAGCAAGCAATTATCTGTAAAATGATATATAATTTATGTGGAGAAATTGTGTGTTTTTTTCTAAAAAAGGAGGCAAACATCTTATATAATATGATTAGTGTTTGAAACTAGTGTTTCTTAAATAGTGAAACGGACAATCGACTCAAGCAAACACTATAAAACAGGGATGCAATCGATTTATAAAAGTTCTGTTTTCAGCAAAGCATGTCCTCAAAGTGAACAAAAGAATGCTTCTTGGCTAATTAAAAAAAAAAATATGAATGCGCGATCACGTACTTGCCGTCAGCCATGGTATGACAAAAACGTAGCGAACTGTCATGAATTTAAAAATTACTGGCAAAACATTCATGCAAAAATTCAATGAATTATGTTCGTATAACACATTGTTATCAAAATGCTATTTCCCCACCGACCCTGCCTGTAAATTGAATTAATTACGATTAATTATTAAGTAATTAAAATGAAATTATAGAGAGACGACTCACGATGTTTTCATTTATCTTAAGTATTGGTAATTAATAATTGAATGAGCGAATATTTCAAAGGAAAACATTTTCAATATGGTACAGAAATGTGGAAATCCTTCTTGGAATTATACTCCAGCCCCTGAAAAGCGGTTGAAAGATTTGTCATCAGCAAACTTTGAGTGCAAATAATTTTGACAAGTTTTCAACAAAAAAGTCTTAATTGAATTTAACAGAAAACATTTTCAGCGTCTGAAAACGTGGAAACGTCCCAATCGCTTTTGTTGTCACAAACAACTGCGGAACGCCAGGCGAAAAAGTGACAAAAACTTATCGTGTCGTCGTTTCCCAACAACAAACAGAACAGATTCCGTTGTCATTGTTGTCGGCAGCAGCGGCGACAGCACTGATGCGATCACGGCGTGTGTGAAAGCATTTTCTACTACAGCGCTCGTATTATGGGATCTCCCCGACTGACATAACAATTGAATAACGACACGTATACAACAATTGAATGTCGTGTGTGCGCGAGACGAGCAACCGGATTGGCATGGCAGGACGGGAAACAAGTACCGAACGTCGACGAGCGTCATCTGTTTGTGACGTTGACACGGACGTCGCGGTTTCCAGTAATTTCAGCGCGCTGTAACATCCTCGACAATTCTATATAATGACAGAGCCAGTATAAACTAATATACTGCCCACCGATGCAATCATAATAGAATTTAATAATGCTCCTTTTCTCGTTGTTAAAATATTATATTGTTATACCTAGCTCCGTATATACCGTACATAGTTAGTAGATAATTGTGTCATAAAAATAATGATGTCTGGTTATGATTCCCAGAGCGGAAAGGCTTCGGTAGAATATCTACCTTTTGTACCGAAAAAGTAAGTTCAGTCGTTGGATGAATTTCATTCCACGGTTCAGTTTTATTAGAACCACCGGCATATTTTTTTTTGTGTTTGGCAAAATGTTAACAAAAAATATATAGAAAAATAACTATTAAAAAAAAAGACGGGTTGCACTCCGGGAGTGCCGGCTTAAGTGAAAACCTAGATGTACTTAAACTAAATTTCGCTAGTAGCAATATAAGTTACATGCAGTGCAAAAAATTATAAGCTATAAGCTTTGACAAAACATTAAGAGATGTCGCTATGCATCCAGGTTTCGTAAAACTACACATTTATAAAATTACATGCAGCCAGTCACTGGATGTAATTTTTTAAATTTGTAGTTTTACGAAACCTGAGTACTGATATGTACATTTAATTATCTTTTTGGTTTCACTGTACATTGTACTTTGAACTTATATTACGTAAAATTAGTTTTGTAATACTTAACAATTTTTGTGAGTTTAAACATTTTTGTAAAAACCAAAAGCAGTACAATTTTGTATTCACGAGAATAAAGACATTTTCAGTTTGTTATAAAGATTGTCTATTCTTTTTTATGAAAAACATATTAAGTACATGGCGACATCTCCTAAGGTTTTGTTAAAGCTTATAGCTTATAATTTTTTGCACTGCATGTAACTTATATTGCTACTGACATCTAGCGAATTTTAGTATATGTACTGCCGAAGCAAGTACGGTAGACCGTCTCAACAACTCGTCAGGGTCACGTGACCCTGACGCGTCAGATCTGACGCGAGTTAAACAGTTTTTACCCATTACAAAAAAACTGACGCGTCAGATCTGACGCGAGTTTAACATTTTTTACCCAGTACAAAAAAAGTGTACAACGCCGCTAAAGAAGTTTTCACTTCAAAAATGTTCTAACACATATAAATTATTTCTTGAATATGCAAATATCTATGTCCAACACTTCACTTATATAAAAAAACGTATATATTTAGGTATTCGTTTGGTTTGATTATCAACAACCAGGATTATTTGGGTCCATACCACGTAATATTTTTGATGACGCTTTGATAAAATCAAAAATAGTTGCGAGAATTGTTTTAAAATGTTATCTATTTCCTAGGTGCAAATCATTTCAAACAGCAAAGAGAGGAGAAATATGTCGCATACCTGGATGTTCAGTTGCACCAGCTGCTCCTGGGACACCAACTCCAATCAGACTGCCCCATGCTCCGCCAGACACTTTCAGACAATTTTTACTTTATGTCTACACAGGAAAGGTAAGTTCCTCATTTCTCAGGCTCCGTGTCGAAATAACTCTGCAAAAAAAAATGAAACCGTTAATTTTCTAAATATAGATACTGTTGCAAGATAGCGGAGTATTTGAAATGATGGCTTTGGCCCAAGAGCTGGGTGTTGAGGAACTACGTTCAGCTTGCGAGGACCACGTAACGTCTACGTTATCTGTGGGGTCGGCCTGCACGTTTCTGGCAGCAGCCATGGAAATACAAGACCGCGCTCCAGGTACAGAATTTTTCAAAATTATTTTCGTGTTTAAATTGTTACTATTAATGAACGGACTGTTATTATACGACACTTTAAAGATGTCGATCGAAAAACATTATACCAATTTAAAATTTTGTTTGTTAAGCTACACTGACCGGCAAAAAAAAACGCAACATCTAAAATGATGACCAGTTTCAAATTGCAATAACTTTTGAACGTATCGCTCGATTTGAATGATTTTTTTTTATTTGAAAGGTCTATGCTTTGTCAATATTTCTGTATATGCTCTGCCCATTTTGGTGCTCTTCCATTTCGGCTTCCATGGCTTGCTTTAATTTATTCTGATGACGCTGCCGAATAAGCTGCGTTTTCTTTTAGACTTTTAGAGCTTGTAACTTTGGTGTTAAAAGCAATAGAAACATGAATAAATAAAACAAATGCTCAGAAAAGACGAGGCTACAAGTTCCTTTTGTTTAAAATTAATTTCTTTTGTCGGTGTACCCCACAGCAAACTTCAAAGTGTAGGAAGAAAACGCGCATTAGCGTTATTCTTTACAGCCGAAATGGAAGAGCGCCAAAATGGGCAGAGCACGTACAGAAATATTGATAAAGCATAGACCTTTCATATAAAAAAAAAAACTCATTCAAATCGAGCAATACGTTCAAAAGTTATTGCAATTTGAAACTGGTCATCATTTAATGTGTTGCGTTTTTTTTGCCGGTCAGTGTATATAGTGACGGTTTTAGACAAATGTCACAAATCTTTATCAACAAAGTACCTAGGTACTGATTGAAATATCGACAGCACTGAATGCTCTGAAAGACTGAAGAAAGAGTATCAAAATGTCGGTAGGTATACAAAATGCAATTTTAAACATCAGTATTGCACTCACTCACGCTTGCGAATGTCATAGAAAGTTTTTTTTTTTTAATTTTCTATACGAAATTAAATGTGATGTCAATCTTCCCACTTTGAAAATTATAGATAAAATTAAAACATTTGTTATTTTAATTATTATATGGAAAGTGCAAGTTATGCTTGTGCTGCCAAGTGCGATGGTGGTGTAATGGTCAGCATAGTTGCCTTCCAAGCAGTTGATCCGGGTTCGATTCCCGGCCATCGCACGTTGTATTTTTGCTTTTTGATATTTTTTTTTTGCAATAAACAAAATCAAGGTATATTTTTAATTAAATAAGTACTTAATACACTCTATTTTTTTTATTAAAAGCAAAGATATTGATAAACAACAACAATTACGACTTTTTATTTCAAATTTTAAAGTTTTTTGTAGTTGGGTTGAAGGAAATTTCTGTTATGAGGAAACTTTATGATCGACTTAAACACATAAAAAATCAAAAACAATATTTCTGTTTTTGACTAACGTAATATGTATTGAACTTTATTTTACGGACAGTAAAATACCCCGATATAAATAGAATTATCCATTATAACAATCAAGAAACTATGTAAGAACATTAAAAATGTTTTTTCCAACTCTGGAGAATCCAACATTATTGAGGCAAACCGAAGTTTTATCTTAATCTATTTTAATTGTTACACATTACAAATATTACAAAAAACGTTAAACATATTGATATTAAATAAGATTAGTTACCTATAACTGTCGTGCTTAATAATTAACAAAGCTATTATTATTTAATTTCCAATAATAATGGAAAAAATACAACACTACACATTCACATAACAAAAAAATTCTGTTTCATTTTCAACTTTCAATTGTTTTCATGAACTGTCATTAACTCATTCTATCCTCCCAGTTTACTGGTCCGGTGGAAAATGTTCGAACTAAAAATTGAAATAGTTCTATGGTAAACGAGCTCAAACGAAAAGCAAGCTAACCTCAAAAACGCGAAATCAATTCATTGGCATTTTGTAATAAGTTAGCATAATATATAGATATTCGTTTGTAAAATCATATTTTTTCGTTCGATACGGTAAAATACAACATAAAAATGTCGTACAAAGGACCGCCAAAAGTTCAGAAGGTAATGGTACAACCCATTAATCTTATTTTTCGATTTTTACAAAATCGTTCTCGAGTACAAGTTTGGCTCTACGAAAATGTAAACTTGAGAATAGAAGGACATATTATCGGGTTTGACGAATATATGAACCTGGTTATGGACGATGCAGAAGAATACAATATCAAAACGAAGAACAGAAAATCAATAGGCAAAATAATGCTTAAAGGCGACAACATAACCTTAATACAAAATGTGCAAATCAACCCATAAACACCGACGAAGCCCAGTTTTGAAGACAAATTTTCCGTTATTATTAAGAGAAACAAACTGATTTTGTTCATCTGATTTGGTGTATTTTAAGTTATGAACATTTTTATGCGTACTAATTATTCATAAGTTACTTAAATAAGCAAAAAGTAATTGTAATAACTAGAATTATATGATTGTATTTTGTATGATGTAGGGCCCTAAGATACTTTGATAATAAAAGTATTAAAAGTTTATTGTTTTCGCTTTTTTGAATTATAAAAAATTTAAAAAATCAGTTCGATACATCGATAGTAACAGTAGCCAAGCATATCATAATGAGTGAAAAAATTACTAGCTTCATAATTACAAAACTTGAACATTTTTTTAGGAGGTAAAGCAGCTGCCGCGTTCGTTGAACGATGCGTTAGCTACATCGGAGAAAACGCGCTCGAATGTGTTCGGACAAATTCATTTTTATCGTTGCCAAAGGAAGCTGTAATAAAACTTATTTCTTCAGATCATGTAATTATTTCATTCAAAATTTGAAATATTCTATTAACTGTAGCAGGTTGTGAATTTACTACGGGTGTCGATGAGTATCGGATTGTGTATAATTGCCCAGATCTTGTGTTATCTTAAATCTTAACGATCTTATACATGAAAAATGAAACATTTATTTTCTAACTTTTACCTGGAAATAAAAAATAGCAAAAGACCCCGCACGGAACATATGGGAATCGGGCCTCGGTTAAAATCTTCCATACTCGGGGATATTATCAAAAAATCGACGCTGATCAAAAGTCTCCATGGGCACGAAGTCCGGAAATGCGATCCCGGGGAGTTATTATTATTTTGATTGCAATAAAAGTATACTTTTTTTGCAATCAAAATAGGGAAAATGAGCAAATGCACCCGTCTCCTTGTGATATTCTATTATAGACATATCTACATCACACAGATATATCATATACAGTATATATGTCGCCGGGATATTGTCAAACCCGTGATATTATAATTTCACTTAGTGAAATTATAATATCACGAATCTTTGTCAATCGTGATATTGTAATTTCATTAGTGAAATTACAAAATCACGGATTTGACAATATCCCGGCGACATATATTATACTGTATATGATATATCTATGTGATGTAGATATGTCTATAATAGAATATCACAAGGAGACGAGTGCATTTGCTCATTTTCCCTATTTTGATTGCAATAAAAGTATACTTTTATTGCAATCAAAATAATAATAACTCCCCGGGATCGCATTTCCGGACTTCGTGCCCATGGAGACTTTTGATCAGCGTCGATTTTTGGATAATATCCCCGAGTATGGAAGATTTTAACCGAGGGCCGATTCCCATATGTTCCGTGCGGGGTCCTTTTTACATGAAACGGATATCCACGTCACCAGTTATCCAACATCGGATAATTATTATTGAGTAATAAATTTTGAAAATTCGATCAACGGATTTCGTTATCCAGCACCCGTAGAACTTATACTTTTTCCGATTACATAAGTGATTTTTAGAAAGTTCACATCTAAACCAATTTCCTGCAATCTAATAGGCCCCACTCACGATCAAACTTCATGCCACAGTTCAGTGTTCAAACTTATAGTTCAGTGAAGCATGATAATGTGTGGGACAAATAAACACTGAAACCAACACTGAAGTCAAGCATGAACTCATCAAATGCATCTTGATTTTTGAACGACTTCAGTGTACAAGTAAACTGCTGTGTGTGGGTTTTTTCAGGTCAGTTTTTGGAGTTCTGTGTTTTGTACAACCAGAAGCCAAAAATCTCAACGTTGCTGCAAGTCTTTCTTGTGCAGAAATAGATTTTCGCATATTTGTGTCCTGCTTCTTAATAAATAGGGTAACTAATTCCAGTAAATAATTGTAAGTTAATTCATCCATTCGTAAATAATTATTCCAATCAAGCGGCTCAAGATGTAATTCATTAATCAAATAAACATGACTTCTTGAATCACGCATTTCTAACCGATTTTTCACCCATATTCTTCTTTTTTTTCTTATTTCTCTGCTTTAAATACAATCCCATAGCTATGAACAGCCAATGCTCACCATTTAAATAACTCATTTAGTTCTTATTAATTATCTACAGTATAATATTATAGTATGTATACTATAATATATATTTTATATATCTATACTCGACGAGTGTATGCCAACAACTGAACCAAACTGAACACAAAAAATTTAAAAAAATGAGCAGTTTGCATGAACTGTGTGTGGTGCCAGTCAGTCTTTCGATTAATCGGTCCAACTTCACTGAACACTGAACTGTGGCATGAAGTTTGATCGTGAGTGGGGCCTATAATAGCGTTGACTGTAGTTGGAAAATACATAGGATGTGATATTTTGACGTGTAGCTATGCATGGAGGAAGAAGACGTGTGGAGAGCGGCGCTTGCGTGGGCTAAATACCAAGCCGGCGTGACTCAGCCTACGGCCCACTGGGCCGAAGAAGAACGAGCCAGAGTTTGTCAACATTTATCAGCAATTATTGGTCACGTGCGACTTTTACTTATAGGTAATATAATAAAATATTTTGACGTGATAACGTCTTATAAATTGATGAATCACCAATCTTATAAATTGATAAAACACCGACTGCATGCACGAAAAAGTGTAACGTAACGTTCCTAACGTTCGTAACGCGTAACGTTTCGCCTGACCCTGTGCGTGCTTTTTGCTAATTTCTCGCTCAATTTAAATCAGATCGGTTTGAAACCAGTCTTAAACGAAAGAGGAGAACATTTTACATAGATTTCGTATAACAGAATTTGCCTAAACAGTTTTTTTATACAAATTTATATAGAAAAATAGCTGTAAAAATGCAACATGAAAACGGCTGCATTTCTAATGTTTAATTCAATTTTTTGACATTAGTATTTTGTGAAATGCAACGCCTTCTAAGTTAAGTATTGGAATAACTAATTATTATTAGAACATGATACTTTGACAGTTGCAAACGTCACTTTTGACATTTCTTATCATTCCGACACCAAGGATAAGCGGATTGAAAGCAAATTTTGGGAGGTTTAGGTTATGTATTACGGAATACGTTATCACGTAAAACTATCGTCCGTAAACCGACTTTACGGACAACCAATTTTTTAACAAAAAAATTGAACCGACTTCACACTAAAAAGTAAAAAATAATTGCGTTTGAAATGTTTTGGAGTCGGTGTCAGCCAAAATGAAATCTATTCCGAGAACTACACCGACTCCAAAACATTCCAATACGCAATTATTTTTTACTTTTTAGTGTGAAGTCGGTTAAATTTTTTTGTTAAAAATATTATATTTTTCTCTTTTTAGTGTTAATCTAACACTAAAAATCGGTGAACATACATAAAAAACAATATGCGTTTCTTTGAAAGGACCCCGCACGGAACATATGGGAATCGGCCCTCGGTTAAAATCTTCAATACTCGGGGATATTATCCAAAAATCGACGCTGATCAAAAGTCTCCATGGGCACGAAGTCCGGAAATGCGATCCCGGGGAGTTACTTTTATTGCAATCAAAATAGGGAAACATACTTACCTGTATATCTTACCTGTTATAATGTCATAATATGTATCTTTGTGCTAATGACTTCGAGTCGAAACACCTTTTTTTTTCTCTTTGTTTATAATAAAAAAAAAAAAATAGGGAAAATGAGCAAATGCACCCGTCTCCTTGTGATATTCTATTATAGACATATCTACATCACATAGATATATCATAATATACAGTATATACATATGTAATATACATATATAAAAGTAACTCCCCGGGATCGCATTTCCGGACTTCGTGCCCATGGAGACTTTTGATCAGCGTCGATTTTTGGATAATATCCCCGAGTATTGAAGATTTTAACCGAGGGCCGATTCCCATATGTTCCGTGCGGGGTCCTTTGAGAGTTTCCCTCGATTTCTCCGGATTCCACCATCAGATCCTAACTTGGTTCCGATGGGACCACCTCTGAGGTGCACTCTTTCAAATAAAAAAAATAATTTCAAAATCAGTCCATAATTGACGGAGAAATCGGTGAACATACATAAAAAAAAAAAATATACAGACGAACATAGAACCTCCTCCTTTTTGTTGAAATCGGTTAAAAATTAATACCTATTCACCAAGTACTTGCCCGATTGCCGATCTTTACCGAGCTAAACATAATCATTTTAGCTTGCTCGAGAGAATATCATCTCTTTTGTTTCACTAATAAAATTAGACGTCTCGAAATAGAAATTACCTCGTGTTAGCAATTTTTCAACTGTGGTATTATAAATATTTTCTATATCGATTAAAGTTACCGTGCTTTCAATAATAAACTGATTTTAGACAGTCAGGTGTTTGCCGAAGAGGTTGAACCAACAGGCGCCGTTCCTATAGAACTGTCTTTAGAAAGATACCGCCACGCGGCCCTGCCTACGAAATATCCCGAAGGAACGGAAGACGTGAGGCTACGTCCCAGAGTTGCACCGCATTTATTTGCCGGATCGCAGTTACTATCACAAGACAAAGCTCACTTTCAGCGACTTCTCAACGTCTGGTACGGTCAGCCGAGACAGTCGTGGAGGCTTATTTATCGAGCGTCCAGTCACGGATATTCGGCCGCTGCGTTCCACAGACACTGCGACGGCGTAGTTCCTACTTATGTGATTGTTTTAGTGAGTATTTGATTTCACACAATAATAAATACGGTCAACTATCAAGACCGCCTTCGACTTACAGTACATTCCCGTTTGTAGTCTGTAGAGAAAATACGGAGGCTAACGTCACTTTAAAATAAAAATTTTTATACTAGAATTACTTATTTGATTGATTTATTTTTAAGGGTACAAGAGGCGAACTCTGCGGAGGTTTTAGTGACGCAGCGTGGGGCAGACCGGTCGGTAAAAGTCATTATACGCCCGCCGAGCGCGCTTTTTTATTTACGTTACACAATCATCAAGACTTACCACCGACACAATTTCATCTCGTCAAAAAACCGTTTGCCATTTGTTATCATCCCGAGTAAGTATTAAAGTCTGTTTAAATTACGAAAACGACAGATTCAATTTCTTGTTTTTCGATTTTAGCTCGGGACCTATTTTCGGAGCCGGTGCTGATCTATTAATAGCAAGTAATTGCAACAATAACATGGATAGCTACTCCAATTTGCCGCACTCTTACGACGGCGATGGAGCATCGCCTGCAGCTCTTATGGGTGACTATAATTTTTCAGTCGCAGACTATGAAGTGTTTGCACCAATGTCAGTCTCCAAACATCTTAAATCGGAACGATACAACTAAATAATTTACTGCAATTTACAAATTAAGTGTACTGAACACTATTGTGTAATCGTAATATTTTTATAAAAAAAAATATAGTGCTATAAAACAATTTTCTATAGTTTTTATTGCATATGCAGTGAAACCTAATAAATACACCGTTTTCCTAATCCGTGGTGGTTACATTTAAAATGGAAAAATTAACCAAATAATTCAGAGCTGTGGATCACAGATCCCAGAGACGCATGTATAAAAAAAGAAAAAAATAATCTCAATATCAAAAAATATATTCGGAACAAAATAGCTGAAACACAACAGCAAAATCTTTTCATATAAAAGTAGGAATATATCCACCTATAATACGATAACAACAATATTTCTACGAGGACTAGAAAATAATTATTGGTATACTTCAATCGCACGATCCATCTAACCATCCGTCTCGCCACCGTTGGTTTATTTTTGAACAATCGAATTTAAGTTTACCAAGTTTAGCACTAACTACATTGTGTACTTCACAAAACCATTGTGATAAACTTTCTTGCGATTCCACTTTCGGAGGAGAGTTGGTTATGCTAAAAATGAAATTAATCGGTTTTTAAACCAGGGTGGCGAATTCGATTACCGAAAGTTAAATATACAGAACAAATCTACATACTTTCGCCTAAAATCTTCTGCGCAGTGGTCACAGGGATAGAATTTAGAGAAAAGTGTAATGAAATTTCGCATATCGTTTTGTTGCGCTTGAGTTGGTGATTCGGGATAATAAGCTGCCATCGTATGCAGTAAACTCCAAGTAGCCCTGCCGAGTTCATCCTTATCGAGGGGGCATTCTTTTTTCTTTGAACTCGATACTGAACTAAAAATACTAGCCGATTTTCTATTTGGATCTTTCGCCTACAAAAATGCAAATTATTGCATCATAACATAACCCCAAAAATGTTCCATTGAATAACATGATTTACAAACCTGCGTTGCGTCAGTTTTATACGTAGAAGCTTGTATTTTGGCCCATGATTTAAAATCTGTACAAGCCCTACACGGTCTCACCGAATCGGACCCGTAACCGCCATCCAAATCACCTTGTCTAGTCGGTGACATTTTTGAAAAATAAACAATAAAAATTATCTACTTGACATTTACTACCACAGGGATCTTGTGATTGCGCTCCACTATAGAGATGATACAAAATACTAGGAACAGTTATTTTGGAACAGTTTCGAACGAGGAACAGATTGGAACAGTTGTCAGTTTAATAAAATACCTGTTTCGGGCTGTTCCAATGCTTCGACTGTTTCGAGTAACAAAACGGGCGTTCTTGTGCATAAAAGATTTTGTCATAGTATATGCATTCTGTAGAACAACTGTTACTTGCATTTCAAATTTTTGTTGACCTGTTCCTGTTTCTTTGGAATTGTTAATCTGGCATATGTAATGTACTAATTTGAAATGAATAAACTGTCTAGTTGTGTTTGGAACTTTTTTAATAATTTTTCGCTATTCATTTTCTGTAAAAGTATATTTTTATTATACTGTCGACAAATTTATTTTGTTTTTTTTTTACTAATTAGGTATACTTTAAATTAATTATAAAACTTGAATATAATAGAATTATTTCATGAAAAATACAAATAATATACATTACATAATTTAAAATTTTTAAACGTTGCATGTTACAAGCTATTCCGAGAATGTTAAGGTTCCAACGTTAGAACTGTTAAAAAGTGACAGGTTTTTGGAACTGTTCCGTAAGCGAAACAGGAACGGAACGGAACTGTTATTAAAAAATAACAGTTTGTACCACCTCTACTCCACTATAAAACCTCCCAACACTTCTCAACAAATGGTCAACGAACGTTTAAAAAAAAATTACATTAGTAATAATCAAACAGACATCCTGATACACACATGCGATAGGTATTATGTAAGTCATCGATGGACATTTTCTGTCGTTTAAATAATTTTCAATTTCACTTGCCAATTTTTTTCTAACTGAAACGAGTTCTTTGTTGAAAAATGTTTGCAAGTACTGCTTTAGACGAATGCCAAATTTTAAATAAAAAAACATGAATCATGTGTTCTGTACGCATTTGAGCCGGCCAGCTCCGGTCGTGAAGTGTTTTTACTAACTTTAAATTTACACAATTTATAAAAGAATGGGTGCTCACGTCTCCAGAACGGATTTTGAGTGGACGTACACTGAAGAACCGCATGCAAGCCGCAGGAAGGAAATTTTAGGTATGACATCATGCTACTTCAATTTATTGCCACGCTAAATTAAAACATTTTCAAACTGACGAACAAGAAATATTTTTCACATAACATAATTAGAGATTGGGAAGTCAACGTAGGTAGATTTGTTTTTATTTGTTTACAAAGGCGGTTACAAAATCTTACTCCTAAGTTCCTTTACCATTCAATTTGATTTCTGTAACCTTCGACGAGAAATTGCATCGATTTATCGGGCCCCGGTTTGTGTTATCCGTTCAGGATTCTTATGATCGATACGTGGAGTTCTGGTCGAAATCAATGTATTTTTGGTTTAGGAAATCAATGATTTGGGAAATCCAGGAACTGGTACAGCAAAAGATTCCTTGTCAGGGATGAATTAATTAGTCCCTAAATTCCAAGTACCAATGCAAAATTTGTAGACGATTTAGAATTCAGTACATAGTGCTCTAGTAATTATATCAATATATCAGTATGCATTTATCTAGGGAAGTTGATTAAAAAATGCGCGGTAAATGATGAATAAATTGCCCCAAAGCGGGGAGGCAAAACTGCACGGATGAGAAAATATTGAATGTATTTAATATGTGTAGTACTAAAATAAATTACACTATTTAACTGTAACAGTGTAACGTCAATAAAAAAAACACAAACAATGCAGTTTATTGTTATCTAGTTTT
This sequence comes from Xanthostigma xanthostigma, assembly GCA_963575645.1. NCBI lineage: Eukaryota > Metazoa > Arthropoda > Insecta > Raphidioptera > Raphidiidae > Xanthostigma > Xanthostigma xanthostigma. Next base: position 12,585,134 of record OY754474.1, read on the forward strand.
ATGAATCATTAAATTAGATAGCATTACTTAACGTGACCGATGTAATGTATGACACCTTTGTAATAGATACTGTAAATTTCTCTGAATTATTAAAACTTATCGAATTAGCAATAGATACCATGTCTTTGTTTTATATTAGTGTTTACACACTTGGTGAAAAGCAAGACAGTTACTTGCTTATTTAACGTGTATTTTAATTTTCAGCTAAATATCCACAAATAAAAAAATTGTTCGGCTACGATCCGAATTTCAAATGGGTTGTAACGGGAATGGTTTTGACTCAGTTTCTGTCACTGTACATACTAAAAGATCAGTCGTGGCCTATTTTAATTTTGGCAGCGTACTGCTTTGGTGGAGTTATCAATCATTCGTTAATGTTAGGTGAATATTTGTATTTAAGTATTCAATTCAGTTTAAACACAATTGTTATTTCATAATTATTAAACGTGTTTATCTAGCTATCCATGAGATTTCGCACAATTTAGCATTCGGACACGCAAGACCGATGCACAACAGATTATTTGGTTTTTTCGCAAATTTACCAATCGGCCTTCCGGTATCCATAAGTTTTAAGAAGTATCATTTGGAACATCACAGGGTAGGTTTCAAAATTCGCACCACCAATATTAACGTAATCATAAAGTTAAGAGGCACGTAAAAACATTCAATCGAGAATAAATTACGACGTTTCGCTTGTTATTTTCAGTATCAGGGAGATGAAATACTCGATACAGATATCCCGACGCTACTGGAAGCAAAATTATTTTGTACCACGTTTGGAAAGTTCATTTGGGTACTGCTGCAACCGTTCTTCTATGCATTCCGACCCTTGGTCACATATCCAAAGAAGCCCACTAATTTAGAATACGTTAATCTAGTCATACAAATCGCATTCGACGCTGTCGTCTGGTACTATTTAGGTAAACATCCAAATCCAAATATTTATTCTCTATTGAACTCTAAAAATTGTAGTGTCATAACGGAGTAGATGTCAAATGATCCGTTATTATCATTTATTTTTTACTCAAAGGTGGTAGAATGGTGGCCTATCTATTAATTGGATCGATGCTGGCCATGGGACTGCATCCTGTTGCGGGACACTTTATCTCTGAACATTACATGTTCCGTAAAGGTTTCGAAACATACAGTTATTACGGACCGTTGAATTTCATTACGTTCAACGTTGGATATCACAACGAGCATCACGATTTTCCTGCGGTACCGGGATCAAGATTACCAGAGGTAGGATGATCTAAGAGTACCGGTTTTATTTACAGTAATTTACCGATCAGTGAAGCCGTTCATTGAGTAGTAATGCAAAGTAATGGATTTAGATACTGAAAAATTAAAGTTTAAAAAAAACTCTTTTTTTGCTCGACGGGCAGAAATTTCGTCCCGCTGCGCTAAACGAAGTTGCCTCTTCCTACCTACGTCGAGCAAAAAAATAGTATACACACCACGGGAAGTAAAGTAAGAAAGCCTAAGATCACATATTATTTGTTGACCTCGGCTTCGCCTCGGCCAACAATTATATGTGATCTCAGACATTTCTTACTTTGCCTCCCTAGGTATGTAATATACTATTATAGCAGTGTGAACTAAAAAGTAAAAACAAATTTTTAAATATAAAGATTTCGTTCAAATAGCTGAAGTTAAATAATAAAGGCGCTAAAGATGTAGAAAACTTTTTTCGATACGTAAAGATTTCATATTGTATTTACTTGACTCAATGGGATTTGAAAATTAGGTAGTTGATAAACATTCCATTTGACTCGGAAAACGAAAATTTCACTATTCACAGATCGGCACTTAATGGTTAATGTCGAGTAATTTGTTGTAGGTGAAAAGAATAGCGCCAGAATATTACGACAATTTGCCTCAACACAATTCATGGACAAGTGTTTTGTACGATTTCATCATGGATCCAGAGATAGGTCCATATGCAAGAATGAAACGAAAACACAAAGGCCTTTCTTCATAAATGTATGTAATTTATATACCAAATTTACCATTGAACTGCTATTCTGTGTTTAATTTTTGTTGTTATGTTATTTTTTGTATTATTATGAAGTGGTAAGCAAATTTAATATATTGTGATGCATTGCCTGATCCAATTGTATTCTCACAGCTTGACGATATGAACAAAGAATTATATTTTCAAATAAGTGACTCGATATTCTATTTGGTATACCTTCTATTTAAGTGTTAAGAACAATACTCTCCTTAGGAAAACTGAAATGCAGGTTTGAAAAAGACCCACGGACTCGGTGGGGTACATATAGACTAGTGATGTGCCGGATCGTTAAAAATGTATATCTGCGGATACGGATCTGAATACGGATTTTTGGTTTCAAGATCCGCGGATACGAATCTTAACTTTCTTAGAGTACGCGGCGGTAAATATTGCACATCGACCTTTGGAAAGAGACTATCTGTTATGGGAAAAAGTTATTGACCTCTTTAAGAATTAACTCTCATAACAGATTGTCTCTTTCCAAAGATCGATGTGCAATATCTCATTATAAAGATAGTTGATTTAGTACCTTTGAGTTATGTACTATTAGTATGGTATTCACTACGATAAATGTTTGCAATATAAAGGTGCCAAATACGATTTAAAAAAATAAAAAATAATCTGAATGGAATTTAACAGGTTTTCATTATTACCTAATCACCTATATATATAAAATTTCATCTATGAATTGAAAATTAATAAGGTAAAAGATCCGTCAAAAACTAACGGATACGGTTACAGATCTTTCTTCTCCCTCGGATATCCGGCACATCACTAATATAGACCCACCAGGAAAAAAATAGAAATATTTCTCTGAAAAACTCGGCGAATCGGCATTGGGGATTTTTTTTCAGAGAAATACTCAGATTTTCTCTGAAAATAATTTATTTTTATTCATTATCGTTGCAAATAAATTAAGTCAAACATTTGATAATGTTTCAAAATGGTCGCCAGTCCGAACTTACCGCCAAAATAGTATGGCCATTGCTATTTTCTATACAATGAGAAAATACAAATTTTCAATTTCGATTTTCACACAGAAATAAATTGGGAGAGATTATAAAAATTGTATATACTTACTCAGGAAGCCTCGAATTTTCGTTCTTGAATATATTTCAGTTATAAAAGAATTTTGTAAGTAAAAATCTTTAAAAAAACACAGCACTTAATTCTTAATCGCCAATCCACTTTCAAGAAAACAAATGAACTGTTTATTCCTGTTAAGTGGGCCTAAACAGAAATTACGTAAATTTACTCGAGACAAATTATAAGTATATTTCGTAACAGATAAGCAATTAGTTTAATTTAAATAAAAAAAATGACAATACATATTCAAAACAAAGTAAATTTTATGTTATTTTTGTACATTTTATAGTAATATTGTTGATAATTAAAATTTTACTTAAATAATTAATGCTTTCGCTTTTCACTCTGCGCATATTTGCGCAAGCGACTATTGTAAAAATTTTCATATAAGTCGGACAAGCATAGCGCTATATACATATCGAAGAATACTGACGAAGATAGAAGACCAACGAAACGTTATTTTAAATGCCATTTAATTATAACCAAACCCCAAAACTCAGTTTCAACTGATCTTCAAAGACCAAGACGTCAAAATAAATTAAGAATAAACTGTGACTTATAATAAGTAAAATATTTCTGTAATAACATTAATTGTGTAGTGAATAAATATAACATTGTTTATAAAACACTTAGTATTGTTTTGAAACAAAACACTTATTAATAAATATCTGTTCAGTGTTCTGTGTTGTGGTGGTTTAAACAATTTGGATTAATGGAATCACCGGCTGAAAGCGATTAAAAGGTAAGTGTTCAAAATCTTTCATTGGATTATACGATATAAAGACCAGTTTTTAACCATAATGCCAAAAAAAAGGGACTTTTTGCTCTAATCTGAACATTGAAATTGGAGTCTTTTTTCCATTTCTTGTTTCCAGAGCTGTGTGTGTGTGATTTAAATAAAATAATACAAGCACTGGTCGTTGATTATTCAACATTTGGCTTTGACAAAACCCGGTTGAAATATAGAATATATTAAAAGTTTAACTTCGGGTCGAATGTAAGATTAAACTTTCAATAATTGTATCAGGATTCGACTATTTCTTCCATTGACCGAACACATTTTGAAAACAGTTGGACATTTCAAAAATAAGTAACACGAAAAAAATGCAACGCATAAATTATATTTTGTTTTCTTAAAAACATTACAATTATCCTATATTAACAATTACATTTACTGGCAGAAATGTGAGTTGTGAAATTTTGTACTTAACATAATTTTTCACACGAACAACTATTTCTAAAACATATCATAAACCAACGTTATTTTAGTTGCAAAATTGATATTTTTAATAGTTTAGTTATACACAGGGCCGGATGTATTTATAAAAAAAAATAATTATGACGGATATTCATCGATATATATTCGTAAAATCTTTGAGTTTTAGACTTTTGAATAGTGATTGAAAAAATAGAGTTACCTGCGACCCACATTCCTCAAAACGCGATGATTCGTTAAATCAAATAGAGACCCGCTTCTACGTTGGAAAAAAACTTTAAGTACTTTCCGAAGCAATGATTTTTTTTAATTATATTTTTGTTTCCTCGATTTAATCTTTCTATGTCTACCGTGGACATAAGTGTGCATTATTAATTCGATCTTAGTTATATCTATCAAAAAGTAAAAATAAAATCGTTCTAGTAAACAAAGATATAAACTAAAACAGCCTCGGCGGGCCCCGGCCTACCGGGAAAACTCCTGAAATCCCTGCCCCTGGTATTCGACGTTTTAGAGACGAAACAGTCTCGGGGTAACGCGATCTTATTCCGGCCCTGAAAATTGTTCTTCATTACATCTAATCAGACTAAAAACAACTTCTAGACAAACCATAGCTTGTAATCGTTTACGCGTACACTTTATTTTAAGAATTTATTTGGAATGAAACACCAATACTTAAAAAACGAGTGGAAAGATTTTGCACTTTTGTTCTGACAAAAAAATAAATAATACAAAACAAAATTCATTCATTCTTATTTTAAAAAATCACCTGTACTAAGCTCGTTTTTGTATAAAACTTAAAATTACTTTATATTTCTCTTATAGAAGTCAAGAATACTGTACAAAATAAAAAAAAGTCACTTTCCACTAAATAATTAAATTATTTATGATTTAGATTCTATTTTTAAAATTTATATTTTAATAACCTGTAACAAAAGAGAAAGCAGATGTTAGAATCTTCACGGTATATTTGAAAAAATTAATATTTAGACTACTGAAGTAGCTCTGGCGAAATTTATTGATAATAACGCGTCTACTATCCCACGATTATCAACAAACCGTCAGAACATGTCGATAAACAAGACGTTCCTCTTTCCTACAAATATCGAACGTACGAGACCACATACCTCCATAATTATTTTTCGCTCCAAAACTTCTGTACGACGAGCCCATATTATCTTTAGATCTGTATCCGCCGGCACCGTTGCTCGGTTTGCCTCCCCAACGATTGTTTCTGGCACCTCCGGACGGCATTCTTTGTGCCATCTCCATCAGTTTGGGATTGACGACTTGGTTGGCTTCCTGTAAGACGGCCACGAGGTCCTTGGCCTGTCTCGCGTTCGTCGGCGTGAAGAAGGCGTACGACGTGCCGGTGTGTTCGAGGCGGCCAGTGCGGCCGATACGGTGGATGTAGTCTTCGGACGAGTGGGGATAGTCATAGTTTATGACGTACTTGATACCGTCTACGTCTGTCATTGCATGTACAAAAAGGGAAAACACACATGTAGAAAACTGTTCCGTATAAGTACGCTAATAAATTAGAAAAAAAAAAATCAGTGGGGAATTTTTAACGTTTCAAAAATATTTTTAATTGGATTAAATTATATTTCCCCACTGTTTAAATTTTCGAACTAAATAAATATTGAACAAATATGACACTAGCCAGTGTAAACAACGGGACAATTTCTGTAAATGAATCGGATTAAAACCGAAGTAGAGCATCGACCCTTTTAAATTGTTTAAATGCGTCGCGAACCAAAATTTATATATAAAAAGAAGTGTTTTATGAATTTAAATAAGGCGACTTAAGAGTTCAATACTTATTCCGATCAGAGTTCCCAATGGAACGAAATCAAATAAAATGCAAATAATCGATGTGCAGTACCAACCGTTCCTCGCTCTCAGCATCGGCCCCATCTGTATAGACGATTTACATTGACATGTAGAGTGCAGGTTATAGTAGCATCTGAACTGGCGTAGTATTGATTATCGTTTAAACGATTACATACCAACGATCTTGGCCGCGTCGTTAACGCGGCAGTGCAACTTCCTCTCGCAAACGTAACAGCGTTTGCATTTTTTTCCCGAATCAGGGCACTCACCTGAACCCACTATCTGCTCTTAGACACTTCACACGCTAACATTGAAACGTTTCGATCTCTTGACAAAAACGTTTTTTGTTTTTTTACGCTGTGAAGAACACTCTTGCTTGCAGAAAAATGGTCAAATGTGTGCCGTAATCATTACCCAATCGCACTAAGACCCGACCCCGCTCCCAATTTAGAGACACATACATAAGATCGCAGCGTTGCGAACTCTTATTTATATTTTTTTTTTTTTAGAAGAGAACGCTAACACCGCAGTCATCATCTCGCATGTTGTGCCTCTGAAACAAAGGGATAACCAGACTGATATTAATTACATAAGATTTGTATTTTTGCAATACTGTTTAAAATAAATAGATAGAGAAAAACCATCCGGGCAACCGTTGCATTGTAATTTGTAAACGCTGCGGTGAAATACACATTATTTGACAGTGAGACCGAACACCTTCGAGTTACATCGAAAGGACAGTCTTCCGTTGCGTTCTTATTTTCGTTTCTTCACAAAAAATAAAACACGGTTTTTTTCGACAAGGCAACAAATCATTTCACAATACTAACCACAAGGCAGGAATATGATGAAGGCAGTAACTTTCAACAGTTGAAGTTTCTTTACTTACCAGGAAAAAACATTTTTTCAACGTTACCCTCAATATTATTATTGAACACTATGAAGTGTTTAGAAATGTTTGTTTAGTCACATCCCTCCGAGTAGAAAGTTATTTTTTGACTTGAAGCCAGATGTTATGCCAATTTTAATTTTGAAAAGACTATCTTTAAAAAAATATATATGAACAATATATTTTCTTCCAAAACCAGTCTGGAACCCCATCCACTCCAAAAACAACTGCTACTATATACCCACAATAAAGTAATAGTAAAAAAAAAAAAGAAGAACCAAATCGACGCTCGCGCTAAATAGGTGATCTGCACCGCTAGACAAAAAAAAATAGTGCCTGCAAAAAAACTGTTGTATTATCGTTTCATGAATACTTAAACGGCACGTTTTATTGAATGTACAGCTCGTGCTTAAATATTCATTGTTTAGAGTGGAAGAAAAAAATTCGGTTAAATGCTTACCGAGTCCACGGGCAGCTACGTCTGTAGCGACAAGGATGCCGCCCTGAGCGTTGCGGAACTCTCTGAGTACGTAGTCGCGCTCCTGTTGGCTCTTGTCTCCGTGCATGCACAATGCCCTCCAGCCGTAACGTCTGATCATTTGTGTTATCGTTTCAACCTTTTTCTTCGTTTCAACAAATATAATTGTTTTTGCGTCGAGTTCTTGTTCGTTTCCAATTTCTTGCAGGAGCGAGTTCAACCTTTAAAAAAAATTAATAATTTTATTATCTATCCACCTTGCATGTAATTCTTGCCAAACTTTTAAACTACAAATTAATTTTATTTAGCAATAAAAAAAAAAAATGCATACTTAGTTTCTTTTTCGTGTTCTTGGCAAACGTCGACGATTTGTAAAATATTATGATTGGCAGATAATTGTAGAGATCCAATGTTGATTTGAATGAAATCGTTTAAGAAATCTGATGCCAATTTTCGAACTTCCTTGGGCCATGTAGCAGACCACATGCAAGTTTGGCGATCGGGCCTGATTTGTCCTAAAATTTTTCTAATTTGCGGTTCAAAACCCATGTCGAGCATTCTGTCAGCTTCGTCTAGAACAAGGAACGTACAGCGGTTGAGATTTGTCGTTCCTTTTTCGAGAAAATCAATTAATCTTCCGGGCGTGGCGATTACGACTTCGACTCCCCGTTCCAAATCGCGAGCCTGCGGCCCTTTGGGTGCTCCGCCGAAAATGCAAGTGTTTCTCACGTAAGCACTTCTTCCGAAATCGGCCGTGACTTGTTGAATTTGTTGAGCGAGTTCACGAGTCGGTGCGAGAACTAAGGCGATGGGGCCGTCTCCTCGTACGAGGGGCTCCTGGTTCGTGATGTGAACTATCGCAGGTAAAATGTATGCCAGAGTTTTGCCAGAGCCCGTCTGTGCAATTCCGACCATATTTCTACCGCTCATGGCGATCGGCCAGCCCTGCGATTGAATGGCAGTCGGTTGATCGTAGCCTTGCTTTTGAATTTCGCTCATTACATAATCGGGAAATTCTGTCTCTTCAAAGTGCTGGATTGGATTCGGTACATCCTCGCCGGAAACAGATATTTGTTTCGACGAACGGTACTGTTCGACTTCATATCGCGAACGTCCGGTTACAGACGGATGCGGGTTATAAAAATTTTTCTTTGCCGGCTGTAAGTTCAGATTATTCCAATCGGGCTTACGAAGCTCACTGCCGTTTTGCTTTCTATCATCGAAACGGCTCGGCCCCTTGTTATTGCGCGGTGGACCGCTGAAACTACTTCTACCGGCCGATCCTCCTCCAAAGCGACTCTTGTCTCCAAAGCTGCCCCGGCTGCTTCCGCTCCCAAAACGCTTTTCCCCAGAACCACCAAATTTACTGGCGCCATTACGAGGGGAATCGAATCTAGACCCCATTCTTTGCCCGCCTGTGCGATTGCCGCCAAAACTACCACCATTGCTCCTAGGTTGGCTATTCTGGCTGTTGCCATAGCCTCCTCCAAAAGAATTAGTACGACCGCTGTAAGACCTGTTAATATTTAATTATATTTAATTAAAGCTTGTTTATATAATCATGTGAAATATGTATGATTTTTTATATTTGACGCTTTATATCCTAATTGGCTTTGCAAATAAATTTTATCTATCTACCTATTTAAATTTTACGGTAAATAACGGTTTCACGAACAATTATTGAGTGCAGTACGCTTATGGGCGTACGTTTTCATTATTAAAAGAAAAGAAAAAATATATACGGTTGACACATTCTAATATACGAAATCTATATAAAAAATTTTCTTTCGTTTAAGACAGATTTCGAGCCGATCGGACCTACAAGAATCACGATATCTGAATAAATTTCTGTAACTGATTTTGTGTAGTACTTCCGCCGTTTAATGATTCAGCAAATCAATACACGCTATAATATTAAAACTACGAAACCACGCCCTTATTGTTACCCTTTTCGAGTTAATTACATTTCCTAATCTGCTTTCTCATTGCTACTGGAGTACAGAAACTATTACTTGCGCAGATATTATGTATGGTCGTTAAGTAATTAGGGAATTCTGTTATTTATAGATCTTTCAAGGATACTGTTGAATAAAATAAAGCAAATTGTTTTTTAATCATTTACTTTAGCAGTTATTCGTTTTAATAAGCTTTGATTTGGAATTTTTTCTTTAGTATCAATGTTATGAAAAAACCATTTTGAAAATGACTTTGACCTGAATCATCATCATCTGATAAAAGTGCAAATTCTTTATGATCTACTATGACGCCATTTTGTTAAAATAACGTCAATTTCTGACAAGCTTCTTTATTATAAACATACTGTGCTTACAATAGTACTCACATCTTTACGTTACAATTTCAGTCGATAACAATTTAACAAGAGAATATTACAGTAAATAAATTCTGAATTACAAATTTGCCAGAATTTTAACAATACCGTAAAAGCGTTATCTACACACTTTCACAAAGCAAAATCAATAGCGTTTAGGCAATATGCATTGCGACAAAGCCGGAAATTTAGATGTATATAATCCCCTCCAGTTTCCAAAAAGAGGAGAAATACTACGAGCACTACGAAGCTACAGTGTGTCTAGACCAATAGAAATCTTTGAAATTTATGAACATTTTACAGATGACGAATCAGAAAACGCAACGTGTAGCATATTAACTCTGTTTGGAAAAAGCAAAATAAGTTTTGTAATTTATAATACTTAAATACTTTATAATTTACAAAGCAAAAGAATATATTACCGTAGTTCTGGAAAATTCTAGATCATGGATCTAGATCTATAGAGATCATTGCGTAGCTCTAGATATTTGTAGCATAACACCCTTATTTAAGAGTAGTTTGGTACAGCAGCTCCTAAACTTTTCTACATACCGATCCACTGCGTTTTTTAGAAATTACGCAAATACAAAATTTTTAAGCTAAAATAATTGTGTTACGTAACAGATTATTAACTGCGCGTAGTCGTTTGAAACTAGATATTAAAATTTTAGACCAACAATTGGTTGACAAATTTAAATGATTTGACGACTTTTTTTGGCCAAACAAATTTTGGAGGGGAAGTAAACGTAGTGGGGGTCACACAGGCATGACGTCAAGTGAAATCCATATCCGGCTTCCCGCCTCTTGGTTGAGTTATTGATCGTCCTTTCGAGTTTCAACTTTCAACTTGCAAAGGTGTATCAGCTGCGAACTTCGCTGCACGTACTGTGATTGTTTGAAATTAAAGTGAATTAAAAACCAGTTTAAAAAAAAGTAAGTTGATCTTTGCTAATGTTAGCAAGACTTCAAATACTGTGTATTTAAAAATTCGTCTTTTTTAATTTGTGAAAAATGAAATAATCTTCTTTGTTGCAGATCAACTAACCGTTGAAGTTCTTCTTTTGACTTGATTTAAAAATATTGAAATTTTCAAATCAGCATAAACATGTAAGTAATATAAAAATAAAATTATATTATAATAATTAGGTATGATTCTTTGAAATCCGACATTTAGATGGAATTTAAATATGGCGGCCGTAGAAATCTTATGTATTTAAATAGTTATGCTTCCATTTTGTAAAGTGCTGGAATTTAATAGTTTTTCTTCGCAGGTCGTACGGAAGTCAAACTAACTCATTTGGAGGAAGCTATGGCAATAACCAGAACCGAAACGGGAATTTCGGTGGCAACAGTAACGGCTACAATAGAACTGGAGGATCGCGGTTTAGTGCGCCACGTAATGGAAATAGTACATTCGGCGCTACGACTGAGAAACGTTTTGATTCTGCAAACAAAGGAAGTTTTGGAGACAAGAGCCGATTTGGAGGATCTTTTCCAAGAAATAACTTCGGCAACGGCGCGAGTCGTTTTGGCGAAGCAAAACAAAACGGCAGCGAGTTGCGTAAACCAGATTGGGACAATTTGGATTTGAAACCGGCAAGAAAAGACTACTATGTCCCCCATCCGTCGATTACCGGACGATCGCCGTACGAGATCGAACAGTTCCGTTCGTCCAAACAGATATCCGTCGCCGGCGACAACGTTCCCAATCCGATCCAACATTTCGTCGAAGGAGAGTTTCCCGAATACGTAATGACCGAGATACTGAAGCAAGGCTACGATTCGCCGACTGCGATCCAGGCTCAAGGCTGGCCCATCGCTATGAGCGGCAGAAACATGGTGGGAATTGCTCAGACAGGCTCCGGCAAAACGCTGGCGTACATTTTGCCGGCAATTATGCATATCACTAATCAAAATCCACTCGTAAGAGGCGACGGTCCCATTGCTCTCGTTCTTGCGCCAACTCGTGAACTGGCCCAGCAAATCCAAAAAGTCACTGCCGATTTCGGAAGAAGCGCATACGTAAGAAATACTTGCGTCTTCGGAGGAGCGCCGAAAGCTCCGCAAGCGAGAGACTTGGAAAGGGGAGTCGAAGTAGTGATCGCTACTCCCGGCCGACTGATTGATTTTCTGGAAAAAGGAACGACGAATTTGAATCGTTGCACTTTCGTCGTACTCGACGAAGCCGATAGAATGCTCGATATGGGTTTCGAACCGCAAATCAGAAAGATTCTTGGTCAGATCAGACCGGACCGACAGACTTGTATGTGGTCCGCTACATGGCCCAAAGAAGTTAAGAAACTAGCGTCCGACTTCTTAAATGATTTCATTCAGATTAACATTGGATCGCTGCAGCTGTCTGCAAACCACAATATATTACAAATCGTCGACGTTTGCCAAGAACATGAAAAAGAAACCAAGTGAGTGTTGCTTTGCGAAGTCAGAAAGGTACTCTTTTCTTGAAATTTATTGAACATTTTCTCTTTTTTAGGCTGAGCAGTCTCCTTCAAGAAATCGGCAACGAACAAGAAATGGACGCGAAGACAATTGTGTTTGTCGAAACAAAGAAGAAAGTAGAAAGTATCACGCAAATGATCAGGCGCTACGGCTGGAGAGCTCTGTGCATGCACGGAAATAAAAGTCAACAGGAGCGCGACTACGTCCTCAGAGAATTCCGCGGCGGTCAAGGTGGTATCCTTGTTGCTACAGACGTAGCTGCCCGAGGACTCGGTAAGTTTTGGTCGTCCGAATTCGGCTGTCTTTTGTCCGGCGCGGTAAGTGAATACTTAAGTGTGAGTATCGATATTACATAACAAAACCTTTGTGCAACTTTAAAATCAAACTGAATGCTCAAACATTGCGGTATAGATTTGTTTTTAAAATGAAACGGTTTTGTTCCGAAAATTAGGTACTCTTCAAATAATTAAAAAAAGAAAAATTCTTGTTACTGAGATTTTTTTTAGTTAATTTGAAATTTACTTCAGTATTCATTATTTAAAAACTAATGCTAGTTAAAAGTGTTTTTTTTTTCAGCGTGAAATAAACTAGATAGGGGTGTCATCCACCGGAATATAATTAATTCATTTTTTTTGGTATTGTGTTTTGTGGGTATATAGTAGCAATTGTTTTTGGAGTGGGTCGGGGTTCCAGACTGGTTTCCAAATTCAAAATGTTTAATTTTGCTGGGCTTGTTGTGGTTATAAATTTTCCGTATTCGATACTACTTTGTTAATATGTTTTTTTGAAATTATTTCATTAGGCTTCAAGTCACTGTCATACGCTTGCTACTCGGAGGGATAGTAATTGTGATGTTTCACATCGGGTTAAAAAAAACGTCGAACTTATTTTCAGAATTGCAAGTTTAAAGTATTGTTTATAAGACAATTGAATAAATAATACTCGAAATTGATAAACATCTCTGAAATAATTAAACGGTAGTCGACGTTAATTATTGGAACAGTTCCCACCTTGTCGTTGGCATTAAAAATGATTTGTCGCCTGGTTTAAAATTTGACGACCTGTTTTATGTTTTATTGGATGTTTTGTTTTTGTTTTGTTATAGCAATAACATAACCTCAACATAGATTTTATATTGTAATAATATCAGTCTGGTTATCCCTTTGTTTCAGAGGCACAACATGCGAGATGATGACTGCGGTGTTAGCGTTCTCTTCTAAAAAAAAAAAGATATATAAAGAGTTCGCAACGCTGCGATCTTATGTATGTGTCTCTTAAAAGAATCGATTGTTTTTTTTTTTGTGGGTTGCGGTGGGTTTTGATTTGCGGGAAAAATCATAGCGCGGTTTTGGGTGACAATATGGCACGCATTTGAGACCGATTTTTTGCGATCGTCGTCACGCATTCTCAGTAATTCGATCAGAAAATTCACTTTTTTTTTATTGATGACGCATAAGTGTTCGACAGCAAATAGTGGGTTCAGGTGAGTGCCTCTTTGATTGGGAATGCTAGCGAACAAATGACTGCGAAGACAGTTTCAAATGTTGCGCTACGACGCCAAGATTGTTTGGTAATGTAATCGGTAAAACGGTAATCAAATACTACACCAGTTCAGATGCTACTATAACCTGCACTCCACGCGTGTCAGTGTAAATCATCTACAGATGCGGCAGATCCTGAGAGGCGAGACAACGGTTGGTACTGCACAACGACTATATAATATAATATATACACATATAGGTATTTTATTTCACTTCACTTCATCGGTCCTCAGATGGAATCAATAAACAATAAGTATTGAACGTTTGATCGCTTTTCTTATTTTAATTGTTCAGGACAGATTTCAATTTTACAAATGTACTGAACACATTTTTGTACAGTCAATTTTTTTTCTAACCTTGAAAATTTCCATGTTTGTCGGCAAACCGAACAGCTGATAGGTAGTCGCCATTTGCAATTTGGTTGTCACAGTTGATATTCTTTTTTTTTGTGTCCTAACAACATGGTGACATACTGTCTGAAAAGTCTGTCGAAAAGCAAATGATTTTTGAGGAGTTAAAGTTCAAAAAGAAAAAAAAACAGTTCAATGTAATTATTGTTACTATACGATCCTTTTTTTCATTGATTTCTCTCATGTCCGTCAATATGACAATACTAGCTCGATTTTTCGTATGTGTAAACAGATGTAGACGGTATCAAGTATGTCATAAACTTTGACTATCCCCACTCGTCCGAAGACTACATCCATCGCATCGGCCGTACTGGCCGCCTAGAACGCACCGGCACGTCGTACGCCTTCTTCACGCCGACGAACGCGAGACAGGCCAAGGACCTTGTGGCCGTCTTACAGGAAGCCAACCAAATCGTCAATCCCAAACTGATGGAGATGGCCCAGAGACTACCGTCTTACGGTAACAAAAACAACCGCTGGGGAAACAAGCCCAACGGTGGTACCGGATATAGACCGAAAGAAATTGGCACGGTCTACAGAAGCTACGGAGCTAAAAATAACTATGGGGGTAAGTGTTTTGTCATCGAGATTGAATAAAATACGAGCGTTTTTTTTTTGATTATTTTTTTTTCTCTTTTTGCAGGTTATTAAGGAGCGGATTTATTAGATTTCTTTTATTTATTTATATAACTTAAAAAAGGTATTCACATAATTTTGTGTTTATAGCATTCCTTTTGTTAGCTGATTGTCATTTTTTTTTCTCTAATAGTATTAAACAAAACGTTACAGGAAAACGTAATTATAAGTGATTAAAACTTTCCGAACTGTTCTGCATTTATAAAATTATAATCGAAATCGATAGAAAGTGCTGTAATATGTTTTTTCAGAATCTTCAAGTTATAAAGTAACCATAAAAATTTTATAACATTAGGAAATGAAACTGCTTAAACGTTCGTTTTTTTTACACAATCTGTGATAATTAAATTAAACATTGATATGCGCGGAGACGGTATCAATATAAATATGTAGTAAATTTATTGACAATGAGAGGCTCTGATAAGCCGTTTCAAGTTTGTATTTGAAAATGCAACTGGAAATTTTCTTTATTGCTCTCAAAATCACGAAACGTTTCAAATATATGTGACAAAGATAATGGGCCGTTTTTAAAGAAGCGACTTTGTATGGTTCACAGCAAATCGCCCGGTTTACGCGTTGAGAAGAGATCGAAACGCATAAACGAAAGTTGATGTCAGAACTCGATCTCTTCTCGACGCGCAAACTGTAGCGGTGCTTCTTGAGCCTGCATATTCTTTGATTTGTGATAGGAACATAATTGTGTCCTTAGTATTTTATTTTACAGTTACTCTTAGGGTTGACTGTGACAGTGTTTTGTCCAAATACTGTCGATGGCCGAATGTTCCTGATTATAAATTGCAGTATTTATTTCCAAAAAAAAAAAAAAAAAACTTGTTAAACCAGTAATAATTGTAATTACGAAACAGAATTAGATAACTATTGTCGACAAATTAATAAACTAATGTATCTTCGTTTCTTTTTGAATTTGTTAGCACATTTAGAATATGTACATTTTTTTTTCGTTCATTTGTATTTAAATTGAATAGGTAGAGGTGTCTTATTTTTTTATAACTGTACCTATATTGAAAATTTCTGTAAGTACAAATGTTTTTATTAATTAAATGAGTGGACAATTTTTTAAACTGATGTAGTTTGTTCTTTCAATTCATTTTAGGTTATTAGTTTCAATGTAACCATTACTTCTAATAAAATTTGATTTGCACAGTGAAAAATTGTTTTATTTTTCCATGTATTCAGCGTTTCCTAATGGAAAGCAGTGTCATATATTTTTTTTTTATTCAAGCCCCCCGACTTTAAACTTTATCGTGGGCCATGTTGTTAATTTGGTAATTAATAGTTTGAAAAAACAGTTCGGATACTTTCACCAGTTCTGAATTTTAAAACCTGGAAACTGGGGGCTTGGAAACATGGTCTTGGCTTGTGATGCATTTTTAACTGACTTCAACAAAAAGGAGGAGGTTCTATGTTCGTCTGTATATTTTTTTTTTTATGTATGTTCACCGATTTCTCCGTCAATTATGGACCGATTTTCAATTTTTGTTTTTTTTATTCGAAAGAGTGCACCTCAGAGGTGATCCCATCTGAACCAAGTCAGGATCTGATGGTGGAATCGGGAGAAATCGAGGGAAACTCTAATTTCAAAGGCACGCATAATGTTTTTTTTATGTATGTTCACCGATTTTTAGTGTTAGATTAACACTAAAAAGAGAAAAATTAAATATTTTTAACAAAAAAATTGGACCGACTTCACACTAAAAAGTAAAAAATAATTGCGTATTGAAATGTTTTGGAGTCGGTGTAGTTCTCGGAATAGATTTCATTTTGGCTGACACCGACTCTAAAACATTTCAAAACGCAATTATTTTTTACTTTTTAGTGTGAAGTCGGTTCAATTTTTTTGTTAAAAATATTTTATAATGTATATTTACGAAATTTTTGCTGAAAAATACAATTTCAGAATTTTTCTCAACTACTAGCGTCACCCAAAGATGGCTAGACGAGCCATTTAATTGATACTCGTTACTTTTTCCCGGCTACTCTCCTTCCAGACTGGTTCCCGTTAAATTCAAGGCGCTATCTCGCATCGATTTAATAAAAATGAAACATTGGTTACTATGGTTACGGAATAATCAGTTTAAATTTAATTATGGACGACACGTCGGTATTGGATATTGTTGAAGAGAATTTTAAAGCGTTGGAAAGGGTAAATAAGACGCCTGTTTTTTAGAAATATAAATCAAAAGGGCGTTCGGCACCTAGTGAAATTCGTGGTTTAACTTTTGCAGAAAACTTACGTGCACCGAATTATTTACGCTGCAGAGCACGGCTTAAAAGGCGACGATCCAAAAATTACCGACATTTTAACGAAAAATGTTCAAAAAGTCAACGAGGAATATTGTGATGAGCCTTTGACGGGTTTCTGTTTGAATTACAACAAGCATTTTATACATTTACTCGATGTACGTTGACGAAACTCGGTTATCAAAATCGTTTCATTATAGAGTCGTAATTTAGGATTGCCTGATTGTGTTTTAGGGCTCCGAGCACAGTATCATGAAACATTTGAGAAATTTGATGGCATGCGAAAAATTGAAAGACAAACTTGGAAGAATGAAATTGTTGGTTATGTATAATCATATAAATCAGGTAATCGTTTTGATGTTTGAATGTCGTTTTCCAATCAGGGCTGCCAGATTTCTTTCCTCAGAAATCCGTCGGTAAGGCGAAAAGTGGTGGGGGAAGTGGTCCGAAAAATCCGTTTCCATCCGTTCGCCCGGTTCACCCATTAATGCAATGAGTGTGAGAGATAGAGAGTAAAGTGAAGTACCATAAACGACACATCGACGTGTTTCCACCTTCATTATGGCTTTATTATTAACATTATTAAATGAATTTCGTATAAGTAATAAGACGTTGAATTTACTTTTACTTACAAACAGACTTTAAATTGAATAGAAATGATTCATTTTTTCACATCCAATGAATCGATTATTTCGTAGATTTTTCACATTTTTTTTATTCGCTACAACATAAAAAAAAAACAGGTTTCCATGCTGTCAAAAATGAAATACAATTATTGCAAGTGTACTGGATTTTTTATTACAAAAACTGCGATTTGGCTTACATATACATTCAAATTGAACATTGCAAATCTTATCAATAATGTATCTTCACTTCAATTTCCATCAGTTTCATACACTCTCTTATCTTTTTCTACCCAAATAGAGGGAGGAGTAGGACAGAGGTAGTGAAAGAAACGTGCTCAGATATGCTCGAATGTGCTAAAAATACCCGAATGTCCCCAAATTATCGATTATCGAGTGAAGTTTGAATTTATATGTAGTAAAAAAGGTAAAAAATTCGGAAAAGTTAGAAAATCCGTTAAATCCGTTCAGATCATAAAATCCGTTCCATTATCCGTTCAAATTTATTTCTACTCGAAAAATCCGTTTGGAACGGAAAAATCCGTTCATCTGGCAGCCCTGTTTCCAATACGGACAAACGCGCTGAGGGTTCCGCGTCATCAACCGTATTTATTTGCCTTTAAATTTTGAAAACTGAATGTGTTGAAAACAACGTAAAAGTTTTCCTGTAAAGCAGATATCAGTTTTCGAAATGCGTTTTCAGAAAAATTTCTAAATCTTCATATAAGTACCTAATCATAAAGATTTTTTTTCTTTAAATATCCGCAGAGATTCTTTCCAAAATGGGGTATAAGAACAGCTGTTCCTCCAACATTGCTGGGTCAACTTAATCAAAATAATGACTTCGATGCCATCAGTAACTACGTCAAAACGGTTATAATTAAAATTTACAATTTAGCCACGCATTTGTATAATACATCGGTGAGTTATTTCGTTGTTAATTTTGTGTTCGCAAACTAAATGTATTACCCCGGTAAAATATAATCTAGTGTGTTGGGCCTTTGAATCAAACTGTCCTGGGTTCGAATCCCGTCTCTGCTCATGGATATTTTGTTGATTTCGCTCAGAGCCATCCTTGATATTTGATGATACTGGTCAGATACCCTTGCATGGTATATATTGGTATTAAAACAATTCTGCGTCTATTTCGACAATATTGACAGGACTTCGTTAGCTAGTCTTACATAATATGTTTGTTGTGATATCTACTGTGTCATGGCAATTGATTTTAGCCGTCGAAAAAAGTCGGTATGGGAGAAATAACAGCTGAAACGTTCCAATTCCTTCCGGAAGTTCCAATTTTAGAACTTTTACTGGACTCGCAGTTTATCCTTGATTTGCGAGACTACGTAGCAGGATATCTCAATGTACCCGAATCGGATGCATACGAAGGTACAATTTATCGAATAGTTTTAATCCAATGTCGAAATTGTAACGTTGCGACATTCTAAAATATGTTATTTTTTACAGAATTGATTTGGCCAATTAGTTGCGATTTTGTGCCGCTGGATGTCTTTGACAAACTTATAGAACCGATTGAAGAGTTAACCGACGTCCTTCCGGTTTAAATTAACCTCTACATAGATATATATACTTAATAGATTGCGTATACACTAGCGCCTCCTGTACCTTTTAGAAGCCATTTTGTACGTGGAAAACGCCGTAAAAAGCGCACGAGATTCAAAAATATTAATTATTTTATAATATGATTTTATTGAGAAAAACTACAAAACTCACAGTAAACAGTGATATTTCGCTCCAAAACCTATTTTTATACTGAAACGTTTCAAAAATTACAAAGTTGAGCATAAATATAATGTAAAAGCTTAGAACATTTTACATTGTCAATTTGGCGTCAAGGTTGACAAGCATTGATGCCAATCTGACAATGTAAAATGTTCTAAGCTTTTACATTATATTTATGCTCAACTTTGTAATTTTTGAAACGTTTCAATATAAAAATAGGTTTTGGAGCGAAATATCACTGTTTACTGCGAGTTTTATTGTTTTTCCATTAACATCATATTATAGAATATTTAATCTTTTTTAATCCCGCGCGCTTTTTACGGCGTTTTCCACGTACAAAATGGCTTCCATATGGCTTCTAATTGGAACCATTCCGCACAATGCTGAAGGATAGGCATCCGCTATCTATTAATATATATAAATCTATGAACCTTTATTAAAATTTTGCAATCTTTTTTTATGACTATTCTCCCCGATAATATATTATTGTTTTTGTATTGGACGCTGTTTTTAGCTTTTAAAGTAGGTACTTGAATAAAATTGTTAAGCTTCACACATTTTTTTAATTTTATTGCTAACCGAATTATATCAGACAATATATTCTTCAAAAAGCCGTAGTAGTTTTTGATGTCACCAGTGATCATATATATTAATACGCTAAGGTTTAAGATGTTTGCCTCCCTTTTTAGAAAAAACCACACAATTTCTCCACATAAATTATATATCATTTTACAGATAATTGCTTGCTCTATTGACATCGACAACTAAAAAAAATATTATTGCTATTGTTTTTGTAAATTAATTAAACTCTGAACAACGTCTGCCATCTGACGGCGTAACGTTAACACTTCGATCTGTCATCTGACCTTCATATTGTAAATACTGCATACTGCCATCTGACGGGCAACGCTGAACAACGCTTTTGCTACTTGCGCCTCTATATGACAATTTTAATAAAATATTTCTTTTACAACAAAAAGAAGAACTTTATAAGCAGTGTGCAAAATTAGAAACGAATTGAATACCTGCAATCATATTTAAAAAATAATTTTGAAAAGTGATAGTTTATTATTATACTTATTTAGTGCGAATAATTCGCACAGGTCACGCTAGTTCAATAATAACACATCAATTGAGTACAGTACCGTTTCATTTGGTGGACAATTCAATTTGCAATTATGTAAATAGCCTTGACAGCTTCCTCTGTTTGGATGCAATCATGTCATAGTCAAGTGTATAATTAATTAATTATACGGAATGGACTTTTGATAAAAAAGACGGGCTGCACTCCGGGAGTGCCGGCAGAAGTGAAAACTTGAATATTAACGTCTTACGAATTTTCGATCAAGTCACGTGTCCTGACGCGAGTTTAACATTTTTTACCCATTACAAAAAAAGTGTACAAAAGTTTTCGTCTTACGAATTTTCGATCAGGTCACGTGTCCTGACGCGAGCTTAACATTTTTTACCCATTACAAAAAAAGTGTACAAAAGTTTTCGTCTTACGAATTTTCGATCAGGTCTTAGGAATTTTCGATCAGGTCACGTGTCCTGACGCGAGTTTAACATTTTTTACCCATTACAAAAAAAGTGTACAAAAGTTTTCGTCTTACGAATTTTCGATCGGGTCTTAGGAATTTTCGATCAGGTCACGTGTCCTGACGCGAGTTTAACATTTTTTGCCCATTACAAAAAAAGTGTACAACGCCGCTAAAGAAGTTTTCACTTCAAAAAATCCTCAAGAGAAGTAGCAGCTACCTTAATCTACAGGTTATTCCAGAGACAATTAAAATTATTCCTAGACGATAATTCATATACTCGGTGTCCTAGTACAGTGTTTTCCAATTAGTGGTACGCGTACCCCCAGGGGTACGTGAAGTTGCATCAAGGGGTACGTGCGACTATCAGTAAAAACAAGAACAATTTCCAAAATATTATTTTATTACGATCATCATCGTAAAAGCACTATTGTACTGTAATTTGAAAATAATAAATGTTATTTAAACTGACTTATTTTTTTTATTTATCACTAGCTGTGCCCCACGGTGTCACCCGCGGTTTAAGTAGCCTATCTGTTAATCCAGGGTGTCAACTACCTGTATACCAAATTTCATCAAAATTGGTCCAGGCGTTTGAGCGTGAAGAAGTAACAAACATACACACACTCACAAACTTTCGCATTTATAATATTAGTGTGATTGCTACAATAAGGGGTACGCAGGTTTGAGGTCTTTTTTGAAGTGGTACGCAGCAAAAACTAATTGGGAACCACTGTCCTAGTACTACCAATTTAAAAAACCTACTTTGAATAATTATTAAAAACTAGGCGGAGGAATAATAGCGTCATTAAAAATCTTACATTTGCATATTGTGACTTCATCTATGATGTCGTCGAGCGTCTATAATATGGAATATATATCTTCATCGATGTAAGTATGGTGTGGCGACTTCAGCCAACAGCATGCAAACTTTTTTGAACAATTCTGTACAGGATTAAGTAATTAATATTTAATAATTATGTAACAAAATTTTTATGTTAAAAATTTGTAGAGAAATAAGTTTCAGTTTATTTTGTAAAATAAAACGGTTAACAAGTAAAAAATTAAGTCTGTTTTTATTGATTTGAAATAAAAACTACACTGGTGACCCCGACGTTGGTAGTGAACTACGCATCATGGAACCACTGGGTAATCTTAATCCTATAGATACCGCGCCACAAAATGAAAACGCAAATCAACCATCTGAAATAGCGCGAGTAGCAATTCGCCCGCCACCATTTTAGAGAGCAAACCCAGCAATATGGTTTTGTCAAATGGAAGCGCAGTTTCTTATCACTAACATCACATCGGACGACACGAAATTCAACAGTATCTTAACAGCATTAGACAGTGACATCATAGAAAGAGTGACCAACATTATATTACAACCACATGCCACAGGGAAATACAACGAAATAAAGAAGCAGCTAATCCACGAATTCACTGAATCGGAAGAAACTCGTCTAAAAAGATTGTTCACAGACTATCAAGCAAGACAAACGTCCAAGTCAGATACTACACGACATGCAAAATCTTTCTGCCAAACGCATCAGTAACGATTTGTTAAAAACCCTATTATATGGCTCCAACGACTACCTACATCAATACGCGCGATAGTAGCACCCAGCGAATCAGCTGAGTTTTTGTTCCACCACGTAGAGTCAGAACTCACTAGCGACCATTTTAAATCTATTAATAATTGAATAATAGTCGTAATTTTACTGCAATCTTTATTCATACATGTTGAATACAATATCTGAATAGCATGGAGAAGGGAAAGCACTGACTTATCGAGTGTAGAATAATTTGAAGGAAACTATAGAGACCCTGCTAAATAGTAATCAAAATTAACGAGTTTTAAAACTTGTGATATTTTTAATTTGATCTTTATGAGGAAATGAATACAAAACAGCCACGCTGAAAGTAATAATACTATAATTACGAACACTGTGCAATAAATAGTAAATGACTTGAATTAATTACTCTATAAAGGCTTTCATAGATATAATATGTATGTGTAAATGTTTTGAACCTGCATAATGTTATACATGGAAGTCAGAAAGTTTGCAACTCTGTAGGCTGCTTTGACAGTGGTTCTGGAAGCGTGGCTCAGGACGATAATAATTTCATGGGTCAGGACTAAATATAATCAATCTAACTATAAACACTCGAATGTCAGACGACTTCATCAAATTCCAGTACAGTAGTCTCTTCCTAAGTAGTTGATTGTTAAGCGATCGTTTCTAGCACTTACCCTCCAACGTCAGATGTCTTACTGTATGTGAATAGATTCCTAGACTGTAATAATTCAAGTTCGTGATTTGAACGAGGAGTCTTCATGGAGTTCCATTATCGAAGAATAATAGTTACAAGAAAACAAATTTCGGAAAGTTTGTGAATGTCCCGACGCTGTAACCAAAAGCATCCCTTGTATTTTGGATGACTTCACTTTTTGTAATTTTAAACTTTGTGACTGTAGTGTACCCGTTGTACAATGTATAGTGAATGTGGAACATTATGTACTTTATAGAGTATACCTAAGTCGGAATGGGGCAGTAGGGCCGCTACAGTCCCAGTGTCTGCAGTATTATGTTAGCTTTCCACAGCTTTATGGTCTAATTTCATGCGTCACGGCACGACCCGTCTGAGCAACTGTATGATACATATAAATCAAATGCCAGACACGCTCAAACTAAATTTGGAACGATAGCCATTAGTGCTACGCCTTCTAACGTTCCAATATATTTGATGCAGTTTTCGCAATTATTAACACAGTTGGAATAAAGTTTTTTTTCGGCTTAGTATTATTACAACGCCTCTATTAACCCACTTTCTATGTTGCTGTTATTCGGAAAAAATTGTAATCGTCGCATGAAACTTGAGAACATGGAGTTTTAGAATGTTCTTTTTATGCGTCGGGATTTGATCATATCGAAGTGATTTTAAAGTTCTTTGAACTCGTCGCAATCGGTTTCAGTTACTAATGTCGGAGCTACGAAATGTAATTCTTGAAGAACAGGAAAAGAAAGTTCCATAAGAAATTCAATAATCGCGATTCGAATATTGAACGATGTGGAAATACACAAGTCGTATTAAATTATGGTGAAGCCAATATAGTTTCACCACGCCCCGGTGAAAAGACAAGGACAAAGAAGGTGACGTGCCATTAAGTAGGGCGTTCAGTAGGAGCGGTTTAAAAGCTTTCTCCGTTACGATGAAAAGCACAGACATCCATGCTAAACGGCCTACTGTTTTAGTGTTGCATGATTCCTGTTATATTTGTTTTGTTTATTTATATAACGGAGTGACGTCATTAAATAACCGGTGTTGACTGTTCAGAAAGCTTTTGACCTCGGTTGTCGAGCGTCTATAATTTACAAGTGTAAAAGGAGCTTTTGAAATCGAAGAACTGCACTGCGGTACGCCTTAAAAGTTTCAACCGTGTTTCATCGAACGCTTGAGGAAAGACCCCTGCTGTAAGATTTTCAAAGTAGACGCGTATCTATATTAATATATAAAGCTGAAGAGTTTATTTGTTTGTTTGTTTGAACGCGCTAATCTCAGAAACTACTGGTTCGAATTGAAATTTTTTTTTTTGTTGGATAACCCATTTATCGAGGAAGGCTATAGGCTATATAATATTACACTACGACTAATTGGAGCGGAACATAAATGAAAAATGTTGCAAGATGTGTCACAAAATTAGTCCGTCCGACAAATATTATCAGGTGAAATGCCTTAACTAAATATTGCAATATTAGTGCGCGTAGAGAGCAAGCCCGGATAACTCAATCAGTAGAGTGCAAGACTCTTAATGCCAGGGTCTAGGGTTCAAGCCCCACGTCGCCGAATATAATTATTATTTTTTTTATTTACTACATAGCTTTGTTCTAAGGCTTACATTTCAATTTTTTAAAATTTTATTACGACTAATTAAAATTAAATAAATTTAATTAATAGATCATTTGAAAACTATTACGACTATAGGCTTAGGCATTAGGCACCTATATAAAAATAATTTTCCTACAGTGTTTTCAATTAAATATTTATTATATTAAAAGAATTTTATTACGTAAAAAAAGTATAAATACTGATTTTTAACGACAAAAACTTTTGAACGGTAACGCCGATCATTATGAAGTTTGGACACAACATTCATCTTGGTAAACTAAGATGAATGTGCGTACTCATGTCCCTTCCTTCCCCATTAGTTCTTTTGCACCCGGGTGAAACCGGGCGGGACCGCTAGTCTATTATAAAGACGTATGATATTTGAGAATACCCCTATAAACCGCAGATAGTTAACTACAGCTTAAAATAACTCTTCGATAAAAAACAACGATTTAGATTTTAGAGGGCAGTAATTCAAGTTAAAAGTGAAGCCTATAAATAATTTGTTCTGGATGTTTATGTTGATTTACGAGGGGGCGTCAAGGTTTTCAAATAATCGTCAAAATGCAATAACCGTTTTTCTCAAAATAAACACTATTTTTGATGGGAGGGGAACGGCTAGAAAAATCCGTCCAGACCGCGACTCTGCCAACATTACCGTGCTTGTATCGCCCGAGAGTCCAGGCCTGATTGTTTTCGCTTTTTCGCTGTTGTTGATCGACCCTCGAAAATATGTCTCTGAACAGTTTTTGTATGATGGATGCTATCCCGTCCAATATTGCATTTGAAAACGTGTGAACGTGTCTGGAAGCCATATGTGTGCATTTCGGGATACGTAAAGTATACCTGCCTTCGTCTGGATCACAGCTGATAGAATACGTGCTTTCCCTAGCGAATGCCTTCTCCCCAACAGTCGTTTAAAATGTTTATATTATGATGATTTAAGGAAATTCAAAAGAACGAATACCTAACGTTGTCTCTTTGCGCTTTTATATTTCAGTGTAAAAATAAATTTTACTCTTTTTAAAAAGGGCTCGGTAACGATTTTATCATTATAAAAATAACAGCGAAAATCTCACAAAAAAATTCCAAGTGTCTTGGATTAAATAAATTCAGAAGGACTAAGAAATATTATTATTCAAATTAATAACTGAAGGCTTAAATCTTAGAGTTTTACTAATTAATTTTAAATTTTAAGAACTTTTTTGAGATAAAAGCCAAGTCATAGATAGCAACTGTTTAAAAGGGATCCACGTAGCATCGGCGCCGTGGCTTAGTTGGTTAAAGCGCCTGTCTAGTAAACAGGAGATCGAGGGTTCGAATCCCTCCGGGGCCTTGGCAGTGCACTTGTGCTGCTTGCATTTTTGATAATGATAATGTTTTTTGTCGTGTTTTTTTTTATCATCTAGTTATGGAATGCTGCGTAACAGTTAAATAATAATAAAAGTTCATGATACGTTTTTATCATTTTATACAGAGCTACGTGTATAATATGAGACAGTGTGTAGTATGTATATAGAAGTTAGGACGCGCTTGGTAACTGGGGGCGTAGCTCAGATGGTAGAGCGCTCGCTTAGCATGCGAGAGGTACCGGGATCGATACCCGGCGCCTCCAAGACAATCATTTTTACTTTTTTTTTTTTTGAAAAAAATGTTTATTTTTGCAAAATATAATTATTACTACAATATTTTTTAGAATAAAATTATTTTAAAAAGTGTATATAAATTGTATAAAAACAAAGTACATGTACAATAAAAATTCTAGTTATTCTTTTATAGCTATTTACATACATTTTTTTTTCATTTACTCAACGTTGATTTATCAAGGACTAAAATAATATAACACTTTGCAGGGAATGGTAAATATTATCAAATCAAAAATAAAAAATCTGTACAGACCACTGAAACTATACCTACAGATTCCTCAAAGACAACTGATTTAGAAAATATTTATGCCCCTTTAATAATAAACGATTTGAAGTGAATGTCAAACGGCAACATTGGCTATTTAAATTTTCAATCGACGGTGGTCTTGTCCGTGAAGAACGTCAGGCGTTCGTACTCTTCGGCTGTGAGTTCCGGAGGCGGCGGCGGAGGTTTCGGCTTTCTGGCCGGCGGCGGAGATCTTTGTTTCATTGGTTTTCTGGTACTGTATGTCGGCTCCTCGAGTGCTCTCTGCAATTTGTACTGCAATGTGTCGATTAGTTCCACTTTGCGAGCCGCGTCCTTTGCAATCTTCATTTTGTGATCGGCTTCAATGCGGCACGAGCGCTCGGCCCGTTTAACGACGCCCAACGGTATATTGTCCAGGGTCATCAGTAATGCTGAAGAAATAATTATTCGTAAAATTAAATTCCTTTTGACGTGATAACGTCTTATAAATTGATGAATCACCAATCTTATAAATTGATAAAACACCGGCTGCATGCACGAAAAAGTGTAACGTTCCTAACGTTCCTAGCGTTCCTAACGTTCCGCCTGACCCTGTGCGTGCTTTTCTCGAAAACGGCCCTAACGATTTGGATGAAATTTACTGAAAAGGGATTTTGGGGGGCAAAAAATCGTTTTAGCTAGGTGTCATCTCTCGAAAAAATCGTTTTCATACAAATTTTATCATTATAAAAATCAATTTTTTGACGTATGAAAATACTTAAATATTGTAAGTAGATTTTGGAATTTTATATAAACAATGAAACAATTGTTTTCAAAATATTATGAAAGTTAATCTTTGAGATTTAAAGTAAATACGAAAGAAAGAAAGTTAAAAAAAACAATTATATTATAGGTGGTGAGTAATTTTAATAAATAAAATTAACCTAAATTTGAAGCAAAAGATGCAATATCATAGATTCGAATTATTATAATTATTATATAAATTTAGGTTATGTATTACGGAATACGTTATCACGTAAAACTATCGTCCGTAAACCGACTTTACAGAAAACCAATTTTTTTAACCTAAACTAAAATCTCAAGTCTTTTTTCTACTTACATTCGCACTTGATTTCAATCGCCCGCATCATTTCGAACATGTTGAGATTGGAGTCGTTCTTCGATATAACTTTCTCGTAAGTATCTTCGACACAAGCGAGCATGTTTAGAGCTTCGGTTGTGTTAATGACTTGTCTGAAAGCTCCGTTTATTAAATTGTTGGCGAAATGTTCCAATTCTTCAGCGTGCCGTTCCTCCCAGAGGATGTTCTTCTCCAAGTCTTCGATGAGATCCTGCATTGCTGCAATTTCGGCCGTGAATGATTTCTTAGCGTTGAAAATTGTGTCTTTCATACTTTCTAGAGGTATCGCCAACTCTTCGGAATGCAGCAACGAATTCAAATTCTGGATCTCCATTAAGCGGAACACCTAAGAAATTTAATCATTGCAGTTCGATAAGTTTTTCTTTGACTGACTTTAATTTTCAAAGACATACTAATTTGAAATTTAAAAGTGACCTTGATGAGCTCCTCGGGCTCTTGAAAATACAGTATCGGTTCGTCTTCGTGATTTATGTCCCATTTGTACTGTTCAATAAGATGCTCCAACGATCTCTCCATTTTGAGCGTCATCCTGTAGGCTCCGTAGTCCTTCATGACGTCACCGGGATTGTCGCCGGATGTGAGTTGCATTCGCATTTTATAATTGGTGTCGTATTGTTGACGCCAATGTAACGGACTGATTTCGTACAGGAAACGTTGATACACCTTGGCGTTTCTCCATTCTTCCTCCAAAACGTAAACCTAAAACAAGACGAATAAGATTTTCTTTGGTTTCTCGAAAAAAAAAATGTTTAATATATGAACAGAAATACGAAATTTCATTAATTAAAGTATAATATAAAATAATCAATTAGGTATGTCATAGTTTAATAAAAGATTTTAGATTCTCAATCAATTTTTATTCTCTTTGAACAAAAATACGAATTGATTTTAACTCAATTTTAGAATGGAAGGTAATTATACACTTTCACGGTCACCTGGTTTTTTGGCTCTAGAAAATCGAAAAATAGATGGATTTCAATGATCTCGGTCTCAAAAAGTTCCATTTTACGCCGGATTTATGAAAAAAATTAGTTCACCCCGGAATTACAATTCGCATACCCGTTTATCGTTCACCCCGGAATTGTTTTTTTAAAAACTCCACATTTGCCCCTTCCCGTTTCACTGCGAGACAATTCGCATACCTCTTTATCGTTCACTCCGGAATTACAATTCGCATACCCGTTTATCGTTCACCCCGAAATTACAATTCGCATACCCGTTTATCGTTCACCCCGGAATTGACGTCAGAAACAGTTATAAAGAATTATATGTAGAAAGTCAATTTTTTTTGCATTTAAAGTCATGAAACTGTGAGAAATATTGATTTTTTCAATTTTCGTATTTTTTTCCATAAATCCGCCATAAAAACGAAGATTTAAAAAAAAATTCATCGAAATCGGATGATTTTTCGATTTTCTAGAGCCAAAAAACCAGGTGACCGCGAAAGTGTATAATAACCGAATGGAAAAATAGAATATAATTCTGGTGAAGACCTTTATTTTAAGTTGTCCAAGACTTTCTGACAGTCCTTTACGTTCTTCTTCCTTACGCACCGTGACCGTAGCCAATTTTTCTGCTTCGCGTAAGACTTTCATTGATTCGCTATGATCTTGTGCTAAAAAATTGTCAAAAGCTTCTACGTAGAGCTCGTATTGCTTATTGATATTGAGGATTGCTTTCTGTTCTTCTAAATAATTTTCGTCGAATCTGAAAATAATAAAGTTACATAATAATTAAAAAAATTACCATATGACAGAAAATCACTTCTTATGTTAAATGTGACCTCATAATATCATCGAGTCGCAGGCCGGCCTGTATTTTGGTTTGTAAACACTTCCTCAAATCCTGCATGTACTTCCCCATTTGAAATTGATCATGAATGGCTCTTCCCTCGACAATAGAAAAGTACTCTGGATCGATATCCTGTACCATTATGGCGTTGTTTTCCGGTTTCTCCACGTACAGTCGGTTCAAGAGTTTTTCCGACTGCCTCGATCGAAACGTTGGCCGATCTGTATATTTGAGTTTGTAATCATTCGTGCGCTTTTTTTGATGCCACGCTTTCGAAACCACCGTGTAAGAGAATTCCTCCAATTCTTTTGGC
Source organism: Xanthostigma xanthostigma (assembly GCA_963575645.1). Lineage (NCBI taxonomy): Eukaryota > Metazoa > Arthropoda > Insecta > Raphidioptera > Raphidiidae > Xanthostigma > Xanthostigma xanthostigma. The sequence continues at coordinate 12,615,221 of OY754474.1, forward strand.
AAGACGAACGGCGATGGTTCCGTCGAAACGTCTCGTTGATTCGATGCGTTAACGCCGCTTCCTTGAGACACGTAGTATTGTGAATTGGCCTGATTCGTTTGGCCGAATATCTTTTGAAGTTCGCTCGGTCGCACGACTCTAGGAGATTTTACTTTCTCTATTTTGAATTTAACCGCATTTTTAAATTTAGATTCTGCTTTTGCCGACGTCGGTCTTGAAAGGGATACGTATAATGACATTTTATCGTCGTCCTCTGAAGGATAATCGTCTGATTCTTCCGACATGGCTTCAAATTTCTGTAAACAAAATTCGTTCTTTATCTCTACTGGAACCGAGCTGAATAATTAAGTAACTTAAATATTACCTGATTGAAATTTTAATCTTGTCAATTTGACATGCGAATATATTATTAACTTTTTCAACAATAAACCACACGTATTTCAAAATTCACAGTCATGATTTAGTTATTTTTTATTTAAAGTTGATTATCGATTCTGAAATTTTTTACTGCTAAATTATTAAATATTATAAATTAGAAAAAAAAATACTTTAATGAAACATAGGTTTTTTATTGATAGACTTCACCTGCAACGTTCGTACATATTATTTCAATTATTAAATCAATAGCCCCTCTCATTTCCATAGATACCGCTTGTGGGATTATCATCTACATTGTTCAAAATTATTATAGAATCAATAAGAAAAAATTCGCAGGTTTGTGGACAAAAGTTATATTTATAATTGTACGACGTTTCGTCTATAAATTTAGACTTTTTCAAGTACAAAATTGAAAATTATTTAAAACAATAATTATGAAAATAAACATTAATTACTAACCATAGCAATTAACAAAAGTTAAGGTACATAAGATAAAAACATGGCAACTAATTTAGTTGCCATGTTTTTATCTTATGTACCTTAACTTTTGTTAATTGCTATGGTTAGTAATTAATGTTTATTTTCATAATTATTGTTTTAAATAATTTTCAATTTTGTACTTGAAAAAGTCTAAATTTATAGACGAAACGTCGTACAATTATAAATATAACTTTTGTCCACAAACCTGCGAATTTTTTCTTATTAACTATTATCGATGGACACGATATCTAATATATATTATAGAATCATTTTGAAGCTCTGTCATACCGCGAAAAAAATTCACAAACAAAATTTCCATTATTTGTTATTAAAAAAGCAATGAATTTTTTCGTAGTTAAAATATATTTTTGAACAAACATAATGGTCCGGGGGCCAGCGACCTATTTAGGTCGTCCATTTCCGCGCGGCTGAAAAACTCGCAAAATGCTCAGACAGTAGTACCATATAGCATAGTGGCCGTCAGCTGCGCCAGTATCGGTGGAATAGTCTCCCACGCACGGTTAAAAAGATAATATTTTTTATATCCAAATCTTTGACAAACGTCTGTTAGGTACATAGGTATCCATGACTACTTATCAAAAAACTGTTCGTTATTAATTTTTCATTAAAATTCGATAATTCAAACTCCATTCTATTAGAAAGTAGATATTATACTAATTAATTTATATATTTTTTAGATTATTTCGAAACGTCATCTAGTGAAATATTGATTTATAATTTATTATTTTTTGTCAATATAGGTATAGTCTGAAAAAAATTGGTCTATAATTTTATTTATTTGAATAATATTTTTTATCATTACCTATCGATTGAAAACTTGTCAAAAGATAGTTATTAATGATCTTTCATAAAAAAAAAACAGCTGGCTGTACGATGGTGGATGTTACGTCAGCTGATCATACGAACTTGACGAAATTAATATGAATTCAGTCATTCCCTATCACATTCACATGAAACTTTGTCAAAAGGTAGTTTTTATAATATTTAAAATAAATAAAATCGTCAGCTGCTTGTATATTGGGGGAAAGATTGTCAGCTGATACAAAAAAGGGTGTGGTAGAAGAGAAAGTTGGGAACGTCGATATTTTGGCGGTAAAGCTGTAAAGCGTCGATAGCAATCGCTATGATACAGTTGAAAATCATTAGGTTGTTCAGGAAGTATTACATCTCTTGCTGCTAAATTATAATTTTTTCGAATAGTGAGTATATTACGGCACTTACACAAATCTTCGTTGATTAATTTTAACGTTGAACTTTTCTTTTGACAAAATACACAAAAATTCCAGCCAATTGGGTGACGGGACCACTTCAAAAATGTTGACATTTTATTATATTAAAGAATTTCTGATATCGCTCGGGTAATGGATCGTATTCAATATAATATTTGCTATTCGTTGCCATGGTTAGCTACATAATATTATGTTCCACGTCATGTAAAAATTAATCTAAGCATGCCGAACTAGTTTATTTCTGACAGATTTATAAAACAAAAGAGCGGCTGATTTCTTTATTTTCAAAATATTTCCGAAGCTATAAAGCTACCTATTCCCCCGATAGTGCCGCAGCTGACGGCCACGATGCTACATAGTCCAACTGTCTAAAGCTTTTTACGAGTCTTTGAGGCATGCGGAAATTGGTAAGAAAAACCTGTTACTGGCCCCCGGACTATAAGTTATGTCCTTTTGAGGTCATTTCAAACAAAAGTTCTCCTATCAGCAAGGTTCAGAACGCAGTCGTCTTGATTAAAGACTCTTTAAATCTTTGATTAACGTCTGAATAGAACTCTTCAAGTAAATAAAATTGTCGACCAATTTTTCTCAGACCAAACGATATATTGACAAAAAATGATAAAATTACAAATCAATATAACACAAGATGACGTTTCGATCCGGATTTGGATCTTCTTCAGAAATATCTAAAAAATATAAAAATTAATTAGTATTAAATAATAGATTTCATGCAGGACTGAAACTTTGAATGATTAAAAAATAATGAAAAATTAATAACAAACAAAATTTATAAACCGTAGTCATGGATATCAAAGTACCCATAAAGAAAAAATTATTTGAAAAAACAAAATATTTATGATATTATTTTGAAATAATATTTTGTTTTTTCAAATAATTTTTTCTTTATGGGTACTATCGTGGACCCCCATTTTTTTCCGCTGACATGGACCCCTTGCAAGTTGTCGTCGACCCCTGGGGGTCGATATAGACCACTTTGGGAATCACTGATTTAGATCAAGTGCTCACTTTAAACAATCATAACTTCTACACCGCCTGATATCTAAATGCGTAGGAACAAATTATTAATACGCTTATTGCTTTCGAGTTTAGAACAAAAAAGTAAAACGGGTATATCAACTGTCCATATACGGGTAACTCTATACTTATGTCGGTGCATTTTGATACGGCTCGATTCGTTACTCAATCGTGTCTAAATCTCTTAATAAAATTTATATATCTTTTAATTTATACGCTTAAAAATACAAGAACAAGATACGTCCTCGAAAATGCTTGCAATTATTTTTAATGAAGTTTATTTTATTTCAATAAATTATTATTGGCATGCAAATTGAAAATTAGTTTTCAAACACACCAGGAAAATGCTTTCTATAGGGCGTACATAAGTAAGTACAACGTGTAACAAAAAGCTACTTCTCTGTCGATGTTTTAAGTTACTCTCAAACTGTCTTTTAATTCAGGCACTGATAGTTCTTTACTTTATCAATACAGATTAATGAATGAAAACGGCTAGACAAAAATTGCAGGCGGCCGACTGACTGTCGTTGCTGGCTGCTCGTTACAGGTGCTGGTCTAATGTACGTTAATCCGTCAAACAATATGGGTACCTTCACGAACAGGCTTTTTGCTCTGTACTCTACTGGTCGTACAGGTTCGTGTTTGATACGTGTGCGCGGTCTTTTACAGTTGAAAAAAAAGCATCTCTGCCAGCGCGGTCGTCGAAAACAAGTGCTCTCTAGAAACAGGTTGACGTGCAATACTTGCTAGTTATATATTCTATGAATGAGTCTTCTAGAAATTAATGAAACTAGAAACCAGATTTGTTACGCATCTGGAGCATCACCGAGTCAAGTTGTCTCTTCGAATATGGTCGACCCTATTTTGGCATTGAGTGGACTTGGGTTTGACTGACATCAAACCGACATCGCTTTATGTATCTATAATAATATATAAAGCTGAAGAGTTTGTTTGTTTGTTTGTTTGAACGCGCTAATCTCAGGAACTATTGGTTCAAATTGAATAAAATTTTTTTTGTTGGATAGCCCATTTACCGAGGAAGGCTATATATTACGCTACGACCATTAGGAGCGGAGCTTTAATAAAAAATGTTGCAAAAAGTATCTCAAAAATAAGCTTCTATTCATGTGAAATGCACTAACTAGATATACTCATATTAGTGATGAAATAACACAACCTCAGGTAGATCAATCGGTAGCGCATGCGACTGTCAATATCAGGGTCGCGGGTTCGAGCCCCACGTTGGGTGAATATATTTTTATTTTTTTTTTATTTTTTACATTGCTTTCTTCTAAGGCTTACATTTAAATTTATTTTAATTTTATTTAATTCATTTAAAAAAAATTATTAGTTAAAAAAAGTTTAAATATACTGCTGGTGAGTATTTGGAAAGAATTCCGTGGCATAAGGATCGAAAATGAAGCAATACTGAGACTTTTTTAAACTTGCATTTAATACTAACGTTTCGATACGTTTTGTATCATCTTCAGAGTGTTCTGTAATTATATTTTCTTAGTTATAAAATTGTTTTGAATTAAAATGTAATCATATATTCGTAAATTTATTGAATAGAGTCAATCTTCATGTATAAAAAATTGCTTCATTTTCGATCCTTATGCCACGGAATTCTTTCCAAATACTCATCATTAACTTCAATGGATCACAGTTACTCTATTTATTGAATAGAGTCAATCTTCATTTAAATACTGCTCTTTATCGACAAAAACTTTTGAACGGCAACTCCGATCATCATGAAATTTGGACACAACATTCATCTCGGTAAACTAAGATGAATGTGTGTACTCATGTCCCTTCCTTCCCAATTCATTCTTTTGCACCCGGGTGAAACCGGGCGGGACCGCTTGTATTGTATAAGTTTATCTATCGTACCATTGGTCTATTTATTAAGGAACGCTCTTGACTTCTGTGTAATATTATATGCTTTGAATTTTTAAGGAGCTACACGCTTCTAGGACAGATTAAAAAAAATAACTCGACGGTGACTCAATTTTAGTGTAAACGATTTTTTAACTTTGCTTGAATTCTCGAAGTCCTCCGCGTACGATAGTTTGGGATACGTCCCAATTTTAATACATCTCTGAAACAATGTTTACGTTCGCAAAATACGTAATAAAAAAAAAACAATGTTTGGACACGTCAATCATCAATACACTGGTATTATTATTCTATTATGTAGAGAATAATTCACGCGTTGAAGCGGATGTGTGTCTATATGTCGAAATAGGAGTTCCGGTTACAGGAAGTCCGGTTTTTTTACACCTTATTGAACATCACACAGAATATAGGGATTGGATTTGCTAATGAATAACTATATTGCATGTTTTTATGAGACAGTATAGAAAGACATTCTACAAAACCAGTCGGTACCTACGTTGCAAATGCTTCATTTTGTTTTGCAATGTGCAGACCTTAAAAAATAATATTTAAAAAATTTTCTTCGAGTGTATTTTCAAATGATTTTTTTTTTGTTCAGTAGAGCACACTATCGATAATTGATTAGACATTTCTCGGTAGATGCTTCTTTTTCTTTTTTTCAATTTTTCTAATTCGATGTTATTTTTCCAAACCCTGATGATGTACGTTTTTAGTTAGCAGTTCAACACAATAGTGTACATTTACAGATCGACGATTCCAAAGTGCGGATATGAGAGCACATTGTTATCCGTTATTCGATCTTCATTTGTTATTATCCCCATTGGCCTCCATACTAGCTCTGCAAACAATTAAGGCGAGGGTGCCCCGATGTGAATTGTTTTAGGTACTCAGTGCACCGTTATTGTTCTGCAATAGATTTTTGTGTCAGGACCAAAGCAGCGGCTCTCGGTTTGGGTTTGGGGGATACAATCGTTGGCCACAGTATCTCCCTTGCGACCTCGCATATACAAGTCGAATGTTGCGGCTTAGATCATTTCCAAAATAGCCCCGTAGAGTAGCCTTAATAAAAAAGACATTATTTTATCTTAAGGTTCTTTTGCAAACATCCAGGGGCGCATTTAATGTAGGTGCATTTTATCGACAAGGGGTCTGGAGAATTCCGAGTCATAGTGAACCGAACTTTTATAATTTTCATTTTAAAACAATTTTAATTAAAATGAATTTCTTAAGAAGTAAACTCTATACTTGAAACGCGTCAACTTAAATTCTAATCATTTTTATTCAGTCAGTCTGGTTAAATTAAAATCAAACGAGAGACGTCAATCATTATTATATTTATTGTTAATAAATTGAGACTGGTTCTTTTCCAGTCAATATCACATAATTATAATACCATAGTGAAGCACTTTCCATGATAAATAACGGACCGAAACAATCGATTACTGAAAAACAATTACTATTTTTAGGAAACTAACGATTTGTACACATGTCGATTCTAACCTGAATCATTTATTATTTATCTTAGCTCTACGGCTTAACGAAAGTTTATATGCTTTCTAAAGAGAGCCAGATTTTGAACTGTGAGCCTCTACAAAAATGTTGACGACTCCGGCACGTCGTCAAAGGTTTTGCTAGAAGTGCACGGATAGTTTTAAAGCAAGGCATCGGGTTTGGGTAGCGATCGGCCCGTAGTTTGGTGATGGCAATTTCTCGCTGCGAGACGTTTCGAGGAGGGCACCGCGACTCCACAGCACCACCGTAACAATGTCCGTAATATAGAACTACTCGATTACATAAGTACATAGTGTCTGTGCCCGTACACACAAACATACGCCGGCGTCGGTCGTCGCCGCGCTATTGATCCGGACTTCCCCGCTGCGCGCCTTACGTCCCGTTATCCGCCTGAACTCTTCGCTCCACCATGCTCTACACACATTTATAACTTGCTGGTACTTCGCATGTGATTGCACTTCGTGTAATAGTATAGTCGATACTTGCGTAACATTGCCTCGCGTCGTTTTCGAATAAAATGGAATTTTTGAAGTGAAAACTTCTTTAGCGGCGTTGTACACTTTTTTTGTAATGGGTAAAAAATGTTAAACTCGCGTCAGGACACGTGACCTGATCGAAAATTCGTAAGACGAAAACTTTTGTACACTTTTTTTGTAATGGGTAAAAAATGTTAAACACGCGTCAGGACACGTGACCTGATCGAAAATTCGTAAGACGTTAATATTCAAGTTTTCACTTTTGCCGGCACTCCCGGAGTGCATTTTTTTTGTTTTTATTATTATTTAAAGGGAATAAGGAGTAAGATTTTTAAAATTTTATTTTAAATTGATCGGACTCGTAAAGAGTTCGAATGCGTTTTGGATTTGAAGTAAGAATGGAGTGTAGAGATGGGTCGCACTTAGAGAATACAATCCCGGGATCCCGGCCGTTTTCTGGTCCCGAAAATCCCGGGTTCGAACTTGGCTAATCTCGGGATTTTCGGGATTGCCACAAACAGATCTAGCTTGCATTCCGTAATCCGTTGCGCCTTTACAATTACCTTGCCTAGATTATATTAATATTATTTATTACATAACGACAAAAACAATCCTTAAATACGCGGTACGATACGTAAGAATATGAAATCTCCAGATCCTGAAGTACGTACAAAATGAATCGGGGTTGGCAAATAGTATTAGACGTGAAATAAGCCTGTTTTAAAATGGAGGAGTTCGTGGATATCACTTAGAAAAAGCATATACTTAAGTTATATTGTCTATTCCTCTAACCTGCTGCTTATGTTGGCAATAAACTACGAAGCAGGCTTGTAAGTTGTAAGTCAAACATTGGATGCTTTGATATTTCTGCGATTGTATTTTCGAAATTCTAAATTGTTTTTTTGTGTTGTCTTTTTGATTTCTTGCAAATGTAAAGTTTTTTTTGTTGGTTTTGTCTATTTTCTTACTATATTGTGATTTGTGTTGTGCAACGATATTAAAAACATTTTTTAAGTAATTACTCAAGTTTTTTTTCATTTCAGCCCAATTAGAAACCACATAGTCTAATCCCGGGATAGTCCCGGGATCCCGGGATTACGCATCTATAATTCCGTAATCCCGGGATTGAAAAACATGCTCAGGATTGTATTCTCTAGTCGCTCTATAAATCAAGTTTCGGATCACTCTGTTTTTGAACGTGGCGCAATGTAACCCGCCAGTACCACAGAGATGGTGTGAGTTAGGATGGTATAAGAGAGAGAAGGATAATGCACAATATGTATAGTATAGAGGCGTTTTGGGAGCACTACTGACACACTCACGAGGAACGTGCTCCTGGTTCACCCCCTGTCTTTAAAGCCGCCGCTCAATGTCGTCGTAAGGGCATCTCACAGAGGTCAAATCTATTTATACTATTATTATCTATTAGATTAATGTATATTTTATTCGATATTTACGATGTTAAATTTACGTATAAAAACACGTTTGTAGCTTAATAAAAATGTAGGAATGAAGGATTTTTTTATATCTTCGCAAAAAACAATTTACCCCTAAAATTTTAATTCAGAATAATTTCATATAGGTAGGTATTTGTAATGATCTTACATGCAAATCTTACAGTTTTATACATTATGAGTATGAATTAATAATAATAATAATAATAATAGTAGTAGTGCGTCTAATGAAAAATTGCGCTGTTGCCGAACAAAGTATTGAAAATGAAATAAATTAAATACAAGAATGAAGAATACATGTTTTTTTCCTTGGGTTGATTACTATTGAAAGCAAAGAGCCAGGCGAAGACGTACAACTCTGATAAAGTGATAAATAAAGTAGCTCGAGTTGATTAAATCGTACGCATTGTATTATGGTGCGTGGCCAATAGACGCTAACTCGACGTTAAAATAGTATTAATGTACCGTTACTGAGAGCATCTTCAGTTGACGTCAACGTCGTAGTCACGGCGTCGGGACGCCTTTGTGTCCCGTCAACCACCCTTCCCCTCATTGCATATTATAGAAATAAACACACTTGACAACAACAACCAACCATTAACCAATCAAAGACTGTTGTGATTTATGAATTTACTGTAAGCATCAATAAACTCAAGACAAATCGTAGAAATACGAGAATTTTTGTAAATCTGGCAGATGAATATTATTTTTTTTTAAACAACAGCCGGTGCTCATACCAACCAATCGCACATAAAACTGCAAATGATAAATCGATGGCCCAATTGAGAGAGTTGCGTTTTGCAAGCTGCGCTCGTTGCATTCAGATGGAAAAGGTTATTTATAAAATGCATTGATTGGTAGGCATTCGTTCATCGACTATCCGAAATGTGAAATATTTATTGAAACATTCTGTCTGCACAGAACCGACAAATTCTCATCGAACGATTGATATCTGCATGTCAGCTTTGAAAAAATCCCAACAGCTACTCCTAATATTTAAAAATGTTCTTATAAATTAAGAACCTGCGAATTGAAATTGCAAACTGAAATATTTTTCAGTATAGGAATTTCATATCTGAAATACAAAGTTTAATTAAGTTAGCTCGTGAAAATTAACCGAAGCTAACTTTCCTCACAAAACTTTGCTGCCACCTGCGTAGATAATTAAATAAAATAATAATAATAATAGTATTCTGCGCATTAAACTATAACAAGTATAGTGAAAGTCCCGCTGGGACTTTGCTTGGATTTCAAAACTTTGTTAACAAAGCTCACCAATCTAGTTCTAAATTGTGCCTATACCTATATGTTAAAGCCCTGTTTTCACTTTACAAAGTTTCTGTATTCATTTTGGAGACAAAACATTCAATAGAAATCTATATATTTAGAAACGAAAGGATATTGTTGTAGAAGTAAATATTTAAATATTGCTAAAAAAAATATTTTTAACAAAAAAATTGAACCGACTTCAAAAAATATGCACTAAAAAGTAAAAAATAGTAATTATTGTTAATTTTGGAGTCGGTGTCACATCGGAATTCGAAAGCAGCAATTTAAATCTTACATGTCTCTAGTTCTCGGAAGAGATTTCATTTTGGCTGACACCGACTCCGAAAATAACAATAATTATTATTTTTTATTTACTTTTTAGTGCATATTTTTTGAAGTCGGTTCAATTTTTTTGTTAAATATATTTTATTTTTCTCTTTTTAGTGTTAGATAAAGTATTGCAATGGGTAGGCCAAGTATGCGTGCCTTTGAAATTTGAGAGTTTCCCTCGATTTCCCCGGATTCCATCACCATCAGATCCTGACTTCCGATGGGACCACCTCGGAAGTGCACTCTTTCGAATAAAAAAAAAATTTGAAAATCGGTCCATAATTGACGGAGAAATCGGTGAACATACATAAAGAAAAAAGAAAAAGAAAAAAATATATATAGTCAAACATAGAACCTCCTCCTTTTTTTTAAAGACGGTTAAAAAATAAATATCGCAATAATTCGAATAATTCGCCTTTTCAGAAGTTTTCGTTTTAGAAACGAATCGGAATTTTTTTAAGGATATTTTTGGCCACCCTGAATATGTTTTTGTGAATTAATAATAACATTTTGTGTTTTTCCATGAGTAAATATTTATATTTAAACGCCGTAGCTGAAGATAAACCAAACGTGTTACTTGAACACTTGAACAAACGTTGATGTCGATTTTCGACGGTTTTAACATAAAACTGTCTTTTTCCTGACGTGCCTCAGTTCTCAAATTATCCTGAAATCACGCAAAAAATAAGTGTAGTCTTTTTGACGTGATAACGTCTTATAAATTGATGAATCACCAATCTTATAAATTGATAAAACACCGGCTGCATGTACGAAAAAGTGTAACGTTCCTAACGGTCGTAACGTTCCTAACGTAACGTTCCTAACGCGTAACGTTCCGCCTGACCCTGTGCGTGCTTTTTGCTAATTTCTCGCTCAATTTAAATCAGATCGGTTTGAAACCAGTCTTAAACGAAAGAGGAGAACATTTTACATAGATTTCGTATAACAGAATTTGCCTAAACAGTTTTTTTATACAAATTTATATAGAAAAATAGCTGTATAAATGCAATGTTGTCTAATGCATGACGCGACGCGGTCGGTCGTCTTTGTTTGCCGTACATGGAAATTAGAAAATAACGTATGTCTTGTCTTAACATGAAAACGGCTGCATTTCTAATGTTTAATTCAATTTTTTGACATTAGTATTTTGTGAAATGCAACGCCTTCTAAGTTAACTATTGGAATAACTAATTATTATTAGAACATAATACTTTGACAGTTGCAAACGTCACTTTTGACATTTCTTATCATTCCGACACCAAGGATAAGCGGATTGAAACCAAATTTTGGGAGGTTTAGGTTATGTATTACGGAATACGTTATCACGTAAAACTATCGTCCGTAAACCGACTTTACAGATAACCAATTTTTTTTCGTGTTTCTCGGCCCACAAATATTGACGTAGGAGATTCCATTGTGAAAGAACTGTTATATATAAAAGGTATATCCCTGTAGAAAGACTATACATATTTCTTTATAAACGTCGCAAAATTTTAAACACGAAAATCCTTCCCAGCTGTGCATAATATACTCCGGAAAAACTTTTTCATGTAATAAAAATGTTGGGACAGGTAAAAATGCCTTCAGCTACAATGTACCGTGACATGTTATATCTTAAAAATTACATTTTTATTAAATATAACTCGACAAAAACTTTTGGAGTCGATTTTCATCGTCTTTTTAATAATGACGGAAAGAGTTTGTTCTAGCTGCGTCATATTTATGTTCAAGTTTATACTTTTGAAATCCACTTTAGTTTTTAAAGTGAAACTTTTAATCTATCGCCCCGAATTTTTCTGGCCGTCTGTTGCATGTCGCATTACAGGCGGCCGCGGAGTAGGGGTAAAGTGAAAGGCGTTCAGAGTAGGCGCTCGGTAGAGCAGCCAAGGCCAATATGGCGGCGCCCATGGTTAGCATCAGCTAACCGTGTAGTATGTATAACACATAGTCAGTCTGTCATGCGGGCAAGTGCTGTACAGTGTTTACATGTTTTTATTCGTGTATTCATGTGAATATTGTTGTTTATAATTAATCGTGATGGATAAGTATCTACAATCCAACGCCTACAATCCAATAAAAGTTTCACTTGCGTCGTGGTTTCTTAAAACCACACAACTGTTTTTGAATAGATTATTTTACAAAAACTACAGTTTGAAAAAACTAAAAAATACACGCTTTTAAAGTGACATATAATTTTTAAATAGGTACTAGAAGGATTTTGTTCAACAGCGATAGGATCATAGGTGTCCCACAACTCGATGTAATACATTTTTGTCAACTTCTCGATTTATTAATAAAAGAAGTGGGTCCACAGTACAAAATCTTTGTAACTTCTGAGGCTTGTCAGCATCTCAGTTAACTGTGATAGATTCGCCGTCGAGACGCGACACCGAGAAAGTTCACTTGTAGCACATATTATAAAATTAATCTCGATGACAATATAGCTGCTTGGTATACAATTACAATAGATAACAACGGCGGGCGATATTCAACCTTTTGCAAGCTGCACCCAGATAACAATATCGCGTGAAGCGCTGCTGCCCTCCCGTAAACATATGTTTCTTATAAATGAACTTTGTTACAACAACATTTCTCTACTGTTTCGAAATTGTCCCAAAGAATTAAATCACTTGTAAAGTTCGGTTAGTTTCTGTATCTGTGACCATTTTCGTATGTTCATTAATTTTTAAGTTAGTTAAATCCACCGGTTTTATCGAAAATAAGACACTCTGTATACCTTCTGAGGATGGCCTCATATCAAGACCATAGACAGGGGGGGGGAGTTCAAATCCTCACCCCCCCCCCGAAATGCTTTAGCCAATCCACCATTTTATACATACTTCTAAAATATTTTCGACTCTTTTTTCGGATCTGTAGATTCTACATTATTCGGCATCTATGTGAAATGTAACATTGAAGGATATTCCATCTCTCTCACTCATCTTTCATTGTTACATTTCATTATCATATATGCCGCTTTGGCGTTGATCACAAGTCAGTACAAGGTTAAATAAGTTTTTTCGTAACTAACAATTACGTTTACAAATAAGTAGATTCATGAAAGTGTTTGGTAAACTTGTCAAATCAAACAAGTTTAGAAAAGGAGTTATCGGTGTGGCGAGCGAACTGGTCAAAAATAGTTGCTGCGGAATGGCCCACTACAGCACTAGACGCGCTGGACAACTGTAACGCAGTAATGTTTTCCATGATTCACTTTTTCTTTAAGGTCAAGTAAATTTAGAAATATCCGTGAAACTTTTATATTTTCCAAAAAATTGAAGTTTTTCGATGTTTTGGCAAATCGGCGGCTTTTTGAGGCACTAAGAGCCTTCCGATGCGGTTAATATTAAGCGTAAAAAATAACGCTGGATCCAACGAGACCACCCGCAACTCTGTATCTCCTTTGGTTTAGGAGTTAGACGCGTTTTTTATAAATTTTTCTTGAAAAAAATAAAAACGCTATAACTTTAAAACTACAATAGCTACAGACTTCTAGATACCCTCATTCGATTGAGCATGATTTTTTGCATAGGACTAAGTCATTTTCAACCATATATTCTATAAATTTCCGGTCGATACTGCATTTATTTTAAAATGAAAATTTTATCGTCGGCCTCCCCCTGTAAAAATTTTCAAAATCGAAGTCTCCCAAAACGGGTCGATATTAAGGTTACCCGGTAGATTTTGACATGCTGAATCCAATGAGCACAGGCGCAGCTCTGTATATCTTGTCTAGTTTCGGAGATAATCGAGTTTGACATTTTCAAACTTTCTAACGCTCATAACTTCGAAACCAGTAGAGATACGGTTCTGCGCTTGTGCTCATTCGATTCAGCGCATTTTTTTCTGTAAGGTCAAGTAAATTCAGGCATATCCGTGACACTTTTATATTTTCCAAAAAATTGAAAAAATTGAAGTTTTTCGATGTTTTCGCAAATCGGCGGCTTTTTGAGGCACTAAGAACTTTCCGATGCGGTTAATATTAAGCGTACTTATGGAAAAAATCACGGTGAATCTAATGAGACCACCCGTAACTCTGTATCTTCTTTGGTTTAGGAGTTAGGATTGTTTTCATAAATTTTTCTTGAAAAAGCTACTACCAATACTCGTGACGCTACCTAGGTGTCGACGGTAACACCAGAGCGTACTTTTTCCTCGTCGAGGGGGCTAAAAACTTTTTGAGAAACAGCACGGGACAGTCAAGACTGACTGGATTAGTTTCGATGAGCGTTAATCGTGATGTCGAAATCAGTCGGGAGATCGTTGTCCTGCGCTTTATTTCTGGTGACAATCCGCGTCGGTTGCCTTTTAATTACATTTTTTATTTATGTTAAATTATACCACAATAATCATATATTATAATTTTACATAAATAAAATTCTTACTTATTGTCTCTGGTCCAGAGCTTGACCCCCCCCCCCCCTGAAGTGAATTCCTGGCTACGGCCTTGCCTCATATGGATCGTAAACGTTGATATAACAATAAATTGCAAATAACAGTGAATAGCCTATCAAAGTAACTCTTAAAAATTCAATAAAAATTGGACTTGATTTTTTTGAGGATGATTCAATCTTATATGAATAATTTTTTGGGTCATTGCATCAATTATCGATGTATTTGGGTGATTATCATTATTCATTACCTACATCATATGATTGCCAACGTGTGGATGATCGATGTAATGTACTTTCGCTTTGGCTGGCCCGCCTCTGCACGTAGATAATATAATCCCACACTTTGTCAATTAAATTAATTGGACGATGTAGGTTCTTCATGGATGATCTCCACAAATTACATGCATTAAACTGTGTTATGTGTTGTATTAAGAGAGACAAAATAAGAAAATATTATTTAGTTGATGCTTGTTGTTCGTTGAAAAAGTTCACTGAACCAATATTATATTTTATGGGGGAGAAGCGGAATGCTGGGGATTCGACGAATATGGAAGGATGACGCACTCAGCGCTGGATATGTTGAACGTTGACCGACGGTCGAACTGGAAAGCTGCCATCTCCTCTGCCTACTGGTACAGGATTTCGTTGTTGTATCATCTCTTGGGATGTAGTTTTGTATGGAGAGAACGTCGTCAGAGGAAATTGTTTCGTTCTGGCCGTTGGCCAAACGGCGAGGAGGCATCACTTTATTTTGATAGACTCTGTCCTGTTACACAGGATTTTTTCCCAGGGTTCTGCTAGTAGAAATTAGGACATAAATGTAAGTTAGAGTATGATTATGATTTCTTATCTTATAGTGACAATAATTTTTTACGTATTTTTCCGTAGTAAATGGCAGACTGTTGTCAACTTTCCCCACGTATTTCAATTAATATTTCAGTGTACGTATTTGGTCACATATGTATTATGCAAAACCCCACAGAATTGTCACCGTATTTTCGAAATAATTTTTAATTAAAGCCAGGTGACATCGTTGGGGATTGGATATTTTATTTTTTCTTTGTCGATATTTTCAAACCCTGACAAGTGGTCGCCTATGTCGTTCTTTTTACGCAAGTACAGTGTGTTCTAAGTTTATTTAAAAAAATGAGAACATTTTTTTCATTTTTAACCGACTTCAACAAAAAGGAGGAGGTTCCATGTTCGTCTGTATATATATTTTTTTTTATGTATGTTCACCGATTTCTCCGTCAATTATGAACCGATTTTAAAATTTTTTTTTTATTCGAAAGAGTGCACCTCAGAGGTGGTCCCATCGGAACCAAGTCAGGATCTGATGGTGGAATCCGGAGAAATCGAGGGAAACTCTCAAATTTCAGACACACATGTTTTTTATGTAAGTTCACCGATTTTTAGTGTTAGATTAACACTAAAAAGAGAAAAATAAAATATTTTTAACAAAAAAATTGAACCGACTTCACACTAAAAAGTAAAAAATAATTGCGTATTGAAATGTTTTGGAGTCGGTGTAGTTCTCGGAAAAGATTTCATTTTGGCTGACACCGACTCCAAAACATTTCAATACGCAATTATTTTTTACTTTTTAGTGTGAAGTCGGTTCAATTTTTTTGTTAAAAATATTTTATTAAAATAAATGATAATAACAGCCCGTATGAACTCGAAATCGGAGACAGAAGTCTACTATTTTTTGTTAATTTTGATTTATGATTAATCATTATCAACTGCAGCTGTCTAGATTTGTTTGTTCGATATAGTCAGCGCAGATTTAATGGCACCGGAAAAAGAAACGCGATACGCAAGGAAAAAGAGAGTCAATTCAGAGGAGATGCAGACAGGCGTTACGAATCATAAACATGGAACACTGCGCACGCGCCATCACCTGTGTACTAACTATTATCTTACTGTAATTACCTTTATTATATATACACACACCTGTAAAGCGATTGTCAAACGGTGGCTCAGTTGCATCTCTACTGTAATTCAAATTGGCCATTAAAATAGCAGGCAAAATGATTTATGGAGACGGTGGGAACTCGGTTTCACCGTCATAACATATTTATACCGGTTATAATGACAAGTAAACATTTGGAAATTATTGTTTAATACAGGGAAAATGAAGGTTTTCCTCAGGACTGTAAATTCATTTACTTTGAAACTTTAATAAAAATTTCCATCGTAAACATCTTATGGTGAGTTTGAATTGTGCCATTGTTTGACGACAACTGTTACATTTTAAGGACAGGAAGATGATGTATCAGATGTATTTATACAAAACATGCAAGTCAATTAATTCACTGTATAGAATTGTATATGATTAGAAAACAAGTTACTTACCTGATGTGCTAGAAAAATGAAAGCAAAAATATATTTTTTAAAGTTTTAAGCAAACATCAAAGAGTTCTTTGACAATTTTTGACGTGATAACGTCTTATAAATTGATGAATCACCAATCTTATAAATTGATAAAACACCGGCTGCATGCACGAAAAAGTGTAACGTTCCTAACGCGTAACGTTCGTAACGCGTAACGTTCCTAACGTTCCTAACGCGTAACGTTCCGCCTGACCCTGTGCGTGCTTTTTGCTAATTTCTCGCTCAATTTAAATCAGATCGGTTTGAAACCAGTCTTAAACGAAAGAGGAGAACATTTTACATAGATTTCGTATAACAGAATTTGCCTAAACAGTTTTTTTATACAAAATATAGAAAAATAGCTGTATAAATGCAATGTTGTCTAATGCATGACGCGACGCGGTCGGTCGTCTTTGTTTGCCGTACATGGAAATTAGAAAATAACGTATGTCTTGTCTTAACATGAAAACGGCTGCATTTCTAATGTTTAATTCAATTTTTTGACATTAGTATTTTGTGAAATGCAACGCCTTCTAAGTTAAGTATTGGAATAACTAATTATTATTAGAACATAATACCTACTTTGACAGTTGCAAACGTCACTTTTGACATTTCTTATCATTCCGACACCAAGGATAAGCGGATTGAAACCAAATTTTGGGAGGATGTTTGATATGCAAATATGAAGTGGCCTATTGTTTTTGGGGAACATCGGCGCATGCGTTAAAGAATATATCTCTTATAATGATGTTTTATATAATAATAATATAGTTTTTAAATCTCTATCTATTTTTACTAGAAATTTTTGTAAATTTTTTGGGGAAAATCGGCGCATGCGCAAAAGAGATACATGCCATAGTTGTTTTTTATATAATAATAGTATACTTTTTATAGTGTTTTATTATTCTACTTAATAAAATTTACCTAAATTTGAGGCGAAAGATGCAATATCATAGATTCGAATTATTATAATTATTATATAAATTTAGGTTATGTATTACGGAATACGTTATCACGTAAAACTATCGTCCGTAAACCGACTTTACAGACAACCAATTTTTTTGTTTAAGTCGTAAACGTTATGGAACAAGCGCTTTTGAAAGATATTTATTATCGTTCAGGATTTTGATTTTGAAAATAAATATCCATTTAAAAAAATTACTGAAGCGTCGAGGAGATCATTATTAAAGTCTTCTAGAACAATCAGATAACATTGGCGTGCTTAATATAATTTTCTGATTTATGATTGTGTTGCATTATCACGACGCTAACTTTACCCGGCACTTTACTGATAGTCTAAGAGCCGAACCTACATCGACCTTCACCGAGCTGATAATAGAATGAAACATATTTTGAAGGAGATTTATTTGGTTGAGGAACAATTTAAAATAAGCTTTACCAGTGTATCGCTTGTGGCCAACGTTTCGAAAAATATATTTTCATCATCAGGGCCTATGAACATGTATAATAATCGTTACATTTAATATTATTTCGATTTCTAAATTACAGTATACACATTATAGATCAGATTAAACTATACAATGTATAGTTTAATCTGATCTATAATGTGTATACTGTAATTTAGAAATCGAAATAATATTAAATGTAACGATTATTATACATGTTCATAGGCCCTGATGATGAAAATATATTTTTCGAAACGTTGGCCACAAGCGATACACTGGTAAAGCTTATTTTAAATTGTTCCTCAACCAAATAAATCTCCTTCAATACATATTTTGGAACAAAAATTCTACTAACGAAACATATTTTATCATGAATTTATAGTATATTAGAAAATATATTAAAAATGGGTTTGCTAAAAAAATCCTGGACAGACTATTTTTAATTAGTTTTAAAAAAATGATTTTTTATTTAATGTTGCAACATCAAGATAATAAGAAAATTTTGTCCTGACTTGAAGTATAAAACGTATAGAATGTGCAGCCGTTGGGTTGTCTATTATTTACCTGGGCGAACTCTGGGTTGTCAAGTATAAATAGGTATGTCGATGCACGTTACTTTCACTTGATTGATAATAGAAAAAATTTTATATCATAATAAATTTTTTCTATTATCTATTATCTGTCCAGGATTTTTTTAGCAAACCCATTTTTAATATATTTTCTAATATACCAAATTCATGATAAAATATGTTTCATTCTATTATCAGCTCGGTGAAGGTCGATGTAGGTTCGGCTCTTCTACTATGAGTGATTGAGTGAGTCGGGACTTAATTGTTGTATGTTATTTACTGTCAGCCGGCTATTATTAGAACGCATTGTTATCTGCACTTTTGTGTAGATCATACGATATCTGAAATTACGTGATTTATGGAAACTAACAGAACATTAGGTAAAGTTCAAGGTGAATTAAATATGCATAAACTATAAATTAGGACCGTGTAATTACTTTAAAAGTATTAATTTAACAGTAATTGCCGGATTAATATACTTGGTTGATTTGTCGTTAGATCAAGGCTAAAATCTTAGTCGTAGCGAACCATTATTAATAGTCATCTCTGACTACTGAAATCCTTGTAGTCTTTTCTGAAATATTTTAGAATCAAACATTTTTATAATGAACAAGTCGTGAGGATTTGTTTGCCACGAGCTATCTTCAAGGAAAAAGGTATACGACCCGAGGTTATAAAGAATAATTAAAAATAAGAATATTAATTTTTTTTTAACCAGTAATTACGCATTTTACACTGAAGTAATTGTATGAACGTTGATTATAAAAGCGTTAAAAATACAGCTGTACAAATTTGTTCTTCCACAAAATAATATAATGGAAAAGTTTAAATAAAAATGATAAATACGGTTGCTTAGTAGCTTATTTACCCACTTTATTACGCTAGTGTTTTATTGTTGATTCATTGCGACTTAAATTATGTTTGTTATATAATGAAAATAGTTGGCAAAACCAAAAGTGCACATCCCGCAAGTTTTCCACTGTACATTATATTATAATGAAAAAAATTGAGAAAATAGATTAAAACAAATAAAAATATACGAGAAACATTAGTAAAATAAGAAATTTTTTTTAGCAATTATGCACGGGTTTTGCTCTCAAAAATCCCGATTTTTTGAGTTTCTTGTCCTAGTTTATTGACTTTCTAGTTTATCGAAGAACGCATTTTATAGACACAATATCCCAAAACACTATTTTTCAAGAATATCCCACCGCTACACTAGCGGTATGTGCAATAGATTAAAAAAAACAATTAAAAAATTAAAATGAAAAAAATAAAATGAAAAAAAAAAAAAATAATAATAAAAAAAATATATGAGAAATATATTATATATAATATATAAATATTAAGTGGAATTAAGTGGAATAAAATGGAATATAAAAAAAAAAAAATTCTTATGTCAGCGGGAATCGAACCCGGCACCTTGGGATTACAGGACTTACGCTTTAACCGTTCGGCCACACCGATGCCGTACAACGCCTTTGTTATTATGGTATAGAAGTGTAGCAGTTATTTTACGTATCATACTACATTAATTGAGTATATTTATTATGTTTTTTGTTTTTTTATTTTAATTAGCTGTCAAAAATAATAAAAAAAAAACTTTTTATAAAAATTAAACTACTGAACACATTTTAGTGAATTTAAATAGGGTTCTGGTCTGATAGTAAACAAAGTGAATAAAATATAACCCAAGGGGATCCGACCAAAATTGCGATCTGTAGAGTCGTGACGTACGTACATACGTACGTACGTACGTACGTACGTACGTACATACGTACAGACCAACCGACAACTGCTGTTTGTGATTTTCAATTACAATTTTAATAGTATTTATGAACTCGAATTGATTTAAAAATGGTTCTGTTTTATAGATCAGAATCTCCTCTTTTCAAAAAGTTTCATTTTGAATGGATTTCGTGTGAAATTAACTTAGATATAACTTCTTATCTGAACGAAAGTCAGCTCTGATGCACAAAGCGATAATAAAGCACATACCGCTAGTTTAGCGGTATGTGCAACAAAGTATATCGTAGTACGTTACAATAGAAACGACGCAACGATCAGAAGAGAACTTGATCTATACTACCCTCAGCGTCTTATGTTTAAAAGCACCCCCGGGCATCAGGTTATATTATAACTTTTTAATTTTAAATTCGACGAACATGTTTCAGTGAACGTGTCCCCTACGTAAAAGATTTTAGTAATTATATAATTATACTGTGCATAATGACTGCATAATTGATACGCTTATTCCAGTGTTAGCATGAAAGTGTAATGTACTCCAAAGTTTTAAATGCAAAGTCAAGTGTCGCATGCAACACTTTCTTTTACTCGAGGCAGCAGCCATTTTAAAGGCCGGTGCAAATTTTAATTCAACGTCGTCAGAGAATGCATATTCTAAACGGAACATTTAAAATTGTAATTCATAATTTTTTTCGGATCGGTTATACTTAAAAAACTAACTTAATGTAAAGAATCGAACATTACTTAGCATTTGCAAATTCGGGTTATTTATAGAAATAAAAAACACATTGATTCAAATAAGTTCTTTCTTTTGATTTAGAAGTTTTTGGTGTTCAAAATGTATAATTTTTGAATAAGTGTAAGTTGTTATTTAACTAGTAATGTGAAAGTTAAAACTTGCTACTGTGAATCCGCCTTAATAGTAGAATAATGGATGAAAGAACTGTCGCTGACAAAAAAAACTTGACATCAAGATAAAAAAAACCTTGGTAAGTACTGCACATATAAACTGTAGCTGTACGTATATATTTTGTGTGCATGATTTCATTTTATATTTCTTGCTCACACTTGGATTTTTTTTACCCAGCAAGCGAAACAAATACTGATTTAAAACACGAGCGTTTGACATTTCGTTCTGTTTATATCATGGGTTAAGTTCCTTGATGCTCATTTCAGCAGAAACCTTCTTTGAACTTAATCCGAACGACATATATTTGATCAAAATATCTCTCCGTGGATTGTTTTTTTTTATGTTGGAAACACAGAACATACCTATTACTGTTCTGTGGTTGGAAAACATGGCATTAGTGTGCTGCTCGATTTCAGCGATTGCCATCAACAGTTGAGAAAAATTTCAACTCAACATTCGAAACCTTTCTAGTGGTTTCGGTGTGGACGCGACTTAAATCATATTTATTTATACACACGATATTGCAGGAATGTTTCTAGGAAAAATATTCAAAAAGAGACGCTTCGAAATGAGTATTGATACTTAATTAAAACCACGATGACATGCGTTGCCTGCAAACTGTTTTTATTAATTTATAGCTTCGTAAAGTTTTGCTTTTTTTGCTAACCTGCAGATAATTTAATGTGTGCTGTCTGCGAAAAAATTAAAACTGTTCACTCTATGGCAGTACTTTCTTTTTTTTTTTTTGCTTAGCCATGGAGCAACACTGCAACACCACGTACTTAGCTATAAAAAAGACTAACAAAAAAACATTTCCGGTAAATAATTTACTATTTTCGAGTGACGGTGTTATAGTCCGGGCGGTGGTGTCAAAATTTATCAGTGATTTATCTCCGACTCAAATGTAATTGATTGAAGAGTTTAACCATTACTCTGTTCGAAATCGAAAGTCAGTCAGCGCGACCGCGTTGGGTGTGGGCGTGGGAGGCTGTGAAACTCGTCGGAAAAACTATGAAAAAAGTGATAAATCTGCTGATGAAAATTTGTTAGATTGCTCACTGTTTGAATTTAAAATCGATATTTTCAGAACGAATAGTTATTCGTTCTGAAAATATCGATTTTAAATTCAAACACTGAGCAATTGATATTCTTCTAAAGGCTTCAAACCTCTGACTGACGATGTTTCCCCCGTCGGGAAAGTGACTGACGAGTATTTTCACGTTTAATCATCAATTATTTACAATCTAACAAATTTTCATTAGCAGATTTATCACTTTTTTTCATAGTTTTTCCGACGAGTTTCACAGCCTCCCACGTCCACACCCACCGCGGTCGCGCTGACTGACTTTCGATTTCGAACAGAGTAATGGTTAAACTCTTCAATCAATTACATTATTTTGAGTCGGAGATAAATCACTGATAAATTTTGACACCACCGCCCGGACTATTATGTCGTGATTGCGTTCTCTAAAACAATTTAATCAAATTGTAGAAAAACTAGTAAAATCCTCGTTAATAATCGTTATATATATTTTTTTGATAATTATTGACGGTTGAAATATGTTCCAGAGACTCGAATCTCCCTGCAGTTATCCATCTTTCTTCCAATTAGATTTGTCTGTTGCCTTGTAGAAAACATTTGGTTTAACAGCGTCTATTCCGGTGTGTCTTATAAAGTGAATCATCATCAATCATTTTCACTCTGATGAGAAGGGACTGTTCAAAAGTTACTTGTCGGCCGAAGGGAAACCAAGCAAAAAGATCACCACCAACAGCAACCCCCGGTTCATATTCCTTATTTTGTACCTATTACAGTCCAGAACAGAAAGCAGAGTAAACTTGCTGAAACTTATATATTATGTTTGAACTTTTTTTTAATGAGAAAGTTGTCGATCTTTGCTATCAGTTAGCGATAAATAAGTAAAACTCTCTCACTCCCGTTAAATAAAAAATTGGCAGTTCCCGCGTAGTTGCTATTTTTTTCCGTTTCATCTCCATGTCACTGAAACGGTTACTTCCGTTACGTTTTATTTATATCCGTTTGAAATCTCTGCGACTCAAGAAGCTTGAGGTTAAAAAATATGAAATATAAATTGGCTCTCGAGTCGCTGCCAACTCACAAGTAGGACTGCGAACTTTGGAATGTAATAGGTTTAAGAGTTTTTGCAATTGGAATAATGTCAAGTATGTGAGTGACGATAAAAACATTAGAATTTCATTTACGATTCTCAGCTATTTGACCTTAAGGAAAAAATAATTGACACTCGCCATTTGTTGTTTACGCAATGCAAGACGTCTTTGTTTTTGCTTTAAAAAAATGTTGAATACCTTATATTTTAATCATAAATAAATCAGCTGTCTTTTGTTGTGTAGATACGTAAAAAAAAATCTGTTAATTTTTACTTGTAACCATGCAAACGAATAACAAATACCATAATAAAAATGGAAATGTTTTTGTACGGTTCGTGCAGAATGAGTTGAAAACGAAACACTCAATTTAGAGAGAATTAACTTGTTTTATAAAAGCATTAATTTTATTTTGATTGGAAATGTTCAATAAAAAGTTGTGTGGATTCAATGCCTGTTTAATAGCACACTAATTAATTTTAATGTTCTTTCCTCAATCTTATTTAAATTATTGTTCTCCATTCACCGTCTCTCCTGTTTTTAAAATATTCAATTATATTTCTTGAATATTAAATTAAAATCTTTGTGGAATTAAAATATCGTCCATCTGTTTTCAATTGGTTCTTGATTCTAGACTACGACAAAGCCAAGGCGACGTCTGCTTTTAAGAGTGTCTTTTTTAAACGAGTTCTGAAGATTTCCGAGTGTCTTAGGTTATTGCATTTTACGTAACTATGTATAGAAGTTTTCTGAGTTGGCGGTAGTTTTGTTTATTTTTTGGCTAAACTGTTTCTTCTCCGAGCTGTTCAATGAATAGGATAAGTGAGGCAATAAATAAATAAAAAATCGATTTAAGATTAACAAAATTTATTAATTTGTCTACATGTGTTTAACTGCAGACAGCGACATTATACAGTAGGTATAATAGTGTAATACCTATATAATATATATATTATATACACATCCAAAACAAAATCATACCGAAACAATAATCGTCGTTTTCACTTTTGTTTTAGAAACAATCATCTTTTGTTCTCTCACACTGACGCGCATGTGCTGAGAGAAATGCGCTGGGATTCTGTTTGATTTCAATGTAATTATACAAATATTATAATTTACATGGGATATATTCCGAACACATGTAAATAGACAATATTGTGTTGCAATACCTTTAGGCATGGGAAAATATTAAAATCAAATCTGTGCGAACGCACACATTTTCAGATTACACAATTAGTGATCTTTAAGTTACAGTATCCGTTCTTCCTTGACAATTTTTTTTGGATTTTTTAGCTTTTTAAAAAATAAATACCTATGCAATTAAATTTGCAATCAGTTTGAATTTGAATCTTTTCACGATTTCTATAAGGTCAAAGAATCTTTTCTTATAACAACTTTCCGATTAAAACGGTCCTTTGGTCGTTAATTTTATTGAGCAATAAAGCGAGGCAAATAGATGTTAAATGATTCAACTTTTAACCTTATTAAATATTACTAGATAGTTGATTTTTACGGTGCCTTTTACTCCGGTAATTTTTGCCATTATTCAACATTTCTCGGTGTTTTTAACATATGTTAAACTTCCCGCAATTTGAAATATGTCGTGCTATAAAGAAATTTTGATAAATAAGTATCAACAAGTGGAATTTTGTGAAGCTTAATCACAGCTCATAAAATACTTTTTGCGACCACACTTTAAAACGACAACATTTTTTACAATCTCAGTAAACAGTCACCTTAATTGCACAGTAAAATATAATCTATAGTTTCAATTAATATTTTCTCATCCCTATTATATTACAAAAGCTACGTACATAATAATAGCTTTGATAATAGTGACAAAGTGTTTGACAGGGCGTAATTTTCACAGGCTTGACGGCTAGAACTATTGCATCGCGATAGTCATTTGTCTTAAAAACAAAACAATAACACGCCGCCATTGTGTCGGTGTGTGTTGTTTAAACAATTGAAAGTCGTAATTATGTATAAACAGTTATATTATGATTTACGACCACGCTATTTAGAATGCTAAAGTCTTTAAGCGGCCAATTATTTGGTCATTTTGCGAAAATAAGAAATTAACCTTTTGTTTTACATATTTACAGCGTTCACACATAGAGTCGTGCGAACACGATTTAAAAAAAAGAGTTTAAAAAAAAGAAGGTTATTGACTCGTTAATGCGCTTGTGAATCTTTCTGGTCTATTGTCTTTCACAAATTTTGCAATCGAAAAATTTGTCTTTGGTTTCACGTTATTGTTTATCATTGCCTAAATGATTTCCTTAATTATAGATTTGTTTTGTGGTAAAGCTGCAGTTCAAAATTGTTGCTTTCAAACAGCGGCTCTCAAACTTTGCCCACGAATATCCCTGCAGGGCATCGTTTTTTAATTCATTCTTAACTTACTTGCAGTTTTCGAATTGCTTGCATTATCTTCGTAGGGTAGTTCTCAGGGAGCGCAATCATAGTAGGACAGCGTTAGAGAGACTATTTTTGGAGAATACAGCAGGCGTTCACGACTTGAATGTTTTTTTTTTAAATCGTTCCGTTAGTTCATTCTTATTTTTCGAAAGCAAAATATTGTTTTTCCGTGCTTGGAATTTATCATTTCTTATTATAAAATTCACTGTTTTCTTACTCGTGTCGATTTAGCATCCAGTATTTTCATTCTTTGACTTTTTTTTAGTACAAGCTTTTTATAGGGATCACAGATATTATTGACGTTTTTAAAGAAAACTGACAAGTAATTTGAGCTTTGTAATTTAAACATTGGCGTTATTATGTACAAGTTTGGACGCAAGTATATAACCGGATTTTATTTACTTCGACAGAATGGACGTGTTAGTCGAAGGTCTACTGTATTTTTTTAAATTTTAAAATAATACCAAAAATCCTCATGGTCTGACATAGGGTTTGGTTTGTTATACTAGATTATCATTTAAGATTATTTCGGCGATTTTTTTGAAAATACATCTCCCTGTTTTTTTAAACAAACAGAATCCCATTTTATTAATTTGTTAATTATCATTAATGTATTATAGGCAAAAAATCGGTGGTAATAAAATGATAGAAAAGTTACTAATTGTGGAGGGATATAATAGTTTTAGAATATATTATTTAAACATTGTTCTTCTAAAAAATCTATTCGCAGTTTCCTTTAGTTAACAATTTACATACATACAGAATTCCGTATTCATTTAATTTTTTTAGTGAATTTTCAAGTATTTACAAAATATTCCATCGAAATCAATTCAATTTTAATAACAATTCAAAATCAGCATCACTTATTTAAAAAAATATTTTATTATATTATATTTTAAAAATTGCAATACCCAACAAAACTTTATTTACCCATATACTGAATGGCACAAAATATTCTTTCTTCTAGTTTCACGGTTACAGTCTTTTTTTTAATGATATCTGGATATATAAAGCGTAAATTCTGTTGCGACCCACAGTGGGGCAAATTCACGAAAACCTGGCAAGACAAATAAATGCGAGATACTATCTTCAGTACAAAATTAAAACATTTTAAATTAATTCGTCAAAACGGCAGCCAAAATTATGAAATCGCGAGTAAATACAGAAGTTTTCCGCCAATTCTTCAGGGAGCTTTAAAATAATACGTAACCAGTTGATGCAAATATTTTGTGCCGCTCTATATAGATAAGCGATCACGTTACGTTAATGTGTGAACATTTTTAACATCCATTGCCTAATAAAAACAATACACGGCGTGGTTTTGTAACTTTGTATCCATAATATAATTATTATATAAAAAAACAATAGACGAAAAACTTTCATTTTATTAAAACAATTTGCAGATAATATAGGAATCATTAACAAAAACCGTATATAATTAATATAGGTATAATATTTGAAAAGTGATTAACGATTTTTCACAACAATAATAATTAATTTTTATTCTAGACAGGCACAACAAAAATATGTTTTACGAAATTAATATTTCAATTGAATCTTTCCTCCCACGTGTTTAAAAATCCACATTTCGCAGTTCTATATATTACACTTATGGAGCAAAAACATATCACAAATGAATTAGAAAATAAATATTTTTTATAAATTTTAACTATATCAGTGGTACACTTCTTTCGTTTTTCTAAATACAGTGTGCATTTATTTAACGTTTTATTTTTTGATAATAATTACAGTAGGCGAATTCATTTGTTTTTTTAAAAATGTATGTCATTTGTTTTCGGCTAGACGATCACTCGATTCCGTAACACAACCAAAACCGATACGCTTGACTCGTTCCACACAAACTGTCGACGCCTTTCTTTTTCGCACCAAAAAGCAACTCGCTGACTTTTTTTTATCACAACAATTTTACGGCGGCTTCAAAACGCCACACGAAATAATAAGACGAAACGCGAACTAAAAATTAAACGCACATCTATCTAGTCTTTTTCTTCACCATCTTCGCCAATTTCCGTCGTTTCAAGATCATTTCGTAAAGCACTTCCATGCCTTCGTGAAGACCGTCGCCGGTGATGGCGCACGCCGGCTGAACGTGCCACGCATGCGCGCTGCCGCCCTGGGCGTTCGTACCGCCGCCCAATTCGTGCAGACCCAACAGTTTCTCCAATTCGCGAGGCTCCTTGGCGCCCGGAAGATCCTGTTTGTTTGCCAAGACTAGAATCGGCACGCCGACGTTGTCGGGCGACTTGACGGTGCGAATCAGTTCCATTTTTGCTTCCTCGATCCGCTCGATGTCCACACTGTCCAAAACGAACACGATTCCGTCCGTGCATCGGGTGTAACTCTTCCAGAGCGGTCGCAGCTTTTCCTGTCCGCCGACGTCCCATACCAAAAACGTGATGCCCTTCGCTTTGCCGATCGTGCCTTTGACTTTTTCGCAGTTGAAACCTATCGTCGGGACGGTATTGAGATACTGGTCGAATTTCAGCCGGTAAAGGGCCGTCGTTTTACCGGCCGAATCGAGGCCCAACATTACCACGTGCAAGGTGCCCTGCGTGCTCGGCAATGCGTCCAATAAAGACGAGTTCTTACCCATGTTGGCCCCCATTGAATTGAGTTTATTAATTATTGTACTATTGTGCTTTAGTTTTGGTTACTTTAACATCTTTAATAGCTATTGACTAGGCTTGTTATTTTTTTCTTGTTTCTGTATATTATATTCTCGATTTCTAACGAGACGCCCTCGATAATTTACTGGATGACATTTCTTCCTTGCCCCTTCTCGTATGCGTTGTTCGGTTTGGTTGGCGTTGCTTTGAACGTTTGACGTCGTTCATAGTTTCAGACGGCAATCTGTAACAAAAAAAAACGCATCGATTAAGAATCTGTTCATTATTCAGGATATTTCTTTATAAATATCTTCGGAGAACAAGTTTTCCATAAATAAAAAATCAAAAAGTAAGTTAAACTATAGACATTGATACAAATCGTCTTGTTTCGATTAATACGATAAAGGAACAACGTTTATATAAAGTTTGAACATAATGCCAAGAAAGTTTTATAGCTCTTTTATAAATTGAGAAAAATAAATGATAGATAGGTTTGAACCGATAAAAAAAGTTTTTCGCCGAGGTACGGGAAAACTATTGGCGTGTCCAATTTTCCGCGCCACTTACGCCGAGAGGCAGGGTTTGATTTGTTTATTGATATAGGGCAGCTTTTATTTAAGTGTTTTATTTATATATAATTTGATTAATAGGTACGTATATATAATAATCAGTGGGAAAAACTGTGAAAAAAGTCTCGTTTTGCCAAATTATTTCATCTATATATGGAGTAAAATTAACATTGAATTGAAATGTTGAGGAAACAGTCTCAGGTTGTTTATACGTTTACTAGGTCTCTGTGCTGTGTGCAACTTTTTCTATGTACATAATAATATAATTAACAATTACATACACGAGTAGGTTAGATTACAACAATCGCACATAGGAATTATTATTACAATAATTATTCATATTTAAAGCATATCTATACCGATTTAGACACAGTTGAATACATAAAGCTGGCAAATAGCAATCCATACTTTGAACTCGATTTAAAATCTAGAAATTACAGACATTTTTCTGTGAATTTGGCAACACTTAGAAAAAAATCTACTCTAAAGGGTTTGGAAACCTATTCCTTGAAGTTTACCCTGTGATTATATATAACAGAAATAGCCGAAAGGAGATATACCTTGTAATACAGACCCTTTAACCACCAAAAAGGTTTTTGTTGGAAAATAATTCGAGTGATTTGCATCGTTTTTAACCGACTTCAACAAAAAGGAGGAGGTTCTGTGTTCGTCTGTATATTTTTTTTTATGTATGTTCACCGATTTCTCCGTCAATTATGGACCGATTTTCAATTTTTTTTTTATTCGAAAGAGTGCACCTCAGAGGTGGTCCCATCGGAACCAAGTCAGGATCTGATGGTGGAATCCGGAGAAATCGAGGGAAACTCTCAAATTTCAAAGAAACGCATAATGTTTTTTATGTACGTTCACCGATTTTTAGTGTTAGATTAACACTAAAAAGAGAAAAATAAAATATTTTTAACAAAAAAATTGAACCGACTACACACTAAAAAGTAAAAAATAATTGCGTATTGAAATGTTTTGGAGTCGGTGTAGTTCTCGGAATAGATTTCATTTTGGCTGACACCGACTCCAAAACATTTCAATACGCAATTATTTTTTACTTTTTAGTGTGAAGTCGGTTCAATTTTTTTGTTAAAAATATTTTATCGTTTGTTACTTCAATATCACAAAGCAAAGTTACGACTCATTACCTTCAAATATTTCGAAACACATAACAATACAACGTGAAACATTTCGTAATGCCTAAATAAATTATGATTTATTTATAACAGCAATGTCAAAAGTTTTAACATATATTTTCACACAAGTTATTCATATATACATTGCAACCTCGCTATGTGATATAATCCCGGTTAATAACGGATTCGAGCTGCCTGTTTAATTATAATTCATGATGATTTATGAATGGATGCGTGAGAGTCGAGTTGACCCGTCATTTTCTAACACTGGAACACCAATCTAAACTAAACCGTATAGTCACTCTGTGGGGACGCGACTATTTCCACATATTGTTGAGAAAAAAAAAACTCCACGCACCACTCGAAAGTTAGTAGCATTTCAATACGGCTGCCTGTTTTAATTAGACTCGAGTTTATATGAGACAGAGTTTACCTACATACATACAATCTATAGAATTAACGCACGTAATGTTTGGATGTAATAATTACATTAAAGTATGTTATGTGGCTATTGCGCATCTCTTGTTGTCTGCATTTTTTAATTACTATACTCGTATACACGAATTATGTACATAAGTACCCACTATTGTTATCATTCATACGCCGACGCTCAGATGTTTTGACCTCAAAAATGGCGACGAAACACGTTAATTCAAATCTTTACGCGCGGTTGAAATAATAAAACTTCTTCCGACGCGTCGTTCGGGAAATATATCCGTTGTAAGTAAATCCATTCGATGAATAAATTAGGTCTGGACAACCTTAACGACCTTAATATTTTGACAAATATTTAAGTAGGCATGTATATTCACACGCTTTAAAAATAAATAAATACCTACTTTTACTTATATTTTTTGCAACGTTTGAAATGTGCTGGAAATGTCCAAATGCAAAATTAACAGTTGCACGTGAAGTATTTGGGTTTAGAAAAGCAATTAGTTCGGTTCAAAATCGCAAGCAGCAACTTATAATGTCGAGATGGTATGCGATGTACTGTTAGACAACTATAATAATATTCCCTATATCATAATATCTGTCAGATATTGCAGAAGTATCAGCATGAGGCGGTTCAGAGGCGGCGAAAACGCATTTTTTACAAGTGGGTTCTAATTTTGGTAAAAAACCATATTTCAAAAGTTCCCAAAAGTCAGATCCGCTCAGCCGTTTCATATAGGTCGCAGGCCGTTATTTTCTTTTTCTTCTGCTAGTCATTCGCACTATATACAATAATACAGGTCAAACGGCTGAGCGGATCGCAACCAAATTTTGGAATGACGTTTGATATGCAAAAATGAAGGACCTCACTGTTTTTTATAGGAAACCGGCGCACGCGCAGAAGAGATATACAGGGTGAGTCAGACCACCCGTACCGTTCGTTTTTTTCGAAAACGGTTAGTCGTAGAGAGTTGTGTCAAAAATCTGCATTATAAAAGCCCTAATGAAGAATCGAATGGTGATATTTTTTTCCCGGAAAGGTCAGCTCCTCTATTAGTTTGCTCCAGAATGTTCAGAACTCCGGAATATTAAATGGCACGATAGGTCGAAAGTGGTATTGTTGAAAAGATCTTTGAAAAATAAGCAAGTTATGTACGACATTTTTTTTTTATTACTGCCACCCCGATTAAGTAATATTCGTTTGAAATTATTAAATTAACATGTCATAATAACGAACTTAATTTTAAAAGTTGGCATTTAAAATCTAGTTCCCTAATTAAACAATAATAAATGTCACAATAAGTTTTCAATAATTGCAATTGTATTTTTTGTCGGAAAATACTTAGAGGTACCCATAGCATATCTTGAAGAGCTCATCAGTGTTTAGAAGTAAATGGAAAACAGTTTAAACATTTATGGCACTGTTTAATTAGGTAACTAGATTTTAAATGCCGACTTTTAAAATTAAGTTCATTATGTTAATTTAATAATTTCAAACGAATATTACTTAACAGGGGTGGCAGTAACAAAAAAAAATGTCCTACAAAACTTGTTTATTTTTTAAAGATCTTTTCAACAATACCACTTTCGACCTATCGTGCCATTTAATATTCTGGAGTTCTGAACATTCTGGAGCAAACTAATAGGGAAGCCGACCTTTCCGGAAAAAAATATCACCATTCGATTCTTCATTAGGGCTTTTATAATACAGATTTTTGACACAACTCTCTACGACTAACCGTTTTCGAAAAAAACGAACGATACGGGTGATCTGACTCAGCCTGTATGCTACAACGTTGTTTTATATATAATAAAAATAATGGTACACTTTTCATAACAGTTTATTATTCTATTTATTTTTAAAAGAAAGTTTTATAGAAATATTTTGAAAACTAAAA
The DNA here is from genome assembly GCA_963575645.1 of Xanthostigma xanthostigma. Lineage (NCBI taxonomy): Eukaryota > Metazoa > Arthropoda > Insecta > Raphidioptera > Raphidiidae > Xanthostigma > Xanthostigma xanthostigma. Next base: position 12,647,918 of record OY754474.1, read on the forward strand.
AAATTCTCAAAACGAAAAAATATTTTCAGTCTACTATAGTAATAATTTTTCATTCGAAAGTGATAAATTACCAACTTCTGTCAAAAATCCCAGCTTTGTGGAATAGCGACGGCGACAGTACATTATATGGTTTTATTGCTATAGGACCAAACACTCCGCTGTCTATGAAAAATCACTAGAGAAGCGGAGCACCCGACTGATTACAGGTAGATAAGTAAGTCTGTATGTTTATAAACTCACACATATACGTATAGAGTCGGACATATTAACCTTTTATACACAGGTACTGTTATAAGTTTGTATGGAGTAAGATAGTAGGTCGACATCGTAATTTGCTCTCGAATTTTAAACGACTCTCCAGCGTGTTCGTTTGCGCAAATATTTCACCGCTCATGCTTTACTGACAGCATCGCAGAGTCAGGTGTTCTACTGTGAATATTTGCAGACCTGAAAGAAATGAATATGCGGGAATGATTTAAGAAGAAGGCAAAGTATAGGTAGGTACCTAATTTATAGTGCCACTGGAATCTGTCAAAAACATCAAAGCAAATGCGAAACATCTAATGGTGCGTTTGGTTGAGATTAAAACTGTGCAATTGGAGTGACACTCTAGTATATTTATTATATTATTTTATTAAATAAACCAATTAGTATAGCTTTCCCATTCCATTGGGCGATCTCTGGACGGATCCACAGAACTTAATTGATTCGAAACACAAATTAAAAACATGTCGGTTAGCAGATTCCTAACGGGCGTTTAAGTACACTGCAATTGGCGCTATATTTAATGAGAAAACGCACTGGACCTTGAAATTCTTCTATAGCGGTCACAAAAATACGTACCAACAAATAAATACCGAGAAATATTATATCGGTGCCCGTCTATTTCGGTGCCGAATATTTTTCTGCGTGCTGCAGTTAGCTAATAGCTACATTCCTATATTTATTTTGCATTTTCATTTTGGCAACAAACCGACTATTTAACGCAACTGGCTTTTATCCACAAAATTGTCCCGAGATTGAGATTTCAACACGGCCGTGGCAAAAAATATTGTTTTAAGTTAATGTAAACATTTTTTTTCTAATTTAATAACTTTTTTTAAGGAGGGTCAATTTTTTAATAAGTATTTTTATAGGAGAGCTAAATACAGATAGATTTTGTAACCCGACAAACGACATTATTTTTAAGCCAAATATATGTTACTCGTAAATTTCCATTTGAATGGGTATAGAAATATAGACTACTATTGGAATCTTTGATTCGAACATTTATTTGAAATGCATCGTTTAGAATAAATCACCGAACATAGCATTTTATTTCAGTTTGAGCAAATATTTACAAAAGCCGTATTTTCCACAAATTATATGTACCTCAGCGTTGCCAGTTTTTTTTGCCAAGTCGGGATTTTGGAACTCTTTGAGTGAAAACAGCGGGATTCTTTCGTCGAAAGCGGGACATAGTAAAAAAACGTATATAATCAGAAGTTTTCAAATATTTATCTTTTTATTTGAATTAAAATTATGTTTACGTGACGATAGCAAAAATAGCCATAGAAAATGTATTTTAATAAAAATATAATATTTAAAATCAGATTTACCCTATCGTTAAAAAGTTGAGTCTTTTTCGTCTTCAGAATAAAAAAAAACAGAAATCAAAATCGAAAAAGTTTTATTCATTAGAAAAATATGGCGTTTCAAACAATAGTCTGTGGAGTGAGTGTTACAAATTGCAACTTACAATAAGAGAGTAATTATTTATAAGAATTACTTATTCATGATATTTCTGTGAAGATTTAACTTCTTTCAGACGCACGGTCGTGTTATCCCCGAAAAGCGGGACTGAACCTGTCCCGCGCGGGACATTTAATTTTGATCATCATTCTTTTCCCCAATTTCTTTTTTATTTAACGTTTTGTTTTCAACGCCGATTTCGTCTGAGTGTTCTTTCGCTTAATTATAGACGTTCGGCAACTAATTACCGGAGTCCTATCTTATAGCTTGATCAAAATCAATCCGTTCAACATAATAGTATTAGACAGATGAAAATTTAATTAATGAAATCCAATCGGATGTTAAGAGAATTTCCAACAATGGATAACAATATTACAAAACAAAATGTATTTGAAATCATAAATGAAATACACACTCTTTAATAACATTGTGCTCGTGTGTGCTTACACAATCGAATCGATGTATGAAATATGTAATAAAATACAGTCAAATATTATGTTCTTGAACCCAGTCAAAGAGAAAGCCTCACCGACACCATTATAAGTCCGATATTAGACAACAAACAACAATACATTAATAAGTTTTAATAAACGTTTATTGTTTATATTCCGTTCAATTGTTCGTACAAATTACAATACAAAAGTTTCATTGCTAATTAAACAAATTCAATGGATGCTGGAAAGCGCTGCAATTAATATCTTGATTCCCGATATAGATTTATAAGAATAATTTACTTCAACCGCGCGTAAATTTTACAAGCACTCATTTTTTTATATATTTACAATCAATTATCTATACGAAATGGAATCGAGGTAATTCCCAAGAATTGTTTTGTTTTAAATATCTTATAGATAACTTGTCGTGATATAGAAATAGTTCATTTTTACCTTACTTTATATTATTTTGATACTGTTTTCGATGAAATTACTCAGATTTAAAATACTAAATTAGTACTAGTGATGTGCCGGATATCCGTATCCGTATCCGCGGAGCTCCGAGGGAGAAACAAGATCTGTATCCGTATCCGTTAGTTTTATGGCGGGTCTTTTACGGATCTTTTACCTTATTAATTTTCAATTCATAGATGAAATTTTATATATATAGGTGATTAGGTAATAATGAAAAACTGTTAAATTCCATTCAGATTATTTTTTATTTCTTAAAATCGTATGTGGTACCTTTATATTGCAAAAATTTATCGTAGTGAGTACCATACCAATAGTACATAACTCAAAGGTACTAATAAAAAACTATCTTTATAATGAGATATTGCACATCGATCTTTGGAAAGAGACAATCTGTTATGAGAGTTAACTCTTAAAGAAGTCAATAACTTTTTCCCATAACAGATAGTCTTTTCCAAAGGTCGATGTGCAATATTTACCGCCGCGTACTCTAAGAAAGATCCGTATCCGTATCCGTAGATCTTGAAACCAAATATCCGTATTCAGATCCGTATCCGCGGATATGCATTTTTAACGATCCGGCACATCACTAATTAGTACTGATAGTTCAAGTAGAGCGGTTTAAGTTTTAAAAGAGTAAAATCAAACTTTCTTATCTCGATCATTGATTATCATAGTTTGATGAATGTGCGCCAAACTTATATATTTTAATTGATTTATTTGACATTTCGCATCTTTGCCTTTCATTTCCATGTTTGGAAGATCATCATCGTTGAGTCTATAAATTATTATTTTGCGTATAAAGACGCCTCTATTTTCTCACAAATGTTACCTCATCTTTTTCTTTTCATGCCTTCATACGCTGACTGCGGCTATTACTTATTGAATAATATGATCACGTTCTTATGTCATGTACATATGTATAGTTACCGGGAATAATATACCGCAATATAATAAACCTACGCTTTCATTTCTGTATAAAATAATAAAATTATAGTTTTGTACTTGCTGTTTGTCATACAAAATGTTCTTGTCGAGTTTTTAAGTGAGTTCAAAGGCCAGCAGTTGCCGGGGCCATCTGAGCGTGGTGCTCACAGAACAGTTCTGTGGTGGTGCTATATTTTGTCTTATTATATTATTTTTATATATAACTAGCGGTCCCGTCCGGTTTCACCCGGGTGCAAAAGAACGAATGGGGTTTACCGAGATGAATGTTGGGTCCAAATTTTTTGCAGTTTTCGGCAGTTCCATGCTTTATTATTTATTTTAAACTCAAACCTCCATTTTTGATGAAAATATTTTTTTTAAATCATAATTATTTCTTTTAAATCAATTATTACTGTATAATTAATAAAATATAATAAATATTTAATTGAAAACACTGTAGGAAAATTATTTTTATATATAGGTACTGTAATAGTTTTAAAATGAGCTATTATTTAGATTTATTTAATTTTAATTAGTCGTAAATTAAACTAAAATTTTAAATGATAGTTTTAGAAAATAGAAAAAAAAACATTAAAAACATATTCGTCCAAGGTGGGGCTCGAACCCACGACCCTGAGATTAAGAGTCGAGCGCTCTACCGACTGAGCTAATCGAGCTACTATGCGTGTGCCGCTAATATTGGGATATTCAGTTAGGGCATTTCACCTGAATATAAGACGTATATTGTGAAAAATTTAGACTGACAATATGCAACAATTTTCATTGATTTTCCGCTTCTATTAGTCGTAGCGTGATATTATATAGCCTATAGCCTTCCTCGATAAATGGCCTATCCAACAACAATTTTTTTTTCAATTCGAACCAGTAGTTCCTGAGATTAGCGCGTTCAAACAAACAAACAAACAAACAAACAAACTCTTCTGCTTTATATATTAGTATAAGATATAAGATTTCATCGGTTCTAAGATTATAACTTGGGAACTGGCACCGTCGCCCCCACACAAACACCTGTAATACGAATATTCAGTATATTTTTAGTACGTTTTGACCGCATTTCAGAATTTTAGATATAGAAATAAATGATTTGCGACGATAAAAATTAAAAATGCATAGATCTATTACATTATTTACTTACATACATATGTTAATATTATACGAGTACCACGCATGTAAAATCGAATTTACATTTTAAGTCGAAATAACACTGTAAACAAAAAAATATGTGTTTCATTGCCGTATTTATTATTTTGTTACAAACAAGTGTTTTATGAATATAGTCAAAGTTCATTGACACTCTCTCATCCTTGAATATTAAGCATTATTTTACAATAAAATTGTATAAACGCTATGTCTTCAAATTCTCCTCTTTTTAGGGTTTCTGAATTATAGAACATTGTCTGTCTTTCCGTCAAGGATACTTTTTCTCAGGAACGGCTGAAGGTATCAAGTTGAAATTAATATCAAAAACTTAAGTCTATACAACACCATAGTCCTGTAAAAAATGCAAGCTTGTATATTAAAGCGATAAAAAATTACGGCCTTTCAAAAACCACTGATTCTCTCATCTGGTCAAATCACTCTCTAATTAAGAGAATTTATGAAGTGATCGTTGACGGTTAGCCTTAAAATAAAATTATATAGCAATTTTTACGCCTATTAATCCTATTTAATAGTAAGAACAAGTAGATACAGTATTATTTAAATAATTTAGATCGTAAACAAAAGATATACCTAAATTAATCGTTTAGCTTTCAATCATAATTCACATTTCACTAGAATTATATTAATATTCATGTTTAGTGACAGATATGTTGTCTTGCGAGAATATATTTAAATACAGTTAAACATAAAAACTGTACATTTTGTTTCCAACATTTACAATGGACTTTTTTTGAAATTCTGTTAGTAACATTCCTGCATTAAAAATGGAAAGAAAGGATGCTTGAATTTTGAGTAAAACAAAAGTTAAGATCAACAATAGAAATTGCTACAATGTTCTATAGACGAATGCGATCCCAGATTTAATTTATTTGAAATTCCGAAGTGAAAATCTACTTGTCTTCAGGATAAAAAAAATACTGATGATGGGAGAAAATACCTCGAAACGTAAGCAATAAATGCTAGTTTCGCTGGCTCTCGTTTTAAACATAATGTCACAACTCGCCGTAATTGTTACGACACCAGATATACCTATAATCTTGTCCTTGTTAGTTGTTTACTTAAATAATATTTTGTTTATACCAAAAAAATGTCATTAACGTGAATAAAGAAATTTACAAGGGAAATAAAAACATGAAAAAAACTTACTTCTCTTGTTTTTATTCGTAGCTTGCGTGTATGGATTTCTTTAAGCAAAATATAAACATTAATTTCAAGGGTAAAATATTATTATTTAAACAACAAAAATATAAACATGTTGATATGGATTGCATTTGCCGTGAAGTTGAATATGTAATTGTTTTTAGCAGGAAACAAAAAACAATACTGACGTCTTTTTTTGAAAACAGTTTTCTATAAAATAGAACACCCAAGATCTCTAGAGTGGCTCGTCTATTACAAATCCCTATAGTTCCGCTAGTTCAGGGAACTGGCGAAAATGAAATGGATTAGTTTATTATTTAAAATAGTTATATATAGAAATGAATAATCGTGCTAAATAAAGAAGGGCCTCTCGGAAATGATTTTGGATAATTATCGACGACATCTGTTTTGTTATTTTGATATCGATATTCGATATTCAATATTACCCAGCCCTGCCGGCAACGAAATTCAAAAACAATAATAATACGAGAAACGAAGGAAAAAACCAATGAACAAAGTAACCTTTTGTCTGCAAACTTAGCTATAAGAACGACCGATAGTTTGTTAAGATGCAATAAAATAAAGTTGAAGGATATATTCGATTACATATAATCTTAATTATTTATACGATTACAAACCAATTTTTTGTTTCATTCTCACGAGACAACGAACCAATTACAGCAATTCGTGACGCAAATACTAATTCGTATTTTTATAAAGTTACGTCTTGCCAACTGACTGACTGCTCGAATTATTAAAACTGCCCCAATCGAGTTTTAAATAATCTGACGAAATTTTGGTTTTACATCACCATTTTTTTAGGCAGTTTACTTCGTGAGTACAGGTGTTTTTTAAGATAATCTGAGCCATGAGGGAATCGTTCAGTTAGTTGAGCTTATTGGAGGAATTGCAAGATGATCGATGTAGAAATTTCTGTTTCCCAGCCAGAAGCGATGGAAAAATATCTTTTGTCACATCTGTTCAGAGATTCGAACTGCTTATATTCCGAATAGGTATGCGAGTATACTCTCACCACTGCAGCATTCGCTCAGTGTGTCACATTCCACATTATCCGAGCACGAAGAATCGAGTGGGTTGACTAAGTTGGGATCGTCATCATTTGGTTGTAGGCCGCTCGTTCTGTCATTATTATTAAAAACCTGTTTCATATGTACGCATTATATGCGTAAAGAAATTGCTTAATTCTTGACCAGCATTCCCTAACATTTCATGTTATGTGTTGTTATCTCGCTTTAACACTTGCAATGATGCGTGAATTAAAGTGTGATAAATTATATCGACAGCGATGCGCGTTTAATTAAGGAATCCGTATACGGTTTTGAGTTGTCGGTGTGCTAAAAAATGATTTAAAAGTGATACACCCATCGGGGAATTTCAAATACTTATTAATTATTTAATGTATTTTTAACATTTACCCTACATTGCACGCAGCGGTTGAAAATATGCAAGAAAAATAATAACCTAAGTAAATTATAATCACGTGCAGAGAAAAACATGAAATTATTAATTTTTTATTCTTGATACATGGAACGATTGGGACGATTTTTTTTCAGCGCCAAGGTTAATAACGTCTGCAAAATGATTACACAGCCTTCTATGAATTATGGAAATCGGTTCACCCAAAATCCTTGTAATTACGCGACCGCGAATAAAACAGATTAAATTTATAAAACTGATGAGAATATTCAGACAAAACAAAATAGAGAACCAAAGCCCATTTTAATGAACACAGTAAAGCTATTAATCAAGTAAGCTTAAACGATGACGTAACGTGATTAATACAGCGAACGGGGTTTATTAAGCTCTGCAGATTAAGCTCCAACGAATTTCTGAACTACAAATCGTTTTATTTGAATATAGTAATTAAAACTCGGGTCACCAAAAACTGGAGGGTGCCGAATATTATAGGTAGGTACTGCTAATGGAAAATCGATACTCCGAAATGTTTATCCGAAGCACTTAATGATTCACAGCCTAAATACTTTACCCAAAACTATATATTACACAAAATAAATATGACTGTGTTGTTGCTTTCACAATAATCGAAAATCAATAAACTTTTTATTGTTCCACTGGTGTTCAGATATAAAAAAAGGGACCGACAAGATTCGAACCCCCCATTGTGATTAATTAACGAATCGAAAATTGATGTTTCACAAAAAAAATTATCGTTTACAGCAGAGGTCCCCAAACTTTTTTGTCTCGTAGACCACTTGCCATGTTTTTCGGTTTTGGTTAGACCCCCTGCTTATCTGATATTAATTTTTTGCAAATTCATTAATTTCAAATGTATTTTTGACAACCGGTATAGTGCCACTCACTTTGAACGATTTAAATTTATAACGGTAGTGAAATGTAGTGTGAAATGTTTATTTTTATACATTTATTAATTAGATTCAAATTAAACGAATCAAATTAAAATTTACTTTCTGTTACATAAAATAACTAAGCAAAAAATAAATGCTTTTAATGTGAGGGATGAACCTGATGCTTTAATAATAAATTTTCAACATTTGGCATCAATTTAGGTAGATTTAATCTTAAATCTCTTCGGTTAACGGTGTCCAGTTTGTTTCTTTTTTTGTTAGGAGATTCACTATCGTCGACCTCCATTTTCATTTCATGGACCCCAATTTTTTTTCCCGCTGACATGGACCCCTTGCAAGTTGTCGTCGACCCCTGGGGGTCGATATAGACCACTTTGGGAATCACTGGTTTACAGGGCACGAATGAAATTAAAGCACTGCACGAATAAACTATATGAGTGTAGGATAATAGAAAGTTGAGTAATCGGAACCCCACTGTAGATAGAAATGGTTATTAACCAAGATTATAATTTTTAATATCGATAAAAGTTGCACTGCGAATTATTATTTTATAGTTTAATGTTATACTATAAAATTTCAAATTAAATTAAAAATACTATTAATTGTGAAACATACATTTGTATTATTTTACAGAGACGCTCAACTATTTATATATTATTTTCTATTCACTTTTAATTAAGATAAACAAAATGGTCGCCATAAAATATTTATTTCTTTACTGCATTTTGGAAACAATTTTTATGACTTGCTCGCTCAGCAAAATTTCTGAAAACTATATAATAATATTAAAAGCGAATACGTATCTATTTTATTTAACATTTATGGGAATACGCCTTCAGAATATATAAATAACCTTTTAACGGGATCTCTGTCTGTAATTCAATTTTCTTGCGATGTGATAGACGGGGGAAGGCTTTTCTAAAATTCTTATTACTCAAAACCGTTGCGTCTGGTTTTAAACTTAGTACACTACTGTTTGTTATCAAAACTTTAAATATAGGTAACGTACTTTTATAATTAGAATAAGATATAGTTCGTGATGACTTTAGTTGTCCGGCGTCTAGAATCTATTTCAGAATCGAAATATGCGAAAGCCAAAGCTTATACAAAAACACTGATGCTAAATGTGGCAGAAAAATATATTATTATATAATTATTCGGCGATTATAACTAATACTAATTTAGCTAATATCTGCGACGTTCACATTTTTTTTAAGAAATCGATAATTATAGAGCAAGTACGCCATTGCGGAAGAGAAATTAGAAAAATTATATCAGCAATTTTCGCTTTAAAAGGTATAATGATTAATATTCTGAAATTGTTATGTTAGACATTAGCTTGGGGCAGCAGGCTGTTAAAAACATTCTATAATCTATACCACTGTCACTTCTTTCAAGTTGGTAACATGAAACAGGTTACATACAATATGAAACTATTGCTATATAGATTGATATTGTTTTTAAAGAAACTGACCACTTCGAGACAAAAATACTTAAGTCATTTTAAGACAAAAGCAAACGCAGATCCACAAAAAATAATAAAATATACATCGGATTGATAATTTCCGTTTTTTTAAGTCGGTTAAAAATTGCTATACACTTTTTCAAAATAATGTTCTTAAAAGTGCCACACTTAAATGTATTTAAAACTGAACAATTAGTGCTTTTACAGACGTTTTAAGTGGTAGATGATTTAGCTATAACGCATTTAATGCATGGCAATAATTTCAACAAACAAAGAAATCACTGTTAATGTTTATAAATAGAAATTATAAATAATAATAAAAACCTGACTTGCAGCACACATATTGTAAATATTATAAGCCGCAAGACACCTGCGGATTATTAATTATGTATGTTAAATAATTCAAGAAGAAGAACTGAGATTTGATACTGTTTATACCAGGTGATTCTCTATAAAAATTGCGTCGTTATGTTGGTGACATTGAAACGTGATTTTTTGTCTAGATTTTTTTATTAAATAGTGGTTCTTCATACATATTATTATTGTACAATACTTTTACCAATTCTTAGAACAGCACTTGGGAATAAACGCAGTCGTAACGAACTCGTATTATCATTTTTTCTTTTTTAATGCCCTCAACTATCCGGTTTTCCAGAGCTTTATATTTCTCCATAACTGCAATCTATTTTTACACTTTTGCCCGCGATTGCATTTCTGTCACGAAAGAACGTAGTATGCGCCGATGTCCCGTTTTATTTGCATGTCGATAGACGCTCAACAACTGAAATAATTATTGATACTATTATCTGTTTCTACATTAGTACTAGGATATCGCCACACTATCTCAGTAAATTTGTTTTATTTTTAAAAGAAAATCCAAACAAAACTTTCCCAAAAACATTCATTGCAAATATATATGATTCAATTATTGTAATAGGAGAGTGGCTCAAGTATGAAAGAGTGGCTATTGTTAATATGGCAGTCGGTAAGGAAGAGCGTGACTGCAAACATTATTTAAACATTCAAACATATGTACATACATTATAACTTTTTTTTTGTTTTATTTATATTAATAACAGTTGCAGCAGCGACATGTTAACCTGATGACCTGAATTTAATGATGAAGTTAGTTTGACAGATGGTTTCATTGCAACGCATAAAACCACACTCGTCTTGGATCTTTCAATGCGGCTTATTGGCATCGAACTTCTAATTATAATATCAAAAGAAATTAAGAGACATGACAAACGACATTGAATCAATTGCTTCAACATTAACTTTTGAATCAATGTCTGAACCCTATAGTTTAACTGGGATCTTGATGCTAATAATACAAAATGTATCATCGTAAAAAAATACTATCCAACGTTCCAAAAATATTGAGTAAGTTCTTATTGTCGATATTTCAACACATAGTCGCTATTGACTGTAGCTGTCGAGCGTCTGTAATCTAGAATCAAAGACGTGTATAAAACAAGTGTTTGAATAACGGTTTTTGTCGTAAGTGTGTTTTGATTACTTTGTATTTCACGTTTTTATTTATTTATATTTTTAGATAGCCACGACTAAGTGGAATCTCTCATGTGAATATGAAATTTATTCCCACACGTATGTAAGCATTATACAATGCTGTCTCTTTTAATTGCTGTTTAATGTTTGTACTTTGCATTAGTGAAGAAATAAAACTTTTTTTTAGATTATACAAAATATGGAAAAAAATACCGGTCATTTGGCACTGTAACTATTAGATAAGATATTAAAAAAATGTGGACATTCTTGATAACGCATGTAGAATATTAAACTCATTTTTATCGGTTATAGATTGTTCGTTCAACCGGAATTTTTTTAATAGAGTCGGTGATAACGTTATCTAATCAGCACATATTTCAATATTGGAAGTATTTTATTAACGTGATAACGTCTTATAAATTGATGAAACACCGGCTGCATGCACGAAAAAGTGTAACGTTCCGAAAAGTGTCCGTTCCGCCTGAGCGTGCAAGCGAGAGCGCGATATAAGCGATAGAGGCACGATCTGTCCAAGTTTGACAGCTACTAAAATTTATTTATTAAAGATCACAAGAAACAAACTTCCAATAGACTGCCACAGTTCGCTCGTATATATACTTACAGGGAGTGAAAAATCTACACCATCCGATCGTCCGTTTATTAAAACTGCATGTATTTTGAAAACGGTTCATTATATTTAAAAACCGTTTCTACAGTTGGTTAGAACTCTAATTTTACTATTTAAATATGTAAAAATAAATGTTTGGAAACGTATACGTATAATGTGAAAAATAAAAAAAGTTATTTTTCAACACTTTACGAGTATGGTGTGTACAGAAATACCTATAATAACTGTAGGTAATTGATTTCCTTAATAATTTTCAATGTTTCTTTATGACGTTATCACGTAAAACTATCGTCCGTAAACCAACTTTACAGACAACCAATTTTTTTTTTCAGAGGTATAAAATTTTAGGTTCATTTTATCTGTTGGTTCGATCGAACCGTCCAAGAGATCTGAAAGTGTTTCCTTCGTCAAAAATAGTTTATTGCGTCTTCGAGTGGTCAGCCGGAATCTAATATCATGCGTAACGCGCGCCGGTTTAATTTCTTTGGGGTGTAGCCGGAAAAAGGGCGGTCTAAAATAATCACTTTCGTTACGCTTTGCTGCAGCTTATTTACCTTACATGAAATATTGCCTCTTTTCCTACAGGGATTTATGATTTTTTCGACAGCCAAAATACAATATTTCATCTACTGACCAAATTCGTCGATCAAGTTTAAGTTGTTTGCATATAGGTACCTACGGTATGAAATTGAGTTGTTTTTTGCAGACATTCTTCATTTAATATCTCACAGTTCGATAGAGCGTGCTTTTTTGAATTAAAAAGTCCCCCTTGAAAAATGTCGAAATACCTACTAAAAATAGACGAGCTACAATCTATTTTAATATTTTAGGGTTACTGTGCTTATTGCAACGTTGAAGTCTCCGCGTATTTTTTTTCTCTGTTATTTCATTTATTAGTTTACTTTGTTATTCTTAAAAATAGGAAAAATTTACAAGATACTAAAATTAAAGTATTTTACATGAGGAATTTTATGGCATGAACAAATTTTTCATATAAAGCCGCGTTTACAAGATGCGGTATATTTTTTTATGAAACGCCTATTTATTATTTTACAGTTCAGGAGAGCATACTGTTCTGAACTAAAAAGTTCCTCATGAAAAATGTCAAAATATCGAAAACAGACGAGCTATATTTGATTCTAATATTTTGGGCACGCCTCTCAACGTAATTGTTCGTGCGTTGAATGTAAAATGTAATCACTAATCATTGTGTGATTCCAGTGTGATGTAAACATTGACACTGCAATGCAATAAAATAAAGTACAATAATTCGATATCGCTATCTTCGTTTCGTCTAGAATCGTAATAGAAAAACCGCCATAATGCCCGCCATGCTTATAAATAATAATCAATTGTTTCGATACAATCTGTTTTGTGATCGCCTATTGTTCCAGTTTTAATAAATGGTGTCTGTGAAGTGCGCTGTACTTCCCATCTCCTTGTGAAATAAATCATGAGAAATAAACGTTTAATTTTAACTTCAGTAAAGCTTCAGCCTGAATCGATATTCCGTAGAGCAATAAAAACTTTTATATATCGAATCGGTAGCCTGACACAACCGTTACGGAGAGGTACCTACCGTTTTATTGAAGACGTTGAACGCGAATCTTTTCAGCAGATCTTTCTGTTTAGTTGGTTTCAATGATACGAGCAAGATTTTTTTAAATTATTACAGTCCATATACCCTTCATACTTGCATCTATAGACAGAATTTTAGACATACAGTATGTAAACACGTAAGGTGCACATAGGGAAATTAACATTGGGAAAAATGACTGGATCAGAGCGAGCCTTGAAATCTTGTTTTTCAATTTGACAGATAATATTCTTTTGCAAAATGAATGTGTATACTGCCGAAAAAAATATTCAAATTATTACAGCATAATCGGACTTTTTTTATTAATGGGAGATTAAATTCCCAAAAATACTTAAATACGGTGCGAGATCAAATATCTCCGTCTATTCGTGTTGAACCTAAAGACATTGGGTCACTGATTTACCAACGCGCATACGTCATACCAGTCAGACAATTTTTGAATGAAATATTTCCAAACAGATGGAGTTGTTTTTTTGTTTTATTTTTGTACAAAAAAAATTAAAATAATGATTTATAAGAGATTTTTATTATTAAAAAAGCCAAGTAAAATAAAAATAAATCAAAATAAAATAGAAATCCTCAAGATTACCACGATAATTCAATTAATGCTGTCATCGCTAACTCTGATCCAAATATTTTTTCCCAATGCTAATTTCCCTATGCGTGCACCTTACGCGTTTACATACTGTAGAAAACCTTAACTACTAAATTTTAAAAGCCGTTGGTTTGTTTATTAACATAGACTTAAAAATAAAAATAATTAAATAATTAAGTCTCGCTTTTCCAAAACCTATCTTGCAGATTTTATAATATAACATTTATCTCATTTATTTCAGTTTCAAAGAATGTAATATTTTAATTAATGACGCGAACTGAATTTAAATGAACTTTGCTTAGGTCGTTTTCAACATTCGGAACCGAATAAAAGACACATTTCAGCGACGTTATCGGGTTATGAATCGCTTCCAGTAAGTTGTTGAGAAATGTTCGAGCTTGGAAAGCGTATTAATGAACGAGAAAGATAAAACGACAAACGAAAAACGAATTTGTCTCGGGCGACAATCTATCCCTATGTCATAATCCGGGCTTTACAATGAGCTCGCATAAAAATTGTGTTATGTTATATTCCACATCAATTTTGTTCACGTCAAAAATTGGTGCTCGCCTTTGAACAAGACGTGTCACGGGTTCGAATCCCATCTCCGTTGATGGGTGTTTTGCAATTTCAAGAAAATGATCTTTGTTGTCGAATGTCTATAATCTATAAGTTAAAAATGGTCTACGGTATTGAAGAAATGTTTTTAATATCTAATTACTTAAGTTTTGGTGTATTGAATCATTTTCATTTCAATAAGTCCCGATTTATTGTGATGCATTTCAAAATGATGGATAAATAAGATATCTGAAAGTTTGAGAAACTCAACATTTTACCCCGTGACCACCTTTTAATCGTGACTATGATATTGTAAAAAGCATGAAATGTTTTCTACAATATAATTAGCACTATTTATTGTTCCAAGAAAGTAGAAAGTTTAGAATTCAAAAGTGATTCATTTTTTTGCAGTTTAGCACGCAAAAACACAGTCGATTAATTTGTATTTTAGTATCGATTACATAACGTTCTTTTTTCTGGGTAATTTTTGCAATTTTGTACTCTCAAAGAGTTTATAAGTCAACGCCAGTTTTACATGTTCTCATTGTATATATTTTTCGTGCGCAAAATGCGAGGGGGCTAAAAATATAAGAAGGCGTAATTTACATAAAAAGTATATTTATTTAATCCAAGTATTTCCATTTCCATATATATTATATCCGCGGCTCTGGAGGCCTCAATGTGTATCTTGTCTTGCTGGAAAAGCATTTTCCCATTTTCTTTATTCTTATGTGTAGGTATATAATACAGAATGTTTGCCAAACCAAGTGGCGTTGTAAGAACACTGCAAGATGAATGACTGTTCTCAAAAA
Organism: Xanthostigma xanthostigma; assembly: GCA_963575645.1. Classification (NCBI taxonomy): domain Eukaryota; kingdom Metazoa; phylum Arthropoda; class Insecta; order Raphidioptera; family Raphidiidae; genus Xanthostigma; species Xanthostigma xanthostigma. Next base: position 12,663,315 of record OY754474.1, read on the forward strand.
TATTCAATTCAATAACAGATTTTCCTATTTGCTTCAGTAATTTGACTATAGTCTATACTCTATATGAGAGCCCTTTATGATATTATACGTTGGCTAAATTTCTGTAACATTGATTTTAAAAATTTCAGCCAATTGGGCGACGGGACCATTCCAACTTCAAAAATGTTGACATTTGATAAAGAAAATACAATATCTTATATCGCGTGAGGTGACGCGGGTAATGGCTAGTATTCAATATGATATTTGCTAATCGTTGCCATGGTTACCTACATAATATGTTCACGTCATGTAAATATTAATCAAAACATGCCGAACTTGTTTATTTCTGACAGATCCATAAAACAAAAGAGCGGCTTATTTTTTTTATTTTCAAAATATTTCCGAAACTATAAAGTATAGAAAAAAATTTTTTAACGAAACTTTCTTGAAAAAATAAATAAAATAATAAGCCGTTATGAAAAGTATACCATTATTATATAAAAAACACCCTTATAGCAAATATCTCCTCTGCGCATGTGCCGATTTTCCCCAAAAACAATAGTTCTCTTCATATTTGCATACCAAACATCCTCCCAAAATTTGGTTTCAATCCGCTCATCCGTTTGACCTGTATCGTGTTCACAGACAAACAGACGCACAGAGATTTTCCAAAAATATGTTTTTTGGATTCAGGGGACCTCAAAACGGAAAGATATTGTAAAATTTTTGAAAAGCGACTTTTGACCTAAACTAGTACCATTCCCCACTTGTGGGTTGGAATGGTAAAAAATTGAATAGATCATATTGATAAACAAAATCGATTTTGATCCGCGTTTAAAAAAATATATCTAGCCCCTTCAGACTTGGCACCCTAGGCAGTCACCTAGCCTTCCCTCACCCTAAACGCGATTCTCATTTCTTCACTTTTGTCTCGAAAAAATCTCTCTCTTAATTTTTACAATATACGTACAAATACAGCGATAAATACACTATATTTTAGGTAGAGAGATTGTAGATTTATAAACGGTTAACAGTTGAACGTCTATCACTAGATTTTTAAACACTTTGTATACAGTAATAGCATTAGTGGCGGGTTGGGCTAACAGGCTTGTTTATTTATTTGCTGTACTAATGCACGATTTAGGATTTCCTTCCTTTTTTGTGGATTTCTCACATGGAAATTGTATCTCAAAGTGTTCATTTATATATCAACTGTTGTCTTTTTGAGTGATTTATTTGTTTCTCAATCAATGCTATATTATGCGGTCTACTTATCAATATATTCATCAGAAATGAATATAAAATATTGTTGCATATTTGTGGCACGGAATCATAATTTTTCCAGTTTCGTGATATTGTATAGTTGCATTTTGTGGTTGCTGAATGAATTATCAGAAGAGATACAGTTCTACGCTTGAGCTCATTCGATTCAGCTAACTTTTTTCTATATAAGATCAAGTAATTTCAGGCATATCCGTGACACTTTTCTTTTCTTTAAAAAATTGGAAAAATTGAAGTTTTTGCAAATCGGCGGCTTTTTGCGACACTAAGAGCCTTTCGATGCGGTTTATGGAAAAAATCACGCTGAATCCAATGAGAACACCAGCAACCTTGCATCCCTTTTGGTTTAGGTGTTAGACACGTTTTTATAAATTTTTCTTGAAAAAATTAAAAACCCTATAACACCTATAGACTTCTGGGCACGCTCGATTCAACATAATTTTTTGCATAGGACTAAGTAATTTTCAACCATATCTTTTATAAATTTCCGGGCGATACTGCACTTATTTCAAAATGAAAATTTGTAAGTCGGTACCCTCCGGTACCTAAATCGCAAAAATTTTCAAATATGAAATCTCTCAAAACGGGTTGATAGATTTTGACACGCTGAATCCAATGAGCACAATTCCTGTATCTTGTCTCGTTTCAGAGATAATCAAGTTTTTAATTTCCAAATTTTTAAATGGTTATTACTTCGAAACCATCATCAATTTTTCGCATTAACTTTGATCTTAAGTTACGGGTTGATTTTTGTGAATTTACTGATTAGGCATGCGCTGTTTTGAAAATAGAGATTACTCCAATTATTAGCAATTAAACATTGTTTTTAATATTCAACTTGCGCCATAATATGACTCATTTATTATTTATCGTAAAATAGAAAACAGTAAAACAACATTAAGAGTAGTTTTGTATAGATTTGAAATCGTATCTAATCTTGAAAAGGTCAATAAATATTGTTTGTAATGTTATTTGATTACAACTTTAAATGGAATATTACGTAATTACATTCATCTTTATTACTTTCGTATCAAATTAAATAGGCAATTTTGATTTATTGGGCTGATTTTCGATAACAGGGATGAATGATGCCATTCTTTTTTATTTTCTCCTTATATTATCGTTTTTTGCACTTCCCTGTATAAAATAGCTGCTTTACATGCATTTCGAACTAGTGCTCTAAGTTTGATCAAAACTCAAAAGTGAACTGTCAACAATTTAGAAAATTAAGTGAAAACTATTTTATAAGAAGTGCATACAAAAACTATAGTATACATATCTCGTGTAACTTAAAATTCGCTGGCGTTCGTTTTCAACACAATGTCACATCCGAAAGTGATATATAATTCATTCGAGCCAAAACGTCTGTGCAGTGATACGCACTGCCCCCGAATCTAAATATAATCTGACTACGCCACTGCAGAACGCAGAGAGATCGAATTACAAGTGGAAAGTAGGTGTCCAGATAAACAACTGTGACATTGTCTCAAAACATTGTGGGTTTTGGTTTATTGCATTTATAATTATATGCAAAAAAGAAACATTAATGTAATTCATTTATGTTCGTAATTAATTATATGTATATGCGGAAGAGTAAACAAATGACTACCGTCTGTTTTTTAGCATTGACACGTGTCTCTTTTGTTCTCCCTAGTCAAAAGTATGTTTTGTTGCAAAAACATTAAACGTGTGTTTGTTGCAAGTAAACCGACAAAACAGTTTATTTGTTGTATGATCAGTAAATAAAAGTAATGAATTCTTTTTTCATTTGATTTGTCAGTGGAACCCCTTCCATGTCTTTTATTATAGTAACTGCTAAGGCGGCAGAGAACTTTGAGCCTTATATGAAAGACTTGCTAAACATTGGCTTTCCCAAATCCTCCCAAGATCAAAAACAGTTAAAAGCTCCTTCAAAGACATTTCTGGAGTAGTTCTTTTATTTGCGATCGGAACCAAACAGTTTCCCAGATATTCCCAGGATAGTTGCATTCATGGCAGACCGTGTTCCGTCAAAAAAGCACTCATGCTTTATTTTTTATATACAAGCCATGAAAGCATGTTTAGCATATAGGGCTTTGTGAATGTAAAAGCGGTCATCAATAATGTATATTCCCACTCCCCTAGTCTCTCTGTTGCCGTAGCATAATCATTTTCAACGCTATTATACAAATCACTGCGTCGAAGGAACACCTGCCATGTAATCTGAGATTTGTAAAAGGACTCAGGTAAGAAGAAGCAATTGCCGACCAACTTCAGGTAGAAAGAAATACGTTGAAAATCCATTTTATGTCATATTGAGATCATTTTAAACATCAGGTGTTCTGTTTATATTTTTATTTTCTCTGTTTATTGGATGCTGGGAAATAAGCCTTTATGCAAATATAGAGGCTTTGTCCGCTTTTTGTTCGATGTTGAGGTAGCTTTACGGAATTGTTCCAACCGTTTTTTGTTTACCCCTTCGCTATTGTGCATTCTCTCTTTTATAAAACGTCGAAATATTATTTTAGACCGACGGTGTATGTAGGTCACGAGCTGTTAGTAATTTCTCAAACTTTTTAGTTTGATTTCGGGAGATTGGGAAGATATTAGGAGATTTAATGTTAGTATGCTGTATGTATTCGTATTTTTGTCGACCTGTAAAGTGAATTGATTAGGTGGTTTGTTGTTTTGTCTATCTCGAAACGGAATGTTCGTTTTTTAGTGCCCATATACGAGTGGTTGCGATTTGTTTGGGTGCATATCGGTCTTAATTAAGTATGCTAAGATATTCTTAAATACTACCATCTGAATTACCTTTCGTGTAGACATATAATTATCCAATGTAAGTAATCTAATACTTGGCGACGAGCGTACTGTATAAAATTCCAATCAATCGGCTCGGAAATTTGTCCCACGCCAATAATGCACCCACATAAAAAAACATACACTCATAAAACAAACAACAAATCTCTTTTTTTCCAATACTGAACCAGAAAACTGGGTTACTTATGTCATTTCACGTTTCCATCACCACAAAAACAAATCGGAACACTGACACAAAAATGAAAAATCACCACACATCACACCGTTGCTCCGGTACGTGTGCACAAAACAGTTGAAAATCGATGTTGTTGATGTTCAACTGTTTGCTTGTTGGCGCGCCGCGGACCAATCAAGACAACCTCACAACCATGTTTGCGATCTCCAACTGGCCCTCGCATGGCAATCTGTGGTCTCTGTGAACGCGCAGAGTCTAGTTTGTCAGTCGGTGGCGCTGTCGTGCGTTTCGATTCCTCGAATAGCCCAGCTGTCCGTGGCACGGGCTCGGAGCTCGTCGGTAGCCCTAGGACATCTTCTGTTTGAATTTTTGTTCGATAGTTCACGGAAACGCTCCGACGCTCGACGCGGCTCCACCGTCCGTACGTGTTTTGTTAGTTTCTCGACTAAGCGCTATCGATTGAATCGTTAATGGGAAAAAAAGTCATTAAAAATTGCTGTTGCCATTCACATGCATAATAAACGAGATTTATGGATAATTAAATGTTTATGTCCTTGAAAAGAAATCAGAGATTTCTAATTGTTTGTTGCGTATTACAATAATATTCCCCATTGCAGCAATAAAACTCAATATTAAAATTTAACAATGATTACGAGGGAATAAATGGAGAAACACAATTTTTTGGTGCGCGCATCTTCCTTCATCTCCCGAAAGTATGTTCTAAAATTTTGAAAAAAATTCAGACGTTTAAAGACAGCGAACAGAGAAAAACTAGAGCGAATGCTGTGCGGAATCCCCAGCGTATGAAGTACGGTGAAAATTAACTTTTTTGCGAGAAATTTCACGAACTAATATCTAACATGTAGGGGAGAGGGGGGCAGATTTGAACACTTTTTATTCAACTTTTTATAAATAAAATTAGAAGTGATTCCTAAAGTTTTTTTTAATTGCATGCGATACTATAGTTATTGCCTTATAATTTCAAATCATAACTATTCGAAATAATCAATCACAGAATATGTTAAAATTCATTTTTTTTAATGAGGGAAAATGTTCAAAACTGCCCCATGTGGGGGTAGGTTTGAACAGGCCTGGGGCAGTTTTGAACGCTAAGTATAAATGAAAGAAATTGGATGTATTTTTTAAAATAATATATTTATTTGGCATGTAATAAGTGAGATATTTGACTAAATATATTCGTACGCTTATAAATTAGTTATTAACCTAATTTATAAGTGGAAAAGTCAAACTTATAAATTATAACTATACACTTCACAAAAGGCTAATAAACAACGCATAAATAAATTCAATTTTTATTCACTAGAACATCATTTATTAATCAACGTTTCAGCAGAAATTCTTGGCTTCTTCAGGACCTATACCAAATATATAAAACCCTACACTTCGAAACCATAAAATTAAAATAAAAAAAAAAATTGAACCTATATCAAATAATTACTTATTCGGCTTACCTTAAAAATCTCTAGTAAAAAGTCATAAAATTAAAAACATAAAATAATTTAAAATCATTATTGTCAAACATTTAAAACTTTTTTTAAAATTTATTCATAAATAATAAAAATAGTAAAAACTTTAAAAGACCTATTTTAAAAATAATAAAAATATATCCTTTCTTTTTACTAGAGATTTTTAAGGTAAGCCGAATAAGTAATTATTTGGTATACAAATTTATTAAAAAATTTTAAGTTTATGTTTTAGATGTGTAGGGTTTTATTTATTTGTTATAGTTCCTGAAGAAGTAAAGAATATCTGCCGAAACGTTGACTAATAAATGATGTTCTAGTGAATAAAAATTGTTTTTTATATTTAGCCTTGTATCCCGTATAATTTTATAATACCATAATACCAAGGTGTCTTATTTTATTTTGTTAATAAATATAAATTCGCATGAGTTTACAGATTACCTATTATTATGTAGGTATGTTACAGCAATAATTAATTATTTTATCAGACAAATCTATATACCTACTTATACCCTCGAAATAATACCTAGATGAATAAAGACCATTAGTCTAGACAATAGAGATATCTAGGGCAAATCCCTATGCCGATTTTAGTTATGGGGGCAGGTTTGAACATGTTCAGAACTGCCCCTCTTGTTTTGTTCAAAGCTACCCCGTTAGTAGTCACAATACTAATTGCAATAATTTTGTATTAAAAGTTTTTAAAACGATCAAATCACTATGTTTATTAGATGACTAAAGATATAATCTAGTCATTACACTGTAAATAAATAAAAAAATATTACTTGAATAAATTGAAATTTGCTTACGTGTTAGAAAACAAAATATCGGCGGAGCACATCCAAAATAACGAACGTTTATAACTTAGGTTTTTTGTGATATATTGGCAACCTAACGTTTGTCAGTTGAACCTCTTAGTGTTGCCTCATTAAAAATACTTTTATTACCGGCATTACATAGATTATTTCTTTTATTTTTGCAATGTTCAAAGCTGCCTCTGTTCAAAGCTACCCCCCTCTCCCCTACCTGTTTCTGTAATCTTTAAGGGCAGCTTTATGTGCCATTTTTTTTACCTCTACTTATTATTTATTTTCAAAGATAATGAGGAAAAATGATTGTGGTGAAAAAAACGTATGTGATTTTCTCACTTTATATTTCTCTGTAATTTTTTAAATTGATATTACTGTGCACAAGAAACAAAAAAAAACTTCATCTTTAATGGCTGCCGGCAAACAACAGAACAAGTGCCGGTTGCTCGAGATTACTTTATACTCTCTCTTATTTAAGACACTTAAACATTGCACAAAAGAACAATAGGCTTGTCAAAGTCTGGAATTAAATCCTATTTCATTCCTTACTCTCTGTAATCATATAGTGACAGGATCTATGTGTATAATGTTTTTTTTTTTTTGTCCAGATTATCTATACCTATATCTTTTATTTTTAATGTGATGATCATTATGTCTGCGTCACTCTAAAATGGTCGCAAAGACTTTCATGAAACTCGATGCAATAATCAATTGGTAGTTAAACTTACAGCCAAAATATAAAGTATTTTCTAATTGTCTCGTATACTTTTAGCTCGTACGAATGAAAGACAAATTGTAATTATTTTTGATGGACTGAAACAAGTCGCACGGTCAACGATTAGATTTTGACGAGAAACCTTTGCCTACGGGCCACGTTAAAGCGTGACACGCCTTGACATTGATGATGTGAAAGTATAATGAAAATAATTTTGAAACACACCTCCGTTTGTTTCTTCAACTACTTATTTTAACATAATATTATAACTTCGTCATGCGTGTTGTAATAATATCAAATTACTAAATAGAAGGAAAAAAATCACGTCTGTACCGAAATCAGTTGTGCGGAAAATTAATTGCAGTTAAGAAACAATTGAATAACAGGTTTAGTATATCAAAATTAAACGCTGTGTAATCAATTTTCGATGGGTTATAAATCAATATTTGAACAATTTGTACTCACAATGAGGTGTCGATAAAGACCCACGTCACCGGGATAGTCGGTGGGGCTAGTCGACGAGAACGAGGGTGTCTCGTCAAGACGGCAACACGACAATCTTCAATGGTTTCAATTTCATCAAAAACTAAATTTAATGTGAACGAAGAATAACATGATTTTTATAAAGCAAAAATGTCGAAAGAAATAACTTATGATGGTACTGCAAGGCAAGTACAAATTACATATATTATTTCAACAAAAATATTGTAAATTGTTAAATAACAATAGACTGGTCTAGAATAATGTGTTCCATTATCACAATATGATGTAAGTTAGGTATTCTTCGTGCAGGATGTTGATGGCTCAGCGACGTGTGTGGTCTTTTGGTATTATAGAGACACGCTTTCAGGAGAGTAATTAATTTTAAAAAGATTTGAAAAGGAAAACAAATCGGTTCATATTTGTACAAAGTGATCACACAGTTTATGTCCGAGGGTGGTCCTTAAAAAGGTCATTAATGCTACCATGAACTCAATATGTTTCTAAATAGTTTTAAAAAATGTTGACGAAATTTCAGATTCGTATCTCCAAAGTCCTCAAATATTTCTATTTGTTAATTTTTTATCTATCGAAATTTTATTTAAAAAGTCTGAAACTATAAACTGAGTAACATTACTAACTTTTTATATTGACTTTCGGGTAAATCCTGAGTATTTTTTCACTGTAAGAACACTATACTTATATTTTCATACCGTATCGTCCGTGATGTCTCTTTTAATTGACTTAATTAATTAACTTGAATCAATAGATGAACTAGATAATTAAACTTCCATTATTATGCGACCATTAATTCATCAAATAATTGAAATAACAAATACCTATAATACATAATCTTTATTTCAATAAAAATATATTTTAAAATAAATTAATAAAAATATTACAAAGGCGTTATGGCCTTTTTCTAAATGCATTAATTTTACAAAACATGATAAACAATTTCCTTTAGGATAAAAATATTAGCTTTCCACTGAGTGTATCGATCGTAAAAACGATTTTTTCAGTATAATGGAAAGAGACAGTACTGCTTTTGAACTTAATTATGAAACGACGTATCATTGAAGTTTATTGAAATGTATGTTGATATCTCGTCAACGATTTTTGTTTAATGGAAACTGAGGACAGAGTTGATATACCGTCTCTTGCATTTAGGTGAATCCACATATCCCTTTACAAAGTAAAAATATTATGCGAAATTTATTTTCTATAAGAACAAATTTCAAGAATCAAACAAACCAGACCGTTGAATTCAAATGATCTAATAATTCTAATAATAATGTAGGTAATTTAATAAAATCTTGCTTTTTTTATCAACATAGATACTTACTCGTGTGAAAAATGTTGGTGATCTGATAATATAATTTTAATTGATGCAATCTGAATAATCTACAATCTCTCTCTCCGTAACAATAGTCGGCTGTACATTTTGTATCAGTGTTACGTTATCACCTCTCAAAAATATCGTGCCAACTTGCTTCCTGACTCCGGTATTTACGTAAACTTCTTCAGCGCGTTCCATGACCATGCTAAGATACTGATCGTAACCGATAATATTTCCTTCTATTCTCAACTTGTTGTTCCTGTATAACCAGACTAGGATGCGGGAACGATTCTGTAAATATCTAAAAATAAGATCGATGACTTGCACAGATTTTTTCATAGCTTCTAAATTTTCCTTTCTTCTTTTTTCCTTTTCCTTCATTTTTTCCTCGGCGCTAAGATATATCCACGGGACCACCTTCTCAACATTTTGGTTCAAGCTAACCATTTCTCCTTCTTGATTCGGCGTAAAATCCATTTTCTCTAGTTCTTCATCAGTTTGCGCAGAGCCATCAGTTTTCTTAACCACTCTTTCAACACTTTTCGCAGAATCAACCGTTTTCTTCCCGTGTTCATTACTTCGCCTAAAAGGAGGCATTTTTAACAGTTCTTCGTCGGTTTGCGCGAAACTACTCGTTTTTTCAACATTACTTGTGGAGCTAACCTTCCTGTCTTCACTACTTCGTCTAAAAGGAGGCATTTTCATGAGTTCTTCATCTGTTTGCGCAAAGCTACTCGTTTTTTTAACATTATCCGTGGATGAAGCCATTTTAATATTAATTGCGAACAAAAACACACGATTTAAAATTAATTAAGCTTGAATTTCAGCACAGCTTATGGTAAAGTTTACGAATTAAACATCTCTGTTAATACAAATTGGAATTAAAAAAAATGTATTTATTTGTATGTCAAAAGTCTGATATTATGTAATCGACATACGAAAGACACGAAAAAATATTGCTATCCTTTTCAGAGTATTGAAGATAAAAAAAGATCAATTATTTATTTTTTTAGTCAGATAAGGTCACCAGGGACATTGCAAAACGTAAGGTCGATCATTTTTATTTATTAATTTATGTAAGACTAGCTATATGAACCCGGTTTTTCTTTCGGATCAAATTCACAGGCTTGTATTGCTGTATTTCTGAAAAAGCAAAAAAATACTTAATAATGGAACGACTCACTGAATTCAAAAAATCAACGAAAACATTTCTGGCACTTTTCGTTTTTGGATTAGAAGCGCTGATTTCTGCAAACTTGTTAATGGCAAAGCTTAAAAAATCTTTTTCGTTTAAGTATGACTTTAGTATTCAACTAGGAGTGGGTTAGTAAAAAGTAATGGTTGCTTGAAATAATTATTTTATATTTTTAGAATAATATCTTTGACACAAATTCAGATAACAAGAACATTAAATCAAATTATGAGCTCATTGATGTTTAATCACTTTCAGCTAACCAGATGTCTGAAGTGCAGTCTCCTCCGGGATATCTGAAAATAATAAATAAAAAAAAATTAGTGATAAAGAAGTGATAATTTGAGTGGTGTAGTCTTTTTTAATAAAAATCCCAGATTGAAAATTGAGTTCCAAAAATACTGTCATATAGTGTCGATGCATTTGTGCCATTGGCGTAGCAAGAGGAGGGGGGGGGCAGGTGGGCCTGGCCCACTCTAGAATATTAATAAATCTACAATAATCTGCATATTTTCCTTGCCGTGAAATTTCTCCAGAAAGTCGTGTTGATAGATCGCTTCTATGAAATTTTTTTTAATTTATGTGTAAGTGGCAGCTAGGCTAGAGTTGAAAATGTACCCCCCTCCTCCTAGAATAAAATCGTTGCTACGACTATGATTTGTGCAACGGAAAAGCTTAATGACCTCTACACAAAAAGCTCATACACGCCATGAAACTCAATACACTTGACCTCCCGAATCCCGACGTCGCTTTAAAGCCTCAAACTATCGAGCGTCTCCCCACTGCAGTCCCACACATACATACGGAAATTCAGACACACGACATCTGGGGTAAAGTGATCCCTTGTTGTCGAAGATTAAAATATGATTTCCATTTAAACACTCCACTGTCGAGCGGTAGGAAAAAATAACGTTGATTTATTATCGGATGAACCCTCTCTCTTGGCTTCATTTTCGTTCCAAATAAGCTCCCGAAATGCCTGCTAAATCCCTACGCTAAGTTGCGAGTAGAATGGACAGATCGCAGCGTACAGGAGTGGGGATTTGTGTTTAAGAAAAGATATTGTACAGTATTGATAAACTGGCCGGTAAGCTGTGTTCTTCAAATTATGTGCTACGTAAACTTGTAAATTTGGTAGACAACAAAGTTATCAAAATAGCTTATCATTCTTTCATCCAATCTCATCTCCGGTATGGGTTGATATTCTGGGGTGATTCTCCAAATTGTGATCGCATTTTTAAGCTCCAAAAGCGAGCCATAAGGACTATTACTAAATCTCAGTGGAATGATTCCTGCAGATCTTTATTTGTTAAACTTAATATAATGTCACTATGCTCCCTTCTTATTTATTATTGTTTGCTCTTTTCGAAAAGCAACAGTCAAAATACACACTCCGATCAACATAATTACCTTACAAGATACCGTAAGGATACACGCATACCGAAGGTGAGATTGGATCTGACTGACAGAAGCTATATAATATGCATAAGCTATAAATTTTTTAATGCTTTGCCTCTTACACTACGACAATTGAATTTCAAAAATTTTAAGAAAAAAATAAAAGAAGTTTGCATAAAAGAGTGCGTATATTCCACTGAGGAATTTTTTAATATTAATTTTAACAAATTTTAACTATTGTATTTCACGATATATTTGTTTTAGATTTTAATACTGTAATGCTGTAATACTTTAATGCTGTAATACTTTAATACTGTAAAGCCTCCACTACACACGTGGCCAGCACCGCCACTCAAATAAGTGCCTATCATCGCCGCGATGATTGCCTATCCCTCCACACAATCGTGCCGGTCCGATTGTGTGTACGGGCGCACGATGCTGGCTACGCATTCCTTTGATGTACCGACAATCAATCGATTACTGCCGATTACAGGCGATGATGTTCATGCACCGACGAATATGCCCTCTACACAATCGTGAGTGCCTGTAAGTGGCGGTGCTGGCCACGTGTGTAGTGGAGGCTTAATACTGTATGTACGTTTTTTCTTGACTTTATCTATGTGGGCTTGCCAACCGATGATATAATAAATTTACTTATAATTACATACTATTTTATATGAATTGGATTTGTTAGAGAACTGAGGGGCACCCGATTCATCAACACATACTTGTACTAAACTTTCGTATAGATTAGTCGTGCATAAATATTATTTTAGAGACATCACTCGTTAAAAATCTTTGAAAACTTAGTTTAGACAGCGCTCCTGTTTTTCTGAATGTTTAAGGCAACTTTCCTCTAGCTAATGAAGGCTACGACGTCACGTGGTGTTTTTTAAATAGTGCTGACTTTGTTGACACATTAAACCTGAAAGTCATTGAAACATTGCACGAGTGTTTCGTTTCGAGAAAGATTTAAAAAAAAAATGTACTATACTAGTTCAATTTAAAAATGCTATACCAGTATTTTCCAACAGTTTCTTGTCAGACGGTACACTTCACAAATCCTGAAATTTTAGGAGAACACCTTGATAATTTTGTAGGGTAGTTTTCAAACATTTTTCAGCTTGAAGCAACATTTGAAACCATACGAAGCATATTATTAATTTTCATAGTTTTTTTTCACGAATTTATTGGCTTTCCGCAGAGCATAGCTTGGGAAACGCTATTCTATATACAGTGGTACTCTTTCTAACGTCAATTTTGAATGTAAATAATCTAAACTTCAAGTATCTCGGGCTGACGTTTAGCCTAAGCAGTGGCTAGTACATAAACTTGCAAGAGACCCCCATCTGTAATTCCGTTTTCTGGCGACAGGGCCCTCATAAGGCCTCACGCCGCCCGCGTGCGGATTCATAACTGACGCCCTTTATTGGGGATAAACTCACTAGACGATATGTCAAATTGAAAAACGTTAAAAATCCTAAATAACTAATAGGTACTGTAAGTGCAATTAATAGAAATTTTATTTCTTATAAATTTAAATAAATGAGAGAAAAATTTAGTTTCACCGCTGAGCTGAGAGAATTCATTAAGTCAAAATAATCATTAGTCTATCAATTAGGAAAAATGAATACCAGTGCAATTAATAAAAACATAAATACCAACTAATCATTACGACTGAATGTGAATCTCCTGGAATTAACTTGCAATTTTTTCCGTACTACACTCACATGAGGCAAAGAATATATTATCAATTATATCATTCAGGTGCACAAGTCTTACGCAAAAAAGTATTTGTTGATTGAAAAATACTTTACTTCACTCGCACTCTTGCAGGAATCGACAGGAAAATTCAAGATATAAACATACGCGGGAGTCTCCCGATAGGGGCGCCCTGTCTACGCGCTGATGTGAATTAACTATCGAATCGAAAACTGCGCGCGAAATATTTCGAATTCGAATTTCATTAAAAAATAAATAACTACTCGTAAGAGTTTTCACGCAGGCTTGAGTATGCAAATAAAATTGATATAATATCAGTTATATATTTTTTCTATACAGTACAAAAAACATAACACAACTAGGCCATTTGCCGCCCCTTGAATGTGCCGCCCGCGTGCATCGCACACATCGCACTATAGGGCGCGAGGGCCCTGTCTGGCGATTTTTTCGGGATATTTTACCTGAACAGTGGTGTCAGTTTGCAACTTATTCGAAAGTGAACGAGCAATAGATAGATGCACTCAGACAAAATGCATTAATATGCATTTTATACTACAAAGACTTAGAAGCACACTGCAGGCATCCTCATTGTATGAATCTACGAGTAGGTACTTCTCCGCGTCGCGCCTGGGTTTCCCCGTCTGTCGCAATTATAAAACGACGAGTTATCTATCCATCGCCTTGTCACATCTATACAGACGTTAATGACCTCGACTATCGAGCGTCTATAAACTACAATACTCTTTGTTACAACTTTTTCTCTATCTATGATGCAGTATTTGCGAATACTGTGAACTAATTATGCTGAAATGACAGGTCCTAGGAATTTTTAAGGTTATGCAAGGTCTTTTGAAAGTTTCTTTGTCGCTGTAGTGCTGATAAATGTTAGACGTAAGGTGCTTGGACAAAATTATTATTAACAATTTTTATATAATTTTTCATGTGCCAAATGACTCGGAATTAAACTATAAAAGTGGAGGGTATAATATTTTAAAAGTTATTAAATGTATTTTAAAAATAAAATATAGTTTAAAAAAAACTAAAAAACACGCTTTATATCGGACTAAAAAGTAAAAAATAATTGTTTTAAAATAAGCTTAAAAAGCGTGGGGCGCTTTGTTCCACATTTTCGTACATCGAGCGCCCAACGCTTTTTAAGCTTATTTTAAAACAATTATTTTTTACTTTTTAGTCCGATATAAAGCGTGTTTTTTAGTTTTTTTTAAACTATATTTTATTTTTCACTTTTTAGTTTGAGGATCTATAAAAGAATTTATTAATCCTGGGGGTCCTAATAAGGATAATGGGAAACTGTTATCAAATTATTGCATTGTCATCGGTCCTTGATACGTATGCAAAGTTTCAAATTAATCAGACTTCGGGAAATTGGTGAAAATTATGCTCAAAGATTCCGTTACGGACATACATACATAGTTACAACCCAAACTAATATAAAGCGTTTAATAATAAGGATAATGGGAAACTGTTATCAAATTATTGCATTGTCATCGGTCCTTGATACGTATGCAAAGTTTCAAATTAATCAGACTTCGGGAAATTGGTGAAAATAAAGCGTTTACTACAGAGGATCTATAAAAGAATTTATTAATCCTGGGGGTCCTAATAAGGATAATGGGAAACTGTTATCAAATTATTGCATTGTCATCGGTCCTTGATACGTATGCAAAGTTTCAAATTAATCAGACTTCGGGAAATTGGTGAAAATTATGCTCAAAGATTCCGTTACGGACATACATACATAGTTAGTTACATACATACATAGTTACAACCCAAACTAATATAAAGCGTTTAATAAAAAGCTTCGTCTGCTTTTTCACAAAAGCTTGTTTGCTGCGAGCATTTTTTCTCCTCATTAAGACCTAATGATCGTATATATGCGCTTAATTAGTAATCGCTAATTAAACGCTTTTGTTATTTTTCTCATGAATGCATATTAATTGGGCTTTATGCAAAAATGCAGTGCTTGCACAGTCTATTTTAATTAATGTTTCTTTACATTGGAATATCGTGCTAAAAATCGTCAAAATAATTTTTCGTTTTGTGCTTTTTATTTAAAGGAATTCAAAACGAATTCTTAGTTTCTCCAAAATCGCAATTTTTTTCAACCCACCTCATTTCATGCGCGAAAACAGGTCCGTCGGGTTCTTTACCAAAATCGATCAGGAAATCTGGATCTAGAGTCATGCCACCATTTTCGGTATCGATATCCAATTTCACCATCGTCGCTCCAGTGTCGCACGTTTCGGGATAAAACTGTTTGTCCCAGGGCGAAAATAAACTCGACGTCACGTACAACCTTTTGCCGTCCAGAGACAGCTGCAGCATTTGCGGTGCTCCGTACAGTCTACGGCCCTTCACGAAAACTGGATCCGGTTGTTTGTTCAATTCGTGATCCTCTACAACGGTCACTTTGGAATCGCTCAGAATGCTGCCTCCGAGAAACACTTGTCCGGTGAACTTGGGATGAGCTGGATCTGTTATGTCGTATTGACGGACGTCGCCGTGCAACCAGTTGCTGAAGTAGATGAATTTATCGTCCAGGGAGAGAATTATGTCGGTTATCATACCTGAAAAATGTTATCAAAACTCACCAGGAGGTAGACCGTACACGGAGACCCTATAGATCTTCGAAATTTAAATCTCGATCAGATTAGAATAGATAAATAATTGTTCAATAAATAAAATTATCGACCAATTTTTCAGACAATATGTTAACAAAAAATATAATTAATACATTAACGTTTCGATCCGGGTTTGGGTCTTCTTCAGAACGGATCTAAAAATATAAAAAAATAATTAATATTTAGTATTAATTATATTTTAAGTTATTATTTTTTGTTAATATATTGCCTGAAAAATTGGTCGATAATTTTATTTATTGAAGAGTTCTAATCAAACGTTAATCAAAGATTTAGATAATAATAATTGTTTTAAAAAAATCGGTCATTGATAGTATATTTAAAAAATATATATATATATACCTTGCATGTATTCATCACCCCAACCTGAGACTTTCTTAGCTGGAACATCAATAACATTATGCGTAGCCCACGTTCCATCTTCTTTACGATAAAATCTGCGAAATATTTAAAAATATATTCATAACCATTGTTTTTCTTCTACGCTTACTAGCTAGCGTAGGTTTATTTATTAATTTTTTTTTCTTCATTTATGTTTTGAACATAGCATAACAATTCAGCGATTTTTGAAACATTTTACCAAATTTGAAATTACTTGAAAGTACAATCATCGGTAAGTTCGAGTGTCCGTGGATCGATTTGAAGAAAGTAAAATAACAGTTCTTACCTGAAAACATTGGCATTTAATGCGCATCCCACGAAACCCTGAGAAGCTTTTGGGTTATGCAAGAATCTAATTTCCAGAGGCGCAATTCCTTCAACGCCTAAATCAATAGTTTGAAGAAGTTTTCGTTTGCTCCACGAATAGAAATTTATTGATCGCCCGTAAACCGACGTGTCCACAGAGTCTCCGTTCTGAAAGCCTCTCTTGAAAATTTTTGGAGAACCCCATTCTGACGAAACCAAAACGTCCCAGTAAGGCTGATACCAAAAGTCGTAGCCAAATTTCGCTGTAGAACCATTCGTCCACGTTCCTAATTGAAAATCAAATTATTTATTTTTTTCATCCAACATTTTTCGTCAGCGATACAGTCTGATCTTTCTAAGAACAACGTCGTGGTTCCGAAATTACTTTTACCGCTTTTGATAACTTATCATGAATTTAGAAAAAATGGAGCGTTTGGACCGTACTCCTTACAGAGAAAACTAAGATGAGCGTTGTTTTTAAGAAGAGTTAATTGTACGTTGAATTTGTTGTTGGTTTTATTATGCAGTTTAATCGAATCAAACACGACTAACAAAAAAACAAATATTTGATAAAGTACAGAAAATATTTTTATGATAAACGAATGATTGTCGTTTTTTAAATATAAAAATGCAGCATTTAAAAAAATACTGATATTATTTATTTTATAATTGTGAAATAAAAAAAGGTAGCTCTTATTGTAGATTAAATAATATTAAAAAAAAATATTTCGAAACTGTGTTAACTAAAAACATTTATTGCATCATGTTCCTAGAAAAAAAGATAAAGATTATTAAAAACAAATATAGGGGACAGCGTGGTGTAATGGTCAGCGTGCTGGCCTTTGGATCGCACTGTCGTGGGTTCGAATCCCACCTCTGCTCATGGATATTTTGTGTTTGTCGTTTAGACCCAGCTTTGATATTTAAAATTTACTGGCCAGATACTAAGAGGTAGTGCCATCCCCAAGTGATATTCTCTTGTATATGTGCATATGCTCTATATATGTGGATATATACAATTGGATATACCTTTTTAAAAAAAAAAAAAAAAAAAAAAAAAAAACAAATATTTACCCTTAACTTTGAAACTGGCCGAGTCAATAAGAATGAAATCTCCTTTTCCATCGCCCTTTGTGTCGCCCAAAGTAGAAATCATAATATCACCCGTTGCCAGACAATGGGATGTGTGTGGGGTGGCACATTCGAATGCGTGCATTTCTTCCGGTTCGATTACCTGGAGACATTAATTTTATCAAAAAAAAATTTTATAATAACACATGACTGCAACGCAACCCAAACTAGCTAACATGTTCCTTAAATTGCAAACAGAATAATGGGTGTCGTACTAAGCGTACTAAGGTCTAAAACTGAAGAAATCAGGGAACAAACTAATAAAAAAAATCTGGAGTATATTGGGTGCTAAACAAATCGTAAATGCTCGTTCAGAATTTGTATCTCATTAATACCTTGTGCAATTTGGGAGCTTTAGGGTCCGAACCTGTGTCAACAATATAAACCCGGTCTGACCCAAGACATGGAAGAACAAGCTTGTCTCTTTTAGCACCGTCCGTTTTTTCGAAGCAGCTGGAACAAATGTTCCAGCCGCTGTGGTGTAATTCATCTCCTGGATATTTCGTGTAAGTTCTGCTGAGAACCTGAATAAAAAAGGAATATTTAATAAAATGTTTTTTTCAAAATTTCAGATCTGATATTTTTGGAGATAAAGAACAGTCACAGCTGTAAATATATTTTAACCGTACTGACGTCACACGGTTCTAACCACAGTGACGTCATGATGTATCTTTCCTTTGTATCTCCGAAACTAGTCCGTCGAAAATTTTGAAAAAAATCAGGCATATAAAGAAGTTTGCATAGAATACAAAGAAATGTGTGATCACCGCCAAAACTCATCAAAAATATTTTTTTAAGTTTTTTTATGAGTTTTGGTGCCGAATATATCGTTTGCTATAGTCTCCCTGTGATCGTCACCATTTTCTTTATATGCCTTAATTTTTTCAAAATTTTAGATCTAATAATTTCGGAGGGAGAGCAGGGAGAGGCGTGCTTTTTTGATACATCGAATACCAAAAATGTAGGTCTCTCCCTTCCATATCTTTTTAAGTTTTAAATTTTGAAAAAAATTAACCATATAAAGAAACTGATAAAGATCACAGGACGACTATACAAAACGATACATTCGGAGTCAAAACTCATAAAAAAAAAATAACAAAAATATTTTTGATGGATTATAACGTTGAAAATATTTTTTTTTTCGTATTCTTTACCAGTTTCTTTATTATGCCTGATTTTTTTGAGTTTTTGACATACTACTTTTGGAGATAAAGAGAGAAAAAGACATTGTGACATTATTGTGGTTAGAACCGTATGACGTCATTACGGTTAAAATATGCTTGCAATTGTTCCTACTTCTTTATCTCCGAAATTATTAGATCTAAAATCTTGAAAAAAAAGTGAGGCATATACAGGAACTGGTAAAGATCACAGGAAGACTATCAGAAACGATATCTTCGGTGCCAAAACTCATAAAAAAATATTTAAAAAATATTTTTGATGAATTTTAGCGTTGATAATATTTTTTATGTATTCTTTACCAGTTTTTTTATATGCCTAATTTTTTTCAATACTTTAGATTTCGTTATTAGGGATTAACCTGGCAATAAGTTGGCGATTCTGGATCAACGTCGACAGTCGCCAAATAGTCGTGTTTGTTAGTTTCAGGTTTTGGCTGAATACAAACGACATAAATTAATTTTTCTCTCGGCCCTTCTTTCATCGCTTGCAGAGGACTTTTATATCCTGGTCCATGACCGCAGCATCCTGCAGAAAAGTGTGTTTTGTAACCTTCTCGCGCACAAAATGTTATGTTTTTAAAGGATAATCAATGGTAAAGAGTTACCATTGACCATCCGACAATTCACTAAGGATCATGCTATAATTCGTATCAACTGAATTAATTTAAATTTTTTAATTACTTCAATTTTTATTGATATATATATATATTAGAAATCGTGTCCATCGAGACAATTATTAATAAGAATCGCAGGATTGTGGACAAAAAGTTCTTTATTCAGTGTACGACGTTTCGTCTATAAATTTAGACTTTTTCAAGTGCAATTAATGTGAAAATTTAAAACAATTGTTTTAAATTTATTTTATTTTATTTTCTAAATTTATAGACGAAACGTCGTACACTGAATAAAGAACTTTTTGTCCACAATCCTGCGATTCTTATTAATTTATTGATATACTTTGATCGAATGACGAAATTTTTGAGTGATAAGAAATGAAAAGTGTAGGTCAATAGCACTTGTTAGTAAAATTTTCCACAGAGACTTCAGAAATGTCTTATCAGACTGTCGTCTGATTTATAGGGACTAACAAAAAAATTCATAAATTATTTCTGGGGATTATTTTGATGATGAAGTGATAACACTGAGACCTAGACTAAAAAAGGCGTTTAGAATTGTACGTATTAAACGCCAATTTATTAAATATTTTGAAATATTCAGATTAAGATTATTATTATTTTTTTGACATAAATCTTATTATAAGTGTCTATAGATTATATTATTAGCTGTATATTTTTGGTTGTTTTTAAGAAAAACAAAAGAAGTCATCGTTGAGACTGATTGATTGACAATAGGGTGGCAGGCCGGACAAAATGCTACGAGCTCCCGGCTCGAGAAGGCTGTGAGCACAGGAAGATCTTAACATTTATTATTACAACATTTAGTAAAATTTGCCACGGGCCTCAAACGGTATAGTTACGCCACTGTCCAAGGCCTAACTTACGTTTTTGTTTATATAAAGTTATCGTGCTAGTTTTTCGTTAAATAAAACTAATATAAATTTTTTCTGCTTACCTGATGTCGTCATTATTTGTATAGTTAATTACAAGAACAATGTTATCTTAAAAATATTTGATAAAAATATGCACTATTTTTTTTTAATGGAACGCGTAATTTTACAGAGTAAAATTTTTACAGTTGAAACTTCGTGTTAACAGTAAAATGTTGACCGACGTACTGACTGTTATAATAAGTTATATATACTCAAGTTCCCGTTAACAGATATTCTCAACAAGTGGCTTTACAAATAGCCAGAGACAATACAAGTTCAAATAGCGAAACAAGTAGACTTCGATGTTCAACTATATGCAGTGGCTTAAGAGTATTCGTCCCTGCAAATACCCCCTGCACCCTTCATCTCAAATCTTTTCCCCTCGCCTAAAAACGGTTCGCGCTCTCCCGACGCTATTTTTAAAGCTAGAGGGTTCTGGTAAACGCCAAATGAAAGACAAAGAATCATGACTACAGATCCTTCAGGCGAATTTTTTGAAAAACAGTTTCGCCTACATGTGAAATATTACGTAACTTATTATTTTTTTCAAAAAGTTGTAAGTTTTTTCAGGTATTTTTTTTCAAAAAATTCGCCTGAATGATCTGTAGTCTGATTCTTTGTCTTTCATTTGGCGTTTACCAGAACCCTCTAGCTTTAAAAATAGCGTCGGGAGAGCGCGAACCGTCTTTAGGCGAGGGGAAAAGATTTGAGATGAAGGGTGCAGGGGGTATTTGCAGGGACGAATACTCTTAACTATACCATTTGCGGTCCGTGGCAAATTTTACTAAATGTTGCAATAATAAATGTTAGGATCCTCCTGTGCTAACGGCCCTCTGGCGTCGGGGGCATGAGCCCGCTGGTACGAGGTGTTTCTTTTTTTTTTTTTTTGAAAGCTCAGACTACAATCACAATCTCTTGGAAAGCACTGGTTTATTTGATAATAAAAATTGACGGTCACGGCCTTGATAATATTATATTTACATAATATGTTTGTTGGTGATATTTTCATGTAAAATGATGAGATCGTTGATCGCAACATGAACATTTTTAATTTTGAAAAACATACAGGAATGGTGTGTCTGGACTGAGAGTTTACTAATGTTTTTTTAACTTTTTCCCAAAACTTTTTAAAATCTAATTTTTGTAATTTTTTTATGCAGCTTAATTATGAAGTGCTGCGACACATTTTTATGTGTGCATAATTGTTGTATAAATTTATTTGTAATCAACCCGTATGTGTGAATGACAACGTGATTTTCAAATTATCTTTTTTTGATAAATAAGTTAAACATTAAAGACATTATTTCGTCTTAAATTATGCAAATCTTTGTTTTTGAAGATAACTTAGTATACGAAGACCTGAAATACAGACTGTTTCAAGTAACGCTATTTTGACAGCATAGAATATTTCTCGTGTAATGCTGAATCGACGACTAAATTTAGGGGCTGAGGATAATACGGACGCGCTAATGACTTCGATTTTCGAGCGTCTGTAAACGGTGGCGACGACAACATCAACGAAGATGATGGTACGCCAGGGCAAACCAGAGCAAAGATGAATTTAAATTTTCTTTTAAGATGAGAAAATACAATCCTAGCGTTTTTTTTATTTCGCGGAAAAATATTGTGTAGCTTTATTAGACTCACGGCTGCAGGATTTCGTTCACAAATTAGCATTCGTTTTTAGACCCTCAAAATAATCGTATTTCAAAAACGACTAGAGTGACCTGTGCGAATTATTCGCACTAAATAAGTATAATAATTATCACTTTACAAAATTATTTTTTAAATATGATTGCAGGTATTCCATTCGTTTCTAATTTTGCACACTGCTTATAACGTTCTTCTTTTTGTTGTATTACAATATGAAGCTCAGATGACAGATCGAAGAAATATTTTACTAAAATTGTCATATAGAGGCGCAAGTAGCAAAAGCGTTGAGCTAAGCCGTTAGATGGCATCGTGCAGCATTGCTGTGACGTTGTTCAGCGTTGCCCGTCAGATGGCAGTATTTACAATATGAAGGTCAGATGACAGATCGAAGTGTTGACGTTGTTTCAAAATTAAAGCCGTCAGATGGCAGACGTTGTTCAGCGTTGCTGTTAATTAATTAATTTACAAAAACAAAAGCATTAATACATTTTTTAGTTGTCGATGTCAGTAGAGCAAGCAATTATCTGTAAAATGATATATAATTTATGTGGAGAAATTGTGTGGTTTTTTCTAAAAAGGGAGGCAAACATCTTAACCTTAACGTATTAATATAATATATGATCTAGCAACTACTTTCTATATCTACAGTATTATATTCAGTGTAAACTTACTAATTTATCGATAAATAAGGTAAATAAAACAAAAGTGAACGAACTATTTTATTTTCAATATAATTTTTATTATTCATTTCTTATCAGAATTGAGAGTTTGTAGTGCGTGTTCAACTGTTTTATAATCTTTGGGATATTTCTTCTTTCCTTGTTCAGGCAACAGTCCGTGAAGCATAGGAGTAATCAGATCCGGATTCAGGTCGTTTAGATCTTGCGGACCCGACAGATAACTGACGATCATAGCGATTATTATAACGACCGTTGTTCCAATTAAAGTATAATAGTAAAACGATATTCGATACAAGAAAAATACATCGTCATTATTTGTTTCCGCTGACGTTGTTCTAGAAAACAAATAAATACATTTTTAGGAATTAGTAAAATAAATAATAAGTTTTCTACCGTATATAATTAAAAAAAAAGCAACAAGAAAACTATATCGTAGACAGGAGTTCTCTTACAACTTTTTTTAGAAGTATTTATTGCAACGTAAAGGAATATCGTCCTTCCATCTCTAACGTACGGTGCCCAAACCTGGTCCTGAACTGAAAACCAGTATAATAAACTTCAAACTTGTCAAAGATCAATGGAAAGGAAAATGCACAACATAAAACTAATAGATAAAATTAATTCTAATATCATAAGAAAGAAAACAAAAATAATAGACGTAAAGAAAAAAAATAAAATATGGACTTGGGCAGGGCATATAGCAAGAATGAGTAACGATAAATGGACAAAGATCATAACGGAATGGTATCCTAGAGATGGTAAAAGGAAGCAAGGAAGACAGAAGAAAAGGTGGAAAGATGATATAGAAAAGTTAGCTGGAAAGTATTGGCATCGTACTGCTAAAGACAGGAAGACATGGACAGACCTGGGGGAGGCCTTTGCCCAATAGTGGGATGGAAAAGGCTATATATTTTTATTATTATTATTATTGCAACGTACCCGTTGGTCAAGGGAAATCTAGGCGTGAATTCGAAATTGCAGCCCGACGTTGACAGTGGCAAGGGTGGATATGTTAGATGTCCCGTTGCTATTTCGAATTGCGCTCCGGCAACAATCCACGTCGATATCAACAGACTCCCTACTGCGCCATAAAATGCTCCCTAGAAAAAGAAGTTTATTGTTGAAGTGTAACTTCTTTAAGCCACACTGAAAGTAATTTCATTCAACAGTCTACCGAAATAAAATTAAAAAAAAACCACACCGTCAGGAGTGGGGGAACCAAAAACCGATTGGCTCACGGGTAATAATAATAATAATAATCTTTATTTCTAAAATACCATACAGGCATGAAACAAGTCAATAAAAAATTCAAGCGTTAAAAAATTCCTCTGTGCTATAGAACGTATTAGTTATTAGATTTTTTTAAATTTTGTTTAAATAATTTATAATTTAATAATCTAATTTCTGATGGAATTGCATTGTAGATTTTTATCATCTGAATGTACATGTTTTTCCTAACTACGGAGTATTTCACATGTGGTATGTGAAGGTCCGTTTTTGCCCTGGTGCAATATTCGTGGATCATCCTCTCCTGTTCAAGGTAATTTTTTTTAACAAAACAAGCTGCTTCTAAGATATATATATATACAGAGCATCGTCAGTATCCCTAATTGTTTGAAATATGGCTGACATGATTCCCGTTGTTTAATTTTTATTATGTTGCGTAAGCATCTTTTTTGTAAGACAAATAATTGCTTAGTGTGAGGACTACCTCCCCAAAATATTACACCATATTTTAAGATTGAATAAACATTTGCGTTAAGGAGAAACTCGATCGACACAGCCCTTTCTGTTTTGTGTTTACTTGGTTACAAAAAAAAAAACACTTCAGACGCGTGAACGTTACACGCACCCAAGTTTTACTTTAGAAGGACCAAATTGTTTTCGAGATTGAACAACGAACCTTTTTATTGGCTCTAGGAAAGAGCATTCCCAAGGTGAACAAGCCCAATAGAGGTCCTGACGTGATACCGTTCAAACTGATGGCCGCCTGAAGAATGGCTCCTAAACGTTCAACGATGAGCACCAAACAAACACAAACGGTTCCGACTATCACCACGGTTAGCTTCATTATGTTGCTTGCCTTTGCTTCGGACGTGTTCTTGGGCATGTGGGGTCCTATGAAGTCTTCATAAATTGTGCCCGACATTGTATTCAGCCCGGCCGACATCGTGCTGGTAAAAATACAGCGCATATTAAATATAAATCGTTCGTATTTTCAACTTTTTTTCGTTTTTATAACCATTCACAGTCGATATATATAATAATAAATCGAAACCTTAGGGCTGCGCAAAATGTGCCCGCGACGAATAATCCCGGTAGTCCAGGAATTTTCCCAGCTACGTCCATTACATAATAGGGCAACAGTTGATCGGGTCTTTTGATCATTCCAGAAGTGAGTGGGTCGCAGTCTTTATAATTGGCGTACATAATCAAGCCGGTAAAACAGCTCACTGATTTGACGATTCCCATGCCGATACAAAGGAAAAATACTGCCCTGAGAAAAAAAACTGTTTTATATTTTGAGCGTTTCATTGCAGTTTGAAAACGCGCAGTAATG
Organism: Xanthostigma xanthostigma; assembly: GCA_963575645.1. Lineage (NCBI taxonomy): Eukaryota > Metazoa > Arthropoda > Insecta > Raphidioptera > Raphidiidae > Xanthostigma > Xanthostigma xanthostigma. The sequence continues at coordinate 12,688,792 of OY754474.1, forward strand.
CAGCGCTTTGTGTTCGCTAGAATATACTAAACCCAGTATACTTACATTTTTGCATCTTTAATAGTAGGGACAGACAGAAATTTTTGTACACAGCCTTGATTTATTCCAAGGCCACAAATCCACATGACTGTCATTCCAGAAACTACGCTCAAAAATGTCGTGCGTTTTGTCAAACTTAATTCCATACTACAAACAATATTATTTTATTAAATCTATTGTAACTTTAAATTTTCAAATTAATAGCTATCTTACTCGAAGAAGTCGATTCTTGATCCTTGGTCAGCCGTGCTCCAAATATCGGCGACGCTGCCGAGTCTAACCGTCCCCAGAATCATGACCGCCGTCATTGCCGATATTGTAACAATGAATTGTAAGGTGTCTGTCCAGACAACGGCCTTGAGGCCTCCGATTGTCGTATAAAAAATGCAAACGGTGCAAACCACGGGCGTTACGAGATGGATGTTGACACCCGTCACTAAAAAATCATTTTGTCATTTCGTTTTCAAGACCGTCAAACGGCCAGGCTTATCGGCGCTAACAATTAATCAGTTTTATTATTACCTTGACTGAAAGCCAGTGCGGGAATGTAAATGACGATGGGAATGTAAGTTATCATTGCTATGATGTACAGTAAGGAAGCTGTAACGCGCACTCTGTTGTCGAATCTCAACTGTAAGTATTCGAAGCTGCTCGTCAATTGTAATTTATAAAACACGGGCAGATAAATGTAAGCAACAATGACGCTCGTGATCACTCCAGAAACAATGCAAATCCAGTAGCTGGTGCCATACATGTAAATCTCGGCAGGCACGCCCAACAGAGTTATTCCCGATAAATGACTGGAAAAATAAATATAAAATAAGTAATTGGACTTTAGTAAACGGTTATAATAATTGTGTTAGCATTTCTCGCCACGGGCTCAGCCTCCTAACTCCTTATTCCTCGACGACAACATAATATTCGCCCAACGTTCAAAAGAATTAGTTGCAAGTCTTTAATATCTAATTTCTGAACCGTACACGATTGAAAAATATAGGCTTGTAGACAAAAAGTTATTCAGATTGCAATGAATTAATTGTTTTTCAACGTGTTTTGATAGTGCTTCCCGAATTTGAAAATGATTTGTTCGTGTTACCTGGCCACCAACGATACCGATACGGGAAATACTCCCATCTTCTTTCCTCCGAGCAGATACTCGGTCGTTGTGTTTTGTTTTGTTTTGCCACAGTATCCAAAATATACGCCAATCAGAGCCGACACGCCCAACATGAATGAAAATAGAAAATAGTCCGTCCACGAAAATACCAATCGCGGTATTTCGAATCCGGTGGCATTGTGCGACGATACTGTGTCGATCAGATTATCGGTAATACTTTCGACAATTATTCTCGAACGTTCAGTTATCGTTTCAGTACTACTCATTGTTGACATATTTCTGCGATCTTTCTTTTAACCGACAAATAAATCTTTCAATATTTATGTACAACAATGAACTTGTCAGTGAAATTTTAAAACATTCACCAGCCGATTAAAAATGAATAAAAACGTTTAATTGATAATCCGAATTTTGCGAAAATATATAATAAATGTTAATTTCAATTACATTTTCGGAATCAGAAGCTCAGAGTGTCCGTGTTTAAATTCTGACTGATACTGGGTTTTGAAATTGAGAAAAATCTGTCCAGCGTGCATTTATTATTTACCTTGTCATCATCTATTATCAGTCTATTTGTTAAGAATTTACTAAAAATAGAGGAAAACAAACATATATGTATTCAAATCTGAAGCCTGTGGTATTACATCTTAAATTAATTCAATAAAACATAATTTCAACAAAAAAGACGTACCTACCTACTTTATTTTTTATTTACCTGAGAAAATATAAGCAGCGCAAATTGAATATCAATCAAGTCGATCATGAAACGATTGGCTCTAAAGCCTAACTTGTTTGGAACAAAAAAAATAATAGTTTTTGCTCATAGACATCTTTTTGCAATCTATTTTTAATTGAGCACTATGCATGTTTTAAGTTATCAAAAAAAAGATAAGGTTTATAATTTGCAAAAATTAACAGGAAATGACACTCCGAATCAAAAAATAACTGTAGTGTCCGACCGAAACTAGTTTTACGGCCGAAACCGAATTTCGGCCTCAGTCTCAGTTTCGGCCGAAACCGAAACCGAAACTTTTTGTTTCGTGGGAAAAATTAAGTAAACATTATCATAATCAGGCTTTATTATTATTTTTTTAAATTTTTAAATTAATCACATTAATCATTCAGCTTATGATATTTTAACTAATCATTAACTTATCATATCATATTATTTCTCCCTTATTTCAAAAACACAAATAAATATACTTTTTTAAATATTATGAATAAAATAAAAGCTCCAAAGCAAAATTTATTTTAATAAAAAGTATTTACCTAATAGTAGGTACACATTACAAAAAAAAGAAAACACTCTTTCATCTTAAGAACAATATTATTTTTTCTAAACTCATTTTGTATGGTACTTGTTAACGAACTACAATAAAATTAAAATTCCTACCTACCAAATACAACAAGTAGATAAATATTTTTAATGCAAATAATAGGTATCAAAATAAAAAAGTTTTCTTTCAAACTAAAAAAAAAAAAAAAACCGGAGCGCGCAGGCATAAAAGACATTTCGTCGCTCGCAGCTGCACCGCATTTCAGCGCGAAACCTCCCGAATGCAGTTTCGGTTTCGGCCGTAGTTTCGGCCGGATGGGCAGCCGAAACCGGAACTAAGCCGAAATCAGTTTTTTGGCCGAAAGGGGCCGAAACCGGACCCGAACCGAAATTTCGGTCGGACACTAAAAAAAAGCTCGACTTTTGGGTCGGTGGGTGTTTGAAGTAGTGATGTGCCGGAAATCCGTATCCGTATCCGCGGATATCCGAGAGAGAAGAAAGATCCGTATCCGTATCCGTGTCCGTTAGTTTTTTGCGGATCTTTTATCTTATTAATTTTCAATTCATAGATGTTATTTTATATATATTGTCACGTGGTGCCATAGCACCGCGACAATTTTTTAATATTAGCATAAAAATTATTATAATAAAATAAATAAATAAGGAAATCAAATCACTAAATTCGCGGGTATTAGCATGCGCGGTACGATTTGGATCGCGTGGCTTGGACTTAAAAACATAAGTGTGTCTATCGTGTGATCCAGTCGTCTGACTCTAAATACGCGGTATCTGTGATTTTCAAAAGGGAAAAAGTGACAAACAATAGTTGTTAGGTTTGAAATAATTAAAATCAATATTGATTAGTTACGACGTCCATTAAGCTAGCAGAACAAAGTCAGCAGAACAAAATATGACATAACTAATAATTAAGTGCTAATATAATGCTAATTAAATGCCCCAATCAAAAATTTATTGCTCCGTTTTTTTTAAAAAATATCGCATGTTCTGCTAGCTTAAGATTAACTCAGCAGAGCAGATACTGATAAAACCATTAAAAACAAATCTGACCGAATAAAAATCAAGTGAAAATTAAGTGCTAATTTAATGCTCTAATAAGAAATTTATTGCTCCGTTTTTTAAAAAAATATCACATGTTCTGCTAGCTTAAGATGAACTCAGCAGAGCAGATACTGAAAAAACCATTAAAAACAAATCTGAACGAATGAAAATCAATTGAAAAATTAAGTGCTAATTTAATGCTCTAATCAGAAATTTATTGCTCCGTTTTTTTTTTAAATATCGCATGTTCTGCTAGCTTAAGATGAACTCAGCAGAGCAGATACTGATAAAACCATTAAAAACAAATCTGACCGAATGAAAATCAAGTGAAAATTAAGTGCTAATTTAATGCTCTAATCAGAAATTTATTGCTCCGTTTTTTAAAAAAATATCAAATGTTCTGCTAGCTTAAGATGAACTCAGCAGAGCAGATACTGAAAAAACCATTAAAAACAAATCTGACCGAATGAAAATCAATTGAAAAATTAAGTGCTAATTTAATGCTCTAATAAGAATATTATTGCTCACTTTTTTTTAAATATCACATGTCCTGCTAGCTTAAGATGAACTCAGCAGAGCAGATACTGAAAAAACCATTAAAAACAAATCTGACCGAATGAAAATCAATTGAAAAATTAAGTGCTAATTTAATGCTCTAATAAGAATATTATTGCTCACTTTTTTTTAAATATCACATGTCCTGCTAGCTTAAGATGAACTCAGCAGAGCAGATACTGAAAAAACCATTAAAAACAAATCTGAACGAATGAAAATCAATTGAAAAATTAAGTGCTAATTTAATGCTCTAATCAGAAATTTATTGCTCCGTTTTTTTTTTTAAATATCGCATGTTCTGCTAGCTTAAGATGAACTCAGCAGAGCAGATACACTGATAAAACCATTAAAAACAAATCTGACCGAATGAAAATCAAGTGAAAATTAAGTGCTAATTTAATGCTCTAATCAGAAATTTATTTCTCCGTTTTTTAAAAAAATATCACATGTTCTGCTAGCTTCATATGAACTCAGCAGAGCAGACTACTGATAAACCATTAAAAACAAATCTGGTGGTAAGAAGTAACTATTCTTTCATTTTTAGTGTATTTGCCATATATGGCACATACACTAATTTCATGTGTTTACTTTAAATAGATTTTGAGTTAATAAGAGGTCAAAAGTGGCTCCAAATGGTTCGTGTAATATAACACACGGCTGGTGCGCTTTTTCTTTGTTGAACTGACACTGATGGTGACGAAATGTCACCTTATGAGTGCATAAATGCAACAATGTGTCCAGGAACTATCGTGCGGCGACATCTAGGTATGACTGAAGCAGAAAATTGGCGCGAAAAATACAAATTATACGTTTTACTCCTTTTTCGGAGCATTAAATTAGCACTTAATTTTTCAATTGATTTTCATTCGTTCAGATTTGTTTTTAATGGTTTTTTCAGTATCTGCTCTGCTGAGTTCATCTTAAGCTAGCAGAACATGTGATATTTTTTTAAAAAACGGAGCATAAATTTCTGATTAGAGCATTAAATTAGTACTTAATTTTTCAATTGATTTTCATTCGTTCAGATTTGTTTTTAATGGTTTTATCAGTATCTGCTCTGCTGAGTTCATCTTAAGCTAGCAGAACATGCGATATTTTTTAAAAAAAAACGGAGCAATAAATTTCTGATTAGAGCATTAAATTAGCACTTAATTTTCACTTGATTTTCATTCGGTCAGATTTGTTTTTAATGGTTTTATCAGTATCTGCTCTGCTGAGTTCATCTTAAGCTAGCAGAACATGCGATATTTTTAAAAAATAAAAAACGGAGCAATAAATTTCTGATTAGAGCATTAAATTAGCACTTAATTTTTCAATTGATTTTCATTCGTTCAGATTTGTTTTTAATGGTTTTTTCAGTATCTGCTCTGCTGAGTTCATCTTAAGCTAGCAGAACATGCGATATTTAAAAAAAAAAAACGGAGCAATAAATTTCTGATTAGAGCATTAAATTAGCACTTAATTTTCACTTGATTTTCATTCGGTCAGATTTGTTTTTAATGGTTTTTTCAGTATCTGCTCTGCTGAGTTCATCTTAAGCTAGCAGAACATGTGATATTTAAAAAAAAAAAAACGGAGCAATAAATTTCTGATTAGAGCATTAAATTAGCACTTAATTTTTCAATTGATTTTCATTCGTTCAGATTTGTTTTTAATGGTTTTTTCAGTATCTGCTCTGCTGAGTTCATCTTAAGCTAGCAGAACATGCGATATTTAAAAAAAAAAAACGGAGCAATAAATTTCTGATTAGAGCATTAAATTAGCACTTAATTTTCACTTGATTTTCATTCGGTCAGATTTGTTTTTAATGGTTTTTTCAGTATCTGCTCTGCTGAGTTCATCTTAAGCTAGCAGAACATGTGATATTTAAAAAAAAAAAAAACGGAGCAATAAATTTCTGATTAGAGCATTAAATTAGCACTTAATTTTTCAATTGATTTTCATTCGTTCAGATTTGTTTTTAATGGTTTTTTCAGTATCTGCTCTGCTGAGTTCATCTTAAGCTAGCAGAACATGTGATATTTTTTTAAAAAACGGAGCAATAAATTTCTTATTAGAGCATTAAATTAGCACTTAATTTTCACTTGATTTTCATTCGGTCAGATTTGTTTTTAATGGTTTTTTCAGTATCTGCTCTGCTGAGTTCATCTTAAGCTAGCAGAACATGTGATATTTTTTTAAAAAACGGAGCAATAAATTTCTTTTTAGAGCATTAAATTAGCACTTAATTTTCACTTGATTTTCATTCGGTCAGATTTGTTTTTAATGGTTTTATCAGTATCTGCTCTGCTGAGTTAATCTTAAGCTAGCAGAACATGCGATATTTTTTTAAAAAAACGGAGCAATAAATTTTTGATTGGGGCATTTAATTAGCATTATATTAGCACTTAATTATTAGTTATGTCATATTTTGTTCTGCTGACCTTGTTCTGCTAGCTTAATGGACGTTTAGTTACGGAAAAATAACAAACATTAAGTTGTTTTCCGCGATTCGGTGTGGTCGCATGAAAAGGACGCTCATGGAATAAACCACAGAATCATCTTCAAGCTTCTTCTCCAAACCGAATTTAGACTTCATGGTACTACCATGAAGCGCCTAAATGCCCGTGGTCACTCGCGAATTATGTAAAGTATTCCTAGAATGGGTGTTGTTCAAGTGTAAGTAAGTACTCTTCGGAAAAAGGTATGACGCTCACGCCTAGTTTTCTTTTCCTCTTTCACGTTTTATTATTTTTTTTTAATTTAAGCAACCTTATTAAATGTACTTCCCTAGATAATTAAGTGATCACCTCGTCAGGGTTCTACCCCCAGTTTCTAATTGTCAATCATGATCAAATGATATTGTTAATATTAAGAATGTACTTGTAAATCAGATTTCCTTGTACTTTATCACCGACACGTTTTTGAAGTGATTATGAAATATAATTGTTATCGACCAACGGCATATTCTTTTCTTTGTTACATTTCTGCACAAATTTCTCAGAACAGTGGAAGAAGTGGAGCTGTACCCTCTCTGATCACTATGGGCCCAAAATAACACCGGTACAGCCCAAACAATCCACCGTTTTGAGAAATCTGTCCGTCTTTTTTTTCTTTTATTTATTCACAGGTGGGAATGGACCTACGTTACCAGAAATCCTTCCACTGCCGTGCTATAATTGGTAGCAAGGAGCGTAGTTAATTCCTGAGTCCTGTTCCTGTCCGATTCCACGTCTTCCAGTCGACCATGCCGCGCCATAAGTCCTGCCGCAGCCCAAAGTCTCCGCCGACACCCGGCCAAAGCAAATCTCCAGGTCCGCCTCCGACCACCGCTGAACTTCCAGACTCTCCGCCGGCGATGGACGATCCTCCAGTGCACTCACCGAGTAAGTCCGAGCCAATTCTTATTTCCGTTCCAAATCATACCGCTTCGCATGCAAATATGGGCGATATCCGGGACTTGTTGCGTAACGTACCTACCGCTACAGGTACAGATCTTGACATTTTGATACAATTCCTGTTAGAAATCGAGAACGTGAGTCAATTCGCTTTAGTTCCATTTCATATTTTGTTAAAGAGTTTAGGCACTAAGACTGACGGACCCCTCCGACAGTGGTGGAGACTTAATGTCTATTCTGAACTCGAATGGACACAGCTCAAAAATCTTATTCTAGACCATTTCACCACTTCTATAGATCGGGCTATGCTAATAGAACGCTATATCAGTAGGCGTCAGAACCTCTCTGAGAATTTTCCCGAATATGCTGAAGACGTCTTGAAATACGTCGAATTATTGGGTCCTAGCCTGTCTGAATCGGAGATAATTGCGCGCATTTGGCTTAACCAAAACGAATTCACATTTAATTATCTACAATTCAGAGATACCCCAACTTGTTTAGCTGAGCTTCACCAGCTTATAAAACATTTGAGAGTAGTTGAACGTCAACGTAAAACGTACACTCACCCCAATTCGACCGGACTTGTCGCTCCTAATTTTTCCCCTTGTTGCCGATATTGTAAACAACCAGGTCACTTTATAGCCCAGTGTCCGGTTCGTCCCCCACGTCCTTCTCCTTCTGAACCTAAGGCTATCCTGCCCTCTCAAGGGTGAGATAGTGTTGTCAAAATTTTTAGTAAACCGAAAGATGTAGAACAAATTAATGTCTTTCCCCGGTTAACCACATTAGTTAATAAGTCACCCCTTTCGAACCACCCCCCTCCAGCTAACTTGTCCTCTCCTGTAAATACGTCTATTCGATTGACTTCTCCCGTCCCGAATTATTCCTATATTTCCCCAAGTCAATCAAGTAGCTCTACGATCCCTCTAGTTTATCTCTACTTTCAACATATTCGAGCTTCGGCACTGCTTGATACCGGTTCTACCAAGAACTACATCAATTCCGAACTTGCTAATTATTTGTCATCGTTAAAAATAGGTACGATCACAAATTCGATTTCTTATGCCCAAGTAGCCAACAGTTCTATCGCTAGATCTAATTTCACGTTAACAGTAGTCATTACTATTAGTAAATTTACCTGGAAGATTGATTTCCTAGTTCTCGACGCTCTGTCGTATCCCGTCATAATAGGTTATGATTCTTTATGCAAAATGGGTGCGAACGTTAATTGTACCGAGAATAATCTTTCTTTCAAATTCGATTCCTCTCACGTCATTCCCTTTGTACCGTTACCCGCTTCGTCCAAAACCTTCTCCCTGGATCACGTTACCAGTATAGATTCAAATGCGGCCAACTTTAGTAGTTTGCTTGCAGAATTTCCAGAAGTTCTTACCGAAGAACTAGGTCAAGCTAAAAATTACAAATATTCAATTCATTTGTCTGACGATATTCCAGTCCGAAAGGCCCCGTATCCACTTTCCCCACCTCAAGCTAAAATAATGAGGGAACATATTAGTGATCTTTTGAATAAAGGCGTTATTTCACCTAGTAAATCCCCTTACGCTTCACCGGCTTTTCTTGTCAAGAAATCAAGTGGAGGTTATAGACTTTGTATTGATTATCGCCAGTTAAACAAAAAGGTTGTCATGGATAGTTTTCCTGTTCCGTCGATTGAGCATATTTTCCAGTGCTTAAAAAACGCTAAAGTTTTCACCACGTTGGATCTAAACAGCGCCTTTTACCAAGTTGAATTATCTGACAAATCAAAGAGTCTAACTTCGTTCGTCACTCCTGAAGGCCAGTGGAAATTTCATAAGGCTCCGTTCGGGCTATCTATTTCACCTAGTGCTCTAAACCGTCTGATGTTTGACATTTTTGCCGATTTAAGATACAAGTTTGTGATTGTATTTTTCGACGACTTATTAATATACAGTCCCGATATGGAATCTCATATGGTACACGTTCGAGAAACGTTAAGACGTCTAAAAGAAGCTAATCTTACCGTGAATCCGGATAAAATGAAATTCGCCCAAAGCGAACTCAACTTCCTGGGTCATCGTGTCTCAAGCAACGGTCTTTCCATGGATCCCGACAAAGTGGAAGCGATAAAGAATTTGCCAATTCCGAAGAATTTGAAACAGCTTCAAACATTTATTGGAATGGTTGGTTATTACGCTAAGTTTATCCCCGAATACGCTCAGATAATGTCGCCACTCAATGATCTACGGAAGAAAAATGTCAAATATAATTTAACGGAAACGCATATTCAGTCTTTTCGCAAACTTCGTGAAGCTCTGTCAAGTTCACCAGTTCTACGTTTTCCCGATTTTCAACGCGAATTCATTCTGCAAACCGACGCCAGTCAAAATCATGTTGGTTGTGTTCTTTTACAATCCTTTGAAGATGGTCTACACCCGATCCAGTACGCAAGCCGACGTTTGACATCCGCCGAGAAGAAATACAGTACGTACGAACAAGAAGCTTTAGCATGTATTTGGGCTATGGAAAAAATGAAATCTTACCTCTCGCATCAAACTTTTATTCTTCAGACAGATAGTTCCTGTCTCAAATGGTTAATTCAGCACCCCCGCAACTTAGGTCGTGTAGGTAGGTGGTTACTTCGCATCAGTCGTTTCAGTTTCAAAGTCGAACATATTCGCGGTAAAGTAAATTGTACTGCCGATTGTTTATCCCGTTTGGTAGCTGAATCCGAAACTTCTGAGAAAAATGCAATACAATCAAATTTTCTCAATCCCATTACGGAAATTAAAAATCCGTTTACCGAACTTAATATCCTGCAAGATCAAGATCCTGAGTTAAACCGCCTTAAAAGTCAAATTAATCAAGGTTTACCTCAGAAAAATTTCGCTATTCACAAGAATTTCCTGGTTCGACTCGTAGGCCGCAACCGTCGTCGACGTATTGTTGTTCCGTCCGCCTCCAAGAAAGAAATATTGGAACAGTTTCATAATTCACAAATCGCCAGTCATCCCGGAGTCACGAAGACGTATCGTTCAATATCACGAAGATTTTGGTGGCCGCGCATGTTTGTTGAGGTTCGTCAATTTATTAAAGATTGTATGCTCTGTGCAACGCATAAATCAGATCAACATCCTGATAAAGTAGTTATGTCGTCTAATCCTCCACAATCTGTGTGGGATAAAATTTACATTGATCTCATGGGACCGCTTGTCAAATCACATTCCGGGAATAAATATGTTCTTCTAATTCTGGATAGTTACAGCAAGTGGTTAATAACTTACGCGATTCCTGATTCCAGTTCCACGTCGATAATAAAATGTCTGCATCAAGTCTTTACCACGTATGGTCCACCAACTAAAATAGTTTCCGATAACGCGACTTCGTTTACGTCAAACAAGTTTAATGAATTCTGTACTTCCTGGGGTTCACGTGTCATTCACAGTTCGCCTTATCATCCTTCGTCCAATGCTGTAGAAAGAGTAATACGAAACGTTAGAGCTGCTCTGTCAATTTTACTTCAACAAAAGTTTGACGATCATCTCAGTTGGGACTTGTTATTAAATCACATAACCTTCGCCAATAATTCTTCATATCATGAAAGTATTAAAAATTTACCTTGTAAGATATTTTTGTCAAGAGAAATCAAATTTCCACTCGATTTACAATGGAATTTGTCATCTGTGTGGGAACAAGACGCTTTGCCTTCCGAAAATCAAGTTCGCCTAGCTCTGTCAAAATCACATGATCTACAAGCGAAATATTTCAATAAAAACCGTTCGTTGCAGTCGAAGTTTCAAGTCGGCGATTTTGTTGTACAAAGGTTACATTATAACAAAATGAAACCGAATTTTCACCTCAAACTTTGTCCTCGTTACAGTAATCCCCGTGTAATTTTAGAATTTACGAGTCCTGTTAGCTGCATCCTTCAAGATCCATCCTCCAAAAAGATGTTTAAATCTCATATTGAACATCTGAAGAAAATTCCGTCTGTTAACAATTGAAAAATTCACCCGAGGTCATTGCCCTCTAGTTTAATTTCAAGTTCAATGTCAGACAGCTGACATCTGTCAAACGTCAAGTGTTGTTAGGTTAGGTTATTACTAACAATAAAAGTTTAAGTTATTTTTCGTACCTGAGTTATGCTTTATTTTCCTAAATAAAGAATTCTCCCTGTGTTATTTCGTTATTCTCGTCCTTTGTTTTAGATTATAAGCTTGTCCTTGTTTACATTCCGGCGCTTTCCTAAGGCCCAATTTCGTCTAACGTCTACGCTGTCTCCTTCAGCCAGTCAGGTTACGACCCCATAATTTCCGTATTATCGGTGGTTGTTTCATCTCGTTAGATCAATTTAGATTAGTTAAATTTAATTAGAGCTTATTTATGAAGAGCACACTTCAACTGCCATAGTATGGGATATGGTAGATTGTCAAGTGATTGTTGACTTAGTTACAACAAAGATAAATTCATTGTTGTGAATTTCTTGTTGTATGTACAGTTAGTAGTATAGCGGAGTACCTCCTAATCACTAAAGAGGGGGAGCCTGTCACGTGGTGCCATAGCACCGCGACAATTTTTTAATATTAGCATAAAAATTATTATAATAAAATAAATAAATAAGGAAATCAAATCACTAAATTCGCGGGTATTAGCATGCGCGGTACGATTTGGATCGCGTGGCTTGGACTTAAAAACATAAGTGTGTCTATCGTGTGATCCAGTCGTCTGACTCTAAATACGCGGTATCTGTGATTTTCAAAAGGGAAAAAGTGACAAACAATAGTTGTTAGGTTTGAAATAATTAAAATCAATATTGATTAGTTACGGAAAAATAACAAACATTAAGTTGTTTTCCGCGATTCGGTGTGGTCGCATGAAAAGGACGCTCATGGAATAAACCACAGAATCATCTTCAAGCTTCTTCTCCAAACCGAATTTAGACTTCATGGTACTACCATGAAGCGCCTAAATGCCCGTGGTCACTCGCGAATTATGTAAAGTATTCCTAGAATGGGTGTTGTTCAAGTGTAAGTAAGTACTCTTCGGAAAAAGGTATGACGCTCACGCCTAGTTTTCTTTTCCTCTTTCACGTTTTATTATTTTTTTTTAATTTAAGCAACCTTATTAAATGTACTTCCCTAGATAATTAAGTGATCACCTCGTCAGGGTTCTACCCCCAGTTTCTAATTGTCAATCATGATCAAATGATATTGTTAATATTAAGAATGTACTTGTAAATCAGATTTCCTTGTACTTTATCACCGACACGTTTTTGAAGTGATTATGAAATATAATTGTTATCGACCAACGGCATATTCTTTTCTTTGTTACATTTCTGCACAAATTTCTCAGAACAGTGGAAGAAGTGGAGCTGTACCCTCTCTGATCACTATGGGCCCAAAATAACACCGGTACAGCCCAAACAATCCACCGTTTTGAGAAATCTGTCCGTCTTTTTTTTCTTTTATTTATTCACAGGTGGGAATGGACCTACGTTACCAGAAATCCTTCCACTGCCGTGCTATAATATATATATAGGTGATTAGGTAATAATGAAAAACTGTTAAATTCCATTCAGATTATTTTTTATTTTTTAAAATCGTATTTGGCACATTCATATTGCAAACATTTATCGTAGTGAGTACCATACCAACAGTACATAGCTCAAAGGTACTAAAAAACTATCTTTATAATGAGATATTGCACATCGATCTTTGGAAAGAGACAATCTGTTATGAGAGTTAACTCTTAAAGAGGTCAATAACTTTTTCCCATAACAGATAGTCTCTTTCCAAAGGTCGATGTGCAATATTTACCGCCGCGTACTCTAAGAAAGTTAAGATCCGTATCCGCGGAGCTTGAAACCAAATATCCGTATTCAGATCCGTATCCGCGGATATACATTTTTAACGATCCGACATATCACTAGTTTGAAGTGCGTTTAAACACCGAAGTTACATTCGAACGTCCCTATCTCCCAAACGGTATTAGATGCAGACCTCCAGGTGCGCTCATTGAATTTAGAATGTCGTTTATTATCAATATGCCGAATTTGAAATGTTTCCGATACGTATTCCAGACTTTCCAGAAAAACACGTCGAATGGGTTTATCTTCGAAACGGTAAGTGATAAGAAGCAACGGAGAGGCTTGGTGACTATGGCGTGTCATTTTCTACAAGCCTATCGAATTTGATCGGGGGACATTCTAAATTTTATATCTTTCAGAACTATTTCAGCTGCATTCGCTTTGCATAGACAATTCCTACAAGAAATATGTACCTACCTTGTACAATAGTACAACGTATTTCATTTAGGACATGTTTATAATAAACGACTAAAGCGCAGAAAAGTTCAAACTAATAGCTTTTGTAGAAAATCCGTCGGATGCCGTTAGCATACACATTCTGTATTTTAGCGAAAAAAATAATATAAGCTTAAAAAATTAAACTGCCAGTTTTTAAAAAATTTTGTCATGTCGCCAATATTTACATGTTATTATAGCGACATCCGACAGAATTCTTTTAAAGTTATTAATTTAGCTTTCTCTGCGCTTTACTCATATTTCTACTAGATGTCACTAAAATATACATAATGTATAGTAGCGATATCCGTATACATTTTTTAAAAGCTAGTAGTTTAGACTAAGCTTTAGTTGTCGCTTTGCTAGATGTCGCTAAATAAACTAGACTGGCGACATCTGACCAATTTGCTTAAAAGTTATTAGTTTGAACTTTTCTGCGCTTTAGTCGTTTATTATAGATATGTCCTAAATGAAATACAATGTTACTATTAATTGTACAAGGTACATAATTTTTATAGGACTTGACTATGCGAAACAAATTAGCAAATTCTGTATAAGGATCAAATTCGGTATTTTTGACTCCATTTTAAATGTTTATATTGCATACAATATTAGATATAGACCTCCGGATGCGCTCATTGAATTCAGAATGTCGTTTTCTATCAATATACCGAGTTCGAAATGTAACCAGTGCCTATTTCCAGACTTTCCATAAATGCACGGAACGGGTCTTCAGGTCCAGATGGCTTAGACGCCTTAGACTAACATGAAATGACACTCCAAATGAACATATAAGCTCAAGTTCTGGTCTTGCGGAGTGAATTTAAATATCAAAGAAACATTTAAACGCCTATATTATCTCTGAAACGATATTAGATTCAAACCTCCGGGTGTAAAAATCTCTCGGAACCGATTCTTTGGTAGGCTTATAGAAAATGACACGTTGTAGTCACCAGGCCCCCTCCGTTACTTCGTATTGTTAAAAAAGAAAGATTTTGAAAAGCATTGCCATTTATTGGCGGTCGATGGACGTGGCTGTAGCAATGGCCGTGCCTTTGACCCTGTCGATGGACGTGTCTATATTCTATATCTACCTTATTTAGGTCCTTAAGTCCCAAAGGAGAAATTTTTGAAATAATGTCGAAGGCTTTTTAAACTCGGAAAGTCGTTCTCTATCAGTGTACGTAATTTGAAAACGAACGAACGGTTAGATTTTCCAAAATTAAGAAAACAATGAGTTTGACGTTTAATTTCACTTATACGTAATTTTTTAAATAGATATACGCAAAATTTCGCTATTAGAGTGACTAAATTTTACATAATTCACATTTCGCTACCTCTATTAATATTGTAACTAATCAATTTGTGCAGGAAAACATCTTGAATCGGGCATTAACTCATTCAAAATGAGGCACGGAGGTACTATTGCACCCTATAGACTTGTGATTACAATAGCTTCGTATTAAACGCCTGTAGTGCAGGCAATTGCGTTACATGTGTGTATGGCGGATTGCCGGCTTGCAGGCGTTTAATGATATTTCATATGCAAACTACAACTTATGAATTTATGAAGTTATAGCGGTTGGATTTTTTTGAAATTAGGTAGCCTCCTAGAAAATGACGCGCAGAGTCCAAAAATGTAAAGAAAACTTGCGTATCTTGTTGGGTTTAGAAGTTATGGGTCTTTTTAATTTTTGGGATTTTTTTGCTGCTTATAACGCCCGTAGCTTCTAAACCAAAAGAGATAGGACAATTTTGTTCAACCTTTTTGAAATCAGCGAGTCGGTTTACATCAGTGTACTTCATTTGAAAAAGATCTGAAACATTTTCCAAAAACACGCGAAAAAAATCTATAACCTTCTCTTTTTTTCGCGTTTTTCGACAAAAAAAATAGATCTTCAAATTAAGTATACCGATGCAGAAAGATGCACTGAGCTCAAAAATGCAAAGAAAAAGTGTCTATCTGGTTTAGTTTAGAAACTGGGCGTGTTTTAAGTTTTCAACGATTATGGCCCTTATGTCCCAAACGAGAAATTATAAAAATAATATCGAAGGTTTTTTGAACTCGGAAAGTCGTTCTCTATCAGTGTACGTAATTTGAAAACGAACGAACGGTTAGATTTTCCAAAATTAAGAAAACAATGTGTTGACGTTTAATTTCACTTATGCGTAATTTTTAAAATAGATATACGCAAAATTTCGCTATTATAGTGACTAAATATTACAAAATTCACATTTCGCTACCTCTATTAATGTTGTAGCTAATCAACTGATGGCCAAGTGGAGATGCACAGAATGGACGATGGCTAAGATAACCAATTAAGGAAGCGCACTCTGATTTTAATAGTCACCAAAAGACATTATAAAATAGGAACAATATTTTCGGTTTTAAATTCAATCACTAAGCAATTCAGTGGTCATATACTCTCTAGGATGCCTTTTGAGGTCGTTACTGACAGTTATTTTTAAAAGTATGTAATTGTTAAATTGAATAAGCTGACTGTAAATGCCCGCGAGATAACCCTAGCCTTAAATGTGTTATTAGTTTTATAGTCCAAATGCTAAACATGTGAAGTTATATAATACAACTAGCGGCCCGGTTCGACTTCGCTCGAATTTGTAGATTTCCACCGTTGCAAAGTTGGTTTCCACGAAAAGCGTTTTTATTTTAACGCGATAATATATATCTATATATATTCGAGCACTCTGGCTGCGCTGTCGTGCTCGATACCTTAACCTCAGCAACACGTGGTGGTTATGCTATTGAATTGTAGCTTATATGAAACGTTGCGCCATCTTTTGAATATTCACTCAATCCAGTCAACAGGTATCGCCATCTGTTAGAATCCTTTGGAGCTGAGCACTCCGGCTGCGCCGTCGTGTAGCTTATATGAAACGTTGCGCCATCTATTGAATATTCACTCAATCTAGTCAACAGGTATCGCCATCTGTTAGAATCCTTTGGAGCTGAGCACTCCGGCTGCGCCGTCGTGCTCGATACCTTAACCTCAGTAACACGTGGTGGTTATGCTATTGAATTGTAGCTTATATGAAACGTTGCGCCATCTATTGAATATTCACTCAATCCAGTCAACAGATAATTATGACTGTCAAGGAATAGACAAATAATTTGCAATAAAATAATATTGCGACTATAAATTGAAATGTAAGCTATCCTATCTTTCAAGTTGGGTCGAATTGCACACGGTGTGCAAATCAAATTTAAAATCGGTTTAGTAGTTTAGGAGTTCATCGAGGACAAACGCGGATAAACAACGTGACACGTATTTTTTATATATAAAGATTAAAGGCAATTGAATAATCAGTAATCAAAATTATTTTCCGCTCACGTCGTCGGTCCGTCTAAATTAATGCCAAAATCGCATTCCATTTCTTAACTAGACCATCTCTTCTACATACAAGACTTATATAGAAAGAACTCAGAATTATAGATTTTTTTTAACAGTTGTAGGGAAAAAATGTTCGACCAAACAGTTTTCTGTGTTGAATAAGAGCGATTCATTAATGACAAACAGTTTATGGTTATGGATGGATGACTGTAAACACGGACACGGAGTTGGGGGCTTGCAAAAAAACTGCACACGACCGAGGGAGCTTATACTTTTTATTCTCTCCGTGGCTCTCTTAGTTCGTTGAGGGTAGCAAAAAAAAACATGCCACGATACATATGTAGAGGCGTATAAAATTTCACAATATACATTTTTATAATCGCGTTTTTTTCTTGTTTTTGTGTAAAAAGTCGACGTTTTTTTATTATTTTTTTAAAGTCAATCTTTAAAGTAAAACTTATTGATCTTTTGTTATCGATTTTTAGAATTAAAATTTCTTTAGGTACGTTTTGTGAATTTCGCGCAGGGACTTCTCGGTTCGATGGCGTTACGAACAAATGTGACGATTTGACGCGTTCTACAAAGTCCGTTTGTATAACAAAAAATAATATAACAAACAAATTTTTATATATTATATAGCAACAGACAACACAGTCCCACATACTACGAGAATTGTTTTTTTAATGAATTATATACAGAGGTTAGCTGAAATGAAATAATGAAACAAGTTCACAATTCTATAGAAGTTTCACTTCCCCTGTAAGCGTATGTCTTTTTAAATTCCCGCTTTAAAAAAAAAAAAAAAATTTTTTTTTAAAGCGTGTGTGTATGTGTGTGTGTGTGTATGTATGTAAACCTTTTATATCTTTTGAACGAAGTGTCCGACTGAAACGCGGTTTACGGCATCTGACGTGATCTTGGTGAACTTAGACTTCCTGAAAATTTGAAACGATTCGGCCCAAAAAATTTTGAGAAATCTTAAAAAAACAAGTTTCAAAAATTTTTAAAAATTTGTTTTTGTAAAATATTTTCTAAACTACTAAACCGAATAATTCCAAAATCTAATCAGCTCTTCTCCTTAACAAACTGCGTCGATTTCCGCAAACCGCATCAAAATCGGTTCATTTGTTCACGAGATACCGTGAACGAAAAAATCGTAAAAAAGTGTTTTTTTAAAATGACTCTTAAAATTGTTATCAGATCGATTTTTTTGTAATAAATTACTTTCTTAGGCTAAAAAAATTGCGTCGATCGCCGCAAATCAGATCAAAATTGGTTCATTTGTTCATGAGATAACGTGAACGAAAAATTAGGAAAAAAGTGTTTTTTTAAATTGCTCGTAAAATTCCTATGAGATCGATTTTTCTGTAACAATTTACTTTCTTAGGTTAAAAAAACTGCGTCGATCGCCGCAAACCGCATCAAAATCGGCTTATTTGTTAATGAGATATCGTGAACGAAAATTTCGTAACAGTGTTTTTTTTTGAGCTCGAAGAGCTAAAAAATAAACTTCTTGCTATATTTTATATATTTTTGAGCGTTTTGAACTCGAAAATAGCGGGAAGTTACAGGGATGGCCTGCAGGGTCAAACTTCTTTTCAAATTTTTTTTAACTCAGGTTCCTCAAATATGGAACCGCCACTTAAAAGAATGTATTAAAAAACTGGACATTGTTCGAAAAGTTCTAGTTGCTTAAGTTTAACAAGTAAGAATGTTTGCTGTAGGTACTTTAGATGCGTACATATTATACATAATATAAGCGCCCCGGTCTCCCCTAACGTGCAACATTTCACCCTATCTCACACACGCTTCCATTCACTGCACGCCCCCACCTTCGCCAACCTACCCAGGCACTTATAATTCCGTCATCTTATTTCCACATTTGGCTCGCTTTTCTTCTGCCATTTTCTTACTTGAAGGCGACTTGTCGGTGTCCGTTTTTCTTGAAACGTCCCGAATAAAATTAAAGAACATTTTTTTGTTACGTATCATTTATACGCTTTAGTGTGTACGAATCAAAATTATTTTCAAAACCGATTTTCACATTTTATTTTTCACATAAATTAACCCAACCCTAGTTATGTTTTATTAATAAACTATGAAAGTGCACTTTTCTAGTGTATTTCAAATATTTCATTTAATGGAAGTCATGAATAAAGCCAGAAATATGAGTAAGTACTTATACCTGAATTTCCAGGAAGCAATAAGAAACAAGTTTTTATGCGAAATTAATTCATTTTATTAAAAGTTAGTCCATTTACTTATAATAGAAAATAGCAAACATTTTATACGGCTATGATTTCATATAAAATATGTGAATTATTATTGAATTTTGCAATTTACATTTGCCAATATGGGGATCAAAATTAAAAAAATAAATAAACGGTTAAGGCCAGGGCCGGATTAACCCTTTCCGGCCCCTAGGCAATGCAATCAGGTCTTTTCAAGTTGATAAAGGGATGTGAGTTTCCAGATGATCGGCTCCAGGCATCCTGTTACTTCAATGTCCTATGTGATATTGTAATATCATGATTACTTTGACTAGATGCTGCAGCATCGCCTTATCTGACTCGTTAGCTATATTGAAATGGTTATAGATAATTGATGATCCGGGTTTTTTTATGGGTCAGGAAAGAGAAATGAGACGTGACGTAGTTATTTTAAATTTTATCTTGTTAAATGCAATAAATTACAATAAACAACGAAAGAAAATAATATTGATGTTGGGAAATATCATACAAAATTTCAAATAAAATATTCGTTCAATGAAAAGTTTTTTTTCTTGGTGCGTGCACGGGCCCCTAGTCGATGCAGGGCCCTTAGGCAGTTGTCTACTCTGCCTAATGATTAATCCGGCACTGGGTAAGGTCTAGTAAGAGATAATGACGCATTCATTTTCCCAGCAAAATGCGTTAATTTTCAAAAACAGTATTGTGCTAATGTTTTAGAATAAATTAGAATTTATTTGAAAATTAAGTTTAATGAGTTTTTTAAACCTTCGATAGTCTAATAAAAATAAATACATACAGCCACGCGCATAGAGCTGTTTCTGACATAAAAAATAGAGGGTTGAAAAATTACGCGTATGCGACTTGTGCTCAAGGGTGCAAAAAACTATGAGGGGTGAGCATTTTTTATGTACATTAGTACACCCGACAGACGAGAAATGAGCCATCGATGATTTTTAAAATTATTTGGTTTTGTTTTTACTTAAATAGCTAAGCGTAAAATTTAGCAAGACGGTCTTTATCATTTAATTACCATTTTTACTTTTATGACTGCTGCTTTTTGAATCAATTATTATGATCCTCCAAATCCTGGACATGTTTTTTAATGCTCAATTTAAATTTCATTGTGGTTAATATCTCTGTATCTTAAGGTCTGTATTCTGTAAGTATCAATTAGACCAGAAATTCAAAATTTCTGAACTCACTGTGAGTCAGAACTGAACGGCGATGCTGGATGCATTGTTTTTTTTTCTTGTTAGGTGGACCTTTTTTTTCATCTATTGACCAGATGTGTGTTACCTTACTTCGACTGCAATGAAGTATCAAGGGTAAAAAAAACGCAATCGATATTTCGATTTTTGTATTGTTTGACATCAGTCGTCGTGGCATGCGTATTTTTTATGTGCTATAACAAAAAAAGTTTTGCATCTGCAACTAGACAAGCACTAGACTAGTTTTTATACTGGCTGTACAGAAATCAATCTATTCGTCCGTCGATTTGGGATACATACAGAAAAAAAATACAGTATAGTGTTTCGGTAATTTATTGACTGAAAACCTGCGGCAGGGGCCGATGGGCCTACAGGGACTTTGGAAGTTTTCCCGGTAGGTCGATCGGCTATATTAGTTTATATCTTGTTTGTTTACTAGAAAAATGTGATTTTTATTTTTTAAGGTAAAATTAACACAGCCTTTTTGTAATAGCTCTCACAACCGTAAGCTTATAATAATTGTGGCGGCGATTAGAGAGTGTCGAACCAGCGTTGCCAGACGTCCCGATTTTGGCGGGACGTTCCGATTTTTAAATCAAAATTAAATGTCCCGCGCGTGACAGCCTCAGTCCCTCTTTTCGAGGATAATTCGAAGATAACTTTAAAAGAAGTTAAATCTTCACAGAAATATCATGAATAAGTAATTCTTATCAATAATTATTCTCTCATTGTAAGTTGCAATTTGTAACACCCACTCCATAGACTATTGTTTGAAACGCCATATTTTTCTAATGAATAAAACTTTTTTGATTTTGATTTCTGTTTTTTTTTTTTAATTTTTATTCTGAAGACGAATAAGACTCAACTATTTATCGATAGGGTAAATCTGATTTAAAATATTATATTTTTATTAAAATACATTTTCTATGGCTATTTTTGCTATCAATTGTCACGTAAACGTAATTTTAATTCAAATAAAAAGATAAATAGGTATTTGAAAACTTCTGATTATATGCGCTTTTTTACTATGTCCTGCTTTCGACGAAAGAATCCCGCTGTTTTCACTCAAAGAGTTCCAAAATCCCGACTTGGCAAAAAAAAAAAACTGGCAACGCTGTGTCGAACGCTCATCTTTGCACAGAGCGGCAAAAAATAGCGCCGGCCCTCTGTATATAAAAATTACTAGTATTCACGACAGGGCCGGAATAGCTGAGCTCAACCGTCCCTGCGCGCAAAATATCTAAGAAGTTTGTCCGAAGGCAGCCCATTCGAGACATCACCCGTAATTATAAAATCGAATCTGTGAATAGACAGTCTAGTTTAGCGTTAATATTTTTGAATAACATGTTACACCTTGTATAACGACGTCACCTTTTGGCTATAGAGTTCGATTATGCAAGTTTCACTGTTTTGATGTAGGTTAGTTTTTTATTGATTATCGAACTAGTTGCAGTAAAAATTTAGACATGCAATATTTTACCTTTTTAATATAATAATGTGTAATGAAAAAAAGGGGTGAAACGCGCTTAAATGTATTCTAAAAATGATTTTGCGGACTGCTCTACTATAGAAGGAATTAATTATTGACTGTTTTATTAAAAACCGAAACAATCATATTAAAATTGTAGTTCACGTTCAGTGTACGAGTATAATATAATATTCGGTGTTAAAATAAATTATTTTAAAAATTAGTAAGATGTACTTAATTATATATCGTGTCATTTGTGTGTTAACTTTTAAATCACGTCCACTAGTGAGTGTGTTATGAGCCAAACTTAGCTTCGTCTGAAATAAATTACATGTGTTTATTTCTTCTTTAATTTTTTTAACAAAATGCTGTCGTAACAGGAATATGAAGGTAGGCATTTTTAATTAAAACTATGGCATTAACATGTAAAACGATAAGCTAATGATCTCAGTTGTCCAGCGTCTATAATCCACCCCAAGGTATATTTGGTCATCATCGGCCAATACTTAATAAAGGAAATACTATAACAGGCTTTCTAGTATACGTTTTTTTGATACGATTGTCTGTATAGTGTTTTGTCTTTTATAGTTTACTATAAATAAAAACCCAAACAATTTTTTTACATCGTACACCAGCGTTGCCAGACGTCCCGATTTTTAAATCAAAATTAAATGTTGCGCGGGACAGGCTCTGTCCCGCTTTTCGGGGATAACTTTAAAAGAAGTTAAATCTTCACAGAAATATCATGAATAAGTAACTCTTATAAATAATTAGTCTCTTATTGCAAGTTGCAATTTGTAACACTCACTCCACAGACTATTGTTTGAAACGCCATATTTTTCTAATGAAGAAAACTTTTTTGATTTTGATTTCTGTTTTTTTTTTTTTATTTTGAAGACGAATAAGACTCAACTATTTAACGATAGGGTAAATCTGTTTTAAAATATTATATTTTTATTAAAATATATTTTCTATGGCTATTTTTGCTATCTATTGTCACGTAAACGTAATTTTAATTCAAATAAAAAGATAAATAGGTATTTGAAAACTTCTAATTATATACGTTTTTTTACTGTCCCGCTTTCGACGAAAGAATCCCGCTGTTTTCACTCAAAAAGTTCCAAAATCCCGACTTGGCAAAAAAAAACTGGCAACGCTGTCGTACACGTACATAATTTTAAACTTGGTGTATTTGTTTTCTTTTTGATCAATGGACAATTAGGTTATCTTAATTCGTTGTAGATATAATATAATATTTTACAATACAGGTGCCATAATATCACACAACAATAATAATATATGATACAATATGATATGAAATATTTGTATTATAATAAATGGGATCACCTATGCTTACGATAAGAAGGCGTTCATGCAACGGTACGTTTGCAGGGACGTAGCGTGAAAAAAATGGTATCCCAATTCAATTTGCATTTAAGAGAAAATCTAAGCTACCGCTCCTAAAGACATGGAGTGATCGCGCGACAGCTACCTGGTTTGTGATTGGTTAAACAATAGTATACCTATTATGGTTCGTGTCTATGTTTAATTCCAGTCACCTAGAGATACCTCTTGTATGCTCCTGGAAGCTAAATAACATCTTGACGTCACACAGGACTTTTCAAACGTGATAGGTACGTGTGAAATGGTGAAAAAGTTATACCTAATTCTTTTTTAACCATTTTTGGGTACCTGTATAGTACGCGCCACGAATCTAAAAGGCTCGGAAGTCAGATGCGAATGCAGGCTTGCAGCGCTTGTACAATCTGTTGAAAAACTACAAACTCGCAACTTAACAAAACTAACATAGCAATAACAACTTGACAATAGCGTACTCGACTGTACTTTAAAACAGGAAAGCGACAAGTGACAAAAGCAACGAGCGATCACGACCAATCACCGACGAGCGCACGTTCCGTGCAAGTAGCTGGAAGGTGGTGGGAGTATTAACGGCTCTAAAATGTGCCTTTGCGACTTCCGAACCTTTTAGATCCGTGGCGCATACTATACACCAGGGTTCTTCGAAAAATATTAACTGCTTTATATTCGGCTTCGCTCGCGTGAAAGTAGCCCGTTCAAATGAAAAAGCGTTTTCTGCTAAATTAGCCCGACTCTGGGCAAGCCGCGCGCGGTTGCAGTCGGAAAGTTATCTGAACCGGTTCCGGTTTAGTTGCGGCCCTGGTAGCCGAGCACGGTTCACGCAGACGACAAACGTCACCGCCATACATACATACATACATACATAACAGGAGGCAGAAGAAGAAAAGAAATTACAGAAACCCCACACCTCCGATTTCCAATCGGAAACGGACATAAAAATCAATACATCCTGTTAAAAGAACCGAGTTGTGTAGACTGTAGAGTCTCTTTACCACCCGTCGACGGCCCACTGTCGCGGCATTGTGCAATACATCTGAGTATTTTATGTGTGTGTGTGTGTGTGTGTCGGAACTGTTCCCTATGGCGACGATTCCGTACCGACCTCATCGCGCGTTCGAAAAATTTCACTGTCCTGCAACAAGAATCCCGGCTCTTCGTGACACGACCCAAAATTAGCCAAAATACTCCACGGGTATTTTTTGACATTAATGCCAGATTGAGTTTAATTTACAAAATTTGATAGACAGGGTTTTTCTTTTGTTTAGTGCGGTATTTCCCTACGTGGGGCCCACGCCCTACAGGGGGGGGGGCAATTCGAAAATGGACTCGACACGAGTTTAACCCTTTCGCTCCGGGCCATTTAAATGCAATGCTAGATTTCGGTGCCAAATTTAACGAAAAAGTAAATTCGTAAATAATATGTTACATAGGGGGGGCATAAGAATTTTTGGAAAGACTAAGGTGGAGCATGGCGCAAAAAAGGTTGGGAAACACTGGTATAGTGCATGTATAACTTGAAAATTAGTATTAGCTTGACGAATGCAAATAATTTTGAAAACATTTTTGTGCCGATGTATTTAAATCTCATAAATGACTCAATAAAAGTAGATATAAAATTTGAGAAAATGTAAGCAAGAAGCAGATGACATGGTTCCTGGAGCTATACATGCCTGGAACCATTTTGCAAGTCTACCTACGACGAAATGATGACCTCACTTTTCAAGTCGGTTAAAAATGTATTAAACTTTAAATATAACTTGGTACTAGGCCCAGGTAACTTCGGCAGATCAAATCTTTGTAAGGAACGCGATAATTTTTATTAATTTTGTACTTTCTATGTTTAAAAAAAATATCGCTCGCGATTTTTTTCTAGTAAAGAAGGCTCTCTTCTTACAAAACAATAAAATTTATCGCGTGCGATTATTATTTTTTTGTAAGAAGCAGTGCGGTGTATATATTACTAGCGGTCCCGCCCGGTTTCACCCGAGTGTAAAAGAACAGATGAGGAAGGGAGGAAAATGAGTACACACATTCATCTTAGTTTACCGAGATGAATGTTGTGTCCAAATTTCATGATGATCGGAGTTACCGTTCAAACGTTTTTGTCGATTAAAAGCAGTAGGTATTTATATACTTTTTTTAATTAATTAAATAAAATTAAAATAAATTTAAATGTAAGCCTTAGAAGAAAGCAATGTAGAAAATAAAAAAAAAATAAAAATATATTCGCCCAACGTAGGGCTCGAACCCACGACCCTGGTATTGACACTCATGTGCTCTACCGATTGAGCTAGCCGGCGTTGTATTTTGACAACGCTAATATGAGTATATTTAGTTAGTGGATTTCAACTGAATAGAAGCTTATTTTTGAGATACATTTTGCAACATTTTTCATTAATGCTCCGCTCCTAATGGTCGTAGCCTGATTTTATATAACCTATAGCCTTCCTCGATAAATGGGCTATCTAACAAAAACATTTTTTTTCAATTTGAACCAGTAGTTCCTGAGATTAGCGCGTTCAAACAAACAAACAAACAAACTCTTCAGCTTTATATATTAGTACTAGCGGCCCTGTACGTGCTTCGCTACGTATAAAGTGAAATAATAAAAAAATTTAATTGGAACATCTATCTATCTATCTATCTATCTATCTATCTATCTATCTATCTATCTATCTATTTTATTAATTGCTAGCTATTTTAAAATATACATGTGTGTATATGTGTGTATGGAAATATAAATGACTGCATACGTCAATAAAAAAATAGCGTAAAGTATTCGTGAATAACTGGTCTTTAAAGCACTTGCCGGTACTTGTAAAACTGATTCGCCGTCATCTTGATCTATGATATTGCATCTTTCGCTTCAAATTTAGGTTAAAAATTTATTTATTATATTTATTTATTAAAATTACTCACCTATAATAATAATTGTTTTTAACTTTCTTTCAAATACGTATTTATTTTAAGTCTCACTTGGATAGTAATTAAAGATTAACTATCATAATATTTTAAAAACAATTGTTTCATTGTTTGTATAAAATTCCAAAACCTACTTACAATATTTAAGTATTTTCATACGTCAAAAAATAGATTTTTAAAAAATGCCACTTTTCGTTGTAATTTTATAACTCAAGAACGGGCTCACCTATCCAAACCAAATTTTTAGGCTTTGTTCGGATTATTTAGTAGATGGTCGAGCGGTTCTTCATTTATCACATTTTTTATATATCTTGGCATTGATTTTTATAGATATTTGTTGCAAAAAATGTGATAAATGAAGAACCGCTCGACGGATTTTGTGCAAACTTCACATAAACCATCTACTAAATAGTCCGAACAAAGCCTAAAAATTTGGTTTGGATAGGTGAGCCCGTTCTTGAGTTATAAAATTACAACGAAAAGTGGCATTGATTTTTATATATATATAGATAGATGCAAATTGCATATTGCTTTTATAAATAGGTATGCGACTCAATAAAAAATATTTTGGTACGGTAGTGTATTTCGCTGCCACCCATCGTCTCAAACCAATGGTTCCGCGCCTTTCGCCGGAGCTGGTTCTCATCCTCCGTCGTTTCTTCCCATCTTGTCCCAAGACGGCAGCCTTTCTCCTATGCATCCTTACATAGTTCCCTAGCATCTACATATAGTATTCAAATTAAAATTCCTCTATCACACATTTGTATTCGTTGGTTCAGGCGTCCCAGTGGTAGGAGTATACTATAGAAATAACAGAAACAACTATTTACTGTACCCGGAATGGTAACACAAAACTTATTTTACTGCAGGTATTTTATAAAACCGCGTGTCTAGTATATACTCGTATGATACTTTTAAATTTTATGGTATCTTAATAATACGGGATAATTAATTGATTTTAATAGTTTGTTCCGCCGAAAAAAATTAGTATATTGTTGCGAAAACTTCTTTAACATATAACTTCGTCCTTCTACCGTCCGTTTTGGGTAGGTAGCGATTTTTATCTGCTTGTTTTTGGGTAATACACCCATCCCCCGATTTACACGGTACTTGTTTTACACGTTTTCGCTTTTACACGGTTTTCCAAATAATTTTTTTTTTGTTTTTATCGCACTCTACTAAATGCTACTGTGATTGAACACGTGCGCTGTGTACACATCTCACGGGGAATCCCGAGCTTATGTGCTGACTTGCTGCACACGCACACTGTGTCTGTATTTCTTCGCATAAAATTAAAGTTTTATCTACGGAAAATTGTATTTGAGTGAAAGTTTCACAGTTTCAGAAAGATTTAATTTTCCATATTCGTAAATTACAAGTGAGTGCATAAAATATTGAAAAAAATCACAACTGTTAAATAGCAAAATTATGCATTTTCTGCAAGCTTTTCGATTTACACGGTTTTGACTTGAAAATTTTTAATTTTCGATTTACACGTTTTTCTCAGGAACGTATCTACCGTGTAAATCGGGGGATAGGTGTATTTCGTTTAAATTTTCAGTAAGAAAACACGACTGGTTTTCCATAGATCTAGTAGAGCGAGCCGCTAGTAAAAACTAATGTCAGACAACCCGTTATCTTATGGTATAAGACGTCTATTCCTTCTGTTGTCGAGCGTCTATAATCCACAATATCTATTAAAACAATTGTCTACAAAATGAAACGAGGAAGAAGTGACTTTCAGCGATTGAACAAATTTCTAAAACTCTACTTTTGGTCGTTGCATCCTAAACACTGCAACAGTTCATCTTTTCTCAGCCATTCTTTACGGAACAATGTACTTGAGATGCTGCATGTGTGGTTCTTCATCACATATACATATTATTGTGCACATGCGCTTTAATATCAACGCCTACTACGTCGGTTTTTCTTTTAAAAGGCGTCGTCTCTCCCATTTTCTCCTTTGCACACACACGCGTACAATATTTTCATGTGTGATCCATATTATGCTGTGCGTATGACAAATATGTCTACTTTGCTTTCAGTAACGGTTTTGGTATAACTTGACTGTAATTAACCTGCACGCTCAGGCAACACGTTTCTTAACCTAGCATGTTGCCTGAACAAGGGTTCAACATTTCAGATTCTTTCTACTAGAGTTTTTTAAACTTAACCCTGAACAAATATAGGCAACGTGTTTTATAGTTTGTAAAACTAAAAAGCTTCTGAATTCTGAAGCTTCTGAAAGTTTTAAAGTTCTAAAAAATATGCACAAATACTGGTTATAGATTTATACATAGAGATAATTGTTTAGCCGCGGTGGTAATATTTAATAATCGGGAGTTCTAAAAGGCGCTGTTATATTATTTTTCCGGTGTTATACTTGAACACACGCTGTATAAATTATTCGATACGTGTTTTGTTTGAATCAGAAATAAAATAAATGATTAAAGTCGTTGCTTTTTGTATTGAAGTCTGGGGCATTATAATTCATAACGGAGACTCGAGTTTTCTCTCGGACAAGATTAAAAACACGAAGGCAATATTATTCTTCTCCGAGTTTTATTATCTCGACAGGGCATAGCCAACCCTGATGTGTTGTTTTATGTATACTATTTGTTACGTTCAACTGTTTCACCAGCGTTAACGAAAAACAACTAAAGAGGGTTTTCCTGATGGCGATATATATATACATATATATATTATTATATCGTCCCTCTTTCTCTCCGCATGTCGTATTTTCCGTTTTTCCTCCACACATGAGAAAGAGAAATGTTTTGTTTGTATTGGTAAATAGTAGGCTGTGACTGGACCACCACTCTTTCCTCTGCGTCGTTGTTCTTCTGTCTCACTTCGCTTGTTTTGCCCGATGTTGTTTTGTTTTCTTCACACGCCGTCGGGTCGCGATGCTGCGGTGTTTTCTGTACAGTTTTTCCGTCTCTTTCTGTTTCACTGACATTATTAAATGAATGTGACGGTGGCGGCCACTTAAAAAGCTTTCGCCTTGTTAAGGGAAATAAAGAAAGAGACACAGTTTTTCGTCGTTTCGTTATTCGTATGCTTTTTACGTTTTGTTTTGTCGTCTCGCGTTTGTTTTAATTCTGCACTGCGGGCTGCCTTCCTTCGTCCTCTTCGTCGCCGCCCGTCCCGCGGCTCTTTTGTGTTGTTTTTTTAACAGGTTCTTAATTTACATAATTAACTTGTTAATTGTCGTTGTGGCAGGAAGTTCTTAAGTTTACGTTTGTTTGTGTTAATTGTACGTGGCGAGAATAATTTTGCCTTTTTCCCCTCTTTTTATTCGCGTTTTTTTATGTACGCGACTTTATGTTTTATTTAACAAGGTTTATAAGCTCGTTTTAAGACTTGGTTTTACCTCAGTGGATTGGCACGAAATTATTTTTAATTCACAATTTTCCATCACAATTATTTATCTTACTGTCCATCCTGAAATAGTGTAGAGCAATAAATCATTGCGGTTTGAAGCTTTCGACAAATTCCAGTGGTATCAGAGATCATTCCTAAATTCAGGTGAAGGCTTAATAACCCAACACCTTTAAGACTGTTCTGAACGTTATTAATTGCAAATGCAGTCAATACGGTCTCATGGTTGAATGTTTATTGCATTACCTAAATCTTTAACTGAATTTACTCGATCAAAATCATGAAAACTTGAATTTCTAGAGTGCTATAAGAGTTTTGCGATGAAATACATATCGCACGTTGAAAACAAAAGTGGCATTATGTAAAAAATGACATTTTACAG